>JAJKFI010000003.1:15066524-15184716 GCA_029204185.1 Lerista edwardsae
ACACACACACACACACACACACACACACACACACACACACACACACATATATGTCTGCCTTTTGTTCAGCTTAATGCCCTGAAGATGACTTACAAAATACATTAAAATGTTACGATTTTAAAAATCAAATACAGTGGCAATAGCAATAAAAGCATTTTTCAATATCTTCAAAGAGCACAAATGGCAGAAAAGTATACAAACCAACAGAACTAATGAAACTATGAATAAGGAGGAAATATTTCAGTCCTCACAGAAGGCTAACCTGGGAGGACATAGTTCTTGACTCAACTAGGTGGTTCAGTATTTGAGGGTTGAAACTGAGGTGACTTTGCAGTCTATGTATGTCAGTGGGTTGTGGGCTTTGTGGGAGTTGTAAGGATTGGTGAAAATGGCACACCTAAAATGTATCTACCGTATATACTCCTGTATAAGTCGATCTCATGGATAAGTCGAGGGTAAGCTTTAAGCCAAAAATAATGGAATTTGCCATGCCCTGTGGGTAAGTCGAGGGGGAATCTTAAGTGTATCTGCAATTCTTTGAATTAGATCATTTTGTCTGATTTTACCCAACACAAGATTCTGAATGATCTACCAATAAATGTTACCTAAGAACTGTACAATCTACCTATGTATTAAAGTGCAGGGAAAAAACAAAATAAAACAGCAACATAACAAGCAGCTATTAAACTAGTTGTTCCCAAACCTTTTAGCACTGTTTCAGCACTGGCTAGAACTGATTAAGCATATATGCCTGGAATATAGGAATGCATGTTGAGCTCAGTTTACCTGCTTGCAGAGCCTGTTACAGGCTTGAGCTGGCTTCTGCAGGGATAACTATTGTGCCAAATTCTATCTCTGCAATCTTATGTTCACAGTAGGCTAAACAGCTTTCCTTCTACTGTCCAAAACCACCTTAGTTTTACACAAGGCACTACTAAACCCCACCATCCATGAGACAGCAAAATGCAGTCAGCTTGCCTGCTCAGCCACAAAGGTCCTCCTTCCTCCTCCAGTTGGTGACTCCAGGGGCATGACAGTCACACAATAATTCCACACAGTCTCCAAGAGCACCCTTAGTTCAACCCCACAACCCCAGTCCTATTCCCCCATCCATAACCCTTTCCCACCACTCTACGCCAACATCACTGATCCTCCCTGAGCTCCATGAGGAGCTCATTTTATCCCCAGGGTTTTTGTTATCCCAAATTGGATGCAGCTGTGAACCAGCTACAGGCAAAAGGCTCTGGGTTAACCCTGTAATTCCTGGCTGATTTGGACAAGGGTCCACTGCTGATACCATTCCCTATCTCCTTGGGGTCATCTTCTGCAATTTCCATAACTATTACCCCTCCCCCTAAGTTGGTTTATGTTCTTGGAAGGAAAAGGCAGGGTGTGTGTTGCCTCCTCTCCTGTATACCTTAAGAGTAGCATACCTACCTGGGAGTAATACTTGAGAGTAATAAAAGATCCTGTTTCTCCTCTCCCCCCCCCCCCCAGTTTGCTCAGTACCTCAGCATCACAGCCATCTGGAACAAAAGAGCACATGGTCTGAAAGCTCTTCTTGAAAGTTTTCCAAGCTGCCTGTTTACCTTTTGCAAATGAATGCACAATCCTCACATGTAGAGGTTGAAAAGCCCTGCTGAATTCAGCTCACATGTTGCAGTAATCACTTGCTTACTCACAAGTAAAAGCAACTGTGTGGCTCCGTTTCACTCCATTTCACTTTCAACTCTGTTTCAATACTACTCAGCTTAGAGGAAGGGACTTCCTTCTCAAGTGTTTTTTGGGCCTACATCCATCAGATCTGGACCATTCTGGCAGTGTTGCATTCCTCTCAGCCTGCCCTTTCCAACGCATCATGGCACGGCCACCTACTCATGAGTAAACGTGCACTGTGGCTCAGTTTCACTTTCCATAGGACTCCATTAGTTTTCCTCAGCTGCTTCTGAGCATGCTCAAGGCTGAGCATGCTCAGAAGGCTCTGCAGCTCCCTGGCTTACAGATGTAGTACTTGAAACAGCTCAGCCATTGTGTGACTTTAAGGTATTTACTGTGTTCCCCTGAATATAAGTCAGTTCAGGTTTTTCTAATAAATTTTTAGGCATAAATTTCTCAATTTATATACGGTAGATAATGGAATGTAGTAGAATCTCTCCCATAATGTTTGCTAAAACTTATTTAATCCTTTAAACTGTTTTATCATCCTAGATAATGGCCCGTGCTTGGGTGTAAGGAAACCACATCAGCCATATGAATGGATTTCTTACAAGGAAGTAAGTTGGCACAATCTCCAATATGATGCCATTAATGTTGGTTCTTCTCATACCTCTATATCTTTCCCTGCAAGAAATGTTATATGTGGTGAGAGTTTCAGTAAATAAAGTTACTGAGTCTACAGATGAAAGGTGTAATTTTTTTGGGGTGGTGGTCTAATTTCAGTATTGGCTTGCTCTGTATGTTTCACAAGTGTTCAGTCTTTGAGCTTGCACAATTCACTTAACTATGCAGATTCTAGATTGACATTTCAAGAAGCTTCAGAGAATCATGTCCAAGACTACTCAGCTTGGCTGTCAATAATAAATAGTACTAGTTGCCAAAATATTGACCTTTTGGAAGAGACTTCTCTGGGTATGATTTCAATAGATCAAGCAGATTCTAAACTCTTCCTTGTTAGAGGAGCAGACTAACCACACAATTCCTGTTTTCTTTTTCCATGTGAAAATCAGCAACCAGGTTGAGTATCCTAAAAGTGGAGGAGGTTGTAAAATGCAAACACTTTGCGTGTGTGTGAACCCAAAAAAGCACTAGCCTATGATATTGGGGATATCTAAGGCGCTGTTTATTCAGCATAAGCTTTGTTGACTATAAGGCATTTCACCAAATGTATGATCATGCAGCTGGGCTGTAATTCATGAAAGCATACATTGAATAAATTGGCTACTCTTAATGTGCTTAGGGGCGGCAGAGGATGAGATGGTTAGATAGTGTCACCGAAGCAATGAACATGAAATTGGGTGAACTCTGGAAGCTAGTGGAGGACAGGGAGGCCTGGCATACTGTGGTCCATGGGGTTGCGAAGAGTCGGACACAACTTAGGGACTGAACAACAACAATAATGTCTTGAGACTCTTTGGTTACAGCAAAAACAAAGCTATCCCTCCAGAAATAACAAGATGGCACTTTTCTGAGTTCTGACAAGTCTACAATGGCAGTAATGTTCATACATACATGCATGCCCCAGTATTCGGTGGGATTCCATTCAGGTCTCCACTGTGGATACCTGAAACTGTGGATACTGTGGACACCTTTTTAAAGATGGGGGACATCAGTGGTTTTCTGCAACAAGGTAGAAAATAGATTTGTTTATTGTTCCCCTATCTTTTTGTATAGGCATCCCAGTATCTATGGTTAACTGAAACCGTGGATACCGAATCAGTTGATATCAGCGCATGCCTGTATTATGAGTTTCTAGGCATCTTGAATTTACAGAAATAAGGTTCTTCTGCCTGAAGTTACTGAAAATGTATATGAACACTAATTGTGTTGTAGCAAAGTTTGCAGCTGTGAATCTGATTCTTGGAGCATATAACCTGTACAGTGTTATATTTGTGATAAGGGCTCTATTTTGGACTGTACTTCGTCCTTTCAGAAATGAGTTCCAAAGTCTGCGTTGGAACCAAAAGCTCTGCTTCATTCACTGCACTGGCAAATCTTTTGTATATACATCAGTGTAACAAAGCATAAGAAGGAAGATTTCACCACTGACTTGCATTCAGCTAGGTGTGCACCATATATGATTGTAGTGAAGACGTTGGGCTTTTTTAAACAGGTTACAAAATGTAACCTGCTTGTGCATTAGCCAATACAGTACATTTTTCTGTATGAAATTGTTAAAATGGCATCAGAGCCTTGCTGAATGAGATAGAATGGAAACAAGGAATGCACTTTTGTCTGCGCAGAGATATGGTAGGAGCAATACAGCGTTTATAATGTTATGCTGGCTTTTTTTCTACAGGTTGCAGACAGAGCTGAATGTGTGGGTTCAGCACTTCTCCACAAAGGCTTCAAACCGTCCCCTGATCAGTTCATAGGAATCTTCTCACAGAACAGGCCTGAGGTAATTGAGGACCGTTGGTCTAATGAGACAAGATTACTGCAGCTTTTTACCTCAGTAACATTTTCCGTTTACATGATTTGCTTTGGACCAAGGATGTTTGTACTTGCCCAGATTTGGCTGGATTAGTGACCCTTTTCGGTAGTTTTTGCCTTTCCCTAAAGTATGTGGTTTACCTTATTTGCTTAAGCTGCTTACTATACCAGTCTCTGCTGTATAGGAGGGGAAGTTGAAACTTTTTATGGTTAAGGGTTGGTTTGTATGGATCTCTAGTCTTCTTGTGGCAGGCTAATTGCTGTGGCATAAGAAACTTGTATTAAAAAACTTCCTAGCAAACATGGCTTGTTCCATGGTCTGTGTTTGGGGTTTTGTTTTTCATGGCTTAACTATTCTGTTTTGATTCTATGTAATTTAACAGTCGGCAAAATAAAGAGTCACCTATAGTTTGAAGCAGGGGTATCAAACATAAGGCCCACAGATTTTATTCGAACCATGTAAGCTCCTTATCCGGCCTGCATGATTGGGCTTGTGATAATTGCGTTGTGATATGACTCCTTGGCACAAAGTTGTAGTAATAGAAGATCAAAGAAGTTGTGGCCAAATTATCTTTATTGTCTAATGCTGGCTGGAACACAGCAAGGTGTACAGATCATTGATAAAAGTGATGCTTTTATTTTAAGGCAGTTGGTAACTTAGGGCCTGGGTGTGGTGACTGAGAGGCAACATTAGGGGGTGAGTGTGCTGGTCGAGAGAGGATGTGGTCATTATAGTTAGATGGTTGCCCATTTAAGATGACCGTGGTTATGTACTGCTCAGGTTGTTAATGCTTCACATAGTAGGGGAAAAATTTGGAGGGAGCACTACTGAAAGGGCATCCCATGTGAGAATTAATCTCCTCCATATCTTGAATATATCATCAAGGTGTGTATATTTTCTGGCATTTGCAGCTAATTCATTTATAGGTAAATGAATTGGGGCTTGTTTCTGGTCATCACCTGCCTAATGAGATTTCCTGTTTGTTGTGGCCCACTATAGGAAATGAGCTTGACACACCTGGTTTAAAGAGTTATTGGCTCATTTCCTGTGTGTGTGTGTGTGTGTGTGTAAACTCTAAGTCTATGGGCAGGGCCTGTTTTTTTGCTGCTTATGTTTGTGCAGTGCTGGGGAAAGGATTTAGGTACAACTAGCTACCTATAATCTGCATAGAACAGTGCTTCCCAAATGTTTTATCACCTGGACCCATTGAAAATGACAATCTACTGTGACCCATTAGACAAAAAAAGGGGGAACTAGAAAGAAATGCATTAATAATTTCCTATTGATATTTATCAGGGTCCTGTGTTCCTGAGGCTGCTAGATACTATATTGTGTGTGTGTGTCTCGACATTTGCTAGATACATCTTAGAAATAAGAGTCCATGGGTTCATAGTACCCAGAACGCTGAACTGGAGAGCAAGATCTGCCATTATGGACTTCCCAGCCAGACAAAAGACTGGGTTCACACATAATCTATGGCATGCCAGTTACTAGAGAAAATGGGAAATGTGACACTTTAATTTGGGGATATGAAGATTACCTCATACCACACGTTAGCATTCCAGCTAACCATTTTCTTTTGCAAACAAGGCAAGGGCGCTTGCAAAGTGGTTTTTTTTAATGTTTCAAAAACTTTCCACCAAAACTTGACTTGTGATGGGTCCCAACCCACATTTTGGGATACACTGTCATAGAAGGTTTTTGCCTTCGCTGGTGAAAGGTATGGCTCTTACAAGGCACATACAATGAATTGATCATGAATGAAGATGCCTAAAATACTTTTTTTCTTGAATTTATGTAGAAAGCATGGCCATCTAGCACCAGCCTGTCATGACTGGCAACTTAGACATGCCTAGTCCGTGTTCATTCAGTGCAGGGATGCATCCAATTGCATGTGGGTGCTACTGAAATTCAGTTCCAATTTTTTAATTCCATTTGGGGGGGGATTTCTTTGCAATTTAATTCCATTTTTTTCCAGTTTACTATGCTCCAGAGTTTATTGTTCAAAGAAAATCTGACACTGTGGAATTCATTATAGGGAACCTAGACTTGTACTACAGAATCATACATTATAAGCTTATAATCAGCTCTTACTTGGTTCAGCTTGCTTCTTAGTGTATTTGTTTATATTTACTTTCTTCCTTAGGTTCAGGGTAGCTTATAGGAGTGTCTTTCTATGGCACTTGTCAGAACATTGTGCATTCATACCAACCTAACAAAGGGCCACTTCATACAATGATTTCCATAAGTGTAAAAATGCAGCATATATCAAACAATATTTTATATAGCACTTTTCAACAAAAAGTTCAGAGTGGTTTACAGGCAAATAATAACGTTAAATGGCTGCCTGTCCAAAAAGAGCTCACAATGCAGAACAGCAATAGCTACTAGAAAAGACACTGTGCTGGGGTGAAGGAGGACAGTTACTCTCCCCCTGCTAAATATAAGAGGGACACTGACACCACTTGAAAAGTGCCTCTTACCCCGTTACTAGGGGTAGAATTGTCCTGTAAAATTATAATGTGGGCAGTACTGAACGTGGCTAATAGGGAATGATTGGCAACTTTATATCTCTTCCCCCTTCTTCACAAATGCATGCACAACAGCAGCCAAATGTACAATGTGTTGTGGCACCTAACTTGAGAGGGAAACTGCATGTGAGCCACTTTCAGAAGCAGCCTTGCCTTTGCAGTGTCTTAGTCTATCCACCGTGGTGGTATGACATGGCTGTAAGCAGCAGCAGCGGCATTCAGCCGTTACGCTGGGCGGGACTTACCTTTGAGCGGCAGTCCACCCGTTGCGTCACGCCGCTTTCCGCCACTTTCCCACCTGCCAGTGCGGGTGGGAAAGCGGCGGAACATACTGTGACGCAACGGGCGGACTGCCACTCAAAGTCCCGCCCAGCATACCGGCTGAATGCCGCCGCTGGCTCTAAGTAGCAAGACAGGCAACTTGCTATACCTTCAGCATCATCCCAAATTACAAAAAAAGTAAACATTTGTTTCACTGATGAAATTCTGCGGTGATAGTGGCACATGAGTACCCAAGGGCTTTTCCCCTTAGCTGAGGCATTACGCTGGCCTCCTGCAGGGTTGGGGGTGCCCACAGCCCCCTCAGAGGGATCTCCAATGCCAAGAAAAGCCCTGATTTGTACTTAGAATGCCATTCCAGTTTTTCCTTAAGGGGAATAGGCCCAATTTAGGTACCCAATGGTGGGTCACAACCTTTAGGAGTTCTGTTTTAGAAGTGCCGCTTTGAGAATTTAAAGAGGGGAAGGAGGGAGAGAGCAAGCTTATATAGTTTCCTTGGCTTATATGCTTCTGTACTCTTACTGTGTATTTAAATGCTATTCTCATTGTCCAAGAAGACTTGTCATTTGTTATGTATACCAACTTCCAACGCTGCATATAGTCTATTCATCTTCTGGTACATCAGTGCTACTAAACAAAACCTTAGACTTCCTCATCAAGCTTCTTTCGGACTCCAATAGCAGAAAGCAGCACAACCTTTCTAGCATCTTTTATAATTGCTATTTCATGTGGAAGAAAGAAAACAAACCTGATTCTATGAAGGCTACAATGCTTATCTGGTTTTTGAATTAATAATGTGATATTTTGCATTTGATAATTGCTTCTTAACATGGCTGCATGCATTAAGTTTACAAGAGGACAATACAATGTGGGGATATTGCGCGTGAGTATATGCATACCAAGGAAACTTGCTCAGGCCAGGTTTCCCAGGCATGAGTTTTGAAGTCACGTGTGACAGCCATGTGCTTGCTACAGAAAGCACCAGTCTTGTAGCAATTTGCCTTGGGCACAGCTACTTTTAACTGCTGTGTTGATGGCAACAGCTTGAAAACCAGCGAGTCTTCTCGAAAAGGGCATTTACAAACTTGAACTCCTGTTATAAAATTTCTGGCGGTTGCATCTGATTTAGAAAGAAGTGCTTATTAATGCTGCTTCTCTTGCAGTGGGTTATCATTGAACAAGGATGCTACTCTTACTCGTTAGTGGTTGTGCCTCTCTATGACACCCTTGGAACTGATGCTATCACTTACATTGTAAATAAAGGTATGTTCTGCTTTCCCTGAATAGAGGAATCTGCTTTCATTGCTTAAACACAACCAATATTGCAAATGCTTTTGGAAAAAATGGCAACAGAATATTAAGGGTTGGGATCAAATAGCGTAATCTAGCTGAGACTTGCTAGATACAGGGACTCACTGGTCATATGAAAGGATTCTATCAGCTTCTGGATTACATGGTTTGGGAGAAGCAGCAGTTGAATGGTTTTCTTCAAACTACTCCTCATGGCCCTGCCAAATGCATGATCTCTGCATCAAAGTAACATTAGTCCTTCCTTTGGCTGCATAATTCTTCCTAGGAATAGTTGATGAGGAAAGCTGAGTCTAATTCACTTTAAATGTCCGGTTCAATTTTCTTCCAATGTAGCTGACATTGCCTTGGTTTTTTGCGATAAGCCTGAGAAGGCTAAGCTTCTGCTGGAGAATACTGAGAAAGGAGAAACATCAGGCCTCAAAACTATTGTGATTATGGATACCTTTGACAATGATCTTGTGGCCCGTGGAAAGAGATGTGGAGTGGAGATCATCAGCATGAAAGAACTTGAGGTAAGAAGAGCAACTTCTCTGATTGCGTCCTGTTCTACTGGTATAACCAGATGTATTGTCTACATCCAAGGCAAGGAAAAGCTGGGGCCAACCTGTTACCAAACACTGATCTTTGACCAACTGACTGAAGGATAAAGGTTAGACTTTGTGTAAAGACTAAGCATCCTGGACAGCCAACAAATTGCTGGTCACATTGCACAATTCCTAGATTTTAAAACCTTTACCAAGATTAAAGGCGCACAGTGTAGCTGGTTCAAAGGTTGTGTTAATTTTAAAAGACCTGCAATCTGTGTTCAAATGAACTGTGGTCTAATTTAGTTTCCCATTGCAAGTAGTCTTATGTATGCGTAAATGGATACTTCTCTGGGAGGAGGAAGGGAGAGGCATTCGTGACCTATGGGATTGCCCCTCCTACTCCAGAAGGCAGGGCCAGCTGCACACCAAGACTCCATCCGTAGGAGGGCATCCCAGTCCCCTTCTAGAGGACAAGGTCTTTTCTGCAGCTGAGCAACAGTTACTGTGTTTAGGATTCTGTGGTATAGTGCTCCAGTAGGGATTCATGGAGACATCTCCCAGAATCTTACCATCTACATCCTGTAGCATGAAAAAATACCCAGTGTTGAAAGTGCCTGATATATCTAACAATGATGCCAAAAAACTTGCGTTTGTTAGGCTTTATTGTATTGGATGACCTGCCTAACCCATCTTTAGGAGAGTATAGTAACTTTGTAGGTATTGTAAGATTATCTTAGCACCTTCACAACTTCACAATGGGTGTCCCTGTAGGTGGAGTGCCTGTGGATGATTTGTTGACTTGTTCGACAGCATCTTAAGATGGCTGTATTAGTAGGAACTTCATTAGTTCATGAGTGCTAGAGACATAGGTGCACTGAAGAAGTTCCTAGGAAAGGTTTAGTATCCATCACTCACCAGGCTGCTATCTTGCTCACCAGGCTGCTTCATAGTGGTTCCCACATCCTCTTTCAGTATGTCTCTTCTATGCATCAAGCTGAAAAGCAGTGCAGAATCCCCAAATGTTGCATTATCAGCATGTGTTTTATGTGGTTTAGTGAAGAAACTTGTATTTCTTTAATCCTGTTAATGTTATTCTTCTGATGGATGATAACAAAAGAAAAATGCTGAGTTTCTAAACCGGTTTAGGTTTTAAACACCATTTTGGCATGAATGAGGAAGTTCACCATTATTAGCCAGCACTACATGTAGTGCTGGTGTAGCTATTGCTTGATTTATCATCAATTGCATCTCATCAAGATAGCTTGTACTGCCAATCCTAATCCACTGAGGGGAGAGAGAGGGCCAGAATCTGTAGACTTACTCCCTGGTACAGAGTGTAATCCTCAACTGGCTTTGAAAGTTTACCCAGATTATTGTGGCAATGTTCTTAAATCTAACAAACATTAAATATCTGTAAATGAAGTTTTTGCTATATAAAAAGCATCTTTTGTAAACGTTTTAAGCTCTTGTGAATAATGGAACCAGGCTGGATGAGCAGGGTGTCTTTAAACTATTTTTTAGTGTTGGTTAGAATCCTGGAATATAATGGAAACGTAGTACAGGTATTGCCCCACCCATCTCCACAGGGGATGCATTCCAAGACTCTGCACAGATATGAAAACCATGGGATATTCAGATATGAAGGAACCCTATATTTGCACCCCTCTGTGGATCATTTGGGACTATAGTTAGTATCAGTCTTGAAGAGGCCAATTATAAGAGCCTGAAAATATAGAATGAAGTCCTCTTCGTGGTGTAACTTATCTGTTCTGCTTGTCTCCCCCTCTTTTTTAGGCATTGGGAAAAGCTTACAGACACAAGCCTGTAGTAAGTACCTTGCAGATTTCCAATGTTGTCTGAAATCAGCATTTAATTTTAGTTTATAAGTCTTGTTGTAAAATATAAAAATGCCAGAATACTAGTGACTTGTCTCTTGTTTTTAGCTTCCCAGACCAGAAGATCTAGCCATAATCTGTTTCACCAGTGGAACAACAGGTATGCTTGCCTTAAGATTTATGCTGTGTAAAAAGCATCTGTCAGGGTGAGGGGGTTCTCTCTAAACACATGTTGTTGTGTAAACTAAAATTTGCCATTTAATTCAGGCAGGACATAATTAGAAACATTTCCTGTGATAAGCTGCACTTGATTTATGTATGAATGGGCACTTGAATTTTGAGGTTCCTGGACTGCAATCTAATGCTGAAATGTTCTATTATTCTAGAATAGATTCTTTTTTAAACTGCCATGAGCACAACCTTTTGAAAGAGCATATATATTTAAGCTATAGTGTCCTTGGATTTCTGAGAGACAAATAAGGAAGTTCTGCACCCTTTCGAATATATCTGTCTCTTTTGTGTGTCCAAGATCTGTTTGGATTTCTTTAAAGGAAACATGATGAACCTACTTGGTGTAATTAAAAAGTCCTTTATTTTAATCTTTTCCCACATACACAGGAGATCATTAAAAATGAATAGCTAAAGGCCTTCACTTTTGAACATCCTAATACTCTTCTCCCCTTAGGAAATCCCAAAGGAGCCATGATCAGTCACCGAAATATAGTCAGCAATATGTCGGCATTTGTGAAAACTACAGAGGTACAGTTTGCAGACTCAAAACCATCAACACTTTTGGAGAGTGGTTCATTTAGAAAGAAAGTGCTTGAAGCTTTCACAGTGTAAAAGTGACTACAGTTCTGAAACCTAGTGTAACTAACCAAGGCTTGGAGACAAATGCAATCCATTTCTAAGTTTTCAATAGTTTAGGACACTGTACTGTGCTCCAATATCTTTTTGCTCTTCAACTTTAATGTTTTTTAATCTTTTAATTTTTTTAATAAAAGCAAAACCATTTTCTTACCCACAGGGCATAAGTAGTAACTTCCTGTATGGCTTTGGTAGTTTAATCTTCATTCTCTCAGGGATTATAACACACCCTGTCCTAAAAACTCGCTCATATTAATCACAGGCAAATCAGAAATGTTATTGACTGTAGAAACATAGATGTGCCTGCTAAATTTCTAAATAGTACTGGCCATATCTGAAGCACTTCTCCTAGTAGTTTGTGTCTCAGTAATTTGTGTCTCAGAAAACACAGTGTTCTATGTATTATTGAGGTCAACCCTAACCAACTTACCAGCACTGACATAGCTGTGCCAGTGGGGCATGTGCAGCATTACATCCTGCAATGAAATAGTAGTCTTGGAGAACTCCTCAAGGTAAGGAAATGTTTGTTCCCTTACTTTGGAGTTGCATTGCTCTTAACCCCAGTGCTCAAAAATTGGTTAGGATTGTGCCCTCAATCTAATAAGGCAGGCCAGTATTATCCTATTATTACCTGATGGGAAACCAGGTAGATACAAGAGTGGCTTGCCTAAGGCCACTTAAGAGTTGTGTGCAGGCCTGGTTTCCCTGTGTCTCTTTGAAAAACTCTGCTTTCTGTGTTTCCATAAATATATTTTGCTAAACTATTCCTTGTCTGCTGGTGTTTCTGCTTTAGGGTACCTATCTTTTTTTGCCCTTTGCATGTGCACATACTATACTTGGATTGTTGGGATCAATTTGTCTTGAAGCTTCAGTGTAATGAAGGCTCTTGGGAACAAGGGACTAAACTGGATGGTTGTGTCTACTTCAACCCTTTTATTCTAATACAGTTATCTCCAAACTTTTTGGCATGAGGACCACATTGTGGGCGCAATCCTAACCTGGAGTTAGGCTGGAATAGTTAGGCCAGCAAAGTTTGGCCAGCACAAGGGACACTGTAAAGTATATGTCACACAGACCATGCGCCATCCTCCCTGACTCCAAGAGTGGTCCAAATGTGCTTTATGGTGGTCCTTGTGCTGTCCAAACTTTGCTGGCCTAACTGAGCCACCCTAACTCCAGGTTAGGGTTACGTCCTTTATATCTGACATGATGTTGAAGGAAGAAAAATAAGTACATGGATAATTGAAGTGCTGAGTTTGCTTGAATACAATAAGTGGATGGAGGAGGGGAGTAGAGGGCAAAATTGATTTGCACCGGATGTGGGGGAAATAGATTTTGAAAATGCATCAAGCAACCTACAACACAAATCACAAACATTTTTGGTCTCAGTTTCTGCTGTGTATAAGTGTAATGTACACATTAACTTCATGTTTATATTCCACGTCTCCCAGCATCGATATATCTCTCATTCAACCACTAGAGGTGCTGAATGGAAAGAATCATTATATTACATTGCATTATATTCAGCCACTAGAGGTGCTGAATGTAGACTATAACCCTGCTGGGAAACCCAGAAGTATATCTTTTCAACTATTTTAATAAACAGTCAGTTCTGATTTCCAAGTTTTGAACAGGACTGAATAAGCATGAAATTCTTTAATCCAAAATGCTAATGGGTCTATTAGAAATGTGGTCTCCAAACCCTAGCCTGCGGGCCACAGCTAGCCCTCCAGAAGATTTTATTGGCCTGTGTGGTTCCCCAGCGTCTCCGAGTTAACCAAATCATTAGTAATTCAAGATTAGACATGGCTACCTTGTTGAGGAATGAAAGCTATCTTGGAAAAGGTTAACATTCAGATCTTCCTTTGCAAGTGAAAACTGAAAACTTAAATAGGCTTTGATTAGCCTAGCCCTAGATCTATGTGAGAGACATGGCATTGCTATGTAAAGAATAAATGGTGAGATTCACAGCATAACAGAAGGGAAGCAGATACTGTAAGGAATGATTAGTTTTATCCAGAAGATAAGGAACTTGTGTGCTTGAATCTGCAACTCTATTCTGATGTTGAGCATACAGGTAGATTATCCCTTATCAGGATATCCAAAGTTCAGACTTTTCCAAAATCCAGACATTTTTTGGTTCAAGACTTGTTTTCTGTTTATGAACACTAGAAGGTCTTGTGCTCATTCCCATATACAGTGCAGGTACCGGCTGTAAGTTCTGTTCCCTGCTCTGTGGTGTGTGCCTGTACAATGTCTATTGTTGAAAAATGTCAAAGAAGCCAGCAGACACCCAAATGGGTAACAGTGAAAAGAAAGAAGCATTTCTCACTATATTTATTTATTTTATTTATTTATTTATTTATTAGATTTTTACCCCGCCTTATTGTGCCCGAAGGCACCCAAGGCGGCATTACAATATATATATAAAACAATATAACAATTCACATTAAAAACAATTAAAACAGTATTAAACAACAATACAATCAAAAATTAAGAACACAATTAAAAACAAATTTAAAAACAATTTAAAAAAAAAAACAAGCCCCGTGGATTATAATAACCAGCCAGCCTGTCAACAGTTAAAAACTTTTTGGAATAAAAAGGTCTTCAGCCCCCGCCGAAATGTAAACAAAGAGGGAGCAGTTCTCAATTCTAAGGGGAGGGTGTTCCAGAGTTGGGGGGCCACCACCGAAAAGGCCCTCTTCCTGGCCGCCGCCCCTCTCACTTCTCCTGGTGGCGGCACAGTCAAAAGGGCCCCCCAGATGATCTAAGAGTACGGGTTGGATTATATGGAAGAAGGCGGTCCCTCAAATACCCCGGACCCGAGCCGTAAAGGGCTTTAAAAGTCAAAACTAGCACTTTGAATTGGGCCCGGAACAGAACCGGCAGCCAGTGTAGTCGCCGAAGCAGCGGCTCGACAGAGTCAAACCGACGTGCCCCAGCAACCACCCGAGCCGCCGCGTTCTGTACTAGTTGTAATTTCCGGACCGTCTTCAAAGGCAGCCCCACGTAGAGCACATTGCAATAATCTAATCTAGATGTCACTAGGGCATGGGTCACAATAATTTATCCAATTATTCCAAAATCCAGACACCTTCCCATCCCGAGCAGGCCAGATAAGGAATACTCAATCTGGTATTAGCATTTGCTACTGCAAAGGATTACTACTAAAGCACCCAGTTTTGTCTGGGAATATTGTACAGAAGATTTATTAAGAGGCTTTTGAGAACCTCTGACAGTATATAGAACTTGCTGTTGGAGCAGAAGCAAGTTAACATGATTGATGCTAAAGGTACCCTTATTGCTCTTGTTAAACTGCAGTGTACTACCTGTAGTTTAACCATTTTATCTGGTACATTATAGCACTGTTGCTAAGCAAGTCTACTACCTCTGTCCAAAGAGGCTGAAGTGCTTACATCACACAGCCAATATCCAGTTCAATTTTAAGATGGTAATTTTATTAATAACTAAATTTTATTCAGTTATTTCCTTTAACTGTAATCTGCTTGGAAAACAGTTGATGAAAAGCAGGCTATCAATTTGCCTGCTTCAGTGGACGGATCACTGGTCACTTAATTGTATGTCCAAAGCACCACAATCCTAGACATACCTGGAGGTATGTCCTGTTGAATTCAATGGGACTTATTTCCAAGTTCACATTTACAGTTCGTGCTGTAGGTTAGTCACAACAGTTTCATGGGGACATAAATTCACAATTTGTGCTGTAGGTTAGTCACAACAGTTTCATGGGGATATAAATTCACTAGCATGCATTCACTAGGCTAGTCTGATCAATTGTAGATCGAGGGCCAGTCTGGTTTGGTCCAATATGTACCTTGCGTTCTTTCAAATGACTTCAGTGATTTTTCTCTCACTGGCATGAAAATAAGAGCCTTTGTTCTGTGGGAATAAAAACTTCAATGATTCGGCACTGCAGCCCCCCCAAACCCTAAAGCAGTTGTTCCTACACTGTAGGTCTGTGGCCCATCAGTGGGTCACAACTCAAGTGTTGGTGGGTTGTGAAACTGACGAAGGAGATTGGGCTATATGCATTCGTGGTTACACAACCTGATGCTTGTAGGAAGCACTGCTGCCCAATCACTATTTTAGACACAGAGGCTTGAGCAGCGAGTAGAGTGAAACTTTTTTTAAAAGCTGGGTCCCAATGTTGAAAATATACTCCTAAAGATCTTTAAAGTATATCTTTAAAGTATACCTTTCAAAGATCTTTCTCAGAACTAATCAAGGAGCTTTGAACTTGATTAATCTTGAATTTGATTACTGTGGCTACTAGCTCTTGTAGTACAAATCAACATAATTTTAAATGTTTGATTTTTACCTAATTTTTCCTCTTTCCTTTTGCTGGTGTTCGACAGAAAGCAGTTTTTCCTTCTCCAGAAGATACTTTAATCTCCTTCTTGCCCCTGGCCCACATGTTTGAAAGAGTTGTGGAGGTAGGCATCTGCATGTTCTATGCAACTATTAAGTAGTGTTCTCTTTTTGCAGAGTGGCTATGTAGTGAATTCCAGAGACACACACATTTCCTTTTTGCCTCTTCCACATATGTTTGAAAGAATAGTTGAGGTAAGTTGCGTGGGAGGGAGGGTTGGACTACCTACCTGCAAAAGTAAGTAAACTCCTTGTATTTGTAAAGCAAATGGGCTTGACATATCATATTCTGGAGAAATTTGATATATGATCTCAGTTTTATTTGCTTATCTGAAACTTTTGATAAATATCTCATAAGTAATGCTGAACCTTGAATACCTGGTTTGAGAGCTCATTGCATCATTCCTGTGATTGCCCTCATCCCGGACCAGTCCATACAGAATAAATTACAACATTAAATGCACAGCCTAAATGCAGTGGCATCACTAGGGTTAATGTTCCCTGCTGTGTCATAACATCACCTCATTTGCTCTCGGAACAGCCAGTTTCATTGTTTTGAGTTAAGGAAATCCACTTTTTGTTGATGGGCCCTGCTGGATCAGGCCGAAGGCCCATCTAATCCAGCTTCCTGTATCTTACAGTGGCACACCAGATGTCTGAGGGAGCACGCAAGACAACAAGATACTTGCATCTTGTTGCCACTCCCCTGCATCCAACACTCCAGGTAGCCCACCTCTAAAATAAGGAGGTCGCGTACCCATCATGGCCTATAGGCTGCGAGGGACGTTTCCTCCAGAAATCTGACCAATTCCCTTTTAAAGGCACCTAGGCCAGATGCCATCACCACTTGCTGTGGCAAGGAGTTCTACAATTACCTGCTGGATAAAAAAAAAAGTGTTGTTTTTTACGTAAGGCAGTTTTCCTTTTCTGGTTATTTCTGGTTTTCCTTTTCTGGTTTTAACAACATTTGCTAGAATGCTGATATTTCAGCTTCGTTTGTTTCATTGCATTCTGCATTAAATTCTGCATCAACTGATATATTGGGGCACTGCCTTGGGTGTCCTAATAGCCATCCTGGGTGCTCTAATATGGGACAGGAAGGCAGGGTATAAATCCAATAACAAAATAAATATTTAACATGATATTATTCGAAAATACCATGATTTTCACCATTTTGGCCAGTAATGTTCCACACACATACAGTACATTCCAAATGAATCATTCAGTTTGGTCCGCACCCCACCTAGCAATGCCACTACCTGTAGCAGGCTTATTTAACCTAGTTTGGCTTATTTGTTCTAGACACGCCCACAGTAATATATTTCACAACCCTGAACTAAACTGTAGCTTGCATAGGCACCTATTGTAGATTAGGTCTTACAGTACTATAGCGCACTAAGTCTGCAACCCACTTAATAAGTGCCCACTTATATGGAAGTAAGTCCTATTGAACAGTAGAATTCTTGGTAGACAAGAATCGGATTGCACAGTCAGTTTCTTAGCTGTTCATACCAACCTCACCGGGGGAGGAAGTATACCTTGAGCCATGCAAATTGGCTCTCTTAAGGTAGCAGTTTGGATAGTTATGGTCTGAGGGCATTTGAGGCAGCTGCTGCTGCTGCTGAAGCTAAGCGGTCTGGTCAGTGCTTTTATGGGTTACCACTTGGGAACATGAGGTACATTGCCTTAAGTTACACCATGGAAGAGAAGCTGTATAAAAGTGTGGCTTTCCAGCTTCCTTGTCCCTGTGAAGTACAGGCTAAAACTTATAATATAAGCTGCACATGGATCCAGGCATCACTAAAAGCATAATACTTTTTGAATAGGATTATGCTGCCTACTCAATGTCAAAATATTTAGAGATGAATATGCGGGTTAAATTGCTGCTGCTGGGCTTTCTGACCGGAAGGTTGGGAGTTCAAGACTGTGCATCGGAGTGAGCTCCCGTTGCTTGTCCCAGCTCCTGCCAACCTAGCAGTTTGAAAGCACCTAAATGCAAGTAGATAAATAGGGACCACTTCGGTGGGAAGGGAACGGCATTCCGTGCGCTACGGTGTATAGTCACGCCGGCCACATGACCACAGAAGCTTGTTCTTGGACAAAACGCTGGCTCTACAGGCTTTGAAACGGAGATGAGCACCGCCCCCTACAGTCGGTCACGACTAGACCATCCGGTCGTGGGAAAACCTTTACCTTTCCCTTTTATGTAAACAGTGGCCAGTTGCCCTTGCTGCTTGTTCCCCTGCACAGATTGTATCCTTCGAAAGCCACAAGGTGCTACATTTTTAAAGCATGTGAAAGAATGTCTTGAATTAGAACAAGCAAATGGAGAGCTGTCTCCTTGGTATGTATTAGGGTACAATCCAACACCCTGCGATGGGCTGACCCTAGCTGCTAGTATCAGCTGCATGGCAGCAGCACTGGTGCGAGAGTGCCAACTGGCACCCTGGCACTTGTGCTGCTGCTATTGGGCCGACGCTAGCAACAGTGTCAGCCAGACAGCACTGGCCAAAGCCGGTGGCGCGGCGCTCCTGTACCAGCTGAGTTTGGCTGGCACAGGTGCATTTCTGGGTGGGGTGGGCTGGCAGGGAGGCATGCCGGCCTTGGGAGGGGGTGGAGTTGGGATGCGGCCATGCGGTGTCCTTGACTCTGCAGAGTTTCTCCTTGCCTTTTGCAGTTCCCTGTACCCCAGCCTCAAGAGCAGACTTCTGGGCTGCATTCAGGGCTTCAGAGGGAAGGGGGGCTGGCAAACATTGTCACTATTCCTCTTATATGGCAATACTGTTGCTCAGGCAAGTAATTCTTGGGAACCAGCTTACTGTGTTCCTTTGAAAACCATGTTTACCAGCCAATGAACTAGAATAGTTTTGTCTTTAAAAAGGGATCCATGAATAGGCAATGTATGGTTGGAAGGCTGGATCTGGCCAGGTGTCTTTATCAAGCTCTTCTGCTGTACTACCATTAACCCAATATTAATGATATGACTGGCCCATACCATTAATGAAGGTATGTTGCTTCATTCAGCACCACTGATGGCTGGAGGCGGAACTGTAGATGAACCAGACACTGTCTGTAGCCCTGTGTCTAACCCTGCTCTAAGGTGTTTATGCAGGAAAAAAGAGTACTCCCTACATATTTATTGCTCGGGAAGAAGAAATTGCATGGAAATAACAGGAATTCTGTGAACCGGCTGGCTGCACTAATATGGGGTTTGCAGATTTCTGGCATTTGCAAGGCTGACAGTGTGGTATGAACTAGTCCAGTGTTATTCAAACTGTGGATCGGGGCCCACTTGGTGGGTTGGGACCTGATGTCAGATGGGTTGCGGAAAGCTAGGAGCAGCCACCTTGGAAGCTGCAGACCTGGTTATATTCCTTTTGTGTAAACAGTTTGAATTTTCAAGTGAGGTTTTTTTTAATTTTGTTTTTAGTTCAGTGCTTTTACATCATTTTTGTCCTAATCTTGCTTTCTGTCAGGGATGTTTCATGGTTGTACTCTGGGAAAGGAAAGGGGTGGGTTCCAGTTGGAGTGTTCTTGTGCCTGAAGAGAAGAAGGTATTGGGGTTTGGGCCCTACCTGGACAGTGGAAAGATGCTTACTAAGGCTCATTACTCTTTATTTTAACTTTTTGTATTAATATAAGCAAAAGTGGCTTCTGTATTGCAGCTGATAGCTTGTTTTGGGATTGATGTCTTGTTTTGTTGTTGTGAGCCACCTTGAGATTTCTGTAGTTAGTCCGGAAAGTGAGACAGCAAAAGTTTATAAATACTCTGGTGAAGTATTGCTTGGCAATATCATGGTTAAATAATTTAAAAATTAAAAGGAGGGGCAAATACTGCTTTTATACATATGGACTTGCTGTTGATGCTTTGTGGTCTCTTCTATAGTGTGTGATTCTCTGCCATGGAGCCCGGATAGGATTTTTCCAAGGAGACATCAGGCTACTTATGGATGACTTAAAGACTTTGCAACCTACAGTGTTTCCAGTTGTACCAAGATTGCTGAACAGAATGTTTGACAAAGTAAGATCCCAAAAGACCATTTTTATCCATATTTTTCTTCCAACTCCTTACAAGATCAGTGCATTTGTATTGGTCCTTTGTCTTTTATGTGTCCATGCTGGTAGCTATAGCCTGATTCACCAATACGATGACTAATATACCTAATGCAGTTGTTAGTAAGCCAGTGAAGGTTCCTATTACTGCTATTGCTGAAAGTCACCACAGATTGTTCATTCCTCAGATCTTTGGACAAGCAAATACTTCGTTTAAGCGGTGGATACTGGATTTTGCTTCCAGGAGGAAAGAGGCAGAACTTCGAAGTGGCATCATTCGAAATAATAGCCTGTGGGATAAAATGATTTTTCGCAAAATTCAGGTAATTATTCCGCTACACTGGATTAAGTGCTGAGTCCCAATTCAGGGAGGAAATCAATCTCATTGGAACTGAGGACTCCTTTACAGGGGACAGAAGTAGGTAGCTGTGTCCCAAATGTCCTATTCTACTTACATTCTAGAAGTAGTTTAGCTCTTGGAGCATGGTGTGGTACTTGTGATCAGCACTGCTGCAGGTTAAAGTGGATGGAGGTTATGTTTGAATGCTTCCTTTATATAAAAGCATCCTTTGACATAATTAGCAAGATAACAGGGAGCAGGCTTGGGAAGAATTCAACTTACTAGCTTTCAATACAAGTGGTTCATTGTGTAGGGAGCATTTGAAGTATTGAAGTATTGGGGGACCCATCTATGGTATACAAAAACAAAACCCATGAGAGTCCTTCATGATCTATTAACTCAAGAAGTAGCCTCATTTGAGCCCTGTAGTGATCTGGACCCTGCCCCTATGCATTCAGCAATATGTTAGTGAGGGCAAATGCTGGTGGGAGGGGTGCATTTTCCAAGTGAACAGGAGTGGAATTCTCTGCATGCTCACTCTTGGTCTCCTTGATATACAGTATGGACTGTTTCTATACAGGTAGCACCTAGGTGTTGATGATGGTGATCATGACTATTGGGGAGAGAGTTCATGTGTTAGTGGTCACAGACTGTTTTCAGAGTGCAGTAGGTCTCCAATTTACAGACATTTGAGTTACAAACATTCTTATTTCTATCCATAGGTTGAGGCCAATTATCCGTGAATTTTTCATCCATGGATTTGACTCAATATGGGTCCCCCAGCCCCATGCTGAACCAAATTAAGCTCAATCTAAAGCCTTTGAAGGTGACCGGAGCAGTGCTTTCATGATGTAATTGAGGTGACACGATGACGTCACCAAAGTTACTTCCGGGGGCGGGGTAGCTGACTCGGGGTTTGCCCCTGAGCAGGGACCGGGAACAGAACCCTTGTGGATAAAAAGGCCTCACCTGTACTGTATTGTTGTTGTTGTTGTTATTGTTATTTTTTTCCAATAATAGTGAGCCGCCTTGGGCATCTGCCTTGGCAGAAGAAAGCCGGGTTAAAATATTTTAATTAAACAAAAACTTGTGTTCCATCCAACCAAGGGATTTGATTGGGGCTTTGAAGCAACTGTGAAGACATAGCGAAAGACAAAGAGCTGCTTGAGCTCAATAACTTTGAAAATAGCGACCCCTTGCTTTATCAGTAGGGAAACCTTTAAAAGCTAGGGATTCTTGGGAATAGAAGGGTGGAAGCGGATTAAGGAAGCAGCCAACATGGCAAAGCTGATTGGGCTGTGGGAGAGCTGAGATTTTGCAAGGCACAGAGAGCATTAATACTGTATGAGGAAAAAGGGGGCCATGACTAGAAGAGACTCCAATAAAAAAACACAGCTACCTTTTACCACCACCAAGTAGAAAAAAAGGGAGGGGAGGTTAAAGGCTGAATTTGATTAGAGGTCCTTGCAGCTACTTTTTACTCTTTGAAAAGCAAACACAGAGAATCTTAATTTTTAGTTGCATTAAGACGAAACAGTTTTATGACGGCACCCCTTCTATTGTAATTGCTTTGGCCCAGTGGACACCCAAGAGTTGTACTTTTGCCTAGTGGCAAGCTTTTGGAATTACATTGGTTCCTCAAATTGTAGACATAACATCTGAGTTTTAGGGGTCTGCTTGGGTGTGATAGCACTGGACCAGCAAGAACCAGATGTTTCAACTTAAGTTCAGACCACTAAAACCTAAGCTGTCCTTAAGTAAGGGATTTTGCATATGCAATTACTGCTAATCTGCAAAGAGAGAAGCTGATATAGAATTAACCATGTTCTCGTGGCATGATTGCCATGTGAATGGTGCTTTGGATGCTTTATTGCATTGTTTGTTTCTAGATAGTGATTTTAATGCCTAAAATGCTAGCCAGGCTCCGGTAAAATGAGGCCTTCTAGCATCACCCAGGGAGTTAACTGGGCCTTTTAACAAATTCAATTGGTCATTCTTGGCTTGCTATTTAAGATTCATAATATTTAGAAAGCGCTGAAAGTTGCAGAAAATCTTGAAGTCCCATCACTTTCTACCAATGATACACCATTAATTTCTTCTGAATACCCCCAAATCACTTTAACCACTGCTATATGGCAGTTGCTTAAATTATTCTATGCAGTAGTCACTGCAGAGTGTGTGATGGGGATAAGCCATGAGGAAAGCAGTTCCTCCTGTTATCGGTACTACGTGGAACCTCTGCTGTTCAGTAGCTTTTTGGTAGTGCCTCTACATGGCAGTTCTAATGTGTAGGATGGTATTTAACACTCCTGCAAATCCCTTTTCACCGACTGAATTATACTGTATGGTTGACCTAGTATCTCAATGAATTGCTTTCTCCCTCTTCTGAGGCTGCTTCAAGAAATTAGTTGTGACTTATAGTTCTTGTAACTCTACATAACTTTGCATTATCTCCTGAGCATGCATACTTGTAGTCAACTTCTGTTTAAATCAATGGGACTTATCCTTCCAGCTGAAGCTTATATGCCACTCAGAGGCATTATAGTTTTTGTGCTGTTGATGCTGCTATTGAATGATTATAGACTCTTTTTCTCTTTAGGCAAGTTTGGGAGGAAATGTTAGACTAATGATTACAGGAGCAGCTCCCGTTTCTGCAAATGTCCTGACCTTCCTAAGGGCTGCTCTTGGCTGTCAGGTAAGACTGGAGTATAGACTAGATAGTTTTGCACATATTGTGTGATTTGTTAGTGTGCCTATATAACTGAGACAAAACTTAAGGCTTGGCTCATAGTATTTGCATAATAAGTTAATTCCGCATTGAACCCCTTTACAGAGCAATCCCTATTATGACTGGGTGAAGGGGGGAGCCCTCACATACTGAGAAGCAGTGACCTGTGAGGAATTGGTACTTTTGCTCTTCCAGGTAGCTCTTGGATCCCCAAACTTAGATGTCTCTGAACTTTGAGGCTCCTTGCCCAGTAGAACATGTATTGAAACAGCTTTTTAGAAACAAGTTTGAGGAGGAAAGCAGATTCATAAAACATTTTTCAAAGTGCTGTAGTTGAGAGTTACAATCACACATCTAGTCATTCACTGATATCATCACTTCCAGTAACCTGCATATAGATGCCACACCCATCCGGATGTGAGCTAGCTTCTGGTTGTGTGGCATTTGTGTACATGTTAATATAACTCTCACACAGAGACACACATGGTAGGTGGGCTCCGTCTTTTAATGCATTTGTGTTTAACGACTGTGATGTTGAGTCAGGCCTTGCATGCCATGCCTATGATTATGTTGCAGAAATGTATAATTCTGCAGACGCTACTTGATGTGAGAACAGCTGGGCATTTGTTCAGTTCAGCTATTAAGCTTCTCATGGTGGCCATTAGTGAAGAGGTTTATGGTATACACTTTGTATGAATGGCTGTTTTAAAAAATGTCAGTAACATTAAAGTGAAAAAAGATTGATTACTCAGCCACATTGAAATCCTACTGTGGTGCAGGGACTTATATAGAATGTGATTCTGTAGCTGACTTCCTAGTCTGTTTCAATGTTGTAGGAACAGCAAAATAGTATTCCAGCAGACTCACAGTTCTGGAAGAGTTCTGATGACTGTCACATGTGTTCTGTTTGACAGTTCTATGAAGGCTACGGCCAGACAGAATGCACAGCTGGATGTTCCTTAACTATACCTGGTGACTGGACTGCTGGTAGGACTTACATCTCTGTTCTTGCTATCATATATCTGATGTTGTAATAGTGTCAAGGAGAAATCTCAACTTACCTAACTAGAAGCAGTGTGCAAGAAATATTGCTGCTTATAAGCACCCATAAGACTTGCTGGTCTTATAGACAACTTGGAAATAACTCAGTGCAAGTTATTAGCCTGCCCTTAGACGCCTCATGCTAGTTATTTTGTGATACAATAAATATAAAAGCATGGAGGTTGTGGGAGGGAAACTCCCTCCTACAGTATAGAAGTTTCCCTCCTGGAGACACTTCATTGTTGTAGGCCAATGCAATGCAGGACAGCAGACAGGCTACTTAACTTTCTAAAACACTAATAGTATGAATACTGATGCATAGCAGAATCCTCACTGTATCCTAAGCAGTCCAGAACTCTGAGGAGAGGCCTGTGGCATCCTAGAGACTTGGGTCTCTTTGGGGGTGAGTTTGCATCAGAAATGACAGAGTTCATCAGATATGTAGTTCATTAGAACTTACTTATATATACAAATCTTGGTAGAACTACCTATTCATCAGTTTTGTAAAAGTAAACTGTTTCTAGACATGCTGAGGTTGGCTTTTAGCATTTTTCAGGTCCATTATTGTACATTCCAAAGCTAAATTCAATAAGGCACAGTGATAACCAACTTTACAGCACCAAGGTAATGCAACTGAGGTAACAAAACAAACATTCCCTTGCCTTGAGGAGGCCCCTGTGACTGTTCCCAATGGCAGGTGTCAGTGCTGAAAAAGGTGATTAGGATTGCACCCTAAATTTCATGTATGTGAAAGACATGCATGAAAGCCTCATACCAAAAGAATCCAGTCTTAATTGCCATAGTATTCTGGTGCTGCATGTACCAAATAGGTCCTTCCCTGGCCAACCTTGGCTTGGCTCCCTCTGATCATTTCAGAATAGCAAATTATCACTGGTGTAAAACATTTGCCTGCTGTTATTATAGAGGCCAATTCCAGAATTGTCTTGCTTAAAAACAAGTGGGTTTTGGAAGCAGGTTGTTCATGAGAAGCTTTGTGTTGTATTAAATGTGAATGGGGTATGTGAAGCAAAGTTAGTGACACCTGGGACAGTGAGCACAGATGCAGTGATTTGCATCCCTGGAAAAAGTGCATTGTCATGACGGTGATGCAGTCTCCAGTGTACCACATAGCTTACATGTTTTACCATGTAATCATGGAATGGGTCCTACATGTATGAAATAACTCATAAACGAAATCAAGCTTGAACATACTGTTTACAAAAAGGGAGATTTAAGAGAACACTTGGCATATTGCACACACTTGAATGATCAGGCACCAAGATCCTTGAGGTCAGAGAGCTTCCTGAAACACTGAAACCCACATTTTGAGTACTAAACTTGAGACTAGTTGATGCCATGAATATAATCAAGAAGGATACCCTTTATGTATGTGATTCAAGATTATGAACAGAGTAGACTTGGCAGGTAAGAAGAGTACGCTGCCCTACTTTAAATGCTGTTATTTCTTTCACCAATAGGTCATGTTGGTGCTCCAATGCCTTGCAATCTCATAAAGCTCGTTGATGTAGAAGAAATGAATTATTTCGCCGCCAAAGGAGAAGGCGAGGTATATAGCATTCTAAAATCCAAGGAGTGGCCCTATGCCAGTAGTCCTTAATCACCCACTCCACCCAAAGCCTGTGTTTCAAAAATGCAATCACTATCTTTAATTTGGTGCAAGGAAAACCTTTTTTTTATTTTGGATAATGACTGCAAGATCAATGCAACTTGTCAAAACATGCCTTACTCAAATCTCCACTTTTACTGACACTGAGAGAATCCCTGTTGATACACCTGACTGTAGTAAATAAACTTTATTTCCACTCTGTTAATTGGCAAAACCTGGTTTGAGGATCTTACAGAACACTTTGCATTCTACTTCAGGTTTGCATAAAAGGAGCAAATGTGTTCCAAGGCTATCTGAAGGACCCGGAAAAGACTAAAGAAGCTCTTGACGAAGATGGATGGGTGCATACTGGAGATATTGGGAAATGGATGCCGGTAAGCAAATCTATGGATTGAAAAGTGTTGGCATTTCTACCAAGATTTTTCCCTTTGTAGGCCTAAATGTCACTGTAGTATGAAATCTGACATGCACTCTTGCAAGGGAAGATGGGTCTCATCCAGTATAAGACAATATTCAAGTGCTGATCTGGCATCATTTCTCCAAACTTTATGAATAGTAAGATGAATTGTTTATTTAAAATATTTATACCCCACTTTTCCTATGCCAGAGCACATGCTCAAGGCAGCTAACAATTTCAGAATAAATATGCAATATATAAAACAATAAATAAAAACATAAGGACAGTGCATCCAAATTGGGGGCAGCTAGGGGACAAACAATGGCACCACTCAAATGCAGGATAAAAAGTTTTGAGTTGGTTGATGTAATCTGAGTATTGCAGGTGGCCTCCCAGTCAGAACATCCTTCCATCTTCTTCCCATTTTTCTTTTTGCTTACAAGTATTTTACCTTTTTGTAAGGGTTCTTGATGGGCTGCCTCTAGTCTTGTAGATTAGGATGAGACAATTCATCTTGGTAACTAACTTGCTAGTTTAAAACTGTTCTTATAGGGTTCCTTTAAGGTCCAATTCCCTACAGTCTATGTAGTGATTGATGCTTCATCTTGTTATGCCTTTCCCTTGGAGGATTTGTGTGCCATGCATAAAGGAAATGCAAATAGTATACACTAGCAGGGTCCCTGTCCTGTCCAGCCCCCTTAGCGCCATACTCGGGCATTTGACACCCACACACTGCTAGGCAGGATACCTAGTAAGGGAAATAGATTCCTGGTAGCCCAATGTGACACCCCCACCCCATTCCTGCTGCTGTGGCTGCTGCAGTACACAAAACCTGATGGACACAGCCAGGTGAGATTACCCCCACCCCCAGCCTCACTCAACCAGGTCTCTGTGACACAAGCCAGGTTGGCACCCTTAGCCATGATTAAATCATGAATCAGGCTGATCTTACTTTTGATAAATCAACTAACCTGGTATTTACCAGCAGCAGCTTCAAGCTTGCAGGGCAACTACTAGGGCCACAGGGGAGAAGGGCTAGAAAAAGATGATCTGCATTTGACCAACCCTCCTTCTCCTGTAACGGCCTGCCCTACCCCCACCACCCTTTGCCCACCACCCTATTCCAGTAGAATTTCTTAGATTCTGTTGCAACAGGATTGCATTCCAAAAGTGATTGTGCATTGGTGACATTGATTGGTGACACTGATACACATGCATGGAGAAAAGACTGCTTATGAATTTTCTTGTTTTACAGAATGGTACTCTGAAGATAATCGACAGGAAAAAAAATATTTTCAAACTTGCACAGGGAGAATATATAGCACCAGAAAAAATAGAGAACGTATATATGAGAAGTGAACCTGTTGCCCAGATATTTATCCATGGTGAAAGTTTGCAGGCAAGTATCTTTTTACTTAAAATGAGGTTTTTTTAAGGTCAAAATATGCCTTTGTTACACCTTCAACTTACAAGTAAATATTTTAGCTTAAACTGCAAGCTTGTGTCTGCAGTAGTATTGAAGTGTAAACTAAGCTGCCAACCAAAGGAGACTTCTTATGATCTTCCTAGGCACACAGTAACACTTCAATATGTGTCTAAAGCAGTACTGAGGACTTTTTACCTGGCATGTAGTGCCTTATGAGTGGAGTTGTGTATTTAAAAGGATTAAATTAATGTGAAACGTTTACAAAGATCTTTGTTTTAAGCAGTTTAACCGTGCATGCTTATTTGGTTTTAGGCTTTCCTAATAGGAATTGTGGTACCAGATCCAGAAGTGTTACCCAGCTGGGCCAAGAAGAGAGGTCTGGGAGGCTCCTATGAAGAACTATGCAAAAACAAAGTAAGTGTACAGAATGTTTTCAGTATTTGAGTATACTGTGTATACAGTATTTGAGTATACAGTATTTGAGTACTGTGACCACTTTAGTAAGTCAGCCACAAATAGTTCATCACTTTCTTGCCGTACTGTTCTATAACATTGTTCATTCTGGATTTCAATAGGACCTCAGAAAATATATTCTGGAAGATCTGTTGAAAGTTGGAAAAGAGTTTGGCTTAAAGTCATTTGAACAGGTGAGTTGCCCTTCTGAAATGTGTGTGTATATGTGGTGGTGCTATTTTTTATTTTTTCAATAAAAACCTGCTTAGAACTACAAGCTTTTAACAGGTTAATGATTCATCAACTAAAGCTATCATTTCAGGGCAGAATTTTATCACTGGGTCAAGTTTTATTTTATTTTTTAAACAGTTGTATACGGTACAGATGGGGGCTTCTTTATCCACGCTGGAGGCCCTCGCCTGACCTCTCCGGACACAAACACAAGTGTTTTCTGGTCATGCCAGGGGGGTTTCTGAGACGTGGGAGGCCACGTGCGGCCTCTCTGAACCTCAGAAAGCCCCCTGGAGGTATCAGAAGGCACTTCAGGTTGCCTCTGGAGGTATTGGACCCTTCCCATGAATTCCATTATTGGACGCTTTGACCCTACCCATTGGATCCTTCCATGGATTGGACTCTCTTGGCTCTTACCCATGGATTCCATTTGCGGGTTTTGGTATCCATTGGAGTGCTACTACCCTCCCCACCCCCCCACCCCCGAGGATGCTGAGGTCCAACTGTGTACAGTAATGGAAAGGAGAGCCCTTCCTTGTAACATTACATGGTGGCTTTTGGTAAACTGCTGTTGCATATTTTCCTTCAACTGGCATATTTTTTAATTGAATTTTTAAAAACACACTTATTTACAATGGTGGTCATCTGGAATACAATTGATCCAAGCATTCTTTAATCTTCCACTGTGTTGTGTTGTCCATGTGTTGTCAGGTAGAATTCCTTCTAAAAGGAAAACATTTACAAAGTCTGCGCCATCTGATGGACTTACTGTTCAATTTTTCAGGTCAGAGCCATTGTCCTTCACCCTGAAATGTTCTCTATTGAGAATGGCCTGTTAACACCAACATTGAAGGCAAAAAGACTTGAGCTACGCAAGTACTTCAATTCTGAGATAGAAGAACTCTATGCTAATACCCAGCTGTAACTACGGAAAAACTGTTTGGAAGAGTGGCACTTGCTGTTAACTTCCATATCTATAAATTGACTACAGCAAATATAGGGAAGGAAACAGTGCAATTATTGTACAAAAAGGGTACTCAACATAGGAATACTGAAGAAAAATGGAACACCGCCTTATTGTCTACTTGTGTTGCAGACCATTTTTTATGGTGACATACAACTTCCTCAATGCGCCTTAAACTGTAAATGGTATCTATGTGATTTGTAAGTTATTTAAGACTTCCTCAGCCAAAAAAAATGTGACCCTCCAAGGCATGTAAAGGGATACGTGTGTTGCCAGCACATTTATTGTTTCTAGTCTATTGTATAGCTGGTGATTTTTTCCAAAAGATTTAACATATGGAACTCGTAAATGAACTGTTGAATACTGATAAAGGAAAGTTGCTTATTTGTGTTGGATCTCAAAGTTGGGCAAAATGCTTGGCCACCCTGTTCAGTCACTGACTGTTTAGAAACTTTATTTAATTCCTGAGTATTTACAACCAACCATGAGATGAATGATTAGATAATGTATCTTTAGAATGAATTGGGGCATCTCATTCTTCTGCTCTAGGAATCTATATGAAACTATTGATATGGCACAGGATGTCTGCTGCAGGGAGATGGCCGGGTTATAGCATCCATTATCTACTAGCATCGTGCAGCATGATTATGCAGGTAGATGTAGATAATGGAGCTCAGTGCTAGGGCTAATGGTTATGCTTGGTCCTTGCCACAGCAGAGCAAGCTTAACCTTGATGATTAAAGTTGCTTGTCCTTTATACAAAATTAGCTTCTGGCTTTCATCCATGGAATACAAGACTATTGAAGGAGTAAACATGAATCTTTATTGAAATGGATAGAAGCAGAGTGAATTTTTTTATATTAAGGGCCCAATTCTATCCAACCTTCAAGTGAAAATTTAGCTGCAATCCAGTCCTGAGGTAAGGCAGTAAATGTTCCTTTCCCTTGAGGAGGTTTCCATGACTGGTGCCCCCACTGCAAGATGCAGTGCATGTCCCATTGGCATGGCTGCATCAATGCTGGAAAGTTGGATAGGATTGGGCCTATACATATAGTATATGTAAGAGCTACTGCAAAAGAATGGGACATGGGAATTGGACAGACTTTCACTGGGGAGTGGAGAGATTTTAGTATTACACACATCTACATTTCTTGGTGGGGCTGGAATTTGAGATGCCTTGTAACAACCCATGCTTTTTTTCCATGTAGCAGTCATTAATTCCTGTTAAATATATGTAAACAAGCACAACGAAGTTTGCACTAAAGATTGTGTGATTGTAATGCACTACTCGGTTGCATAACTTCATACACGTGTACCCTAATCGCACATCAATATCCAAGCCAATACTCCTAGAGTATGTATAAGTCATTTGTTACATCGGGGTTAAAATGTTTGCTTAGTGTTGGCTATTTCTATATTTTATAAACCAAAATTTCCAAAAACCAATGAAGGAAACCAAAATAAATATTTCTGCATTTATTTTGAGTGAACCTTTTTATTTCATTAAAATGAGATTTGTGCACTCATCCTAAAAGATGTCTCCAACTTCATGTAACTAGCACAATTATACTAAGTAGACATGGTTTCTTTGGTTTAAGTACTTCTATTTTTATTTCATGTCTCCAGTGATACAGGAGATCAGAAAGAAATAACTGATAAATCTCCAGTTTACAGATGCTCCTGGATTTTTCTGTTTTGCAGAAGATACAGCTTGTAAAAGACACAGCTTGCAGACAAAGCAAGCATCTTCTGCAAAGATGCACAGGAGAACATTTCCAAAACTTGGTTAATAGGTTCTCTGAAGTTGACAGACACATCACTCCTTGTGGAAAAAATAACCTGTTGTCTATGAACTGCAAATTACTACACGAACAGGAAGAGATCACTAATTCTTTAGAGATCAAAGAGCATCTCTTGCTTCAATTAACTTTTGCAGTAAACATAACAATTTGCTGCTATTTTGGAATGTACTTATATGGAACTAGTTGGCCTTGATTCTTCCTTGCAAACATAGTTCATATATGGATTTTAATAGTATACAAATAAGTTGGGAGGTTTTATTTCTAGCTCTAACTCGTATAAACTCAGTGCCCTGGCTTTAAGGAACAGTAATAGGTTGTAGTTTAAATTCCCATTGGACATCTATTTAGAGCATGTAAAGTGCTCTACCTGTTACCTGAATTTGATTATTCAAATAGAAACAATTCTATCATGTGACTGTATCTAAGTGTCTTACAGCGCAATCCTAACCTGTGCTGGAAAAGGCAGGCCAACTAGCCTTTACTGTATCCAACACAGGTTTGCTGCCTCTGGAGCTCACCCTTACGTTCAGCCCCTTACCCTGGGGTAAGCCCCAGCCGCCCTAATGGGTCTGCTGTTTAGCAGGTGCATGTCTGAGCACATTAGGGCTGCATGGTCCAGGAATGGGGTTTGGATGTGGCCTAAGGGCTGCATCTCAACTTCCCCCCGCTTCCCAGATAGCCCTGCCCACCGGAACACCCTCCCACATCCTTGTTCCGCCTCCTCCCCTCTTCCCCCCCCTCCCAGAAAAGCTCCTACACTGCCAAACTTGACCAGCACAGGAGCGGCTTACCAGCTGCCTCCGTGGGCACAAATGGGTTGATGCAAGTACTTGCATCGGCCTAACACCTCTTTGGCTGACACAGGCATGCCTTACAGCACATTTGTGACATCCTTGGGCCAACATAACGCAACATGTCAGCCAAATGGGCACCATGGATTGCACTCTCAGTTTATACTGTAAGTGTCTGGTGTATCCTGGAAATAAGACCTGTTTCAAGTTGTGTGTTCTGATAATTCATCTGAACATTGTTAAAGAATCTCGATCATGGTTGAGATTACAGCAAAATGAGTTGCAGTGTGCTTTGGCTGCTATTCCATTTTAGAACCACAGTTCTGTGTTATATGTAACTTGCAACTGTCATTAACAAACTAGAGTTAGCCTTGTTCTATCAAACAGTGGGCTGACTAGAACCCAATCTGGCCTTTCTAATCATAGAAGGAATGTGAGTGGATACTTGCTAGTCTTGCCTACTCCATTATCCTGCCACTGCATAAGAGAGGAGAGTGTCTGAACCACCTCACTGCAATTTAAATACACCTTTAGCAGTTTTAATTGCATGATGGGTGTGTGAGGAATTGGATGTGCCCTTCTGAAGTCATGTGGTGGCAGAACACCTCTGAAGGGTCAAGCTATACATGTGCACGCATGATTCACTGCATGTTGAAGCACACTGGTTAGGTTCCATCAGCCAAATTGGCCTGGTTTGATTCTTGCTTCTATTAATGTGAGTGCTATGTAGACTTCCACATAGGGCAAAACTGCAGGGAGGGGGAATGCATGAGCTTATAGCCTTGCTATAGTTTGTGATTATCTAAAACTTGGCCAATATTCAGACATTGAAGGGCTATGAGAACTGTATTGTGACTCTGCAGCTATACAAAATGTTACAAATATTCTGCTACTTGTTTGACCAAAAGCACTTAAACTGATAGAACAGAGTCTATGGGAGGGGGAGTATTTGAGGTCCTAACTCTATTGTTTCTATGCATAAAGAACGGCATAAATGGAATCCAAATTCTAGAACTTGCTTTGTAATGGGAGAATTGTATAAGCAGTGGCATACCTAGGGGGATCAGTGGAGGCAAATGTCCCAGGGAGGGAAGAACCCCCTTCCAGCCTCAGCCATGCCCCTATCATCACTCCACTCTGGGCCTGCCCTCCTCAATTCCACTGTAAAGTGGGAAGGGGAGGACAACGGCCCTCAGAGGGTATTCTGAGAGCCAGGGAAGCTGCGTGCTACTTCCCTGGCCCTCAGAAGACTTTAAGTCCTTCGAGAAGCCAAAAACCAGAAGTGATGGCTTTTGGCCTCCAGAAGGTCTTCGGCAGCCTCTTTGGCCCTCAGAATGCCTCTGGGGGAGGCAGCAGGCATGGTGGGTGGCACCAGCAGGTGGGGGTGGCACTCCTGGAGAGTGACCCCTGGGAACACCACTGTGTATTAAGACAAGGTAAAGATTTCCCCACGACCAAATGGTCTAGTCGTGACCGACTGTAGGGGGCGATGCTCATCTCAGTTTCAAAGCCTGTAGAGCCAGCGTTTTATCTGAGGACAAGCTTCCGTGGTCATGTGGTAAACATGCATTGGACTGTGGCTTTAATATATTTCTGAGGCAATCTTTGGGAAAGACAATAGTCTAGGGCTAGGCACTAATTTATGCCCTAAGGAAATTTCTCAGTTTGTCTCCTACAGAGCCTTGATGCTCTCACCTATGAACTTTTTTTCAAAAAGAGCTACAGTAGCACCTGAGGACTCCTACAGCAAGAGCAACTATGCTCTCAGAAGTCCCAGAACATTCCTTCATTCACCCCCACCTCTTGGCTTGGCTTGTACTGGGCAATACAGGTGCGGTCCTTGAACTGCAGTGACTTTCTACTAGCTGCTTCAAAATCATTGTTAGGTGGTGGTGACATTGCAGGACTGTCTTCCTCAACTCTGAATGCAGGAGGAATAAAGAAAAAATGTGCTCAGTCTTTCTATGTTAATACCAATAATAGATAGCAGGTCTACCTTGCTTTTGTTCAAAATCCGCCACACAGACAACTAGACATCCTTAAAGAAGCAAGAAGCCTTGGCCTCTTCTCACCCACCCACTCACCCTTGGTGTGATCCAAGGACACTTTCACATGCAGGTGTAGGTTGTGTTAAATGTTGTGATGCATCTGGCTCCAGGGGACCCACACCACCTATGTCTATACATATGACCAAGTTGTGTGTGTGAATCAGCCCAAGGTTTTCAGTAATCCTTACAACAACTCTATAAACTGGGTTGGTAGAAGATGCTTGCTTTGCAGAAATGATAGAACTTAAGCGTGGTTTGCCTCTGACTACTTTGTGTGTTTATGACTGAGGTGAGTTATATTGGGAAACTCCTAGCTCATTCTCTTTAAGAACATAAGAAAAACCCCACTGGATCATGCCCCACTCGGAATGGGGTTGAACTCCCCCTGCAGAATTGGGTGCGTAGTTTGGGAGTGCTCCTGAACTCACAACTTTCCTTGGAGAGCTAGGTGACAGCAGAGGCCCAGAGTGCATTTGCCCAGCTTCAACTGATGTGCCAGCTGCAGCCATACCTGAGTTGATTAGACCTGACCACAGTGGCCCAGGGCTTAGTGACTTCAAGACTGGATGTTTTTGTTTTATTTATGGTATTATGGTTACATTGCACTTTGTTCTTCTCTGTAAGCCGCCTTGGGCATTTGCTTCGGCATGGGAAAGGCGGGGTATAAGTTCTTCAAATAAATAAATAAATAAAATTACTGTAATGCATATGGGGCTGCCCTTGAAAATGGTTTGGAAGCTGTATGAGTGCAGAATTTGGTGGGCCGGTTGGTTGCTGGAGCTAGGCGGTTTGACTCTGTTGGACTTCTGCTTCAACAACTGCACTGGTTGCCCATTCATTTTTGGGCCCAATTCAAGGTGGTCTTTAAAGCCCTTCACAGTTTGGGCCCAAGTTATCTAAAGGACCGCCCTCTCCCATATGTTCTGGCCTGCACTCTTAGGTCATCTGAGGGGTCTTTCCTTCAAGTGCCACTTTTATCCCAAGTTAGAGGGATGGCAGCACGGGGGTGAGCAATCTCTGTGGTGATGCCCCAACTATGGAATTCCTTTCCAGGGGAATTAAGAACCCCCCCCCCTCCCTCATGGCCTTTCAGTGCTGTCTCAAAAGATTTTTGTTTTGTCTTGCATTTGTGTGATGTGTAGTGTGTTATTGTCTGTCCCCTTTGTCTCTATAGCTTGTTCTTTGTAATTTGCCCTCCTCTAATATGTTATCACCCCACTTTTTTTCCTTGGGTAATACTGTTTTATATATTGTTCATTTTTTATTCTATATTGTTAACCGCCTTGAGCATTTGCTCCTGCAAATGGAAAGGTAGGATACAAATCTTTAAAATAATAATAATAAAATGGTAGTCTTTCGTCGTAAGGGAGGTGTCCTAGCCCTGTAATCATTTTGGTGGCTCTTTTCTGCGCATTCTCTAGTTCTGCTATGTCCTTTTTGAGATTTGATGACCAGAACTGTAGGCAGTATTCCAGATGTGGCCTTACCATCAATTTGTACAATGGCATAATAATATTGGCTGTTTTATTCTCAATCCCCTTTTTGATTCCATCCCCTGACCATGGAATTTCCATTCTTCACCACTGCCATCGACACTTTCATTGAGTTGTCCACTAGCACTCTAAGTTCTCTCTCCTGTTCTGTCACCAACAGCTCTAATGTATGATACAATATTACTTTGAAGTATTACAAATATTGTCTGTCCTTTCTCCTTGCACGTTTGCAACAGACTAGCTAGCCACTCCTCCACCCTACTGTGAACCAAGTTACAGTCATAACAGAGCGACAGTACAGTATAGGAAAACTGCAGTAGGGCCTATTCTACAGTAGCTACATTCCTACTAGAGGTTAGTTTGCCATCTTGTCACCAGGTGGCGCAGTTTCTCCGTTCTTACTGCGAGAACAATCTGACGGTTCTACATTTAATTCTATCCATGGAGGTATTATGAGAAACAGGAGGCGGCATGCCTTAAGAACTAATAGGAGCGAAGTGAAGCGAGGGGGCGGGCTTAGCAGCCATGTTCGTATACTCAAAACAATCCTCATTCCAAGCATTTCAGATTGCTTTGCTCGTACTGTTTAGGATTGAATAGTTTACTCCTTAAATAAAAACTTACGAAAATAAAAACATGTGATCATGTAGAAACATTATTAGTAACCTTATGATTTAATATGCACTTACAAGGTTAAATTCCTCATAATTATATTACTGAACATACCTGACGAAATGCTACTTGCTGTCTATTTAAACTCAGATTGCACTATTTTCACAGACTTATTTTTTGAAATCTACACAAGCCAAAATAAAACGGTCATGCCCCATAAAAAAAAATTCTGATAATGTTCAGAATTTCATAAATATTACAGTAGAAAATGAAAGGCGGAAAAATAAAGTGTGAATGGGAAAGAAAGAGAAAAAAAGGGGAGGGTGGGCAAAAATTAGATAAATATATAGGAAAATTACATTAAAATCTCTTCATAACACAAGTAGTTATCAATATGAGAGTAATTCTTTTTTACTTCTAGACTATTAAGAGTATTTTTTTAAACTTCTACACTCCCCCCCCCGCAAACAAATTCTGTTAATGTTCAGAATTTTGAGAATATTACAGTAGAAAATGGAAGGCGGGAAAATAAAGTGTGAATGGGAAGGGGGGGGAAAGGAGGGGGGAAATTTTTTTTTTTACCTTCTAGATCTAGACCATCAACAGTGGGTGTCGGAAAATGGTGAATAAGCCTGCTAGGAACAACAAGAAATTACACAGCTTCAAAAATATTACACTCACTGTTTCAGTGAACTGTAGTTTTATTGAACCAATGTAATGTGAATACATGAATCTTTCCGTGGAAATTAAATCCCATTTTTTCGTACAGCGATTTGCACACCCGTATGCAGAACGCGCAGGTATGATTAAAGACGTTGAGATTAACTTTTACACAGGTGCAGGGAGATTTTAATTCCTGAATTCGCGGCAATCCTCCTCCTTGGCGGCAATGATCTGAGTCAGCCATATTGGTATACTCATAGCTTCAGGAAAATGACGTCATGCCACCTCCTGTTTCTCATAATACCTTCATGATTCTATCCGACCCTCTGAGGCAGCGGACCAACCCATCTGACGGGGTGGGGAGAGGCAGGCGGCGCACAGAGGAGATGCTTTTTTTTTTCTTCGCTTTATCTTCTCTCCCTCCCGGGCAGTCAAGATCACGCACACAAGTGGAAATAGACATTGCGGAAGGCAAACCAGCCAGGCCTGGATAAAATTAGTGCCACTTTGGTAAGTTTTGACCCGTTCCCCCCCCCCCGGGCTTCGTGTGCTCAGTGGGACGGTCCGATTCGGTAGTTTGAATTACATCGGCGGGAAGACAGTTTGGTTAGTTTCCAGTGTCGTCCGCCCGCGCTTTTCTCCTCCTCACGTGTAGCCGGAACTGTGTCGAGCGCGCCTGCAAGTGATAAACAGAAAAGTGGGGGAGGGAGTTGACGATAGCGCGGGGGGGCGGGGAATGGGCCTGTCGATCCAAACATCGAACCGTCAGCGAGAAGGGGCGGAGTCTGTGAGAAGGTGTGGCCGCAGGAAGGCGATTCGTTAGTGGCGGTGATAGAAAGCCAATGCAGGTTGTTCGAAGCGCGCAAGTTGTGAAGGCGACGATTGAGGAAACAAGGTCAAGGCTGGTGAGAAACGCGCAGCTGCACCGCTTGTCCGTCTGTTATCTCCCGGGAACTGAGCCGCGTACTTTTTTTTTTTTCATTTCTTCTTGTTGTTCGTTTTGAACCGTTACAACTGAGGTTCGTGACCGTTTGTGTGTCGCCTAGGCCGAGGAGAGGTTCGAACTGCTCACGTACGTACAGTAACGTTCTCTCAATTGTTTGCTATTTGTCTGAAATGGCATAAGCATGAAGGGCACTAAGAGCGCAGTCCTAACCTGGAGTAGGGCCGGCACAGTTAGGCCAGCAAAGTTTGGCTGGCACAAGGAACACCTTAAAGCACATTTGGACCACTCTCTGAGTCAGGGAGGATGGCGCACGTCTGTTTGCTGGCTTCTTTGATTCCAAGAGTGGTCCAAACATACTTTACGGTGGGCCTTGTGCAGGCCAAACTTTGCTGGCCTAACTCCAGGTTAGGACTGCGCTCTAAATTTCAAACAGGAAAAATGTGTATCAAGTTTTTTTCTTTAGTTCTCTGAATATCTCAACACCCCCTAGGGGTGTAGACCATCCCCCAAACCGGTAACATGCCAATGTGCCACAGCACGGTGGTTGAAAGTCACTGATGCCTTTATTAAGGTATAGCTTCCTTTATGAAGAGGCCGATAGCAAGCATCTATAGGCAGAAAAATGTGTGAACAAACCACCAACTGGGAAGCAAAGTAGAAAAAAATGGAAGGCGAGGCTTGCAATATGGGAAGTTTCCTGAGTTACCCATATCTTATGAGGTATACAAAATACTACATCATTTGTGGGTTGGGACCCACCAGTGGGTCAAGAGCCAATTTCAGGTAGGGTCGCAAAGCATCTAGGGCAGCCATATTGAAAATATGGGACGATGGAACACTGCAAAGGGTGAGGGCTGTGTGTTTGTTTTGCTTGTGTCAAGGTAAATAGGCTTTTTCCTTTCTGATTTACTTTGCTATTGGAAAATGGCTGAGGAATAATCCAGCTGATTGCTGCATTCTCAGGAAAGCACCAGACTCTGGCATCACACTAACAGCACTTCCGGCCATGACATCAGTTCTGGTGGTTCTGAGCTTTTTAGAAGACATCCAACTATGTGGTTCTGAACTCTTTAGAAGAAGGGGTACAAGTGTAATTAAACATCTAATATAGATCCAGTTGTAAGATATATGAACATAAAAAAGAAGGCTTTTAAATTTTATGTAATGTTAATCTTTTGCCTATCACTTTTTGTCTATAGTAACAAGATGCCAAAGAGGAAAAGAAAAGAGTCAAGAGAGAAACTTGGAGTGAGTTGCATGTTACCTTTTTATTCAAATAGTTATCAGGCATTTATTCAATGTACAGCATTTAATTGATCCATATATCTAAAGTTCTACAGTCAGTTTGAAACTGCATTTAACTACATATTTTGGCCTTGTTGGCTTTCTACCTCTTTTTTTCTTATGACTAATACTTTATTTCAAAAAATTTTCATTATCTAATTCTAGTTTTGCTTAAACTATGTATCTTTTATACTGAAATAAGTTGTCTTGTTTTTACAGCTGATTGTTAACAAGTTCCATTTTACTACATATTCCCTTTCTAGAAACAGCAAGCCAAGGCACAACATCGTGGAAAATTTCTCTCCTGTGTTGAGCCAGATGTGTCCAGTATTTTGAAAATTCCTGGAACTGGGCAAGCAGAAGAACTTGAGTTGTTTGGTTGGTGACTTGCTTCTGTAGTTTTAAATTCCTAGGCCTGTCATATTAGTCAATCATACCCACTTAAATTAGTTGACTAAATTTACCTGTGCCTTGAATTCTGTAGGAAGAAAATGTAATGTTCTTTTCTGAATATTAAAAAAATATTTACATCTTATTTTAAAAACTAGGAATAGCTGATGTGATATTTAGCTATAATTGTATAACCTGAGTTCTAGACATAATACAGTCCAACTGTGGTATCAGTGGGTCCAGCATCTGCAGATTTGATTCACAGTGAATGCCAGTGGATACTGGAAGTCCACATTTAAAGTCCTTTAAAAACAAAAAAAGCAGTGGTATTCCTACAAAGGGGGAGGGGGCAAAACGCTAAATCTTGCAGGAGCCTGAGCTTCTGTGCAATGCAACCCCTTGCCTCCAGAGCCATTCACGGCTACAAGAATAAAGCATCTGAGTCGTGAATGGCTCTGAAGATGAGGGGGAGGGGCCTCGTTATACAGGAGCTCAGATTCCTGAAAGATTTAGCATTCTCCCCCCCCCCCCCCGTAAATGCCATTGGGGGGAAAGTTCCAAAATCCAACATTTTTATTTTTTCTTTGTCAAACCGCACCAAGCCTGTAAAGCTGCTTTTAGCACTGAAAGACTCCCTTCTGGGTTGCACGGAGGTTCCTTTCTCTTTCTATATGACATGAGAAGAGAGGACTCTTTAGAAAAGACCCTCATGCTGGGAAAGATTGAAGGCAAAAGGAGAAGGGGGCAGCAAAGGATGAGACGGTTAGATAGTGTCACCGAAGCGATGAACATGAAATTGGGTGAACTCAGGAAGCTAGTGGAGGACAGGGAGGCCTGGCGTGCTGTGGTCCATGGGGTCGCGAAGAGTCGGACACGATTTAGCGACTGAACAACAACATGACATGACTCCTAACACATTTCCCTGCTACTCTTGAATGTCAGCATGGGGGAAAGAATGCATAGATACAGTACGAAATATACAAAATTGTACAAAAAAAGTCAATAAATAATAGTTAAATAAAATCAGCCCTTAAGAGTGAGTGAGTGTGTGTGTGTGTAGAATATTTTTAATCTTACAAATTACTTTGATCAACGTGTATCAGTTTATACAATTTAACCAAAGCTGCAATCCTGTATATACCTACTTGGGAATAAATCCCACTAAAATCAATGGAACTGCTTCTGAGATGGCATGCATAGGATTGCACTGTAAATGTTGTAGCCCTAATAGTTACAAAACTGTACACTCCTCAACTGTACACAAATGCGGATAAGGAAGTTGCAGTTTGCTTCTCTGTGTCTGAAATAATTAGGAGATAAATGTCTGTTTGACTGAAACTTTTATTGGCTGCAATACAGAAAGAGTTGTGTGCAATAAAATGATGTACAGAATTGGCAATGTATGACTATTCATCATGCCAAAATGTTTGTGTATATACTGGTGCACATACAGTCCGACAATTTCTGTCTGGTATCCCAAATACCAAACCATTTAAACTAATTATTTATGAGATTAACTATTTATGGAATATCCTGATGAGTTATATATTTCATTTGTCACCGAGATAACTACAGAATCTAGATTTGAAATCAAACAAAAAGCTAGTAAACTGAATGGCTGGGTTTCTATAGCGAAGTCCTATAGTTTCTATATACAGTCCTATAAATGTGATTTTAGCAATTGGTACATATTGTGAAATCATGTCATCAATTTTCTTCTTGCAGTCCACCATACAAAGAGTTACAGCATTGACTAGTGTGCATGATGGCTAGGTCTTAACCTTTTTGTAAATCAAGGCATCTGATGCTAAGATCTGAAATACTGCAACTGAATTTTCTATTTGCATTCTAGCCAGCTCTTGTGTTTTGCACTTCTTGAAATAACATAAAAAGTAATAGTAGAATCTCATAACAGATTTTCTAGCCATATTTTCTAGCATTCTGCAAGGCAGTGTGCCTCTTTCCATTGTCTGAATGTCTGCTTCAGCAAGATGGGTAGCATCCATATTTTGTATCCCAAACCTTGTTACTTGTAAATCAGGGCTGTGAATTTGAGTACTCTGAGCAGTCCTGAATTATAGAGATCTGGAAATGAGAAAGCTCCAGAGCCCAGGTTTCTCATATGTTTTGATTGTTTCTCTTTTCCTAGTTGTGGCACAGAAACATTACAAGCATGATGTACAATTTTTTAACCAACTTTTTCTGTTTTATCTAGATCATCCTTTACATAGCACTGCTCTGTCTGATTTTGAGGAAGACGATGTGAAAAAAGATAAATGTTCAGAACCTGATGAGTCAACCCATAAATCATCTGATTCTGAATCAGAAAAGGACCATAGAGTCAGAAGGTACACCATAAATAAACAAACATTGAGAATGTGGTTTATCACAATACATTAATTCAGTGTATTTTTAGAGACTCTAGAGGTTGCTGCCTGATTGATTCTTTACTATAGCCCTGTGTGCTGAAAGTAAAACTTCTTAGTACAGCTATTTTCAAACAATGTGCTGCAAATGATCCTCAGGTGTGCCACCAGAGTTTGGGAGAGAGTTATTTATTAGTAGGAACATTAGGCATGTGAGCCTGCCAAAATTTGGGGAGGGTCATTTATTAGTAGGGACATTGAGGGATGTGAGCCTCCCTCCCACCAGCAATGTTGTGTGCCTTGTTAATTGTAAAAACAACAAAAACTACTGGTCTTCCTTGAAAATGTAATTCCTTGTCAGTGTTCCATGAAAGATTAAAAATTGCTGCCATAGAATACTTGGAAATGTAGGTGTTGAGGCCTTACAATAGTATGTCATGATTCACTGCATTATTTATCATTTTTCCAGGGGGGAAAAACATGGCTTGAAATTCAAAGTGGAAAGGAAAGATTCTGAAAAGGAAGCTGTGAAAGAGAATATGGTACGTAAATAATAAGAATGTGCCCCATTTTTATTTCGGGAAAAATCTTCAAATTGGATTTAGGAGTGTTAACATGTATCATAATTGCAGCAAACATGTATATTTTTATTTGCATATTAATGTGTGGATAATAGTTGAATGATTCTGGACACCAGGCAAGAACAATTCATATCTTTCTAACTTACTCTCATGCCAGCTACATTAATAAGGAATGTTGGTGGCACATACTTCTCAAATTGGAATGTGGCTCCATTAAATCATGACTTGGTCTTAGAAATCATAAGGTCTGGAAACACAGCAAATATGAGATTGTTATGATTTTGCTTCTAGGAAGCTGATCCTTTTAAACATTCACCGCAGTCTAGTAATTGCAGCTTTTGTAGATCTGTTTCTCTGAAAGCCTGATAGCTAGCAAGAACCCAATCACAACAGCAATATTTGTGCTGATACATAAATACTAGGGCCAGCCCAAGACATTCTGCTACCTGATGCAAAGGATAAGGTGGTGTGGCCACCATGCAAAAGCAACAACATAAAATTGAAGGCGACTGCGTTAGTCTATAAGAAGTATCCACCATTTAAAGTAGGATGAAAATGTTACTTTTGGTTTGTCCTAAATAAAGTATCAAACAGCAACCTTTTAAGTTCATCAGAACTCTTCAGACATTTGCTAAGCCAGAGAACTTGGGGAGTATGTTATAGGAGCCCCAACAGTCTGCCATCTAAACTAGCTGTATAGAGTTTTCTTGCAGACTTAGATCAGACTTGGATTAGATCTCTGAAAAAGCATGAGACAGTTTCAACACATACATCTACCACAGTTTGGAAATACAAAGTCTAGAAGTCAACAGTTCGGTGTCCTGCACTTTGGCATTCATAATTTAGGCAGAAGAAATGTAGGCGCACGCACACACATCATATTTTTGCTTTTTACTCATTAATTTATCCTCTCTGCCTACCTGCTTCCTTCCCTTAGCATTTAATCCTGTTGTTGTCTTCCAATAGTCTGTAACACATACCAAACTACTTGCAGTGCTCAAGAAGAACCAAACTGGATTAATGGGAAATCCGTTGGCAAGTGCAGTTCTGTGTAAAGTGATGTGCTTTGAGGCAAAATAGCTTCACACTTACACTGATGAGGTCTGAGCCCTTCCATGATGAACCAGCAAAGAGACCTTGGAGGCTCCTTGATGGCTCTTTGTAAACATTAGCCCAGTGTGTTGTAGTATTGAAGAAAATAAATTCCTTGCAAGTGTTCATTTGGAAAGAGATCAAGAATAAGACTGCTAATATTATATTGCCCCATACAAATCTGTGGTCAGCCATGTATGGAATACTGTACAGCTTTGCTCAGCACAATTTAGGGTGCAATCCTAACCAACTTTCCAGCACTGACATATCTGTGCCAATGGGCCATGTGCTGCCTCCTATGGTTGGGGGGCAGTCATGGAGTCCTCCTCAAGGTAAGGGAATGTTTTTTTTCCTTACCTCAGAGTTGCATTGCCCTTGCCCCGGTGCTAGAAGATTGGTTAGGATTGCACCATTAAAGAAGGTGAAATTATCAGCAACTAAAATGATCAGAGGGCTGGAACACCTTAATCACAAAGAAAGACTGATTCAGTGATTATGGGGGAAGCATGACTATAAAAATATGCATGGTGTGGAGGGAGAAGCTAGAGGTTTTCCTATATGTTGCCACTGCAACCCCACCCCTCCAGCAAATCCACCCCAACTCTCACCATGCTCTGGCTCAACCCTTGTTCTGTCATCACTTCTAGGCTTCTCCCCAGCTAACTATAGTCTGTGCAAAACTTGTTTACTGGACAGTGAGTTTCTGGAGGTATAATGGTGTGTGACTGTCTGCTGCTTTTGCATTTCTCTGAATTGAGGCAGTTGTCTTGGTGTTTTCAGACTCTTTTGCAACCATGAGTGCTAGAAACTTGTTTTTATGAAAACTGACAGGATTCTATTAACATTCCTTGTATCACCAACCCTTTATTCATTTTCTCATTTTAATATTGCTATAGTGCATCTTAATTCTGTCCTACATGACACCCTGAGTTATGGATGTCCGACCTATGGACAGTTGAGTCGGCACCTCACAGGCATAGTTCTTGTTTTGTAGTGCTTTCATGATGGTGCAATAGTGCTGTGCCATCAAGATCCAGCTATTTTGAGTTCCGGACAGACTTCTATAATATAATGGAATTATGTATGTTTAGTTGTGGACTCGGCCTATATACTCACTTCAGGCTGCTTCTAGTGATCCAGTCGTAACAGTTATAACCTATAGTTGTTGTTACATTATATCCTGCCTTTTTTCCATTGTGGAAGTCAAGTTGATGTTCCCAGATGGTCACCCATCCAGACCATTAAGATTTAGAACTGCTTAACTTCGGTGAAGTAGCTGCACCATTTACCCTCATACTGTCTCCTAGAACATATTTGTAATGTTTTCTGTAATGTATTTTCAGTTTTTTAAAAATGTCTGAGAAACCAAGGTTACGTTGCGGCTCCCTCCAACATAAGCATATATGCAACCTATGCATGCATATATATATATATATATATATACACACACACACACACACACACACACACACACACACACACACACACATATAATGTAGAACTCTTGCACATTACAAGAAAAGCTGCTGATGCAAGTAATGAAAAGAAGTAAAATCACTGTTCCTATATTATGTGAAGCAGCCATCCTACTAAGGCAAAACTTGCATTCGTGCACATGAACATAAAAATCTCATTAATAGTTTAATATGAAAAAAATTGATTGTCTATTTCCATTTAGAGAGCAACAGATTCCACATCCAGTGTGGAGGACCTTAGACTACTATCTGCACTTCCCTTAAGGAACTGTTCTTCAGAATGCAGGACATCAAATAGAATTACAGATTTGGTGAAGACATGGAATACTGATAAGGTTAACAATAGTATCTACTTTGCCCCTTACATGCCACATAACAATGAGAAAGTTTTTTCTTGAGAATGGTGGTCAGGCCCCTATAATTTTCTCTGTTTTTACTGAGAAAAGAGCACTAGTTATTTGGAGGTATAGGGATAAGAAGGGACAAGATACCCAAGTTCAGAGGGCATTGTCAACATTTTTTATTGTGCTGCTGTAACTATGTTGATGAGGGATGTTGTAAACTGGTAGATGGTATACTCTGACACTATACTTTTTTATTTCCTAACATGGTCTGATCATAGTTTGCTAGTACCATAGCATAAAATAGTGATCTGGACACATTTTATAATTGGTGTTCCTGTCTACTGTGCTTTGAAATTTCTGCTTCCATTAATTTGAAAAGTCTTGAATTTTGTGTTAACAGATGCCTAGGACAAGTGCTAAATCCCCTGTGCGGCAGAATGAGGGTTCTTCACCAGTAACAGAGAACTCTAGTAAGGAAGATATCAGTGTCTAACAGTATTTGTATACTGCTTTTCTACAAAAAGTTCACAAAGCGGTTTACAGGCTAATAATAAATGGTTCCCTGTCCCAAAACGGATCACAGTCTAAAAAATGCAGAACACCACCGGCAACAGCCACTAGGAAAAACACTGTACTGGAGTGAAGAGGAACAGTTACTGTCCCCCTGCTAAATATAAGAGGAACACCACTTGAAAAAGCCTCTTGCCCAATGAGCAGTATGTTAGTAGTTATTATGTCTTATTGCTCTTCAGTTTTGCTTACTCGTTGAAGGCTTTTCAGATTTTAATTGATGCATGTTATCCTAAAGGGAATGTACACCATGATTTTGCTGGAATCTATGAAGCTACAAGTTTTAGTATTGGGCAGGGACTAGTTTTTTTTTTCTCCCAGCTTTACTGTACAGCAACATCTTATAAAATGCTTTCTTTTCCCCTTTCATTCTGAAGTTAGATGTAACACTTTACGGTTAATGATGGGATTGAGGTGGGATCATAGTGGAATCTAATGTTTGTTAAAATGTAAACTGCCTTAACAAAAATCTTTAATTATAAAAATATACTATTGTATTTTACTATATCCAAAACAGATACTTTCTGTCTGTATTTGGAGAAGTAGAGACAGTTTAAACCATTATATATTTGGGGGACAGAGTTTGGGGGATAGGAGTTGTAATACCAAAATCTGTTTCAGAAACTTTAGTTGCTGTTTTATTTAGATTCAGATGATGACAGTCCATGTTTAAGAAAAATTTGGGGCCCAAAAGGAATGAAAAAAGTTGCCAGCCATATCACACAATTGGATGTTATTCTGGATGAGTTTGAGAAAATAACAGCAAAATACAAGTAAGCACCTTTCCTTTGGACTGTGATAGATTTGCAAGAGACATGTAATGATAATACAGGCTCAAGCAAAATCAGATTTTTAACACTGAAAGTTAATGTAACTGATTTTGTTCTTCAAGAGGAAGAATTTAGATTGCTGGCATTGCTGACTGATCTTTGTCCACTTGTACAATACCAGTAAGGTTCAAAAGTGAAAATAACGTGTTCATATCTTGGTATACAAATCAGTTCATCCTTTGTGTTGAGGCACAGAGAGATTTGTTCAGTACACTGATGTGTCTGCATTCTTCCTCTTTCAGACAAGGAGTGGAGTCGAAGATATGCAGGAAAGCTATTGATAACTTTTACATTGGATTCAGAGATCAGCTTACCAATACTGTAAGTGTAGCATACCAGAAAAATTGTAGTGGTGCTTTCTCAGCTGCAAAATATTTGCTGAAGAACATTTTATTGCCACTGATATCCTGCCTTTCAACTCAATTGGTCCCAAAGTGGCTTTGATACTATTCGGGCCATGAGGGGCACATGGTGCCCCAGGTATACTGCCACTGGACATTCCTAGCAATCAGAGGGAAACACCTCTCCCTGATGTGCTTTGGCCTCACTGGGTCAGGTACAGGGGCACGGACCCTCCTCCTGCTCCCCTGAGGGGTCTCAGATAATAGGCAGCCAAGCATCTGTAGCAGCTAGTGCCTACACCCCATTGCCCTACATCAGCCAACCGGGGTTTTATAGGAGGTGGCCCCATCCCCTCTGATGCTGCTCCAAGTCCCCTCCCTAGATTGACAGCAGTTGCACCCATTCCTTGGCCTCCCCAGTTCTCTTCGCCCCCTCCAGAGCTTCCCCAGCCAGGTATTCCCTGGCATCCTGGGCTGCCTCACCTGCCTACAGCATTTCCATGGAATGCCCAGTCTTCATGGGTGCCAGGGGCTTGGGAGTCCTAGATAGCTAGCCTGGCGGATGGGCCTGGTACAGCTCAGCTGCGCACACATGCGCAATACTGACACCGGGAGTGACGCGCCAACAACGTCGGTGCTCCATCAGGAGGGAGGTGCGCCTGTTGATCCTGCCAGCGCACATTGGGGCCAGAGTGAGCAGTCCACTTGTCGGCTTCCAGCCATGCTCATGCCCGATAAGGCAGGACTCCAGGAAGGTTCCTGACATATATATGCACAGAACATGTTTCAGAACATACCATGTTCTTCAAATACTTGTGAATGCCCCTAGGTACTTCTATGATTATTAAGGCTATATTATTTATGCTCCAAAACAGTAAGCCAGTAGTAAAGGTAAAGTGTCTTGAAGTGGTTCAAAGTGTCTTGAACGTGCCATAAGACACATTCACAGGTACTTGAAAGCAAGCTGAGCTAGCACATGGATGTGTGCTGGCTCAGCAGTGCCGGAGCCACGCCAGCACAGAGTGAGTTTGTGCCAAGTTGGGCAGGCTGGCACAGGGGGCAGGAGAAGGTGGCAGGAGGATGGAAAGGAGATGGTTCTGGGCAGGGGGAAGGCATAGGGATGGCGGCAGGAGGGCAGTCCAGCAGGCAACTCAGGCCTGGGAAGAGGGATTGGACTGGCTAGATCCTAATTCCTGTCCCCAGCCCAATCCACTTTACACAGGCCGCTTGGGTGCAGAGTGCAAAATCTGCAAAATCACGGGCACAGATCGGAGTAGACCTATTGGGCTGGCTGGTGTGCAACAAGTGCTAAGGGGATTGGAGTTAGGCCGGCATGGTTAGGCCAGCAAAGTTTGGCCAGCACAAGGGACACCATAAAGTATGTTTGGACCACTCTGAGTCAGAGAGGCCAGCACACAGACGTGTGCCATCTTCCTTTCCTCCGAGAGTGGTTCAGAGGCGCTTTACGGTGGCCCTTCTGTCAGTCATACTTTGCTGGCCTAACTGTGCTGGCTTAACTCCAGGTTAGGATTGCACCCTGAGTTTCATCCAAGCCTGCTCCTAACCTGTGCTGGAAACAACACAGGCCTATTGGCCTGCCTGTTCCAGCGCAGGTTAGGATTACGCCCTCAGTGCCCTTAGGCAAACTGTTCCCTCTCAGCTCCCAGCTGTAATATCTAAAAAATTAAAAGAGTTGTTATAAGAACAATATCAGAATAGTAATGTGAAGCACCTAGCAAAATTCAGCAGCTTATAAATGCTTATTACTATATTAAGATAATTGCTGAAGGAGGAAGTTGATATTCTACATAGCTAATGTGTGTGTTTTGATTAGATTACAGATGCTGAAGAACTAAAACGTACGAAACTGAAAAATGTAAAGGTAAACAATTCTGTGAATCTTCATTAATTGTATAGAATCAGTTTTCTGTGCGTTACTTTGGAGTACGATGTTTCATTTAATTGGAACTGAGGATCATTGGAAACCCAGTCTTTGAAATGTACTTGCCCTGCAAAATTCACAAGGGAAATTCTGACCCCAAAACATGTTTTTATTGCACCAGACTGTTGTATTCAGATGCCATGCAGGTACAGTAACCATAAGTGAAGCTTATCCTGGCAACAGCATGCTAGTGCAACCCTTCCAGTAACATTGGCAGAGTCCTTCCCAGTAACACCAGCATGAAAACTCTGGCACATCTATGGAGTGGGTTCATGACATTGACACACTATCAGTGCTGTGTCCTGCATCTACCCAACCCCAATGCCAGTGGCCAGAGAAGCATTGCTGCAATGAACCAAGCAGAGGACAGGACAGGCATAGGACTAATGAAGTATACACCACTTTCCCCACCAGCAATTAGGAATGAGCAACACATACCACCACCAATCACGGGGAAATGCCCTACAGATGCCACACAATACAAGGATGCCACCGCACCCTCTGCTCCTACAGCTGCTACTGTGGCATCAGCGGGAAAGGGGAAAATGCAAAAAACTTCATAAGAGTCTCCTTATCCAGGGCTTGGCCTCTTACAAACACTACTTAAGAAATGCACTTTTAGCAGAGCAAGGACAGAAAGAAGCAGCAATGTGAAACTGACACACAAGTCCCTCTGTGGCAAGATTTTGAGCTCCTGTGAGGATATCCACAAGCTGGAAGGAACTCCTTTGTCAAAGAGGTACTAGGACAAAGAAGTAACAATGGCCCTCAGGCAAAGCAGGATGCTGGTAGTTCCCTGCACAGATACGCAAGCTGGGAACCAGGCAAGACAGGTTTGAGCCCAGTTAGGGGACTTGCACTAACCAGCAAGGCACTTGCCTTCTGCATGAGTGGCCAGAAACACCAACGCAGGGACAAAAGAAGAGAGGAAGGCAGGATGAATTAAAGGAATTTCGGTCTGCTAACAAAGAGAAAAAGGCGACCCAATCAAGATTTTTGTGAACTGTATCAGTGATAGAGCAGCATCAGCAAGAGAAATACACATATAGGGTTTCCAACCATCTTCTTTGAGCAGGGCTGTTGTGCCATTTCATATTATCCAATGGGAATTACAAGCGTCAGTGAGGCCTGGCTGCACCAGTTGGCACCAATTGGCTCAGCGTCTACTGTGTTTGCAAAGCCACTGGGGCTTGATTGGAAGGAATAGCTCAGCAACTTCACTGAGCAGCAGCTGGGCTCCCACTGGGTCCTGCATAGTGTCTGACTGTGGGACAGTTGCCTTGTGGAGAGTAAGGAGAGACAGATGGACTTAACAGCATTAGTCACACCTGTTCTTTGGATTGAGATGCATATTCAGTGTTCATAGGAGTTCACTAAGAACTCAAAAGAGTTCATAAGAGTGGAACTCTGGGGATAATAATTGTTCTACCCCCTGTGGCAATGGTACTGCCCGGAAAAACAAAACAGATTGGATGAGTGTTTGACCATCAGTAGCATTGATTGGCAGCTGTGGCATTCAACAAACAGGAGCAGACACTCTCTGCTCTTAGGTATTGCAAAAGGAAGGGATAATTAGGCAACACAGTTTATAGCAAAGGCACATTTGATAATCTTGAAGGGAGGTAGAAGCATGAGACAGAGATCCATTTCAATCATCAATGTGGGGCAACATGGGATTCCATCCCCCCCCCTTTTTGCTTACCTGTGTGTGGTACTCTTCATGCTCCCACTTTTGCGAATGGAAAGTTAGAGATTTCAGTTGAGTGTTCATGAATGGAATCCTGCTAGGGCAGAATACCCACAGCAGGAATTGTAAAAGGACAAGTGTAATCTTGCCATATATGTTGTGAGGGACAAAAGATTGGTTATGCAGTGTTCCCTTTGTGCATCAAGTGCCCTTTCACTATGGTTGTCTTCATCAAAGTTACCCTTTGAGTGGCCAGACAAGTATAGCTCAATGCCTTACTATATCTGGCAAGGACTTGTACACAGGGAATTAGTCTGCTGTGGTTTGCCACCAAATGTTTCAGTCCAATGCTCTGTTGTAGGAAAGTGGGTGGGATTGGGGTAGTAGGAATTTGTCACCTCTTTGTACTTCCCTGTGAGGGTTCCTTCTTCCTACTCAATCTATGTTGTTGGAATAGGTTTTTCTGGCATGTGGGGGGATCACTGTCATCTGAGGGATGTTTGGGTATGGCATATATTGACCCCTTGTCCTTCTTACACCCAGTACATTGACCCTTTCTTGTCACTCCCACATTACACTCCTATCTCCCCATTTTGGACTTTCTAACAGAGTTGCACTGCTTCCAAGCTATGTTGGCATGACATTTTGCATCTGTCTGCAGGCAGACTTGTACAACAGTGCAGACATCATGTTTGATGTACATGGAGATACATTGGCATGTCTGGAGTATAGGATTGGACTGTAATTTGACTACTCTTCTGGAAGATGCTGCCCTTTGTAGACAGCCTATTCAATTTAACTGAAAAAATGTGTTCCTTGAATATGCCACATACATACAAATTCCGCTCTGCACAGATGCTCTTATCTATACCCAAATCAGAACTAGAACACTTTGTTTTGCATTTAAAACACTGTTTTAAAACTGCATTTTCACTGGCATTACAGATAGTCAGAGCAACAAATAAGAAAAGACAGCGTTTGATAGAAATTAAAGAAGAATTAATAAGGTATGTTCTCATTTGTTAAAGTATGTAAAATAACTTGTAACATTCTGGCAGCACTTATATTCAATCCAAAATGCTTTCTCACTCCACATCTATCCATGCCGATAGTCTGTGAATATTTTTATTTTGGGCTGAATTGTGAAGTTATCTTAGGAATAAATGTTTCTTGTATACCGCACTGATTTATCTTGACAGATAAGATTTTTTTAATTTGGGGAACTTATCCTTTGTGGCTTGTGTTATCAAATGACGCACCTCAACAAGTGCTGAGAAACATCAGTGAATGTTTAATGAAACTTCATAAACAAACCTCAACTTACAGTATTGACGTTTTTAAAAAAATATTTCTGATTGAGGTCAACCCTGCCATGTAGTTGTCCTGGCAGCCCAATCCTAACTGGACTTTATGACAGTGGAACAGTGATTCCACTGTTGTAAATGGCCATACAGCCACACATTGTACAGGCCACCAGTGACCATTCTGCAACTACTGCTGCACAGCAGCAATGTTAGAGGCCCACTGCTGGCTACCTACAGGGGCGCAGGTAAGCCAACATGGTGGGGTGGTGGTGAAAGGAGCAGAGCGGGGAGGGGTGGGGTGGGGTGGGGTGGGCAGGTAGGAGGCAGAATGAATGAGGGAGAGGTGGATCCCGGAAGCACCTGCATGTGCCAGGATCCTATCCAAATTCCTCTCCCCTTCCTCCTTACTTTCTTTGGACTTGCAGCAGCAAAATACCTGGTGCAAAAGTCTTGCCCCCAAATCAGGGACAAATGTTTCCTTACCTCGAGGAGGCCTCAGGGACTGCCCCCTTGCAAAATGCAGTGCATGTTCTGTTGACATGGCTGCATCAGCGAGGAGGGGTTACTTAGGACTGGGTTGTTAGAGAAATCTCTGAAAAGAGAGGTTGGAGCCCAGCAAGGCCTTATCTTTGCTGGCTCACCTTCAAAGAGGAAATGTCAAAGTAGCACAGCTGGAGTAAAGGAGGTACAATTCAAGCGAGACTGCTCTTTTTTCTACTGGCTGAGAATGTAGCAATTTTAGATTATTAAATCTTACAGATCTGATCTCTGGCAGTCTCCTATGAAAGTAATTCAAAGTAACTTGCAAAAAGAGGACATATCAAGGCATGATGTCAGTGTATTGTTTGCAGAACTGAGCCACAGCTGAAGAAACTGCAGAGAGAATATGCTGACCTAAAAGGAAGATTATCCTCTCTCAGGAGTGCAGTTCAATTAGTGACGGATTTGGAGGACCTTCAACAAAAATACGTTAATAACAAAAAGAAAACCCCAAAAGACAAAATAATAGTAAGTAAATGTTTGATGGTTTGCTGTTCCTGCAGTATTTTTCTGCTTTTGTCTATTTATATAGCAATATGCATGTGCGTGGTGCTTTACATAATGGCAACAGCAGCTCCAGGTAGAAACAAAATGATGTTTAAGCTTAACTAGGAAAACTTTGGTGTTGCAGTAGTGCTTGGAAAAGCTGATGCGGGAACCTTTTCCCAGCCATAGCTGCCTTTAAAATAGATGCTAATTTCTATCTATTTATGCATGCAGCTTAACTCTATCACTGCACTTTCCCCCCGTCCAGCACATATGCAATCAGTTCCAGAGAAATGGTGATCCTGGATGTGCTGTTATTGAGCCAGAAACAAGAGTGGCTCTGTTGTTTGCATGCCACATTTTTATTCTCCTGAAGCCCTGAAAATTGTTGGCCATGTCTCTTCAGTCTAATGAGACAGTTGGAGTAAATAAATATGGCTGACCACTTCTATGGGACATTGAAGTTGTGCCTTGCTCACATACAGAATGACTGTTTCATGTCACAGTTATAGTCCATATGTGGGTTGGAACAGTATTTCCCAAACTCTTTTTGACTATGACCTTAAATACAGTTTTTCTCAGTTTGGTTACCCATGGAATTGGTATATATTAATAAAAATCCACAATTAATTTGCGTAAGTAAATAAAATGAAAATTACCAGGTTTTTTTCAGAAGCTACCAGGATGATGCTTAATTTTGGAGATGAGCTTAATGAAACTATACTTCAAACATTCAGACTTATAATTTCTTTTGGACATTTTTTTCAATTAAATTAAAATGTCAGTTGTATTCTCTATATGTGCAAGAGAAAAAATTAAAATTTCAGTGAGCTTTCTCTTTGCTTTTAGTCCCCTGGCAGCCCCTGTGCCCTTCTTTTTCTCTGGTCTCAGCCTCCAGCAGTGTTCCCAGATTCTCCTTTGTATGCCTTCTCCTTCCACTGCCCAGATTCCTTGCATGTTCCATGCCCAGAGAACTTGCAAGCAGTAACAGATTACCTTTATATACACTTCTGCACCTTAATTGTACTTTGATGTGTGTGCGCTCTCTCTCTCTCAGCTTCTTTGTTCTGTCCTATCCTGTCCCAGGTTCCTCTTCTTCCAAACCCAACCAGTCTCTCTGATTCCTTGCCTACCTATTCTCCTGAATGGTAGAGAGACCAGTGTATTGAGAAAGGGATGTTCTGGAGTTTGCAAGGCAGATGTTCATAGAAAAGATGCAGGCACGCAACCAGGCAAGAGAAGCCTAAACATTAGGGGCAAACCAAGACAATTGCATGGGTTTCTGGGTGAGGGAAAGCAGATGTGTGTTGGGATAAAAGGAGATGTTCTACTTCCAGGCTTGCAGCTTCGCTCCAGCCAGCTGCCTATGAAAGAGCAATGCATACAGAGAATACACCTACTTCTGTCACATCCAAGCAAGAGGTTGGAAGAGCAAAGCTCTGCTCTTTTGGGTCTCTCACCTTGCGCGTGCCAGGAGAATGGCATATAGTTGTGTGTGCTACTTTCTTCTTATGCATGTATACTGAAATTGCAGGAGGGAGGCTCCACTCTTGCAAGCCAATTGCTTGCTCAGACATCCCTGTGGGAGGAGGGATGCATGCCTTTCTACAGCTGATTGGAAAATTGCCAGTTTTCCAGAACATCCCTCTGGCCCTTGTTTGGGTCATGGCCCTGGTTTTGGGTTTTAAGTTGGTATGGCCACGTGCTTCTGTTTTCTGAGATTCTATAAATATACAGCACAGTATACGTTGTGGGTCATTCTCCAGGTTTGTTGGTCTGTTTCTTGAATTTAAGGAAGCCTTTGGGAATGTAATGTGTGTGAGTGGAATATATTGCTCACAGACTACTGCTGCAATCAGTTATATTGTCTTTGGAGTGTTAAATTGAAACTAAGCAGAGGCATCTTTAATTATACTGTATATTGGTCATTGAAACAAGTACGGTGTAACAAGTGTGGTACATTAGATCAGAAGATACAGCACTAGAAATTACTTCAAAGTTTTAAAGTGGTGTCTTGCAGTAATGTTGCCCTTCCTCTTTTTCACAGTATGACATTTCCAGTGTTCCTGCCCTTCTGGTGGAATCGCGAAGAATTTTAGGAGTGGAAAGTGACTTTCAAAATATTGAGTCAAAATTACAACACATGTTGGATTTACAAGAAGAGAAGTAGATTAATAAAAACTGCATATGAATTACATTTTACAGCATGTTCAATAATGGAACAGTGAGCAATTTTATCAAATGTCCAATTATATTGGAGGTAAACAAAAGAAGTGGGGAAGATACGTCACTGAATCTGAAAAATGTATTTCCTTGATAGTTTTACTGATGAGCTTTGAAAGAAAGGGTCTTTGGTGGTTTTCTGACAAGCTGAAACACGATGCTTTCCTTGGACTTCCTCCCTTTCATGCTAACCAAAATGCTGGGAGGAAAGGAGTAGAAAAGCCTTACAGCAGATTTTTCTGTTACATTCAACTATGGTATATCTGTGTTGTGGTCAGTCTTTCTGCTAAACTATAAATATAGGCCTGTCTATCCTTCTAAGCTGTTTTTTTTCTTCCCTAAGTAAGCTATTTCAAAAAGAGGAAGCCAGAGCGTACCTCTTAAGAGTTATACACTCAGTACCTTTTGTACCACACGTCCACAGTTTGCCAGCCTGCAGTAATTGAATTACAAATTATTTTCTAACTATAACCATTATTACATAACTATTTCTAGAAAAAAATTATGTACATGACCGTAAAATTCTTGTGAATAAAGCAAAATGTTACACTTAACATTTATCTGTACAATAACTTTGACCATATGAATCTTTCAGTATTCTGGCCTGGAATATAAAAAGATGTCTCCAAAACAGGACATCCTAGTAGTTGCTTAGTGAAACATTCCCCAGTAGTTCCTGTCAGGGTCAGCAGGGTTCCATCAAATGATTCCATCAACTTCATGGTTTCTTAAAGCATCTACTAGGAGTTCATCGGGTATTTCATTCTCAATCCAGTTCCCCTGAGGCTGAAAACTATCCACTGCTTCAGCCATTTCCACATCTTCAAAAGCTTCTAAAAAATAGTCGTCATCAATCTCATCATCCCACTTGATACTTGAACTATTCTTGTATGGCTCCATATTTGTTTTTTCTGTTGAAGATATGTCGCCTGCCAGGCCTTCAAGATAACGTGTGCTTGCTTTTTCTTCTATGTTCCCATATTCATCCATTGCATACACATATTCTTCATCCTTTAAAACAAATATTTCAATATTAATGTATTGTTTGCTACACTTGAGTTTTTCTATAAACCCTTCATTTTCAGGTTTGGGATTGTTGGTATTTATTTGCTGGTTTTCATATGAGATGCCTGACCAGCTATTAGAGTAACACATTCTTTTACTGATATGCAACCACAAAAGTTTTAAAATAATGCTCAGCAGGTACAATGTAGATGCTTTGCTTAAGGATGGAATCTAACCACAGAGGGAGGTTTGCCTTCCACTAAATGGGAGCAATTTTATGCAGTTGATCTACTAAAAGATCCTAAATGCACAGCACTTACGCTGTGAGTTTGTACAAATTTTACAGTAAGCTTATTCCACCATTAAATACTATGCTAAGGAAAGTCTAGTTTCACTTTCAAAGTTGATCTAGAGGTAAAGTCAGTCATTTACACATTCCTTTTTCCTGCTCACCTTTAATATACAGATCATTTTCTAAGCTACTGGCTGAGTTCAGACATAACATAAAAGCATGGTTTCTAACCCTAACCCAACCAGTATTTGCCACAGAATATTTCTTGAAAATGGTAATTGAAGCATTCAATTTAAAGTCAGAAAAACATACCTCTTTAAAAAGGAATGGAAGGCATATCTCAGCTGGCAATGGAAAACCTATGTCAAACACAAGTGAGTTTTTACATTAGTAAGAGTTTAATTTATGTTTTGTAATATATACAGAAGTACTCACATTCTGACTTGAAGTTTTCAGCTCTACAAACAGGATCATGACATTTTTGATACCAGATCTCCTTTTTCAGATCAACAACAATCCTTGAAATACAGATGGAAAGGAAATATGACTAAAGGAAAGTTTGTGCATGGTCTTTATCACAATACACTGTAGCTCTATTCCAAATGAATAATTGCAATGGTAACTGATTAGTGTATAAATTGGCTATGCAATATTCTAAGTCTCCTGTTCACAAATTAGGATCTGAACACATTTTTGGCTATGCCACTATAGCTCTTAATTTTTTTTCTACATATACAAAGCCACACCTACAATTTATTTTACCACAACCAATCAAATAGGAACTACTTTGAGAACAGAAGTGTTACATACATTATATTGTTACTTTTGTGAGGTCTGCCAATATTCCAACACCAACGATAATTGGAGATGTCATACACAAGAAGCTGTTCAAGAGAAAAATAATTCCATCGTCGTATTCCTGGAAAACAAAGTAGCTAATTTTTCAAACCAAACTTTAGAAAACACCCTTGTCTGCTGGACATACAAAATATTTCTTACCTCCTTGAACATTATCTTTATTGACTAAAAAGACAACAAAGTTATCAATTTCTGGATAAGGTGAACATTGGTATCCTCCTATGGGATCTATAAAAAAGATGGAACAATTATTCACTAGTTGAAATTATGATCAATAATTTTCTCTTTTGGCTTTTGCAGCCAATGAGTTTCTATGTGAGAACAAAGTGCTTATTTCTGGACATCTTCTGTTGTCTGGCCCTCAGCAGGTGCCATGGATGCTAACTTTGACCTGCCGTATGAAATGTTTGACATCCCATTAAACCAATTTTTTTGCTTAGGGTGTAATCAAAGAGTGCCTTTAGGGTGGCACATGTCAGTTGCACCAGCCTGGGAGTGTTGCAAGGTATATCTACACCACTCAGAGGCAGATGGGCTGGCCGGGCAGTTGTGCCTCCGTGCCACCTTGGGGAAATGCTGGCTGAGTTTGGCAAGCCTGTGGGGAGGGCGGGAGGGAGGCTTTTGAGGGCAGGGAGGGGGTAGAGACAGGATCTGGCATGATCCAGCCTTGCATAGGCTGCTCAGAGTTGCAGCAGCAAATTTGCTGGTGCAGCTCTGAGTAGCCCTATTGAGACTGCTGGGACTTACCCTAGGGTAAAATATCCCTTTAGCCCGAGGCAGCCTCCTATACTGTGCTGGATACATCACAGGCCTAACAGCCTGCCTGTTCCAGCACAGTATAGGATTGGATGGTGAAGCTTTTAACATGCTTAAATTCACAGCAGATACAACTGCATGTAACAAGGAGGTTTAATTGAATATTTTCCTCTCCAGGTGCCTAGTTAGATATGAGTTTTACAATTTAGTCAGATGTTAAAATTTGTATAGCCAAATGCTGAAATAAGTTATTTTTAAATGTTCAAGTTATTTCTAAAACTGAAAAAGGACAGTTAACGTTGAATTTCAAAGCATTACCCAAACAGAGACGAGAAACACGGCCATCTAAAGAGACAGATTTTTCTTTTGTCTCCTTTGGGTTGTCACAGGAAAGAATTTTCAAAGCGTCTGAATATCTGGCCAGAAAGAGAGAGAGAGAGAAAAGAAACAGGTTGAAAAATAAAACACATTTGCAGGCCACAAGCATCTTTTTTTCCTAGCCATTCGATAATGATATTCTCTTCCCACATATACTTACACATTAAAATGAACAATTTCATTTGGAAAGTTTCCTCCAGGTGCTTTGAGAAACATGTGTCTGAGAAAACAGAGGTGTAGCCTTGCAGAATATTTTCAGAGGTGAGGCAGAACTAAGACAAGGTACTGTCAATCTCCTTCCATTCTCTTCCCCCTCCTCTTTTTTAAACTTCACCTCCATAAAACAAGAGCTGGGGGAAGTTTCTCTATCCCTTTTACTTTAAGGCAGGTCACTTGCATCTCACAAGGATGCAAGGACACAAGCTCCTAGCATGCCTCAGTCACTTGTTGCTGTTGCAAGTGAAATAATGAATATTCTCACAAATCAATTAAAGCATTGGGAAATAACAATTTCAGTAAGTGATATTACCTTATGTTACAGATCAAGGAGGAAAAGAAATACTGCTGTTCTTTGCACATATTCTTTATAGGTTTGGGAACAAACTTGTTATCTTCAGCAATGTCCAAAATGGTACAGTGTCCTGCTTTTGATGACTTGTATAGTCTGAAATTTCTATTCTTTGTATAAACGCCTAATGAAAAAAAAGGCAATGGATGTATTACAATTGGCTGTGTGTATGTTTTTGGAATTTTGAATTGATGACTACAAGCCATTGATGTATACAATGTACCATGAAGTATATTTAGGGTGATTTCAATCCACACAAATATGCTTAAAAGAGTAGCGTCCATGACTTATCACTGAAACCCTTCAGTAATAAATTATACATTATGTAACACACTCTACATGGAGCTGCCCTTGAAGACAGTTCGGAAGCTGCAATATGTGCAGAATGCAGTGACCCAGGTAGTTACTGGAGCTAAGTAGTTTGATTCTGTTGAAACGCTGCTTCAGCAAATGCAGTGGTCACTAATTTGTTTCCATTGCAGGATGCTGGGATTGACCTTTAAAGCAGTTCAGGGTTTGGGTCCAGGTTACCTGTGATTTTAATGGATTTTTATTAATAATGCTATTGTCTTACATATTTTTATATGTAAGCCCAATAATTGTATATTTTTATTGAGGTTTGTAAGCTACGTTTCAGCATAGCAAAAGCAGAATATTAAATTTTTTGAATAGATAATTCTCTGACGGACCTATCCATTACTCATGAGAGAACTTCTCGTGTGCAAGACGCTTGTGGTAAAACCTTGCATGTGAAAAATGAAACCATATTCAGCAGAAACACACATCATGTTCAGCAAAATTTTGAACACATTTGAACTATGTTTGAAATTTGAGAGTTAAAAGAAACCTTTAGTAGATGTATTTTAAGACAATTTTAAGTATCAACTTGTCAAAATCACTATTTTTATTTCTTGTTTCTCTCCCCCAACTTTAAGGGCTCAATCCCAACCTGGAGTTAGGCTGGCACAGTTCAGCCAGCAAAGTTTGGCTAGTACAAGGACCACCGTAAAGCACATTTGGCCACTCATGGAGTCAGGGAGGATGCTGGCCTCTGACTCTGAGAGTGATCCAAACATACTTTACAGTGAGCCTTGTGCCAGCCTATCTCCAGATTAGGATTGAGCCCTAAATCAACAGCATTCATAAGTGGGACTGCTTAAAAAACCCATTAGGGAATATAAATCAGAAAGTCAATAAGAAAATTTCAGCTGATTTTTTAAAGTAATACTTGTCTAAAATTAATTTCAGTCTATTATCCAGAGATCTTGTTCCACAAGGAGTTTCCAGTTTGTACACATCTTTGAAATAATATTATAGAGTTGTATGTGAAAGACTTCTTATATTTACCAAGATCCACGAACAGCTCCTTTTCTCCCTGTTTGTCATTCACTATTAGGAAAGAAAGATCTGGATCTTCCTTCCATTGAGATGTCTTCTTTTTCAGTATTCTGTGTGAATTCTGTTGCCGGCTTTGAGACACATCCTGAGCTACAGTTTGGTTTTCAACACACTGAGGCAACTCAGTAGTAAATTTGTAACTCTGTGAAACAGCAGAAATGACTTGTTGTTCTGAAACAATGGCATCTTTGTTTGTAGTTAAAAGTATAGCAGGCTGCAAAGTTGTTCTTACAAAGTTACCTTAAAGGAATAGAGCAGGCAGGGAAAATTAAATGATTTAATGTCAGGAAAATTAACAATATTTTTTCAAAAACTGATCTGAAACATTTTCCAACAGAACTTAATAATCAATAGACAATGTTCTGCTTCCCGCCCCCAAAGAATACCACAGCAGCCATTTTGGCACTAGGAAGCTTAGGATTAGGCTGCTCAATTAAATTAGCTAACTTGCCATGTTCTAAAACCAAGTTTCATATCTATATACTACCTATGACCGCCCACCTGCCAACTAGACTATGTCCTTTCTATCTTATTTTACACAGGATGATTTCGTGCCCCCAAGTGTAATTTCAAGTAGCTATGATCACAAATATGGCTGCCAGTTTCCTATGCATACAGTCCAGTTTACAATAATTAAAAGAGGAGAAGGTAGACCCTGAAGGTGGTAGAAAGATGACATATATTGCATCAACATCAAACCACATTGGAAAAGGCCACTAGAACATAAGAACATATGAACAGCCCTGCTGGATCAGGCCAAAGGGCCATCTAGTCCAGCCTCCTGTATCTCACAGCGGCCCCACCAGGTGCCCCAGGGAGGCATGAGACAACAAGATGCTTGGATCCTGTTGCCACTCCCTTGCACCCAGTACTCTAAAGTAGCCTACTACTAATGTAAGGAGGTTACAACCCATCACTGCCTATAACCCACGATGGACCTTTCCTCCAGAAATCCGTCCATCCAGAAATCCGTCCAATCCCCTCTTAAAGGCATCTAGACCAGATGCCATCACCACCTCCTGTGGCAAAGAGTTCCACAGATTAACTACCCGCTGGGTAAAAAAGTACTTCCTTTTATCTGTTTTAACTTTCCCAACCCTCAGTTTTAGCAGATGCCCCCTGGTTCTGGTGTTTTGAGAGAGGGAAAAGAACAGCCCTCTATTGACTCTATCCCTTCCGTGCATAATTTTGTATGTCTCAATCATGTCCCCTCTCAGGCGCCTTTTTTTCTAGACTGAAGAGCCCCAAACACTGCAGTCTTTCTTCATAAAGGTGGTGCCTCAGCCCCGTAATCATTTTCGTCGCTCTCTTCTGCACCTTTTCCAACTCCACTATGTCCTTTTTGAGGCGCGGCAACCAGAACTGTACACAATATTCCAGGTGCGGCCTTACCATCGATTTGTACAATGGCATGATAATATTGGCTGTTTTATTCTCAACCCCTTTTTTAATGATCCCAAGCATGGAATTGGCCTTCTTAATTGCTGCTGCACACTGGGTCAATACCTTCATTGAATTGTCCACCAGCACCCCAAGATCTCTCTCTTGAGCTGTTGCAGACAGCTCAGAACCCATAAGCCTATAGGTGAAGTTTTGGGTTTTTGCCCCAATGTGCATCACTTTACACTTGTCCACGTTGAAACGCATCTGCCATTTGGCTGCCCATTCCCCCAAATGTAAGAAGTGTAAGAACCAGAACTTTGTGTCTCCCTCAACACCCAAAGTGGTAAAAGAGGAAGTAAAGAAGAAGCACATTAATGGCATTAAGTAATAGTTTTCCCTATAAAATGGATGCAAATTACATGTTGCCAAAAATAATGTTTTATTTTGCACATGTTTGAAGTAAGTCATACTTACCTATATGAATATTATTCTTAAATGCAGCATTGTGGAGCTGAAATATTAAATGGCAACTAAACTTTATTATACCCAAATAAATGGCTTTATTATACCCAAACAAAGGGATGTAACAAATCATAAGGAATACTATATCACCATTTACAACTGGCTCCTTGGGCGTCCAAATAACTGCTGGATGACTACAAGAGACGTTAGATTTTCTATATTAACGACGCTTGGCAAGGACTGGCCATACGCTGACTCCTTCTCCTGCGTGTGTCGATATCCCATCCTATCCACCGCTAAAAGGGGAAGAATATTACTAGCCTTCAACAACCTAGATCATGCGCTATTATTCTGGAACCTGCTCTACAAATTTGAGCATGAGCATATTTCCTTTAAATGGGGCATCAGTGGGAAATATGATGGAAACCTCTTACCCCCAAAAAGAGACAAGGTACCTCTACGAAAGTCCTCCTCAAAATATACTTCTAGTAGGCGAAATATTAGAAAGACTACCCAGACAAAACCCAATCGCAGTTCAAGGAACAACAAGGAGCCTGCAGGGGGAACTGATTGGTATGCGGGGAATCCTGATTCATGCCCCTCATATGTGACTTATCCCAATAATATCTCCCTAAGACAAAACTATGACAGCTCCGAGCTGCGACCTCCAAGGAAAGCTGCGAAGCCGCTTCAATCGCTGCTCCAATTAGCTCCTACCCAATGTCATACACACTGGGCAACTAAGAATCCTGGTTCTCTTCCTTGTAAGACTATTGCTCCCTCTGTCCTGTCAGGAAAAACGACGGGTTTTGCTCCTTCGCCTTCTAAGAATCCAGTTCGGTTCCTGAATTCTTCTTCTACCCAGTCACCTGTGTGGCCACCAGAGAACCATCTAAGCTCCCCGTCGTGGAGACACCCAATGCGCCATGATGCTATGGAAAGTTATGTATTTAACAGTCTCAACTCTTATAGAGATAAAAAACTGACCAGGGAGGCCTTGACCATGGAGTCTCAGTTCAAGAATTCTCTTGATGGCGCTTCAAGATGACATTCAAGAAATCCTAGTCCTCCAGCCCAGTACGGTGGTTTCCACGACAGTAGTCCCTCCCAGCAGAACAGAGAAAATTTAACTAGTTTGTCACTTTTGTCGTGGAACTCAGCGGGCTGGGGGTCAAAACATCGGGATAGAGAATTATTAGACTTCTTGATAGCCCACGACATCATATGCCTTCAAGAAACCTGGAGTCATGACCCCATCATTCTTATGAACTATCAAACCTTCCAACTCCCGGCTTTCCGTATCAACAAAAAAGGACGTTTGAAAGCTGGATTAGCCATACTTATTAGAGAATCTATCACTGCAGAGAAAATTGAGCAATTTCAAGATCGGATCAGTCTACTGGCAGTTAAGATCTCAATAAGAAATGAACATTTTATCATTATCAATGCATATTTACCTCCTGGTCTAAACAAATCAGACAACAAATTGGCTTGGGACCAGCTCCTACAGAAGTGTGTATATATTGGAGACAATTTTCCACGAGCATCTTTAATTTTAGCCGCAGACCTGAATGCAAGAGTTGGTAGTGGATCAAAAATTTTCAACACCCTTCCAGGTTTTGACTACGATCTCTGTGATTTCCCCCCGAACTTTCTATCAAGACCGTCAAAGGATAAATTTACAAATGAGGCCGGTCGCCAATTGGCTAGATTCTGCCTCTTTTTGAAGCTTTACTGGCTCAACGCTATGATTGACTATCCTTATTCGGCTGAATTTACCTTCATCTCTCCTCAGGGCTGTAGTGTCATAGACTACATACTGATTCCCCCTTGGCTGTTTCATCAAGTCCTTTCTTTTGAAGTTGTTGATTTAAAGGCGAGTGATCATCTACCACTACGTCTCGTCCTAAAGCTCCAGTCCTTGAGAGTCCTTTCAATAACTCCTCCTGAGCCAACCTTGGACCCGCGTCCCATCTTTCGATGGGATAAAGACATGCTACGTAAAGTCCATATTCTTCTGTCTACTAGCTCAGGAGGACTCTCCAACTTGAGTACTCAGTCCCTCTCCGATCCCTTTAGGACCATTTCTGCTTATGAAGACTTTGTACAGTATACAGTAGCTAGCTTGAGTCAGCTACCCAAACCTAAATCGGATAGACACGCAATCCCTGATGGATGGTTCGACAAAGAGTGTTACATGTGCAAGGCTAAATCCAGAGCAAGTTTCTCCAAGTTCAGGAAAACCAACGCAGGAGTAGACTTACGAAGATATTTTGAGGACAAACGCCAATTACAAAATTTACTACATCTTAAGAAAAAAACTATCAAGTCACTCAATGGCAGAAACTTAAGCAAGCACTGGACAATAATAAAATCAAAACTTTCTGGAATCTCATTCGTGGTAAGAGCTATGGCAACAATAAGACAGCCTCAGGAATACCGCAGCAACAATGGATTGCACACTTCTCATCCCTACTATATGATTCAGATTCCTTGACGAGTGTTAATCCTCAGGAAATTAGGGGAACTTGGCCTGATTGGCCTCCAGTCACTCCAGAAGAGACTCAAACTTTAATCCTCGAGCTAAAAGTAGGGAAGGCAGCCGGCCCGGACGCTATTCCGGCAGAGTGGTTGCGTTCAGATATTAACTTCTGGGCTCCAACTCTCGCCCATTTGTTTACTGCAGTTATTGCCACCGCCAGCCCGCCTACGCAGTGGCTAAGGTCCACAATAGTGCCTATATATAAAAAAGGTGACCGGTCGAAACCAGAGAACTTTCGCCCAATCAGTCTACTTTCAATAGTGGGGAAACTATTTGCTAAATATCTGCTTTTGCGAGTATCTGAATGGATCTCCAAGGAAAACATCATAGGACCGGAACAGAATGGCTTTCGAGCAGGAAGATCAACAACTGACCACGCGATGATCCTCTACCATCTAGCGTCCAAATACACCTCAATGAAATCAAAGCTCTATGTGGCGTTTTTAGATCTAAAAAGTGCCTTTGACTCTGTGAACAGAGAATTGTTGTGGCAGAAACTTGTAGGGCTGAAGATGGACCCTAAGTTATTGACCTTGATAAGATCGTTGTTCACCAACACAAAATGCCACGTTCGAGTATCGCCAGAGGGAGCTGTGACTGAAGACTTCTCATCCAACAAAGGTGTTAAACAAGGATGCATCCTTGCTCCCATTCTGTTCAACCTATTTATAAATGACTTGGCGGCCTTCTTAGACAAAGCGGATGGTCACCCACCCAAACTGGGCTCTAAACAGGTGTCACTTCTTTTATACGCGGATGATGCCATTCTGATGTCCAGAACGAGAGTGGGCCTCACGAGATTGATGAAAAGATTTCTGAAATACTTGGAGATTAACAAACTCACCCTGAACTTCAATAAATCCAAAATCATCGTGTTTGGGCGAGTTTGGAAACCCAGGAAATGGAGTTTTAATCAGCAACAAATTGAGCAAGTAAAGTCGTATAAATATCTGGGATTAAACTTTGCCTATAATCTATCTTGGAATGTCCACCGTCAAGCAATTCGCACTTCTGTTCTTCTCTCTATGAAACATATAGTTAATTTCTTCTTTTCTAGAGGTGGTTGCCATATACCATCAGCCTTGACAATATTCAAGGCTAAATGCAGCCCACAAATACTATATGGAATACCGGTTTGGCTCCGAGCATTCAACTATTCAACTGAACAACTACAGGCTGACTTCTTGAGGAGGATCTTAGGACTTCCTAAAGCCATTACTTATGAAGTACTGTGTCTGGAATCGGGCCAGAGGAAGTTAGAACTGCAAGCTTGGCTACTAACCTCCAAATATTGGCTAAAAGCTTTTTTCCTGGCGGATCATAATAACCTCGTATTCCACCTCCTACATGACAAGTACAATCCTGCCGAGCTCTAGCTAACCAAACTTAGCCAAATTGGACTTGACTTAGATCTACTAGGAACTATGTCAATGCTGGAGGCTTATAAGAGAATCAAACTACGTCTCGTAGACATTCACGACCAGAATTTGCTAGCAGCTGCTCGAAGGTTTTGTTCTCCTTTGCACCATCATATTTCAATTGGAGCCGGACTCCTGCCTCGATATCTTCACCTAATAGATAGCCCGGTTCTGAGAAGAGCACTAACCCTAGCTAGGTGTAATATTATACCTTCGCAAATTCAGTGGGGTAGGTACAGAGGCATTGCTTTCTCAGATAGACTTTGCCCATGCAATCTCCAAGTCGTAGAATCTTTAGAACACCTAGTTCTTTATTGCCCGCTCCATAATTATAGTAGACAATCCTTGCTTAACCCACTGATGGAGGAACTGGGACTCAAATATGAGGGAGTGAGTCTGAAGACTCTATTTGACCTCGGTTCGAAGCCGAATATTTTGCAGTTTGCTCTGTTTTTAGCACAAATTATCAACGCAAATCTGAAAAGGCTTGCTAAGATAACTGTTTGATTAACTTTCATTTTATTTACTAACTTTCATTTTATTTACACGTGACATGCTGGTTATTTCAGAATATAACCAGATCTTTTGTAACTATAAATGCCAATAAAGGTTTTTGTATTTGTATTTGTATTTATTTGTAAGAAGTGTAAGAACCAGAACTTTGTGTCTCCCTCAACACCCAAAGTGGTAAAAGAGGAAGTAAAGAAGAAGCACATTAATGGCATTAAGTAATAGTTTTCCCTATAAAATGGATGCAAATTACATGTTGCCAAAAATAATGTTTTATTTTGCACATGTTTGAAGTAAGTCATACTTACCTATATGAATATTATTCTTAAATGCAGCATTGTGGAGCTGAAATATTAAATGGCAACTAAACTTTTTTTCAGTACTAGAATTCAAATTTAGAATATCTTCAGCTGAACATTTTACTCCATAGTGTTCTTCTAATTTTTCACAAACAAACTGAAAAATAGATAGTAACATTGCTTCTTTTATCTGTTTTTTCCTATGTAAGTTGCACAATTTTATATCTTCATTGATTACACAGATTTTAAAAATGCAGCTGCTATTTTGCCCAATCTGCTCCACATTTAACGTCTACCACTAAATTTATTTCACTTAAAGATTAAGCTCATTCTACTTCTATTTTGGTATACATATATTATGACATATCAAAACATCTTGAAAATTTGAGGTTCTGAAACACTGGATAATTTCAGGTTCTAGTACAGAAGTCTAAATCAGGGTTTCACAATGTGTGGGTCATGAGCCAGTCATAGACTGTGAGCCCATGTGGAATAGTTCACGAGTTGGGCCCTCCCATCTGCCCTTGAGACTGTTGGCTCCAAACTGAAGCGATTCTGGAAGGAGGTGTGCTGGCCCAGCAATACTGCTGACTGGAATGACTTACTGGGCACCGTAAGAAGCCTCTGTTTGGTCCCACCAGACTGGTGACACATTCTTTTGGCCTCTGCTGGCCTCAAAATAGCCCACAGAAGCATCCAAAGTTACTTCTGGTCAAGCAGGAGGTTGCCTCTGAAAATCGGAAGTAGCTTTCGGACACTTCTAAAGTCCCGTGAAGGCCAATAGAGTGGGTTGCTGGCCATTGTGACCTGGAAGAGGCCTCTGGAGACACCCAGTATGTCATTCCAACCAGCAATGTGGGGATGAGGTGGGTCAAGGCACTGAAAAGAACTGCTCATCTAAATCATTGTTCAGATTATATGACTTGCCTCTATTGCTTCCAAAGTGCTTACAGACTATCATGGGTCTTGTCCTCCTTAATTGGACTATCCAATATTTAAAGCTATTGCCTTTTCTAGAAAATGTCCAAAAAGATCCTACACCCTCTCCAAGAAGCTGAATCCATAGCTTAACTACTACTGTAATCAGAACATTTTTCTAATATTTAACCAACCTACACTCTTGATTGATCTTTTAATATTACCTCCATTAACTTTGCTACCATCTGCTTTCCATCAGCTCTTGGATTTGTTGGTATGTAGAATTCCAAATCAAAGTAAAGTTTGCAAACAGCTTCTTCTGGAATAACTTCATAACTATGCATCAGATTTGTTGCAGGATGTTTTCTAGATTAAGTAAAGAATCACAGTAGTCATATTTATTGCAACTGGAAAAATTACTGTTCCAAAATAAATATCCCAACTTTTTCTATAACAAAATTGCACAGAAAACCTAATATGTACTCAACCAGCACAAATCAAAAGATGGGCCAAACGAACTGCTCTATCAATGCATTCCCAAATTGCAGTCACATATGAATGCATATTCATTTCAGCAACTGTGATAGAATTGTTGCCAGATTACTGTGTAAACAGTCCAATTCATAACCTTTCTATACACAGCTGCATACTATGTCAATTTGATTTAATAAAACATACAGTTGCATCGATGCTTTAGCAGAAATGTTACACCCAGAGGGCCCAATCCTACCCAACATTCCAGCACTGATGTAGCTAAAATGCAGCCCCAAAATAAGGGAACAAATGTTTCCTTGCCTTGTAGCATTGGTGACTGCCTCCCCTACTTCAATATGCAACACATGCCCTGTTGCCACAGCTTCTTCATGGCTGGAAAGTTGGATAGGATTGGGCCCAAAGTGAGCCAACATTATGCCAGTGTTATGTGCTTTACCAGCAAATATGGTCAAGAGCGAGGTCAAGATTTAAAAGGGGAGGCATCCATTCCCACCTTTCTCAGTTTGCTTTTCAAAAAGTAATCCCATAATAAAACCCTGTTACAATCCTTCACATGCTTACTTGACAGAAAGCATCGTGATCCTAAGTATATATGCATAGATCCAGGCTTTGTCCTTGTTTTACTTTTCAGGTAGATACTGTACTTACTCGTAATAAAACCAAAGCTCTGTATACGTTGTCACGAGATATAACCTCTTCTTATCTGTACCTTTCTTTTCCATGGCAAATACATGAACATCCTTTTAAAATAACAACACAACAACAATCAGTTTTTTCTCAGGCACCGAAAAGCCAGTTATAGACTTTAATTTGGTCATGCTTGGCTTCCAACCTATTCCTCCTGTACACTAGAAATAATGTGTACACACAGAAAGTCCAAGTGGGATCAAGAGATAACAAAGGCAATTCAAGAAACCTCTGTGTGCGAAGCAAAAGAGTTTGGTCAGACACTCGCCTCACAATAAGGCTCTGCCAGGGTACATCAATTCCAAAGATAGAAATATTACATATAAATATTTCAGCTATTTATTTATTTGAAGAATTAATATATGTAAATATATGTAATTTAAAAGCTAAATTACACAAATAAAAGCTAAATAAATAAATAAATATTTAACATTTAATAACATTTATTTATTTAAACATAAATAAAAGCTAAATAAATAAATTTACTAGAAGCTAAATAAATATATGTAATTTAACGATTCTATGCCACCTATCAGGCTCAATAAAAGACAATCAAGGCAGCTCACAGCATTAGATAATAATGTTCAGTATAAAAAATAAAAATAAAAATTAATTTTAAAAAAAACAATCTAAAAAAAAGCCACAATAAAACTGAACAAAACATAAGGGATAATTAGTGAAAGCAAATACAAAAACATGATAGTTAAAAAATTTGTATCATTTTGAAAATGGGTAACATCAGGACCAGGGGAGGGAATTTCAGAGTGGCGGGTTCTTACTGAAAAGGCCCCATTCTGTATCACCACAATTACTTCCGCCCCCCCCTCCTTAAAAAAAAAAAAAACATGATTGAAGCAGGGTGACTTCATACTCCTTGGCTGGCTGGCTGGCAGGCTGGCGGAGGAGGGAGGGAGCCACTTCAGCCCCTGAGTTCTCTGACTCCGAGAGTGGTCCAAACATACTTTATGGTGGCCCTTGTGCCGGCCAAATTTTGCTGGCCTAACTCCAGGTTAGGATTGTGTCCTGAATTGGCACACCCAGATCAACATTTCCAACATTTTCTTCTTATCTAACACTTTCTGTTAGATAATACTGTCTCACCTACAAGGGGAGCACAGAAAGCTGCCTTACATTGAGTCAGATCATAGGTCCATTTGCATGGCAGTGGTTCTTTATGGTATCCGACAAGAATTTTTCTCTACCCACCTCTGCCTGGAGATGTTGAGCACTTTCAGCATGTAATGCAAGTGCTGCAGGCAGAGCTACTGTCTTTCCCTATTCAGACCTTTCACCCAGATATATCTGCCTCCTGTTGCTCTTTCATCCTATTCAGACGTTTCTTGACTTTTGTTTCCTTTTTTTTTAAACAATAGTTGAGTGTGATTTGTTGGCAAGCTTGTTGGCAGATGCCACCTGGGATTTCCCTGGAAAGTCTTCCCTGGAATTTCCACCTTGCTGCTGCTGCTCCACATCCTGGCTCATGGCTCTGGACGCTCACCAGAGGCTTCAGGGACGCCCTTGGACCAAGGTGCTTGTGAAGCATTTTCTCCAGTCAGGCAGAACCACAGAACAATCCCTCTCCTTTGAGGTTCATACAGTCAGCAGATAAGGAGAGACAAATCTAATCTCATCTTCCTCCTCTTCCGTCTTCTTGCCAGTTTCACTTTCCTCACTGTGGCATGACTTACACATAAGTTAAGCTTGTGAGGTATCATAGTGGCAAAGTACTCTACTTAGTAATGTATAGTTATAGTTATGTTTGTACCTCTTTACAAGTCTTGGTAAAATTAAATGCTTGGGCTTGCCGATGAAACAATTTCCAGACTGAAGATGGTTGCCATGGTTTTGATAGCTGCGGTCTGTAAGGTGAACAGAGAGGCATTTTTTTGTACCGAGATGCTCGTGTTTCAACATCCTTCACTCTTTCTTCCCACTTTCTCTTTCTTTGTCCTAAAGCAATCAACATACCAGCCAAAAAAATAACAAAGTCAGTTGCATGTCTGTATTTTAACCAAGAATACTATTTATAAGTAACTTGTGAACTCATGATAATTTTCAGGTGTTGCACAATGCACCCTAGAGGTTGAACTCTTAATTTTTGATTGCTAGAGAGATACAATTATAATATTTATTTGTTGAGTGGTTGTGCAGGGCCCAGACACTGTCTGTCTGCCTCCCAGCAACCCAGAGTCCTTGCTGGCTCTGTTGCTATGGGAGGCAGCAGAGACTTGGGCACAAGTCAAGGGATCTGTCCACCGCTGGTTGGACAAGGCCATCCTAGGCCTGATTGCTAGCACCTGCAGCAAAGGCCCACTCCTGGCCGTGGGAATCTCCTTGTTGCTACCTGTGCACATGCTAAATCAGCCCTGCAACTGCCCTACTCCCCCACCATTTGTTGAATCTGCACCAATTAGGCACCTGTTAAGAAAGCACTTTCCCATATAGCCAGGCACTAACCTTACAGTACCAGCACTCCTCGACCCCTTCATGCCGTCTGGCAGCACTCGGTAAGTTTCCTTTTGTTTGTCTCATTTTGTCTATCTTACAATAAACTGTCTTACCCCTCAGCATTGGACTGTACTTGCTCCTTCCTCAGATCATGGAGAACCCTGCTGTGACAGGCTAGAACAGTGGTTCTAATTGAATTAAATTGTTAATGTAATCTGATTATTTGGAGAGGAGCTAACCTGGAAGTACAGACTCAACTGCAGGATCAGGGCTCTTTTGCTGCATCATGAAAGGCTCTAGAAGCCTTCAGATGCTATTCTAGGGGCTAACTGGTTGCTAGATGTATATCTAGCTGGAGCAGTTAAATCAAAGGACTTCTTACAATATTTTTTATACTTGGGTAGTAATATCTGACTCAAAAACATGTACATATGTGTATAAATCCATATAAAAAAGTCTCAAGCCTTTGCTGTTCCTATGCATTTCAAGCAGTCTGTACACCTATGTATAGTAACAAGGTGGTTAATATAGACATGCACTCCTTGTAAATGGTGCTGCACTTGGTATTATCTATCCAACAAATTTGCTGGAAGAACAAGTTTTTATATTAAGTTATTACATCCTTCATAGAACAGATTCGGCCAGCAAATCATTAGTTTTAAACTCATCTTTCTAAAATTGAACATTGCTCCAAAGTTGCCAGCAAATAAATGGGTGGAAGTAAATAGGATCAGAAATTCTCAAAAGCATTCCTTTAATCTCAACCAATATTCCTCTAATATATTTGAGAGTACATGTGTATTTTCATTACATTAAAGAAACTGTGCTGGTTTAATTTGCAAGGATTTCTAACAGTGGTTAGTTAAGGTTGATAAGCTTTAATATAAAAATATTCCAGATTTGGAGCAGCAGACTTACCAGTGCCCATGACAGATATTTAACAGGGTAGTAATCACTAGCATTGGACCTTTACACTCCTATTTAGAGACAGCAGTGAGGAAAAGTATCTAAAAGAAAATGAATAAAATGCTGACTAATATGGCCATGTTACAGATAAATTTCAATAGAATTTTTATCCACTTAAATTATTAGCAAGAATGTTTTACTCAACTATTAATATGGCTCATGAAAAACAAGTACCCAGTATATAAATATTTATAACACCAATAGCAATAGATGTAGTAGTAAATTAAAATGCTGTAGTACATTAGTAGTAGTAGTACTACATTAAAATGCTGACAGAACACAGGTACAACTAAAGCTACAGTCTATAACTGTAAGAATAAATTTTAATCATGGAGAACACATTTTAAACCAGTAAGACTACAAGTTAAGGACACATGTTTCACATTTAAGGCTATTTTGATTCTAAGAGGTTACTGTAATAGATAATGGAAAAAAATCTGCTAATGGTCAGGATAGATTCATTAAAATGTCTTTTCCATAAATTTCTCAAATAACATCAACTAGATTGGAGTTTGGTAATATTATATGCAAATATAGGTTGAGTATCCCTTATCCACACAACTTAGGATGGGAAGTTGTCTGGATTTTCAATTTGTCTGGATTTTGGAATAATTGCATAAATAAGAAATGCTTCTTCTTGCTCTTTTCACTGTGACCCATTTGGGTGTCTGCTGGCTTCTTTGACATTTTTCGACAATAGCATACATCACAGTGCAAAAGCTCAGATCTTGTAGTATTCATACTACAGAAACTAAAAAAAAAGTCTGGGACAAAAATGTCTGGATTTTGGAATAGTCTGGATTTTAGATATCCAAATAAGGGATAATCTACCTGTAAATCTAAATTCAATTGTTTAACACTTGGTTAAAAATCATTATAACATTATAAAAGAAAATATTATAAAATCATTGGCAGTCTAAAATTATTTAGAATACCCAGTGCCACCACCAGTTTGGAGCCTTTGGGCAAAATTTTGCACTAGAAAAGTTCTTCACCACCGTCTGATGGTGGATGGCACTACCATAATTACCAAATGTTCAGGGGAGAGCTTGGCCAAGTGGGCAATTCAGAGGGTGTGTGGGCCCTGTCAGTCCCCAATCTGACTGACCTCTGATACTACTTACCCTTCATTCTAATGTTCTTCCATTTCTTATTCTGATAGTGATCAGTTCTACAAGTTTCAAAAGAAGTAGAAAGGAGACCAAGAATGCACAACAATTATTATTTCTTTCCAAGCAACCTTGGAAACTATTATTTAGGGGTGGGGATTCAGGGGATTTCTAAATGGAAACTTTCAGCCTCTCCACTAAACTACAGTTGGGGAGGGGAAGCAATTACAAAACTAGTTCACAACTGATTAACAGCTCAATCCTGAGCCCCTGCACAGCAATATTGTGGTGCCAAAACAGCTTCCACTGTATCCCAAATGGGCAGGGGCAGTTGGAGGTTTCTTCGCGTGAAGGGAACATTTGTTCCATTACCCCATATTGAGGCCACAACAGCCTCTTTGGGTCTACGCATAGTCGGGCCAGCTAAATTGCTGGTACAGAACCAAGTAGCCTTGTGTAGGACTTTCAGGCTGAGGACAAGGGTTAGGATGCAGGAGAGGGTATATGTACATGTGTTGTGTTTTTTCCATAACTTTCACAGAGGCGACAGACTAATAGAACCCTCTTCATTCTCCCCTTGTGCCTTTTCAGCAGAAGACAGTTGGAACGGGATAGGAGGGAGCAGCAGCTAAAGCAACGTTTGCCACAGCAGAGTCAGTGTAGGGGCAGCCAGCAGAGACAGCAGCTGCCTCTGCCAGTGTGCCACAACAGACTGCAAGGCTCATTGGCAGCCAGCTCCTGGGTAAAGCACACAGGCAGGGGAGGTCCAAGAACATGAAACGACCAACTTCAGTACTGTATGTGTAGTGGAAGAAAGTAGTGGCTTGTCCACTCTGACCTGCTGCAAAGGAAGATGGGTGAATTTGTTCCCTGACCCAGCACCCATTTTCATTTTACAAACAATGCCATGCCAATTCAAACTGTACCCTTAGCAAAAAAGATCATATGCGAGTGTATTTAAAAAAAAAATATACAACGGGGGGGGGGATGTCTACAACTCCCTACATAATCTCTCAATTAAGGGAGCCCACAAACCAAATGCGGCCTTGGACCCCCACCCCCTACTCATATCCTCCAACGTTTGTCAGAATTGCTGCACAATATAACGGTACCTTAGAGTGGGGTCTGGTGGCCAACATGCCCCACAGCCGTCTCAGGAGGCAGATAAGCGGAGGGCCGCCCGCTCGCTTGCTCCCCAGTTCTGGAGAGGGAGCGAAATAGGGGGAAAAAGTGGCGGGAAGCCCTGGGCCCGCTCTGTTCAAACGGCACATGTCTCCACCCCCTCGGAAACACGTCAAGCTGATTGGGCTCACTCGGACAACAACATTTATTTTTCGGAGACTGCTGAAACATGAAACCCTAAATAAAAGGCACTTTCAAATGCAATACCCGAAGGTGAGGTTCTGATATGACAGGAACTGGCATAAAGAAGCCTGGGCAGGCGGGCGGGCGCCCCTCCCGACTTCTGCAGAAAGCCTACTGTGCACGGTTGCTCAGGACGACTTTGCAACCCCTTTGCGGAAACGGGGAGAATAGGAAGAAAATGCCCGCACATTTCCATTGGCTGGAGTTTCTTGTTGCCGGGGCTGCTACTACCGCGACCGCCAGCCCACTTCCCCCCCCCTCACCTCCTCCAGGGGCGGAGCTGAGAGAAAACCAAGGTACAAAAGAAAGGCGCGTCCCCTTAGCAGCTGGGTCAAGCAGCTGCGAGGAAGGAGGAGGTCTGAGGGCGGCGAGTCTCCCGGGGTGGCGACCTTCCCCGCCCAAGCAACCCCCCCCCTCCTAGGAAGTTGCTGAGCGCCGCTTCCATTTCGGGGCACGAAGTCCATCACGAGCCGCCCTCCTCGTCCAACGTGGCTGGTCCAAAGCGGCGTGCGGGAGGAAGCAGACGCTAGAGGTAATATAAAAAAAGTTTTCCCTTCCTAAGCTGTGGCTTCGCCTGTGGCCCCTGAAGAAGCGGTTCTTTCCGTGCTTTCCCTCCTCGGAGTCCTTTTTCCTCCCTCTCCAGCCTGCTGAGCGCCGCCATAGCTGTTATTGTTCTTCAGGCATCTTTCTACTCCGGCGCATCCCGGCGCACGTTTGAGTCTTGGTAATCCAAACCGACCTCATGACGAGCTGGCTGGAAAAAACAAAACAAAAGGCGATCTGCTGGCTTTCCCCGACTCGGGGATCCTGAGGGAGGACAGATCTAGACATGCCCCTTTCGGTCTCTGTCTGCTCAGAAGGCTAAAGCGCGCTCCTCTCAACCTAGAAATACAAATTGAGTTGGTGCTAGAAATGAGCCGTTGGCGCCCTTCCCTTTTTTTATAGCACAATCTTGTGCGCCCTACAGAGTTCAAACTGGCTTCCTTCCAAGTAAGCATGCATCAGATAAATTGTAGCCTTGGTTTGATGGCGGGGGGACTTTCTGCTCAACTAAACACTCGCGGTCTCTCTGGGACAGGATATGAGAAGACAGAATAACGCGATGAGTGTCTTACTGCACGCAAACATCCGTTGGTCTTTTTATTTTCTGCGTTCATATGTTTTGGTCAGGCAAAATGGGAATAGGAAACTAGAATCTGATAATCTTCAGCAGTGCTAAAACACAGCTGGTAGTTCAGTTGTGTTGAGTGGCTGTTATTTCATGTAGTTCAAACATTTCTACCCTGCCTTTCCCATCATGACAATTATGCCCAGGGGCAATCTGTAGTTAACTGAACCACAGCAAGGTGATTACCATATTGTGTGCCCTTTGGGTGACTAATAGTCTACTGACTTTACTTGGCACATCAGTTTATAAAACCAACTTCCTCGTGTGTCTCCTTTCTGTAGGAAGATTATCAGATTTAATCCTCTGGCTTCTCTAACATGTTGCGTTCTGATGTTGAGTCTGGATTGATTCTGCTTATTTTGATTTCATCCTTCCTTGAGAGTGCCATAGCTTTCATGAAAACTTAAGTCAGACTTCTGCACAGGGGCTAGGCTAGGCTCAAACTGCTTAGCTTCATAGTCCTTTTAAACATAGTCCTTTTAAACTAGGAATGTGCAGCTTTCCCCTATCTCCTGAGAAATATTATATGTCTATCACTCAAATATTTAAACTGGGGAAGAACCTGTCAAATTTGCTTTGAATTTCACTTAGGGAAAAATCTGAAAGCAACCTGAGGATGCATAGAATCATAAAAACTCTAAAGAATCATAAAAACTCTAAAGAAATGTTGCTAGTTTATTCAAACATATATTTTAGTCAAGAAATTCAGTAGGCTTACAGTAGGGGTTGAGAATAAAACAGCCAATATTATCATGCCATTGTACGATCGATGGTAAGGTATCATGCCTTACCAATCGATGGTAAGGCCGCACCTGGAATATTGTGTCCAGTTCTGGTCGCCGCATTTCAAAAAGGACATAGTGGAGCTGGAAAAGGTGCAGAAGAGAGCAACAAAAATGATTACGGGGCTGGGGCACCTCCCTTATGAAGAAAGACTGCTATGCAGTGTTTGGGGCTCTTCAGTCTAGAAAAAAGGCGCCTGAGGGGGAACATGATTGAGACATACAAAATTATGCATGGAAGGGATAGAGTCGATAAAGAGATGTTCTTTTCCCTCTCTCAAAACACCAGAACCAGGGGACATCCGCTAAAACTGAGGGTTGGGAGAGTTAAAACAGATAAAAGGAAGTACTTTTTTACTCAGCCCTACCCTAGGTAGTTAATCTGTGGTAGGGTAGGTAGGTATAGTAATCTGTGGAACTCTTTGCCACAGGAGGTGGTGATGGCATCTGGTCTTGATGCCTTTAAGAGGGGATTGGACGGATTTCTGGAGGAAAGGTCCATCGTGGGCTATAGGCAATGATGGATTGTGCAACCTCCTTACAAAGGTGGTGGGCTACTGATATCGGGTGCAAGGGAGTGGCAACAGGATGCAAGCATCTTGTTGTCTCATGCCTCCCTGGGGCACCTGGTGGGCCGCTGTGAGATACAGGAGGCTGGACTAGATGGGCCTTTGGCCTGATCCAGCAGGGCTCTTCTTATGTTCTTAATAAACAAGCAGTTTTTACAGGTTGTTTGCTCTGCATACCTGGTGGGTGTCGGGGGGACAAGTGCCCCTGGGAGGCATGCCTGAAGGGGCAGTGCTGTGCCGCCATCCACAGCAGTGCTGTGCTGCTACCCGCCATCCCCTGCAGTGCACCACTCTTTTTGCTTGCTTTCCGTGAAAGCAACAAGTGGCCTGAATACTGTCCACTTTTTGTGTTGAAAAAACAAAGCTTTTTCACTTTCTTTTGAAAGTGAATGAACCGGATGGCTTGAGCACTGGTCACTTTTTTTTTCTTTGAAAATAAAGGGGGGGGAAACGGGCCATTCAGAGAGGTGCGCAGCTTGCCAAAAGCAATTGCAGTGACTCAGTTACTTCTGGTCGGGCAGGGGGCAGCATTTGCATTCCTGGCCCAGGTGATTGAAGAGCCAGGAACACCAGTGAGTTGTAGCTAGTATGACTAGTTGTTCAGTCTTGGTCTTGGGCAAGCCACTTCTTCTAAATAGGCTGGTAGAGAGTGCTGGGGAGGAGGTAGCGGTTGTGGTGCCTATCAGCACCAATGAAGAGGGAAAATATAGTTGGGCAGTCCTGGAAGCCAAATTTTAGGCTGCTAGGATGGAAGCTTAAAACCAGGACCCCAAAGGTAGTGTTCTACTTGTTCCACACTTGGGGACAGGCAGGCAGAACTTACGGATTTCAATGTGTGGCTAAGACAGTAGTGTCAGGAGGAAGGTTTTAGATTTGTTTTGGGGCATGCCAGGCCTGTACAAGAAGGATGGGCTGCCCTTGAACCAAAATGGAACTAGACTGCGTAATATTAAAAATTTTAATATTTGAGTGGCATCCGGTTCGAGTCTCTTCAACCCTCGTGAACAAGGGTGGCAAGAAGGTATTGTTAGAGTAGGAATGGAAATGTGATGGGAAATGACTGGGTTCAGCAGAATAAGAGACTGCAGGGCTAAAGGCAAAAACAAGCAGTCCTTCTTGGGGGACCCTCCCATCCATACAGGTGATCTTATGCTAATGCTTGAAGACTTTGAGCAAAGATGGGAGAATTGGAAGGTTTAGTGGCTAGGGAAAACATCAACATAGTAAGCATAACAGAAACCTGGTAGAATGCAGAAAAATAGTGGGATACCGCAATCCCAGATTATAAACTCTATAGGAAAGACAGGGAAGGAGGTGGGGTGGCCATCTATGCCAAACAAGGGATAGATTCTAGAAGTGTAGAGATTGAAGGTGGGTCTGACTCCACCACAGAAGCATTGTGGGTTAAACTACTTAGGTCCAAGGAGTGATGTAATAGTGGGGGTATGTTATCGCTCCACAATCAAAAACCTGAAATGGGCCTTGAGATGAGGAAACAAATCAGGGAGGCATAAAAGAGGGGCAGGTTGTGATCTTGGAGTACTTTAATTATTCTTATCAACAGCTCAATGTCTGTTCTGCTCAAGAAATAGAGACTGGGTTTCTTGACTTGGTAAATGATTGTGCCTTGGAGCAACTTGTCATGAAGCCCAGAGAGACAGGCGGCTCTGGATTTAATATTGTGCAATGCCAGGACTTAGTTAAGGATGTGAATCAATCAATCACTAGTATTTTTATATCGCTTTTCAACACAAAGTTCACAAAGCGGTTTACAGGCAAATAATAACATTAAAGTTAAATGGCTCTGAATGTTACTGAGTCATTGGGAAACAGTGACCATGCTGCAATCTGTTTTGCCATGCCTGTTGGGGGTGGACCACCAAATAAATCTGACACAAAAACCTGTGATTTCCAAAGGGCAGGCTTCCCATAGATGAGGAGGCTAGTTAGAAAGAAGTTAAAAGGGATGGTTAAAAAAAGTCCAGTCACTTAAGAAAGCATGGCGACTGTTTAAAATAACAATAATAGAGGCCCAGCAGAAAGAAGGGCTTGAGTAAATGTAAGAGTGCCAGCATGGCTAATGAGCAAAGTTAAGAGGCTGTAAAGGAAGCTTCCTTCTGTAAGTGGAAGTCTTTCCCAAATGACAAGAATACAAAAAGTCACAAACTCTGGCAAAAGAAATGTAAGAAGGTGTTATGGGAGGCCAAGAAAGACTTTGAGAAACTCATGGTTAGCAACATGAAGAGGACTAATAAAAGCTTCTTTAAATATAAAGAAGGCATGCTGGTCCTGGGAGTGGGGGGGATGCGGTCCCCCAGGCTGTATAGCCCTGATTTGGGCTGCATGGCTTGCTCAGAGCTGTGCCTGCTAAACCTAATGCGAATGTGCCCCTGCCCCATGGAGGTTCCAGCCAACTCCTAACTTGCGCTGGATATGGCCCAGACATGCCGTCCTGCCCACTGCAGTGCAAGTTAGGATTGCACGCTAAGGTTGAGTGTTAGAGTTAGCACAAACAAAATATTTCTTTACCTAACATATAATTAATCTGTGGAACTCCTTGCCACAATATGTGGTGATGGCATCTGGCATAGATGCCTTTAAAAGGGGATTGGACAGATTTATGGAGAAAAATTCCATCACAGGTTACAAGCTATGACAGGTATGTCCGATCTGAGATTAGCTGGTCGCTCATCGTGAGGACAGGGTAGGAATTTTTTTTCTGTCATCCAAATTGGCCATGGATGGCAGGTTTTTTTTGCCTATCCCAGACTGGTGAGAGTGCGATAGTGTATTCAGCAGGTTTCATGACTTAAAAACTGGTTACTTGAGTTTAATGAAGTTAAACCCCAACTGCCGTCTGGTGTCTTCCTTGGGGGTGGTGCAAGGGTAATAGGCTACTATACCTCAGAATGCCAGATGCAGGGGAATGGCAGTGAGATGCAAGTATCTGCTTGTCTTGTGTGCTCCCTGAGGCATCTGGTGGGCCAGATACAGGAATCTGGACTAAATGGGCCCTCGGCCTGAACCAGCAAGGCTTTTCTTTTCTTTTTTCACAGCTTTTCACATCTGCATTATGGGAAAATATTTTGCTCAATTGTCACAAAGGTTACATCATGATCATACATATAAAATGCAAACTTGAGAAGTGTTATACAGATGTTAAAGTATTTAGGCTATGCTGAGTTGTAGGAATTTTATAAATAGGGGTCCAGTTGCTTCTGTATAAATTTAATCTTTGTCATTTTCTTTTATGTGTCTGTACCTGTGATTTTTGCCATAATTTAAAGGTGAGATTTTTGGTTGTCAAAAATATTTGCTTTTTTCAACATCTTCACATTTTTCACTGAAGAAGATACCCCACCCCCAATTAATTGTACTTAAGTATCTCTGGGCCTATGAAAAGGCAAAAAGGAAAGTTAGTTTTTTAAAAATGCAGATAAAAATACATAGAGGTACCCAAGCCTGTACTTATTTATGGAGAAATGTATGAAAAAATTATTCCCCTTAAGTAAAGTTATTTTCTTTGTTAATAAGAAACACAAAACACTGCCTTTTTCAGTCAAATAGTACTTATATACCACTTTCCAACACAATAGTTACAGGCTGCTATTATTATGTTAAATGGCTCTCTGTCCTGAAAGGGCTCAAAAGCTTTTTGGTGTTAAAAAAATCCAAATAAAAATGAGAACACAGCATTTTGTGTTTAAGAAAGTTCCCAGAAATTAAAATAGATTGCTTTTCCAGTTTGAAATAATACTGAGCTGCATCTGTTGACACTATATCACCTACCTAGTACACTTTTAAAGCATTTAAAAGTAATGAAAATGAGAGCTTAGAATAAAAACACTAACACCACTTTCTCCCTTTCAAATCACAAAATCTGCTAAACACCATCTTCAAACATGCCTACCCAAAAGATCTTCAAATGCTATTTAAAGAAATTGATTTGGGATAAAAAAACACAGATTCATTTATTATGCAAAATGTAGGAACCGAATAGGAAGGATAACTGCTTCCTGACCTTCTCAAAAATCAAGTTGCCAGCCTCAATTTGTAGACTTTGGTTGCTGCTAGACACCTGGATTTTTTCAGCATGTTAGTAATGATGCCTTACTGTTAACAGTAAAAATATTTGTCATATATAGAGACTCTTTTGTACAACAACAGTTGGGTCGTGTTGCGTTGCATCATAAGGGAACAAATAGGAGTCTATAGAATTTTTCACTATGTTGAGAAGTCCTGAAATGTCTTCCATATTTGAAAACAGCATGGAAGATATATAATATCTTAAATAGATATATCTATCTGGAAATCAATTTGTGGTCTATTATATTAACAGCTAGTAATGATAAGCTGAGAAAATCGGAACTTTCCACAGATATCATAGCATCAAGCTGTAAGTGTAGAAAAGGTACCACAAGCCAACTAGTTCAAAGGCTGCTAATTTTGGACTGGGCCATTCACATGGATCCTACTAGCCTGTTTGAACCAGGAGAGATAATGGAAATCAGTTCAGTCTCTGTATGATTGTGGATGTTGTGTCCTGATTCTGAGTGCCTCATAGTAGTGAGCAGTAGAACCAATACCAACACTTCCCCAATCCAAATTGGATTATATTTAACATGGATAGTCTGTTGCTTTTTAAAAAAAAAAGTTAAATTCAGCTTGGAGATTGGGAAGGAGTCTGAGAACTTCACCAACAGTAGAGTGAGGAGACTTGTTTTCTAATCAAATTTGCCCCTTCCCAGCAATATTTCTTTCAGTGTGACTATCCATGTATGTCACACATCTTGTCTGGTTGCCTGATGACTACAGATAATAGAATGACAATTGTTTAAAGGACAGGTTTGGTTTTGAGTGGTATCTAGCAGCCAGCCCAGGTGTTAAGCATTTTCACAACACCAAGTTTCATAGAAATCCAATCACAAATAATCACAACAATATCTTATGAGAGAATGACCTATCATGTGTATCTACTAGAAGGTCTTACTTCATAGTTTGCAGACAGGACACACCATAGTATATGTATAGCTCAACCATATTCTTGTAGCAAATTTAAATTCTGATAAAATCCACTTAAAATAAGCCATCTTGAGTGCATGGTGTGGTTCATTCAGAAATAATTCGGTTGAATTACTCACATTGCATTACTAGCTTGGAAGGAACATGTCTATTGTTGAACTACTAGTTGAACCAGTAGTATTAATTAAATATTAATATTACAGAGGGCGCAATCCTGAACTGAGTTAGGCTGGCGTAAGATAAGCCTGCAAAGTTTGGCCAGCACAAGGGACACCGTAAAGTATGTTTAGACTACTCTTGGAGTCAGAGAGGCCAGCACACAGTTATGAGCCATCCTCCCTGACTCAGATAGTAGTCTGCTTTATGGTGGCCTTGTGCTGGCCACACTTTGCTGTCTTGGTTTATGCCGGCCTAACTACAGTTTAGGATTATGCTCTGAGTTTCCTGTGAAACTATGTTTAACGAATAGTTCATTGAGAGGCGATAAGTGGTTCTGTGACTTCTGCTGGACAAGTTCCTTTGTTTTGTGTTTTCTGTCACCTACCAGGCAAACAGCTCTGGATGGAACCACATAGATGGTGTCATGTTGTATGTTTTCAGGCCATTCTTAGATTTTATCTATAATTACATTGTCCAGATTGTAATGATCCAAACAAGCTATGGATAAAACTATCAGTTTCTTGGAATCCTGTCATGTGTTTCATTATTAACTTAAAAAATCTCTTGCCTTTCTGCAATTTAAAATGTCAGCATTTCTTACCTGGGGTGGGAGGAGGATATGAAATATTAGCAACATCTCTGATTGTTTCCTAAAAGGCATTTTTTCATCTTTTGTAGAATGAGATCATCCTCCCTAGAGAGATGCGTATTCTGTTTGACAGAACATTACATCAGTGCATTATCTAGCCAAGATGAGGTAATGCTTTTACTATGGCGAAGTTGGCTAGTAACAGCATTATCCTCCTGAGAGCTTTGATGCCTCTGTATGTTGGCATCAGTTAGCATAGGTGCCATTGAACAAAAGGAAATAATTGCTAACAGAGCATGTGTATGATGGCATGAAGTCAAAATAGATGTATTCTTATGGGTAGATATTTTTGTGGTCCTTTGTTATTTATGTATTTGTGGCCAAGTTTGTTTCTTTTAAAAAAAATGAGTTGCAATTCCAATTTGTTTTCAGTGCGGTAGACTTTTGCTGCTAGACACACTAATGAAAAAATGAAACTGAGATGCTAGAGAATAAATTTGTAAATCTCAAAAGGTCTGTAACAAATAACTATGCTCGTTAATCAACCCAAAACCAATGTGGGAAACTTCCTTGCCTTTGTTGTTAGACATCTTAACCATCATCTCCACCCAGAATTTTTAGGACAGAGCCACCCTAGCTCCATATTTGCAATTAATATATCCTGATCTAGATGCTTTCTAATCAGTCCTTCTAAACTATACATTATAAGCAATCCTGGACTCTTTCACATCTGAGACCTATGACCCTGAGTACAGTAAAAGGGCCTTAAGGGGCTTCATTCCCTTTTCATCAAACCCAGTGACTGTGAGGGGTACATCTTGGAACACCCCTTTTTCAGTGCTTCTTGGTGCCTGCCAATTCCCCTAATCCTACCTCTCTGCCTGCGGTGGTCCCCATGTTGTGTTTGGTAAACATAAAGCAAAACATAAATATTTACCTAAACACCAATCTGAAGCAATGAAGATGTCCCCAGCCTTGTTTGGGCCAAAGATTCCTACTCCCCCAGGCTGCACTGGTCAGGGAAGGGTAGGAAGAAGCTGCTCACAAACCCAGTTGAATAGATAGGAAGACCCCAAACTGCAGGGATTGCATGTAAGCGACATGCTATGCTCCCTAGGAGGAAAAGCAGTGGAAACACTGTGCATGCGTACATACATTTCACCTCCAGCTTTGGCATTAAAATGTATATGGTTAGATTAAATGTATATGGCTTGCAGAACAAACCGTAGGGCTTACATGTACACTACTTCTATGGAACTTGCTTCCAAGTAAGCACAACTCAACTGCTGCTTTGACTGTTCATGAAAATATCTGTAACGTCACTGAATTCCTCCCACCCAACCATGGCCCTTTCTTCAGCAACCTTTGATAAAAATCCTGGTGTTATTTGACAATCATAAACATTCTGGATTGTCATTAGTTTGACTTTGCTAAAGGCAGTTTTCAGTCATAGCACTTAGCATGTATTTGAGACAGACATTCTCTCATAGGGTTCTTTCATAGAGAGAATTGTCTACGAACCTCATAGAGAAGCTCTCATTATTGAATTGTGCATAAAATAAACTTGTCTTCCTTTTTGGCCTTCTTTTACACACAGAAACCACAATGGCAGATATAAATCATATACTGACCCAACCCCAAACTTTGACAGATGCAAAAAGTATCTTTGCTTCTGAAGGGTAAGTGGGGCTTTTTCTTGGTGGTGGTGATCTGGTTGTTGTTTAGTTTGCTTTTCCACCTAGTGCAGACTTCAGGCTTTGGGGAACCCTCACCTAATGTGTTTTGTTCTAGCTCTGTCAAATTTTAGACAAAGCATCCTGAACACCACTTCAGTAGTATAAGGAAGGTGCTTACACTTATGTCTTTGTTTGTTCTTGCAAGTTTTTAAAGAAACTGAGGAACTACTTTGTTATCAAATCTTTGTTTCACCATAACCTATCCAAATATTTTAGTTTTTTGTTTGCAAATATTTTAATGTTTCGTTTGTTTACCTCTGAAGGAGCTGTGTATCACCTTCATTTTTTAACTGTCTACACCTCATGCTATAGTAATGCAAGAACAATCTAAACTTATCCAAAATCCCTCTATTTCATGGGGTAATCTTCTGATTTATGCCCCAGTCATTAGCTGAAGCTCAGCTACTTTGGCCACCTCATGAGAAGTGGGGACTCTATATAAAGACCCTCATGCTGGGAAAGATTGAAGGCAAAAGGAGAAGGGGTGGCAGAGGATGAGATAGTGTCACCGAAGCAATGAACATGAAATTGGGCGAACTCCAGAAGCTAGTGGAGGACAGGGAGGCCTGGCGTGCTGTGGGTCCATGGGGTCACGAAAAGTCAGACACAACTTAGCGACTCAACAACAACAACAACATTAGCCAAACAATTGTTTCCTTTTTGATCCTTGAGCATCTTAAGTTTAGTTTTGGCATTGTCCTGTTTCTTCACAGGAAGAGCATACCTGTTAGCAAGTCTGTGGACTCTGTGATACATGCAGATGAGAGTTACAGAATGGACCTTGCAGAAATGGGAATATGCGTGTTGGTCAACAATAAAAACTTCCATCCAGCTACTGGTATGAACCATTTTTCTCTTTTCCTGCTCTTCTTCATTAAAGCAAGCCTTAAAATTAAAAGATGAGAATGTAAAATGCTTTGACTTTCTTGAGTATAGTCCCAATATCGATACACCAGCAATCTGATTCTGTCCCGGAGTTGGGCATTCCTAACTCTGCATATGTGGACAGCAAGTCTTAATGAAACAGGCACACCATTAAGAGCTGATTTAAAAGAGCATTTTAGTGATGATTTAAATAAGTATTTGGGTTTTTTCTGTTAGTAACCTCCCAGTTGTCCAAACACTGGATCTATTGCCTTGTTTTCATGGAGGCAGGTTTAAAGGGTGTTAAAGGCCAGCTTGCCACAGTCTGGCTGCATCATCGTATCGCAGCTGGCACCATCTTAGAAGAAACATTCCCTACAAAAAAATGAGGGGGGGGGGGTTCCTCTTCTACTATGGCACATGACTTGTTTGTACTTGTACAAGTACTTGTACTAGAAATCATTACGGTAACTTTTTTTGCAAAATCTCTTGACCATTTTCACAAGGAACCTTTATAATTGCTCAGTTGAGTATTCATTGCCGCCCTAGTATTATTTTCTGATTTACCCTTGAGTAAGAAAAGGCACTTAAGCTCTGATAAATAGATTTAGAGTGCCTCTTCCTAACCACACCCATCCAAATCATCTACTTGCCCCAGGGCAGGGAGCATACTGATTAGTCTTTTGGTGTGAAGGAACACAGCTTCATAAATTCACTTTGTTTAAAATAACCATCATAATTCATAGCTTCATCTTTGGGGTCAGGAAAATGGAATGCATCTTTTGATTTTAAGATATTAGCATTTAGTGTTGTACAAGTGCTGAAATTAATTTTTTTAAAAGAATAAATATGCCCTTCCTCCATGGAACTCAGGGTGGTACACAGGCGTTCCCTGCTTTGACCTATTTTGTCATGTCTCCATATGAAATTTGATGTTTCCTCAAACAACTATGCATTCAACTTGCATTCAGTGTAGAAAAAACAGACAGAAGCATGCTGTGGAAAGAAAACCCAAATGGTTAATTGCTACCTGCTTTCCCACAGTTTAACCCTTTCCCCCCCCCCAAGCTGGAAAGGAGTAGGAGGGTGATTGGGCATCTCAATCTCCTGCACCCTCTTCCAGTGCCCAGAGAGAGGAATAGCACCTGTCTATCTGCCAAAAAAACACTTCAGCCTGCTTCCAAATAGCCACTTGCCAAGTTGTGTCACTGAAGGAGCCAGTTCACCAAAGAACCTTTTGCTGGTTCGCAGCCTTCCAGTTGTGACTTGCAGCATGCCTGCACCAAATACAAATGCAAAAGGCTTCCAAAGTGGCCGAGATTCTCCTTCTACTTCTTGGATGACCTGGGGAATCCTGTCCCAGGTATAGCCTGTGCAACATCCTTGTTCCTGCTCATAGCTTGAGTTTCTATCACTGCACAATCTATTCTAAATCAGATGGTTTTCATTTCTTCAGATGATTTATATGGGAACTAGTCTTTTGTCATCAACTTTGCTGTCTTTGTATTAATATAACTGAGTAGAGCTGATTTTTTCCTTTAGCCTATATAGCTTTACTATACCATATTGTTTTTGAACAGCTATCAAGGTGATATTGGGTTTTTTTTAATCCAAAGGAATGGCATTTCGATCTGGGACTGATGCAGATGCTGCACGCATTGTAGACACTTTCAGGAGCCTGGGATATGCCGTCAAGCCTTATAATGACCTGACATGTAAACAGATTATTGAAATACTGCAAAATGGTGAGTAGTGACTAGCTTCACCAGTTGTGCTGAAATAGAAATTAAAGAGCAAAACCCATAGGTTTTGTTTTCAGTTCTTTTTCTTTTTGTTTTCAGTTCTTTTCTTTTTTTGCTGCATTTTAGAATCTGCAAGCTTGCATAAACACTGATCTGCTTTGTCCCCACAGCACTAGTTTGGTTTTGATTATCATTCTGCTAATCTGTTAGGAATACATAAATGAACCAGATCTAAGGAATCAGTCTAGGAAGCAATTTGTACACTTTGCAAACCAATCCTATTATCATACTGAACTGCTGGAATTTGTGTTCCTGAAGCGCAGCCTGACTTATGGAGTCCAAAACGTGATACTGTACAGCATGCAATCAGGCCACTGCCAGAAATGGCAAGTTGCTCTAACCACTCCCTGGAAAGCCTCCCTGGAGCCATCAGTGCTAGTAAGGCAGTGGTGGGGGAAGGCTGTGAGTTGGGAGGCCTTCCCAAAGGCAGAGAGGGGGAAGGAGCTGGAGGTGAGGAGGACGCAGGAGGAGGTGGATCCAGTGGCAATGGCACACGCTGGATCTTATCTCCACTTTTCATCCCTTTACTCTCCATGGATATACACCACTTCCTCAAACATATGGTGGGGAGGGGCCAAACAGACAGCCTGCAAGAGGTTAGTGAAAACATTTTGCACTTATCTGCTGGTAGGCTGCCTGGAGGTAAGTGTAAAATGTTTTCACTAATTCTTGCAGGCTATTCTGCAGGCTATTGCTCCTTCATCATCATACGTTTGAGGTTGACTTTTTATTTTATTGCATCCTACAAGGGAATTTCACAGGCAGGATGTTTTTTTAACTAAGGGAAAGTGCCAGCTGATGCTATGAGACAGATCTGTGCCAGCAATATTGCTGGCACAAATTGCTGATGATCCATGTTATCATATCAGGCCTGGGAAGGCAGGAGTGCAGCATTCACCAGTGCCAGCGATCCCACACCCTGCGCTGCACAGCACAGAACATACCTGCTCTGACAGACCTCTGCTGTGCCTGCAGGCGTAGGAAGGCTCTGGCCAGCCCACCTAACGGTAACACTGTAGAAAAGTACTTTTTGGCACTTTTGCAATGGCTAATATTGGAGGAGCACATTGTCCACCTGTCCTTTGATAGGATTGTGCCATCAGAATCCTACAGCTATGATATCTTGCAGTATTTCTATTTAAGTATTTAACCTTGGAAACTGCAGGCCATATGCCTATCTTTTAAAAAAAAAAAAAAGCAGCACGATTTATAGCCATTTGAGCCAATGGGAGCAGTGCATTCTGGACCAATCAGCATTTACATGCTGCTCCTTAGACCCAACTATGCATCCTATAGTGCTGTCTCATGCAGTGCTTGATTTTTGCAGCACATATCCCTCAAAGCACTATTGGAGGTAACTCCTACAAATTTGTGACAGGAAGTTGTAAGAGCATTCCCAAACACTCTTGGCTCTTGAAAATAATGGTTTGAAAAATCCATTTTTGTGATTCCTGAGAACAGTTGTGTCTGCTTTATTTGTTTGGAGTCCAAACCAACTTTTAAAGCAAAAATATTTATTTTCTTGGCAATTTGAATAAAAGTATTACTGTATGAAAAGCTTGCTATTAATTAAAAGCTTTCTGTCCAAGGCGTACTGCTAAATAAGTTTCTGGAATGTTTTACCATTTGAAACTTCGTGTGTTTTGTCTTGTTAAGTTGCCAAGGATGATCACAGCAAGAGAAATGGGTTTGCTTGTGTCCTGTTAAGTCATGGAGAAGATGGACTGATCTATGGTACAGATGGTCCTCTGGAGCTGAAAATGCTAACAAGTCTCTTCAGAGGAGATAGGTGCAGGTCTTTGGCAGGAAAACCAAAGCTCTTCTTTATTCAGGTAATTATGACAGGGCAGTTGACAAGATATGTAAAGCCTCTAATGCAGTGGTTCTCAAACCTCTTAGACAGGGACCCACTTTTAGAATGGCACTCATATTGGTACTCACGGGAAGCAAAGTCATAGCCAGAAGTGGCATCATCAAACAGGAAGTGCCATCAGTGTGTCATCTGACACTCCTAGAATCCAAACTGGCATTTTTAGACAGAAGGAATTGCACAACCATGAAACATCTATGACAGAGAGCAAGATTAGGACAAAATATTATGTAAAAGCACTGAACTAAAAACAAAATTTAAAAAAACCTCACTTGAAAATTCAAACTGTTAAAACTCTCAAAAGGAATATACTTTAGCAAAAGTAAGGTCTGCAGGTTCCAAGATGGCTGTTCCCAGCTTTCTGCGACCCACCTGGCATCAGGTTGTGACCCACCAAGTGAGTCCCAACCCACAGTTTGAATGACATTAATGAATAAAAAGGTTGCTTCCAAGATTATGCAGTCTTATATAAGTTGGTTCCAAACATAACACAAAAACCATAATTTGTACTAATCATAGTTAAGACTGTACTTGTAGTTGTAAAAATATAACTGGAAAATCAGTTTACAGCTTCTATTTCCTATGCTCAGAGCTTCATAAGTTTTTCATAACCTCTTAAAGCCATTCTCTGCCTCGGCTGCAGTTTGTCAGATGTGTTCATTTTTACCCAATGGATTCCATTTCCAGCTCAATATTTGTGGCAATATTTATTGTGGATAATTACTATTTTGTATTGCTTTTAGGCTTGTAGAGGAACAGAGCTTGATTCTGGAATTGAAACAGATAGTGGCCCAGATGAAAGCATGTGTCAGAAAATACCTGTTGAAGCAGATTTCCTATATGCATACTCTACTGCCCCTGGTAAGATAAGTGTATTAAAGATAAAATGTTTAGGTTAAAAAATGATTTTGTAACCCCTGTCGTATGTAAATCTTCTCCAAGCTAACAAAGGGAAACTTCTCCTTTCCTCATGAAGCAATTCCTACATTTTTTGTTATCTCTATTTAAATATAGAGCGTTTGCTCCCTTACCCTAGGGCTGGGGTCAGCAACCCACAGATTCGGAGCCACATGCGGCTCTTTCAACCGTCTGCTGCGGCTCCAGAGTCCGGGTGAACGTGGCGGCGTGCTCAGAAGGAGTCGCAAGACTCATGGAAAGCGGGAGCTGCAGGGAAAGCAGCGCTAACGCCCCACCAGCACCGCGGTCACGTGGAGCTTCCGCAGACGCGTGGAGGCACTAGAAGAGCCTCTCCCATCGACGCCCCCGAGAGCCGGCGGTGAGCGGAAACCTGCAGCAGCAGCCACGTCCCACCGCCTCTCGTGTTGACAGGATGCAGCTGCTCTTTGCGTGCTGGATCCGGTCCGCGCACCATGCTCTCATCCCTCTCGAGATGACTTTCCGGGCAGGGGGGTGCCTCATGTGGTTTTAAAGGCGCAGGTTCCCGCTGGGCAGGTGCAGCCACACTGAGGGAGGTCTGGCTGGAGAAAGAGGGCCTTTCGTGCAGACAGGAGGCCGCGCGAGCTAATGGAGGCCTTTGGGGCAAGTCAGAGGGCTGCTCGTGTCTGCGCGCACTAACGTGGATCTGAGTCTCAGGCTGCAATCCTATACTCACTTTCATGGGAGTAAGCTTCATTGAACACAATGAGACTTACTTCTGAGTAGACATGCATAGAATTGCGCTGTCAGTGAGTTCGATGCAGCTTGCTCCCAATGAGTGTCCTAAGGCAGCGGGCGTCTAACATGAGGCGATCCTTTCCTACACAGAAGTCAGCTTGCACTGGGATTTATTCTGAAAGTCAATGTTTCCTCAGAAAGTCCACTTTCCATTAAATGCATGCTTGCTTCCCCCATTTCCTTTCTTGCCTTTTCCTTCTTTCATCAGATGCTAGAGTTTTAGTTGCACTGTGTTCCATATTCTGTTCCAGTCCTGCAGACTGAGCAGTCACAGACAGTTGATCAGCTAAATTAACATGGAGCCACAGAGAATTTTTGAAATATAAATGGAATGCAATGATTGTTGGCACTGCATACCTGCAGAAGGTGCCTCTGTGGACCAACCCAACATGGGTACGAAGGGCCACCCCACTCCTCTTTTTATATTCAGTAAATCAAAATACATTCCAGGGCCAAACCCCAGCTTTAAATATACTTGCTGCTTATATAATTAGCAAAAGGCAGGACTCTTTTAAAAAATGCTATCTTGGGGCCTTTAGCTTGCCCTAAAGGGCACATAGCTTGCCCTGAAATTATATAACACATTTCAAGCTGCAATCAAGTACCACCTCCTTGCATACATTGTAAGGTTCCATTTCAAATGGAACGTTGCTGTGGTGAGCAGCGCAGGTTCAACTGACATCTGCCTGAAGAAGTGCCTTCTCTGCCATGGCATCAGAGTGGCCTAATGGATATTTAAGTGGCACAGAAAAAGGGGAATCAACAGTAGCTGTACATCTGCACTGACAAAAAAAGAAGAACTACTGATGGGATCAGGATTAACTTTAATCCCTGGCATGAGAGGTTTAGGAAACCTTCCCTTTATAGCTGATTTGCCCACACTAGCACCTTGCTGGTAATATCTTTTGAGAAATAGGCCTCCTGGTGGATTAAAAACAGTACATAGGCGCACCCTGTACTTCTAGAAACTCAGGAGTTCAGAAATCAAAGGTTGTAAAAAAAAAAAATGTTGGTGGGAGCATGAAAACTTTATAAGGTCCCAAGACATTTCAGGCTGGATTCAGTCTTTATCAGAGCAATATTTTTGTAACTTAGTTTTTTTATGTGCTGTTGGAGGGGTTTAATACATAACATCCTTGATCTGCATGGAAGGTATGCAAAATTAAGCAGAGGAAACATTAGATATGCTTTTGCTGTAACATGTAAAAGCAACTACCACTTACTCCCACACAGGCCTCCTCCTCCCCTCTTGATTACCAAGCTTGTGAAAGCTTCTCTCATTTCTCCTTTTTAAAGCAGTGGCTTATATAGACAACTTTAACAGCTTGAGCCAAGGGATCATATAGTTTGACTAGGCATTCATTTCAAAAATGTAACACACTATAGTTTTTTTATACATAGCATGAAGGTAAAAAAAAACATATATATGCAATGTTATCTTCATTTTAGATGTCAAAAGGGTTTTGTGGCTCCGGAGGTTTTCTTTTCTCCGGAAAATGGGTCCAAATGGCTCTTGGAGTGTTTAAGGTTGCCTACCCCTGCCCTAGGGAAACTGCAGTCAGCAGCCGTGAGACTGTTCGGTTCTGTGCCTGTGTTTGAACGGGTGCAGAGTTGAGGAGCCCTGTGTTGGGCTGCCTGGCTCAGGAGGGGGTTCAGGATTTGGCAGCAGAGGCTGTCGCTGTTTCCATCCTACCTCCTCCTGAGCCCAATTTTCCCCTCTCTCCAACCTGTTCTGTGGATCCTGACCTCCATGTTGGGCAGTGCAGCCCTATCTGGAAGCCCTTGCCTCTGCACCGGCTAAATAGCCAGGTACTATTGTCCACAGGGAAAGGGGACAAATATCCCTTTTTTCCCTGGAGCCTCCTGCGGCAAATCACTTTTGCATTCCATTCTTCAGCGAGAGAGGGCGTAGGGAAGGGTTCACTTTTCTTGGGGCAAGCTGAAATTCTAATTGCCTGACTGGCATTTTGTTTAACTGCTTTTATTTTAATTCAATTTTTGGTATGGGGGGAAGCCCCAGAACCAAACCCTAGCTGATACAGGCACACAAATGTACCTCTGAGTAGATATGCATAGGTTTGTGCCCTAAGTAACTTATTGGATTAAATTTTGTGTGATTTCTTTATACTTTTTTGGAAATAATTTTTTACCCAGTGGGTAATCAAGCTATGGAACTCCTTGCCACAGAAGGTGGTGATGGCATCTGACCTAGATGCCTTTAAAAGGGGACTGGATGGATTTTTGGAGGAAAAGTCCATCGTGGGCTATAGGCTATAGTAATAGTAGGCTACTTCAGAATGCCAAGTGCAAGGGAGTGGCAACAGGATGCAAGCATCTTGTCTACTGAACTCCCTTAGGCACCTGGTGGGCCACTGTGAGATAAAGGAAGCTGGACTAGATGGGCCTTTGGCCTGATCCAGTGGGGCTCTTCTTATGTTCTGTTCTTTTTTTTCTGTAGGCTATTACTCTTGGAGGAACTCATCAGATGGCTCCTGGTTTATACAATCATTGTGTGTGATGCTAAAACAATATGCTAAGAAACTTGAACTTATGCAGATTCTAACACGTGTAAATCGCAAGGTTGGAGAATTTTCTTCTTATTCCAACCGTCCAGACTTCCACGGAAAGAAGCAGATTCCCTGTATTGTGTCCATGCTCACAAAAGATTTTTACTTTCCTCACTAAAGATGTTTCCTGTGTGATATGGAAGCTAGTAGAGAAGAGAGCTAGCAATTGATGCCATTTTCAACTCTGACCTAGTGTTCAGTCTCTTGTGCCTAAGTTGCATTAAAGAAGCTGTAAAACCTATAGAGGGCTAAATATTTTATCAGCAGACTGGATAATAGGCTAATTCAGACATTTTGATTTGAGAAGTAGATATATGTAGATTTTCAGGAATACTTTATCAATTTTACAACAGAAGACCAAACAAAGGCTTTCAAGCCTTGTCAAAGCATCTTGGTCCACAAGTTTTTTGTTGTTTTTTTTAAAACTCTCTTCTTATATTACCAGATGACAAAGGTTATATGGGATGCCATGTTTCTGTAATCCAAGAAGAATAGATTTTATACATTTCACTTTAGATGTAATAGTATTTGCATGTAGCTGTTTTGTTCGTAGAATATAAAGTCGGCTTACTCCTAAAAAGCCTTTTGTGGTTCTTAGCTAGTATCAGAAAGATTAAGGGCCAAATTCTATTCAGTGTTCCAGTCCTGGTGTAGCATTCACAATGTGGTGTGTGCTTCATTCTGTGGTTGGGGAGGTATCATGGATGCTTCCTCAAAGTAAGGGAACATTTGTTCATTTATCTCAGTGCTGCATTGCAGCTGCATCAGTACCAGAAAGTTGGATAGGATTGGGCCCTAAGGCTGTAGTTCTGTGTGTATACTTGCCTGGGTGGAAACACATTTAACTTATTGGAATTTCATCTGAGTAAATACGCACACTGTAAGATACATATGAAAAGTGTAAGTCCTAATCTCGACTTTTCCTTTTTGTTAGTATGTAGCATGTTTTATAATATAATCAGCTGTGTAAACATAGATGTTCACCTACAGATTGGATTAAGACCAAGCCCTTTCTAACATGTCCATTTTTGGGTAGTTTCTCCTTTTATAGCTAACAGGGAAAGGGTATCCAGGATATATGTGTTAAAAATCATAATCTGCAGTTCTCTACCCCCTCATTCTCTCATTAGGAACTCTCTTGAACTTCAGACATTTACTCATAAAATTCAAAAATACAGTCTTGCAATTCAAAAATACAGTCTTGTGGCTCAGATCGAACATAATGAAAACCCTTGTTTTCCTGATATAGCTGCAAGCAGACACAAGGCTTAGGCTTACACATACATGAAGGAAATTTAAAGCTTTTGTTCACCGTTTACAATAAATGTATAACTATAGAGACTACAATTTTCTGTATTTGAGGACACCGAGTACTTGTATGCGTATGTTCCTAAATATAGGAAATTATACAAACCAAGATCTAATAAGCAGGCTTTAATCTCTTTTCCCCGTTTTTGTGAAGGGCTGAGGAGGGGAGAAAACACATGGGCCAGAATCTCACTGTAGCAGCTTCTCATCTTACCAGACCTGTAACTGTCAGTGATGGTCTCATCTTTGCCCAGAATGTTTTATGTCCAGTGTTGCAAGAAAAGAATGAATATTCACTTGAGTGCAACTGAGCCTAGTGTGTGCATCTCTGGTTATGGCCTTTTATCTAGATCCAGTTTGGAGAACATGTGGAAAAATCTCTGTATCACATACAGAAGCAGATCTAAGGGAGGGCAAAGCTCTAAGTTTTGCAAGAAGCCTTACCTTGCAGTGGAAATCACTCCTCTCCTGCACCATTTTAGCCAATCCTCACAGGGAAAAGCAACATCTTGGCGTTGCTTACAGGCTATAGCAGCAAGGGAGAAGAGGGATTTACATGACAGAGTAAGGCTTCTTGCAACACTTAGAGCTTTGCCCTCCCTGTAGATCCGCCTCTGATTACATACAAGGCTTAAAAACCATGGAAAAGCCAGCAGGGACAAGTGATTCCAGAAACAATGGCCATCTAACAGGGCACAATATTTCAATCCTATTTGCAGCATATCAATGCTGTAAGAGGCTTTGGTGCTGAGGTGCCATGGGGCACAATTCTAACCTGCAGTTTGACCAGCACAAGTCACTTTTGTCTGCCCAGGAGTGTCACAGACACACAGTAAAATGCATTTGCACATCTCCAAGAGTGGTGCAAATGTGCGTTATGGTGCATTTAGTCACCAATTCCTAATTCTAGGTTAGGATTGCACCCATAATTGGTTAAGGGGCTTCCCAAAGTCAATCTAGGCTGTCACCAGTGGTTTAGCAGCGTATGGACTCTTCAAGAACTCACAGACATAAAGTTTGGATCATTGTTATACTTCAGAACATAGATCAGGTAATTATAAAGAAAATTCAAAAGTGCTGGCTACTTCAGGTGCTGAATTGTTTTTAAAGAATTTTCCAGTTAATTCAATGAGCAATAACCACGACTATAATTTCAGTGAGATTTTTTGGGAATTTTATTTAATGATTAATTTATGTTTGAGTGTATTTTGACTTTCATACAAGAACCTTAATAAACCATGTACATTGTTTAACTATGTTAGTGATTGTGTCTCTACATTCTGGAAACATGAAACCCCGTACTGAATTGCAATCTTGTGGGAGCAATCCCAACCTTGCACTGGGCTGCTGTATGCCCCTTACACCAGCCAAATGCTGTTGCAAACATGCCATGAAGCAGTCACACCAACCCAGGAACACTGTCACAGACCACAGATAAGCCACCCACATGCCAGTTGAGTTCGGCCGACACAGGGGTTTGGGGAGGGCTGGCAAAAGGTGAGAGGAAGGCATAACAGGACAGGGGGAAGGAAGAGAGGGGGTGCCCCATGGGCAGACTAGCCTGTGGCGGGGTAGTGGAGTGTGGATCCAACCATTGGCCCCTATCTAATCTAACCCTATCAGGGCCACTTGGGTTTTACTGGTGCAGACATGAGCAGCCCCAGTGAGCTGGCTTGGGTTTACCCTGGAGTAAGGGGAAAATATCCCTTTACCCCAAGATAAGCTTTAGCTGCCTCCCAGTCTGCATAGGACACAGTGAAGGCCTGCCTGCTCCAACTCTGGTTAGGAGTGGGTCATGTGCCTCTTTAAAAATCTATTAAGATGACAGCCCAATCCTAAACTGCGCTAGCTGCATGGCCTGCACTGCATTCAAAGCAACTGGGGAGGCGGCTGGGGCAAGAGGATATTTTCCCTCTTACCCCACGTAGAGCCTCAGCCACCCCATGGGGCTTAGGGAGGGGGTGTTTTTAGGCAGTGAAGGGTGGACCAGGAGGCGGAACAGGCCCAGGAAAGGGGCAGCGCAGGCTGAATCCTAACCCCAGGCTGATCAACCTTACACAGGCTGGTTGGATTTGTGCCAGCAAAATTGTTGGCACAGTTCTAAGTAGTCCCATACTGGTGTCAAGCCACAGGATACAGGGGAAAATATGCCCTTACTGCAAGGTGACATCCAGCCAGCACCTAACTTGTGTTTGATACAGTGCAGGCCAATTGGCCTCCCTATTCCAGCGCAGGTTAGGATTGCACCCTTAAGGACATAGTATGTGCAACATAACTGATGCTGTTTCTGCAGCCTTCAGTTTTGCATTGGACTTCGACCGACTTGCACAAAACTATATTTGCACAAAGGCAAAGCGTTAAATTACATAACTCCAACTAGGACCAAAATAGAAAAATCGCCAACTACTGCCATGGCATGTGTGAATCAGATGTGCTGAACAGTTACATCAGAATTATTATTCCCCAAGTATAGAAATGCACTTAAAATATTCTGTGTGCTGTGAAATTCTAAAACTAACTTTCATTTTTAATAAAAAGGATAATAGCAGAATTTTGCAAGAAAAAAATCTGAATGCATGATCACATCCCGGAAACCTTTGAAACCAGAAGAGTTTGGGAAAGTGGGAGAGAAAGAGAGATGTTTAACGAAGTCCCACTCAAGATGTTACCAATATACAGTGTGAACTCAGTATCCACGTGGGTTCCATTTCTAAACTCTCCATGGATACCAGGATCGCAATTTAAATGCTTTCAAAAAAGAAAAAAGCATAAAAATAGCATTTCTGACCTCTACACAGTCAAACTGCAGTTTCCAAGCTTCTCAGGGATAAAACATAGTACTAATGATCCACTTCTAGAACACACAGTGGTTCTTGGCTCCTCCCAGTACTGTCCCAGAACGAGTGGTGAAATTCAGCCAGCCACTTCTCACCAGTTCTGCAGAACCGGTTGCTAATTTATTGATATACAAAAAGTAGTGCTGTAGTAAGAAGCAGTACAAAGAAAGGAGGACATAGAACTGGTTGTTAATGTATTTGAATCCCACCACTGCCCAGAACATGTCATGATGCATTCTGGGGTGATGCTGGGGGGAGACAAACCTCCGCATATCTCAGAAGTGGGCCATTAATGCTATTTTAGTCTTAAGAATCTTGGAAATCCTGCTGTTTGACCACGTGAAGGTAAGAAATGTTAGTTTCACACTTTTTTTCCGTTTTGAAGGCAATCTGCTGGCATATGTAGTGAGTTTAATCCATAGGTGCTGGATTCACAGATACTGCACCTGTATACAGTACCTTTCATCCCATAATGCTCTGTTTAGTTTATGGCAAAACAAAAACAAGATAGCCAAAAATAGCAGTCTCTGCAACCTGGTTATGTACAGCGTATAAAGAGTTTGCATAATTGACATCCACAAAGAAGATTGTGTTTCCGAAGTTTAGTTTTCAAGAAGCTAAACTTTTCATAGACTGACAGCCCTGCTAGAAATGTTTTGTGTTGAAGTCTTCAGTACAAATCATTTAATAATTGTGAATATTGTGATTAGCAATTATCCCAATTAATTAATGCTAACAACCCAACTATGGCTATTGAAAGCTTAGGTTTAATTATTGTTATGTCAAAATTAAGCCTATAATCCTGAGCATGCTTATTTGAAAATGAGAAACATTCATTTAATATACAGTATTTAAGGTTGTACAACTCAAACATGTTTATTTTAGACAAATGTACCACATTTATGCTGCAATCCTAAAGTGTTTACAAGGGAAGGAACCCCACTGAGCATAGTGGAATTTACTTTCAAGTAAACATGTACACGATGGGCTTGTGCTGTAAAATTGATCTTTTTACCCTTATCTTCTGCAGAATTAAGATGTTTCCTTCAATATCCAGTTTAACAAGAAGTATAATTTTTGTATTTTATTTAGTCTGATCCATAAAATATTTTGCGAGGACTGCTTCACAAACTACATTTCCAGACCTTCATCATATGAACTTGGAGACTGAAGTTTTTCATCATCTTTGATTTTGCTTTTCACTGTAGAAATACTGACTACTGAACTGTTGATAGGAAACTTACTGAGCAGTGGAGCATCTTTTAAGTTAAAAGTTGCGTACATTGTTCTGGAAAGCTCCACACATACCAATAGCATTATATAGAAAGCTTACACCACATCATTTGAGTACACTAACCAGCTAGCAGATCATGACCACAGGGTGTCACTAGAGACAATGAAATAATTTGCATGATATAAAAGAAGCACATGGATGTATAAAACAAAACCAGCCAACCCCAATTCTGTGTGCAGTAATCCCATCTGCTTTCTCAATTTCTGTTTTAATCTGATTTATTTTTTATTTAGAATATATACTGTTTTTCAATAAGAAGTTCTCAAAGCAATTTGCATAGCAAAAGGAATAAGGAAATGCTGCCCTGTTCAAAGGAATTTTTGTTGTTGCTGTCAACAACAACAAAATACAAAGATATACTAATAGCAATTGAAAGGTTGTGGCAGAAGAAGACCAAAGTAATCCTAGTGGTTATTGGTGGCCTCAGTACAATTCCAAAGCACCTTCAGCATAGGGGCCACAGAAATTACCATCAATCAACTGCAAAAAGCAGCTTTACTGGGAACAGCCTACATTTTGTGATGTTATTTAAAATACCAAAATAGGATAAAAGCCAAGTATCCCAGGTCCTTGGGAAGGACTTGGTCTCCAGATAAAACAAACCAGTCAAAAACACATATCTGACTGTGTGAAAATGGAATAATAATTATAATAATTGTCAATAATTAAAGATACAAGGAAGACAACTGCTAACGTCACCAGGAAGAAGGCTATGCTGGGATGAATAGCAAACTGGAGTCTCATAAGGACAGGAAGCCCAACCCTAAATTGCACAGAACACGTTTGTGACACTTGGGAGTCAAAGGGCATGTTCATGGCTTCTTAGGAGCAGGCTAGGCCAGCGCAAAGATGTGCACTATCCTAGCAGCGCTGGACCTGCACCAGGAGAAAGTAGGCTTTTGCCAACCTGGGCATGCCTGGAGAGGGTGGCAGGAAGGCAGGTGGAGGTGGCACAGAAGCATGTTTGAGCAGGTGGAAGGCAGCCTGGAAGGTGGATCGGGCCCAGGAGAGGGGTGGACTGGCTGCAGCTATGCAGCCCCGTCCCCAACCCGGCCAGCATTACACAGACTGCTCGGATTTGCGCCCATGTAACCACGGGTGCAAATCCGAGTAGCCCCTTAGTGTTGCATCCCAGTCCAGTTGGCCTGCCTGTTTCAGTGCAAGTTAGGATTGCGCCCAGTGGTGTCATTCAAATGATTTAGGAACAGGAACTCACTTTTGAGTTCAAATGTTGAAAAAACAAACAAACAAACCCCCGGAAGCAGCCACGGAGCCCGTTCGGATCCGGAACGCCCATTCTGGTCCGTTCCCCCTGAATGACATCACTGATTGCGCCCCAAATGCAAGCCAAGTGCATATAGCAACAGATGTCAGTCACTGCCTCCAAAAAGCACACAATCTAAACAAGAGTTTCAAAACCATGTATTTTATACATGTATAGGTTGCACGTTTGCAAACCTATTAAAATGCATAGGGGGCTGAAAGGATTATTTCAGGCATTTGGGAATCTGCAACATATTTATCAAATTACAGCTACTTTACAAGGCATAACATTTACAAGGCCCCGCCAACCTCCAGCCGTGGGTCTGTCTGGGGTCAGTATGAAGGCATTTGAAAAGTACTCAAAGGGTGAACGAAGATGCTACATTTTGCTACTGCAAGGCATTACAAGAAACAAGCTATCACATAACCACTTGTCCTCAATTACATTTTGTAAATAGCAACACAGCTGCTAATATCAGCTGTAGCAGCATAAACGGAGACTGGGTTCGTATGAGTTTGTCTTTTGTACTGATTATATAACTACATTTGGCAGGTTATACGCTAATATCACATCTGAAGCTGCTTACCTAGTTGACGGTTGACTGGTTAATAATAGTAGAAGCAATGCAGTTTGATTAAATGTGAATGTTTGAGGGTGCAACCCAAGGAGTGCCCTAGGACCAATGCAAGCCACTTGTGTCGGCCCTACGGATGCAGCACTGGTAGGAGAGCACTGTCTTGGACACCTGCACCAGTGCTACGTCCGCAGGGCCAATGCTGGCAGCAGTGCCGGCCCTGCAGCCCTGGCTCCTGCACTGGCTGGCTCCAGCCATGTCGCTCCTGCACTGGCCAAGTTTGGCTGGCGCAAGAGAGGTTCCACGCGGTGCAAGGGAGGACGCAAGGGCGTTTCTGGACAGGGGGTGGGCGGCCCAGGGAGGGGGGTGGAGCTGGGATGGAGTTGTTAGGCTGCCTCCAAGCTCCAGCTCATAAGCCATGCGGCATCCTCCGGTCTGTGCCTGCTAGGATTGCATCCTGAAGCTGATTAAATCCAAATATATGCTTGTTATGCTTCTTTTCAACCTCTGTATTCATGGAATTTTTGCTAACTGCGTGTATTATATCCGGCCATATCCAAACCATTTGAACCCCTGCTAACTGGGCAAGAGGCACTTTTTCAAGTGGTGTCCTCTTATATTTAGCAGGGGGCGAGCAATTGTCCCTCTTCACCCCAGCACAGTGTCTTTCTCGTGGCTGTTGCTGGTGGTGTTCTCCATTCTTTTAGATTGTGTGTCCTTTTGGGACAGGGAGCCATTTAACCTTAATGTTATTATTTGCCTGTAAACCGCTTTGTGAACTTTGTGTTGAAAAGCGGTATATAAATACTAGTGATTGATTGATTGATTGATTTGCCAATTAATATGGTCCCTCTGTGATCAGATGACGCTAAGGATGCTGACATCATTTTATGAGCCCAATCCTATCACCTTATATCTATAAGAGCCTCCCAACCTGCAATGAGTCTCCTTGGACTTGTGTTAACTATTTCATTAGTGCAAGTCTGTGGGGAAAAAAGGGGACAGGGAAGCAGCAAAAATCGGACCTGGACCTGGCACCAGATCCACCCCCTTCCAATCCAATGTATAGGATTTCATTGTTCATGCATCAATTTCTTCCCTCCTCCCTCCAGCTGTGCTGCTGTAGTGTTTGTCGTTTTAGAGGACAGAGTTTAGGTTCACTTTTTGAAATGCAACTTCTGGCAATCAAAACTGTACTTCTCTTGTATTTGAAGTTAAAAACACCAGGGGGACTAGTATGAACAGCATGGGAATACCTGATGCCGCAGCACTACCAAAAATTCAAAGGTGTGGATTTGGTCAGTGCTCTGTGCACTATGGGGAAACCCATACAAGAGATATCATAACTACTTTTGTTCTAAGCAAATAGTAGCCGAATAAATGCTTTATTCTGCAAAATATGACTTGCAAGATTTTTATTTATTTTCCAGATCACTTAATTCATCTGCATAATTAAGTACATTAGCAATTATAAACCACCAAACAGAGTTGGCCTATTCATTAAGTGAGGTTATGCAGGTTGCATAAGCAGCAGATTGTAGGTTGGGAGACTGGCAGATTCAGAGTGCCCAAGTCTCCTTTTGCCTCCCTTGCTTCACTCTAAACTACTGAGATGCAATCCACTTCCACCTGCTCAAAGGGAGTGGAAAGTGGATCATCCACCATCTTACCTTGCCTATGGCATGATCTCTTCAATCCCAAAGATGCAGCATTCCTGGCTTGATGTACAACTGAGGGATTGAGCAACTGAAGAAGCTCCTTTATTTGTGTGGTCTTTTTCAATCAAACTGAAAATCCTGCACTTCCTCAGTTGAAGAAACCACACAAGAAGGGCTGCAAGGGACCTTTTCTATGTGCAGAGGCAGAAGACATTGGGCATCCTTTCAGATCATGCTGCCACTGTCACCAGGAAAGATGTCTCCCAAGATATTTGAGAGAGAGTATGGGTTGAGCCCTTAATGAATGACTGAAGGTGCAGTCCTAACCAGGAGTTAGGCCTGCAAAGTTTGGCTGGCACAAATACCCGTGAAGTATGATTGGACCACTCTCAGAGTCAGACTGGCCAGCACACAGACGTGTTCATCCTCCTTGACTCTGACAGTGGCCCTTGTGCAGCCAAACTTTGCTGGCCTAACTGTGCCGGCCTAACTCCAGGTTATATTAGTCTTGTGCCCTGAGTGATATAAGACAGATATAAGAAACTTGGTGAATGCAGACATTTACCAGTAACTATTTTAGCATGCTGGTGAGAAACATCCAGAAATCTTGGCATTTACCATGGCAGTTTAGTAAGTGTCCAAAACAAGCTTCATGGCACAAATATTCCTATTTTTTACCCATAAATCTCAGAACCAGACAAGTGTCCTTGGTAAATAAGAAAACATTCTGTTTCTGGGGGTGGGAGACGCTAAGTTTTGCAGGAGCCTGAGCTCCTGTGTAATGGGCCCTCCTCTTGCCTTCAGAGCCATTCATGGCTTGGGGAGCTGGCTTGGAGGCTTTGTTCTCCAAGCCCCAAATGGGTCTGGAGGCGATGAAACGCCACTGCATACACTGCCAGTTCTTTCCATCTGGTTGTTGATGTTTTCTGCTGCGAGATGTTTTCATGCCCAAGAAGTTTACTGGCATTTTCCACTGAATTCCATAAAACATACCCAACAATATCTATTTTATAAAATTTACATAACATCTACTCCAACGTTTGACCTTTATTTTTCCTCCTAGTGCAGAGCTAAATTGCTGCTGATTAGGATAGCAGTATTTCCTCTAGTATCCTAGCTTAATTCTGCTCTATGGTAGTCAGAAAGCAGTATGGCACATGCGTAAGAAGCACAATGCATACTAACACAAATTGTATTAGAAACATTTTGGGTCATATGAAACAACATGTAAACCATGGGGGTGCAAACTTACGTGTAGGAACTTTTTGCAATTGGCTCATGACATACACCCCAGTGGAACTTGATATTCAACAAGAATGAGAGAGACAGAGATATAGGGACAACACTGTACTATTTATTGTGGGGTTAAAGATACAATAAGGAGGAATGGCAATCAGGAATAAATGCAAGAGAGTAAGAACGTAAGAAGAGCCCTGCTGGATCAGGCCAAAGGCCCATCTAGTCCAGCTTCCTGTATCTCACAGTGGCCCACCAGGTGCCCCAGGGAGAACCCAATCCTGAGGGCCATAACGCCGGCAGTATGTGCATACCACTGGTGAGACGTGTCATCAATGTGCCATAAAACACGTTTGCAATACTGCAGGAGGAGGAAGTGCTGGTGCTGGGCCGGTGCTTGATTCAGGGCAGGAGGCGAGGAGGAGTGGAACTGGATCGGGGGAGGAAAGGATCAGGCCTGCATAGGGAGACTGGTGGTCTCCTCCATAGCTGAATGCTATGCCCTGCTTTAGGCCAGGCAACCTGATATAGGGCTGTTCCAGTCTCCGCTGGCAAAATAATAGGTGGAGACTTGAGAAGCTCCATTAATGGGGCCAGTGCTTTTCTTGGGGGGGACATGTCCCCTTCCTCCAAGGAGACTCCCACAGCTGCTGCAGTTCACACAGGATGCACTGTTACCATTTTGGTTCCGTTGCTCCTCCAGGAGCCAGGCAGCTCAGGATTTGGCTGCTAATCAGTTGCTTAGTATATTAAGAGAGAAGCTTAGCATCCTGAAAAGGAAGTGTGCAGAGAATTAGACAGACGCATGGATGTGTGCACACACAGCTCTTCGAGAATGATAAGGAGACACCGGAATTCGAATAAATGGAGGGAAGAAATGCTAGACCACATCCCCCGTGACTGCTGACGTTTTGGAGGCAAAGATAGTATGGAAAGGGTTTTGCAGCCTAGTACCTGCACACCTCTTCTGTATCTACTGGGTTGATTTGCCCAGTGCAAGAAGAAATGCAAAAGCCACTGGGCTAGGGAGCCAATACTCATTCACAGGTACACACATCTTCCCTCACATGTGACACTTCTCATCATGCACAATACACAATAACTCAAATTGAGCAATCCTAACCTGGTGTTGTGCCGGCGCAGTACTGTTGCGCCGGACTAGTGCTGTTGCAAACATGCCATAAGGCGTGTCTGCGCTACAGATTCAGTCATTTGACTGGTGCAGGCAGCATCGCTGGCCCATGTGCACCACGCAGCCTGCCAGCTGCACTGGCGATGTGCCAGCTTAGTACTGCCAGCACAGGCCCATGCTGAGGGCATGTCGGAGGCAGGCGGGATTTGTAACAGGATAGAGGAAGGCCAAACCTATGGGTGGAGAGGGGGGATGCAGATGGGACTTGGCCATTAGGCCATGTCCAACTCTCCCATTTCTGGACTGGGCAGCCCCGATTTGGGCGTCTCCTGGCTACATGGACTTGAATGTTCTATTTGGCTGCGTGCAGCTTATCACTAAGCTGCTGCCACCTAATGTGGTTAGGATGAAGCACAGGTCAGCTGGCCGGCCTGCTCCAGCGCAGTTTTAGGATTGCACCCTGCTCCTCCTTTGGCATCAGCCTGCTCAAGGAGTCTGGTCTGGACGTATGCGTATGCATCCATGACCCATATGGACATGCATGTTGGACAACACAAAAGTACCTGGGTCAGCTCCTCACATCCTACCTGGGTATATTAGGAGAATCTCTGATGCATATTACAGCATTGCTCATGTGAGCACAGAGGCGGATCTACAGGGAGGGCAAAGCTCTAAGTGTTGCAAGAAGCCTTACCCTGTCATGTAAATCCCTCCTCTCCCTTGCTGCTGTAGCCAGTAAGCAATGCCAAGATGTTGCTTTTCCCTGTGAGGATTGGCTAAAACGGTGTAGGAGAGGAGTGATTTTCACCGCAAGGTAAGGCTTCTTGCAAAACTTAGAGCTTTGCCCTCCCTTAGATCTGCCTCTGTGTGAGCAAGAGTGTAACCAAGAAATGTGGGTCCTAATTGCTGCATACCTCCTCCAGGCTTGGTGCATTGGCTGCACTGAATTGTACTGAACTAGGGTCAGCTAGGTTGCACAGTTTCAGAACTGGGGTGCTAACTCTTAATACATCAGCACCAGCTCACTAGGAGAGGATTTTGTGACTATTTTGTCAGAAATGTCCTTATCCATGTGCCAAGGGAGAATGAGGCCTAGTTCTCACAGAGATGGTAAACCTGTGAGAAACAGTTCCATCAACACTGAAATTAGAGAACTTAATTCACAAATTAAGCTAAACCTACATATGGGGGACAGTGGGGTTGCACTTGTCCTGCCTCTGGCCTGTATGCACATTGTGCGATAGTTGTGAAAGAGTCTATATGTGTATAGGCTGTATGTGCAAGATTCTGTCTGTGCAATCTGGAACCTCTCTGTACAAAGTTTCCCCAACTGTTTGAACAGAAAAACAGTTTGCAGGCTAAGCTCTTTCACACTTTCCTCTGAAATGCACACAGATGGAACCAGCTGTCATAGGCAGTCACTTCATGGCCCTCCCATATGTGTTAATTGTAACATAAGTTCTAATATGGCATGAAGAAGGTTTCTAGCCTAGCATTCTGACTGCCACACTCGTTCTCTATGTACAAAGGATGTTTTGACATGGAAGAATAGTCAGTTATGTGGGTCCACCTCTAATTGCAGTCTGAAGTGGGGCTGTTCTGGCAAAGGCATACCAGGGTGCTGTTGCGCCCTGGGCAGAAACAGAGTGATGTCACTGAGTGATGTCACATTATGATATGACATCATGTGACATCACTTTGGGAAGTGATGGGTGCAAGTGCCTGCGCTCACAGCTGGGGTCAAATCACCCAAGCCATAGCTGTGAGCACCCAGGCAAGACAGTGCCTGGACTCCCAACTCAGGAAATGGCCAGAATGAGGAGCTCACAACCAAAGCCGGGGCAAAACCAGCCAAGCAGTGACTATGAACACCCAAGCAGAAGGCACTTCTGTCGCTTCCTGACTCGAGAAGTAATGGGAGTGAATGCCCATGCTCACAGCTGTAGCCAGGGTGAAATTGTCCAAGCCATGGCTGTGAGTGGCAGGCACTCCTGTCCCCCATTGTTTCCGACTTGAGAAATGATGGGAGAGTGCCCGTACTTGCAGCAGTGGCTGGGGAAAAACTGCCCAACCAGCTGCTGAGAGGGCACATGTGTGCCAAACACTTCCTCATTTGGAAGCAATTGGAGCACACAAGACGCTTTCAACAGCTGATCTGTCAGTTTTGCCCCAGACACTGCTGCAAGGCTGTGTGCCATCCAATCGCTTTCCAACTGGAAAAGCAATTGGAGTGCACATGCTGGCATCTACCTCCAATTGGCGCCCAAGGCTCTTGCCCTGCCTTGTCCCAGGACAGATATGCCCATGAGTTCAGGCACAGGTTTACTACTTTTGTGAGAATGAGAACAGCCTTATTTTTATACGAAGAAAACTTCTGCCTTAGAGGTAGACAGAGTGAGATCATCCATGGTAATGAATATAGCTGCCACTGTCACAGAGTCTCATATTGACCCTAAGAATGTAATCAGAGAGTTTATTAAAAATAGATTGTGCAGTTGTTGGAATAACTGAAATTTGTTATTGCAGTCAGATGGAAAAGAGGAATGTGCTTGAAACATTACACATGCATTTATTTAAAAGGAGATTAAAAGTTCTCCTAAAAGGAGAACTGTCTGAAAAAGGGCTCGGGTGGAAAGAGTATTTTGAATAATTATTCGCTACTGCATAGTCATGCATTCGGATGTTTGGGCACATGGATGGCAATCTTCAGCAGTGAACGAAATCTCTCCAGACCACAACAAAATGGTTGTAGGTATTGATTAGAACAAGAAAATGTTATGTTTTAACATTAAGTTCCCCTTCTTAAGAAAAGCAGCAGCAGATCCATGCCCCAGGCTGGATATGGGGCAGGTGTGTTGGCCTGCCTATTCCAGCCTGGGGTTTGGATTGTGCTCACTGTGATATAGTATATAGTTAGTTCACCATTAGTATATATACAGTGGTGATGATGATGATGATGATGAGTTAAACATTTACAGAACTGAAATTGGGGAATGTCACACCAAAATTAAAATTCTTCTTCCATACAGTGCTTCACATCTGTCTGGCTGATGAACCTCTATTTTGCAAATCAACATATAAAATGCTTTTGAAGGCTGTTCAGCAGCATATACATTTAAAACCATTATCCTATATGTCATCGAAAAATTTCTGTTCATTCATGCAGCTTGTTTCTTTCACTTGACTGCCTATAGATTATTTAGAAGCTGGATGGTTTGAGAAACTAAATGTGTAACAAAGTTATAAAGAATATTCTGGGAACAAATGAATAGACATTAATTTTGGCATAGTCACAGTCTGGTGGTAGTATTTTGTCTCTCTCCCACCTTCAAGGCTTCACTGCTAATTGCCTGTATGTATTTTTTAAAATCAAGGGTATAGAATCAGCTTTTGCTTTTATTATATCTCTTGAGCAAAGATTGAAAGAGGAAACTGAAAGAATCACAGAAAAGACCTGCTGGAAAAAAAGAAGCAGATACAAAGAAGTAAATAGATGACTAAGTCATAAGTGGCCTGGTGTTCCAGAAACAGCTCATCTTGGCCTGTAGTTGCACATCAGCATGTTGAATCATTCCAGAAACTGAATGGGCCTAAAAGAAAGCAAACAAACCAACAGTCCTGGAGTATGTGAACTCCCACTCTCTCACTTTGGGGAAGTGTGCCTGCTTCATATCATATAAAGATACAAACCCAGTCTTTGGAAAGATGGTTGGACGTTTTGTAGACAAGAAACGCCACTTGACTCATGGACTCATTTTAATCCATGGATTAAAAATCAGAAGGCATGATCAATCACTCTATTAGTTAAATGGGTCCCCTGTGATCAAAGGAATGCCTGTCAGGAAGGTTATGGAAGCCCAACAGTAGTGCACAGGCCTGGGGTTGATCCCTTGTATCTCCAGGCAGGGCTGAGAAAAGACCCCTGTCTGACAGCTGCAAAATAATTGCTTGTCAGTATAGGCCAGAAATCCTCAAACTGCATTCTAGAGGCTACATATGGTTCACCACTGCATTGTGACCCTCCCCAGAACATTATAATTATTCCCTCCCCAACTTCTTCTTCTTCCCTCACCCCCATTCCTACCTGCAACTTCCTCCTCCTGCTGAATGAAGTGATTACTGGGCTGGGTCACCTACTGAGAGCCCAGTTGAGAGAGGCAGGAAGCAGTTCTATATTTTTTGCAGATGCATATTTCTTGAACGTATTTTGCTCCTACTGTGCGAACTCTTTTGTTATGTACAAAATGTAACAGCTGTAATACCTAGCACCTTAAAAACCAGAGAACTCAGTTAACAGACCAATAGCCAGAGGCGTACCTTGAATGCTGCATGGCAGGCAAGTGCAGTGGGCGCCGTTTCCCATGGTGCCATTTGCATTATGGTGCCCCCACGGAAGTGCCACCTCTGAGGTTGAACGCCGGCCATTTGTAGATGGGCGTAAAACCACCCACAGCCCGGCTGTGCCCTCTCTCCTACCCTTACCTCAGAATCGCTCCGAAATGGAGCAATTCTGGAATCAGAGGGCATGGCCCTGCCCCAGGTGAGAGGGCCCATGCACCCTCCTGGCTTCCTGACCTAGGAACCCAATGGGGCATGTGGCTTCTCGCCGCTTTGCTCAGCCACAGCTTGGGTAAAATTGCCCAAGCCATGGCCAGGAGAAGCCGCGCTCCCCAGCTTCCTGAGCTGGGGAGGCATGCGGCTTCTCCTGGCCACCGTTTGGGCAAAATTGTCCAAGCTGCAGCCAGGAGAAGCTGCACCCTTCAATGTCATGATGCCACAATGTTGTGACATCATGACATTCTGTATGGCGTGCCTTGGGCACGCTTTAGCCCCAGTACACCTCTTTTAATAGCAACACAAGTACTGTGGATAGCAACACAATTCCTCCTTCATGTAAGCCAAACACTTCTACTAGCCATCTGTCAGCATTTTCCACTGCTTGGAGAAGTTGTTTGTTCATGTTGCACTTGGTCGTGGTGATTTCTCTTGTGCTTTTTTCTTTCGCGTTTTTTGTGCTTTTGGGGGGTATTAATTCAGCCAGCACATTTGATTAACTCATTCCCTTTGTGTGCCAGATACTACAGCTATTACTGTCAGTGGCATCACTAGGGTGCAGATCACCGCGGGTGATGCACTCAAGGGGTGGGGTGGGGACATCACTACTGGCCAAAATTGTGAAAATTTGGTATTTTCAAATAATATCATCATGTTGCATTTCATTTGATGTGTAATTTAATGAATACAATGAAACAAACCATGCTAAAATATCTGTATTCTATCAAAAGTTATAGGCAAATAATCCCCCAAAAGACTGCCTTGTGTAACACACACACACACACACACAGAGAGAGAGAGAGAGAGAGAGAGAGAGAGAGAGAGAGGATTTCCTTAACTCAAAACTGATCAATGAGACTGATTGTTCTGAGAGCCAATGAGGTGGTGGTTCCCACAGCAGGGAACCAGTAAGGTGTTGATTTGAGTCAGCTCTCATTTTCATTTATCAATACCAGAACTCTTATTCTGTTGTGTGAGTGCCATCAAGTTGGCCACTGGTTTTTGTTGGTTATAGATTTGTTGGGTGGCCTGTAAATCAAAGTAATGGGGGTTACACCAACGCTTGTGATGCCACTGCATTTAAGTTGTGCATATGATATTGTAATTTATTCTATATGGGTTGGTACGGGAGGTAGCCCATTATGGAGGTGACACAATGAGCTCTTGCACCAGGTGATGCAAACCCTAGTGATGCCATGGATTACCATATATTTTCTATAACTGATTCACTACAACATACCATACAGGCAAAATGGAGTGACATGGCCCTGACAGTTGAAAGTTTAGGAGCTACCTATGTAGACAATACTAAACTATATGGTAGATGGACTGATTCGTATAAGGCAGCTTCAGTTCAACAATCTGAATACTAGATGCTGGAAACAAATACACAGGGCTTCATACTCTGCATGTGAAATATTAGGCACACTGGCATAGCTAATGTGTATCCCAGTGCAGAGGGCAAAATGATGCCCTCAAAGTGATGTCACAACAGGAAGTGACATCATAGTTCTATTTTAATTTTCTTGGTTTTTTGGCCATAACCTTTGATAAAATGAAGATATTACACTCTGGTTTGTTCATTGCATTCTGCATTAAATTCCACATCAAATAGTATATAACATGATGGTATTATTCATACATACCAAGGTTTTCATAATTTTGGCCACTAGTGTCAAGCTCAGCTTTTTGCTGCCCTAAAGCCTGTTGCCCGGTGCAATGGCACCCCCTGCACTTCTTTAGTTATGCCCCCGATTAGGCACCGTTGAAAACAGGAGTCGATAGGATTGGAGTCGATAGGATTGATCCTTTATATGACACAGATGGGCTGTTTCTAGAATAATTTCTCAAGGGTTTTAACACAGTGACAACTAGAGGGGAAGATATATCAAACTAACAGAGGTGTCAAGCAAGAATAAAGGAAAATAAACAAAAAACATGCGTTTAAATATGACAATTTAATTAATTTAAAGAGCAGTCTCTGCTGGCAAAAGACAAACAATGCTTTCAGTTTGTTCCCACAGTGACAACTAGCACAGTCTCTTGTTGCTATTGAACAACCCGAATCTGCAAAAGCCACTGACGCCTGCGCTAGAAAGCCATATCCCACAATTCATGTCGCTATGCATGAAGATGCCTTCTGGTTTCTTGAGCGGGGGGCGGGGGGAGCACCTTCTCCTATCTCGAATGGCATATGCGGGCGGCTGTCCAGGGTGAACATCTTACTTCTCCGAAAACAGCTGGAGCGTGTTCACACGCTACGCCGTCCCCAAGGGGCGTCAATCGGCCTAGCTACGCGCCGTGTGGTGCGGGAGGGCTGCAAAAGGAAACAGTGGAGGAAAGAGGGAGGTGGTTCGCGCTGCAAAACTCCGACGGGCTTTGCCGAGGAACTGAAACCTCGATTTCCGCCTCGTCCCCCTCGCCCTCCCCCCTACTTTCCACACGCTCGGAGCGTGCGCTGCTCCCGCTGCTGCTGGAGGGAAGTGAAAATGAAATCGACTTTTCTGAGAAATGATGAAAGCGGCGGAGCCTGCCAATGAAAGGCTGCAGCAAACTTCCGCACCTCAGCCTCATCCCAGCCCCCACCTCCCCGATTCTGCACAAACAGGCCTGGAAGAGGTGGAGGAGGGAGGGGGGAATTTCCAAGATTCAGCGCCTGGCGGTTTCCTCTCCTTGTTTTGCTTTCGATCTGGACTGATCTCCGCCAAAAGCAGAGGGAGCAACTTTTAGTTTTGCTCCCGCGATTTATTCAGCCGCCTGTTTTCCTTTCCATTTTGCGTCTCTTGGCAACCGGGGTAACCTTGAAGAATTACACAAATATCGCGAAACAAACTTATTGGTAAGGTAAAACAAAACCATCAATCTTTTTTTTTTTTTTTTAAGATACGTTACGGATAGTCTCTTGTTTTTTACATTTACACGTGCGCTGGCGTCTACAAATATTAATACTGATTGAAAGCAAAAATAAAAGGCTGGCCCCGTTGCGGGTCATATGATTTTAGGTGCAGCTGGTAAGAGAAAGCCGGGCTTTTAATTTCACTTTTGGATTTGCAGAGGCAAGGAAGGAATCAGCTGGAAGGACGCGTTTCTGTCGCTCTGGGTGGGGGGCGATTTACTGAGGAAGATGCGGTGGGAGAGTGAAATAGCCGCAGAAACAGAGGCGGGAAGTTATGATGTTTCTCTTCCCCAGCAGCTTTGGTGTGATAGCGGTGGGCAAATAAACTCGATTCGGGAGTGCAAAATAACTATCGGAATATTACAGAGACGAGGAAGATCTAAAAGGGACAACTTTCTCTAACTCCAGCCAAGGTTACGACGGAAGCTAATGGAGTTGGTGAGCTGGAGGCTTGTTTTCGATCCCGGCGAACGGGATCCGTTTGCGATGCGGATGTATTTTGCTTGCTGTTGATCAGCCTTCGCGGGCGTGAAAGAGGTGAGCGAGTGGAACGATCAGCCCAATTTTGCAACGAGCTGCTGCCTAGCAAGGCTAGTGTGCGTGAAACTGGCGGCGAGGGGAATTTCTTTCCCAGACTCTGAGCCTAGCCACGGCAGGAAAAAAGGCCAGGCGCGCTGGAAGGTGCTGTGCCCGACCGCCTCGGGCAACTCCCAAGGCCTCGCTGCTGTCGCGTTGCATGCCTCGTCTTCCCGTACGCGCTGAAAGATGCCCAATAACCGGGGCCGGGAGGAAGCTGCAAATCGGGGCAGTGTGCGTGCGCGTGCGCGCGCGCGCTTGGTACCGCGGGGCGTTGTTTGGCCGCTGCTCCTTTTGCCTTTCCCCCACAGAGGCCTCGCAGCTGCCGTCAAAACCTGACCTACCCCTCCCCGGGAACCTGTACAAGGAAGAAGAACAAGGCAGGGACTCGTATCGGGGGAGGGCTTGGCTAGACCCGGAAAGAAAGGGGCGAAATTGCCACCTTCCCCCCCCCACTAGCAACTGGTGCCTTAACGGGATCAGGAGGTGCTCCTGCATCACCCGTGCCCCCCCCTTTGCACCCTGCAAAGTATGTTGTTACACAAGCCTGCCTCGGCCACTTCCTTTTCTCCTCCGCCTTAGCGCCGGGTCAAACCATGACGTGGCCTCTGCGTTTGGCCAATGGGGAAGAGTTTACGGCAATAGAAGGCGCCACTGGATACCTTTCCAGCGGGGGAAGGGGGGATATTTGATACATTGTGTTCTTGGAAGGTAGGGCTGCGCAATGCCAGTGCTCGGCTTCTTTGGTGAAACAAAACATTCATTTCTTTAGAAGAGAAGGCTTTCGATGTGTTTCCTGGGGAAGTAAACAGAAGCGTGGAATGTTAGAGTTGAGACGGGGTCTTGGAGGCGATCTGGACCAATCCCCTTTCTCAGTACAGACAGCCACAGCATCCCTTGACAGCTGGCCGCCCACCCCCTGCTTGAAAACCTCCAATGAGGGAGAGCCAACAACTGCATGAGGAAGACCATGATCAGCTAACTGTGTTTAGGAGTGCAGCCTATCTAGGAAGTGCAGTCTGTTAAAAGGATGGTTTTTTCACTGTTTTAGCTACATGGAATTCATTTGATCACTTTCATTATTGGCCAGATGTATGCATGCGGAGAATTATTATTTGATGTTGTTTGAAGAATTCATACCCCGCCTTTCCCATGCTGAAGCAAATTCCTAAGGCGTCTTACAGATAACATAAAATGTAACCACAAACAATGTACCTTAGAACAGAAGCTGCAAGCCAGAGGGTTGCAAGTGCAAGGCAATCAGTATAATAGTAGTAAACTAAGGCAAAATGGATACCAATCAGTTTGTACACAAAGTGGGGGCTTCATCAGATTTTCTACTTACTCAGAATTTGCCTGATGCAAACCAAGCGTGCTCAGCGGCACAGTCAGCCACAGTACAGGCAGTTAAGGTGTCTACTGGAGAAGCAAAACAAAACAAAACCAGAACATAAGGAGAGGTAGGGCAGGAAGAGAGAATGTACCTGCTTGACTCAATTGGGCAATAGACTGGAGAAATGCAATATTTTTTGAGGGTCCCTCTTGTACCCTTGTAACTCTGGATTACATTAAAACAACTGTCTGGATTATGTTGAATAACTATCACTCCTGTTTTATGTTTTGCCATCTCTGAGGCCTCATTCTAACCACAAACCTGTGTTGGTATTGCAGCCATCACTCACTTTATTTTTAGCTCACGATCAGTTCCTGGAGGCAGCCACATGCAGCCCATTCAGAACTAGGCATGTGTTGACTTTCAGCATGCTATCCAGAACGGGTACGCTCACAGCAGTGTGCTAAAAGTCAGTATGTGCCCCAGTTCTACACATGTCATTGTCCTGCCTGGGTTGTGTTGCTGGCATCTAGAAGTCAGCAGTGACAGCTTTATTGCAGGCAGTCTTGAAATAAAGACTGCAGGGTGGAGGAACGGTGTAGCAAGGGGTGGCGGGAGCCATGGGCACCGGCAGCGGCGGGGTGCCATTGCGCAGACTAACCTGCATGGTTTTGGCCCACCCACCTCCCTCATGTCTGTTTCGCTCCGAAATGGAGCTATTCCGGGTGCAGAGAGGCATGGCTGGGCGATGCTTGGGGGAGGGGCGACGTGCTGGGGGCGCAGTTTCGTCACCCTGCTGTGGGTGCACTCGGGGCTCCGTTCGTCTCTGAAAGACTGCCAAAACAAAAATTTCACATCATATTGGATTTCCACTTTTTCAGCTATGGGGAATGACGTGGATTATTGAAAGGCCATTAAGAGTGCAATCCTAACCTGCAGTAAGGCCATTGCAGTTAGGCCAGCAAAATTTGGCCAGCACAAGGGACACTGTAAAGTATGTTTGGACCACTCTCCAAGTCAGAGAAGCCAGCACACAAATATGCACCATCCTCCCTGACTCCTAGTGTGGTTCAAATGTGCTTTACAGTGGCTCTTGTGTCAGCCAAACTTTTCTGGCCTAACTGTGCTGGCCTAACTCCAGGTTAGGATTGCTCCCTAAACCATGCAGCTATGCCAAGAAAAAATGCGTGCTTCAGATGCAGGAAAAGTTCAATGGTGGGGGACATGGTTTGCAAGCAGAAGGTCCCAGGTGGAGAACTACTGCCAATCAGTGTTGACAATATTTAATTTGCTAAGTGGAAAAGAGGTCTGACTCAGCAGAAGGTTATAAGCATATGGTTTTATGTTGCAGCTCAAAATGTGGAGATGTTTCTTGCCATTATTGTTTTGACTGGGAAAGGTTGTTTGTTAAATGTGAAGATTTCATGATAAGGAATGCTGTGGCTCTAGTTCCACGGGGAGAGAGAGAGAGAGCATATTTTCTCAGGATGTTGCATTTTGTGCCCTGTACCAAATTCCAACCTTGTTTAATGACAGCCATGATAAAAATATAGGCGAAATGTATATTGGACAACTATTAGATTGTAAATGACAAAGTGATGGTTAAGTTGCTCATATGATCGTCAGAAGTCAGGGTCATCCCCAGTCAAACTGTGTGCTTGTCTCTGGATTAGGCTATTGACTTGCTTGTACTTCCCGGAAATAGGGAAGTGGCTGGTAGATGGGGTTGTCAGATGCTTTGTTGTTCTGGAGGCCTCTCAGGTGATCATCCTCTTGCAGAAGTGACATATGAGCCTGCAGTGCAGGGCTGGTGCTCAACAACTGGCACCGACACCCACTGGGGAAGTTTACCAGGAAGCAATGCAGAGCAGGCGTTGGCAGCAGGTGTCTCTTTTTCCAGTGTTGCTTAATGATTGCTAGATGCCTTGGCTGCATCTAGGGCTTGTAAAATGGCACTGTGGAAAGAAGACAATCTGCCGTTTCTCCACAATTGCCCAGCAAGTATTCCCTTGGGCCCTGGGTGATGGTAGGGAGAAGTGGACACTCACTAGTTCAGGAGTTGGTTGAACACAGGTGTGAGTCAGGCCCCCCTGGCCACTGGCTATATACAGTAATCCATTAGGGCAGCACTTCCCAATTTTTAGTGTCCTGCAGTCCCCACCCACCCCTGTGTTGCAAATACAGTGTGTAGCTCCTGGAAGTGACTGACGGAGGTGTAATTGCCAGTTATTTCTGGGTTTGAAAATCATGTAGGATGCTATAAAAGGAAGCAAGGTGCTCAGGGCAGGTGGGAGGGTCTTTCCTGGCACGCCAAAAGCCACAAACAAGAGTTCAGCCTGCTGGGTTGAGCCTCCCACCACCATTTGTAGGGCCTAGTGTGGTCTCGCTGCTGGCCAGCTGTGATGCTGCAGGGAGAACCTTGTAATGCTCCAGGGCATCTCAACCACAGTTTGGGAACCCCTGCATTAGGAGCCCAATAATCCTCCTGTTTTTGCTGCCTACCTAGAATGTGCTGCAAAAAAGAATGTGGTATTCTAAGGCACCAGGGAAGTCATCCTCCACGATTGATACTGGATTAAGCTTGTTGGGTCACAGATTGTTCAATCTGGGTACAAAATTTGGTTTGCAGAGCCCTCTTGTCTCCACACAGCTGGCAGATGCTATAGTAGAGCATTAGCCTGTGATGTAACACAAGTTGTGATGATATTTTCCTTGTAGCATATGGGCAGCCCAATCCTGAGCTGCCCGCCTGGCCGTGCGAGGCTGCACAACAGCCATAGCCAGTGCCGCAGGTGGCAGCCACCTCCGCCAGCCACAGCAGGCTCCATGGGAGAAGGGATATGGCAGTCAGGATCTGGTGGCAAAGGTCACTGCCGTTCCCACCCCACTGCACCCCTTCCTCCACCCTGGAACACCCTCCTGCCCCACTTGGGTCCAGACCAATGCCAGTGTTGCGTTGCCACCTCCAGGCAGAGGGTTGGCCTGGCGCCGGCAGTAACAGTTTACTGCTCTGTCCTTTTTTACCCAGTGCTTCTGAATGGGCAAGCATAGGATTATGCTGTTTAGCTGTAATGGCCCTTCTTGATACCTGGATTAGCAAAGGTTTAGCGCTAGTATAGAAAGAGATGGAATAATAATGCAATTATTGCTCATTGACAGCATGAGCCTAACCGTGTCTACTCAGAAGAAAGTTATATTGTATTCAGTGGGGCTTACTCCCAGGAAAGTGTTACAGGATTGCAGCCTGAGTGTCTTTAGAGATTCCTCTCCTCTGTTTGTCTGCATGTGTGCTTCCCCAATCCCTGCCTGAAGGAGCTCTGCTCCAATTGGCAGTGGCCTAGGGACTGAAGAAGGGAATGGAAGCACCTCCTGGTCTCTGTCATGGGCAAGAAGACTAAGGAGCTCCCTTGTGGTTTTGTTACTGTAAACCATACCTGGGAATATTTTGGTTGAAATATGAGGTATAGACCTAAAAGTAAATACATTCAGTAGAAAGCCCTGCTAAATTCAGGAGGACTCAGTCCCATGTTGGTGTGCAGCAGAGACATGCAGGTGTGGCAAGTGAGGCAGAACTGCTCTACCCAAATTCTTTGAGAAGTGCCACAACTGCTGTGATCTCTCGAATACTTACAACCCACAGCTTTGAGCAGCTGAAGCCCATGGGTAGTAAGTGTTTGCAGGATCACAACCACTGCAGCAGCAGTGGAGGCACTTTTTAAAGAACTTGGTAGGGCAATTCTGCCTCACCTGCTGTTTAGGGCAATTCTGCCTCACCTGCACCACACATTGCTGGTGTGCGTAGAATTGAATCTATAAGGAAGAAATTTGTTCTTAATGCCTCTGAGAGCAGAACTAGATACAGTGTTGTGTATTTGTGTAAATAGTAGCAGAGTTGGGGGCTTGGAGACC
>JAJKFI010000003.1:15184726-15197482 GCA_029204185.1 Lerista edwardsae
ATGCCAGTTTCAGCCAGTTCTGGACTGTGAGATGTGAAACTGCAACATACAGTGGGTACAAAATGCAAGAGAGGAAATTCTAGTTGGACACCAGGAATGATAAGGGTATAGTGGAACAGATTGCCAAGGGAGGTGGTGGATTCTCCATCCCTGAAGATCTGCAAGCAGAGGTTCGACAGGCACCTGCTGGAGATGCTCTTGGAAGATTTTCTTCTATAGGCCCTGCAAGGAGTTGAACTAGACTACCTTGTGGCTCCCTTCCAATTCTATGAATTTGTGAAAGAGTCTTGATTCCAGTCACAATGCGTTTGTAGTTGGTGGTCCTGACCCCCTATGTCTTGGCTTGTACAAACCTCATTCTGTTCAGTGTAACTTTTACTGATAGTCTATCATGTGCATTGGACTGCTGAGCTGCAGTTTTAGAAACACTTGTGACATCAAGGCTGCATTGTCTGTTCTGCTTTACTGACTGAAGTGCTTTTAGAAGCACAGCTAATTGACAAGTATGATTCATTCATTCTAGTGTTGAACCAAGAACAAACTGTGCTCTAAATGTGTTGTTGATACTCTTCACTGTAACATGCTTTCAGTGATTTTTTAAATCAATATTATGGTACTGATTGCATTTTTGAAAAGTGCTTTATGAGTTTTATTTTCTGTTTAGAGGCATTTTGCCGTGCTGCTGTGGGTGGGAGGAAGGTACTTCCTAGGGCATCCTAGATATTGTATTTATTTTGAAAAATTTATTTAACTTGAGGCAGTTTACACATTTTAAAATAAAATAAAGCAGTGTTCCTGAACTATGGGAAGATATGGGAAGATGGGAGATTGGAAAGGAGTAATGTGGTTGTTTTGCTTGTGCCAAGGTTGTAAATAGGATTTTTTTCTTTGTGTTTCACTTGGCTATTGGAAAATGGCTGAGAAATAACCCAACTTATTGCTGCATTCTCAGGAAAAAAGCAAGCTCTGGTGTCACAGTGATTGCACTTCTGGACATGACATCACTTCCGGTGGGTCCTGGGCAGATTGTCATTGTAAAAAATGGGTCCTGGTGCTAAAATGTTTGAGAACCACTGTAATCAGCATTAAAAACAGGCTTTAAAAAATAACAAAATAGAAGAATGACACAAAAGCAGAAACTAAACATTATCCAGGAAAGCCAATTGTTACATTTCCAGAAAGCAATGAAATGAAAAAAAAAAGGCGGCAGAGCAATGAACCTCTTGGGGCAATGAGTTCCAGAGGTGGCTACCACTGAGAAAGCCTTCTTACAAGGCTTACTGTGCACTGAGAATTGTGCAAAAAGGAAACATAAAGGCTGTGATTCAAAGGAATATTTAACTAACATGGGAATGTTTAACTTTTGGGGTATGCCTTGTAGAATTTTTGACTTGCTCTGATTGACAACTAGATCGCCATGCCACAGGAACACAAGAAGAGAGAAGAAAACCTCTCTTCTATACAAAGTAGTTTATTTTTCAATAAGCTTTGCCAGGGATCCTGCTAGCAAGTTTTCACAAGCTCATAGAGACCCTTTCCTTGGTAACAATGTTACCCAGCTATGGATGAAAGGGCTCAGCTTTACTTAGGGCTTAATCCTAACCTGGATGTAGGCTGGCAGTTAGGCCAGCAAAGTTTGGCCAGTACAAGGGACACTATAAAGTATATTTGGACCATTCTTGGTGTCAGAGAGGCCAGCACACAAATGTGTACTTTACGGTGGCCCTTTTGCAGGCCAAACTTTGCTGGCCTAAGTCCTGGTTAGGATTGCACCCATAGGGAAATAATACCTGTGCCTTGTTTCCTTTCTGGTAGTGTGGAGATAGGTAGAGAACTTCAGGTTCATTTTCACAGCAGAGGTTGTGGTGGACAGAGTGCTTGTTCTATTTTATTTTGGATCAGCCTATTTTGATAATAAGGGGCCTTATTTAACACTGGGACGGGGAAAATGTGTTTGTGCTCAAATGTTGGCTGTTGAGTCAAAGTATCTAGTCTCATTTATGATATTTGTTTGAAGTTTTTCCCCCTTTCTAGTATGTTTCCCACAAGCTCATAAGAGTAGTACTCTTTGTTGATCACATTGGGAGGGGATCTTATTCTTGTAATGGCAACTTATGATCTGAGTTCTTACATTGCATTTTATTTCTGGAATGTTGCAGCTTTTTCCCATAGTTTGTGGTTATAATGATGTCACTCTTTGCATCATGTGTTCTACATATACTTTATCAGTTATTTTATTTATTTATGAATGTGTTCATAGGTCACCCTTCTTCTCCAGGGAAGGGGTTCAAAGTGGATCACACACACACACACACACACACACACACACACACACACACACGATGGTTAATACAAGCAGTAACCAACAGTAAAACCAGGGACAGCAAAACAAGTAATAAGAACACCAGCAGGGCAAAATTAGGCTAAACAAACAAAATAAACAAAACATCGTCATAAACAAAATACTGTTATGTCATCATAAACAAAATACTTCCCTCCTCCCACCCATTCTTATGTAATGACAGATGGCCAAAGTTGGAAGGGGCCATATGGATGTCGTCTAGCAGGGAGTTCCATACAGTAGGCACTGCAACAAAATAGGCCCGCCTATTTCACATTTCAATTTTCCCATTAGTTGAGTCTCCATGATTATTATGGCATCCATAATAATCACTCCATGATTATTATGTGGTAGAGCCTGTCCAGGTGGTCTTGGAGATGGGTGGGTGCATATGGGTAAAGATAGCCCTTCAAGTAGCTTCATTACATAAATTGAGTTATTTTGATTTTATTTTTGTATATTTGTAATGCTCCTGACAAAACTACTGGGCAAACCTTCTTGAGCACCTTAGGCATTTCCTTTTCTCTTTTGTGTGGGTGCCTCCTTCCCCAACTTTCATGCCATAATACAAACTACTTTTTAAAAGTTCCCCCCAGTTCAGAAGCACACTTAGCCATATGGATGGTGGGGGCTCAAGAAACATACATCCAATGTCCCCTTGGGCATACAGATGATACTATTTGTGCAATTCTTTATGCAGTTCCTCATCAATTTGGGGGCAGAAGAATGTCCGGTTATGAAATCAGAATAGTTGTTAATATGTTCCATCATATTATTATAAGTATACCATCATAAGTATAGAATAAAAAGATAAGTCCCTTCCCTTAAGTAAATAAACTATTTTCAATATGTCCCTTAAAAAATAATCTTCAGGACTGCAGGATATGCGAGGAAGGAATGATATGGATAACAAACACATGGAAATGTTAGAGGCTGAGAGCACAATCCTAAACTGAAGTTAAGCCATCATAAACTAAGCCAGCAAAGTTTGGCCAGCACAAGGGCTATCAATAAAGCGTGTTTGGACCACTCGTAGAGTCAGGGGGGATGGGGCATGTCTGTGTGCTGGCCTTTCTGACTCTGAGAGTGATCCAAACCTATGTTACAGTGTCCCTCGAGCTGACCCAACCTTGCTGGCTTAGTTTATGCCGGCCTCAGTTTAGGTTTGTGTCCTGAGAGGTTTATATGTCCTGATATGTGGGAGTTTTGCTCAGCTTTTTTCACATTTATGAGAACTGAAAACCTGACCCTAAAAACAAAAGCAAAGAAAATCCAGAGAGTCTTGGGATGCTGTATGGGCATCCCCCAGGGTCGGGATAGGTTCCTGCTGCTTCTGTGCATACTGGAAACCCCAGGTAGCCTCTAACCCTTCTCAAATCTCGCCCCTTTGCATCTCTTTGTTTGCCAAGGCTTTGTAAAATGCAGATTTTTGTTTGCTTTGCTTACAGAATGCTGTGAAAATAAAAGCAAACACTGAGAATATGAAGGTCTGCTAGACAACAGGAAGCGACAGAACACTGACAGGAAGTGGACAGCAGAGCAAGCAGACAGACATAGAATGCTTAGCTGGACTCCATCTCCTTTTAGTTTTCTCTGTCACAGTGGCATCACCAGTGCGTGTGTCACCCAGGGTGGGTGTCATCCCACCTCCCGCCACTGCTAGAACTCCCCTTACTCACTGCAAATGATGTATGGCACCCGGAAGTGGTTCAGTGGTGACATGATGGCGTCATTGCATCATTGCCTGCACTGTCAAATTGCTTCCAAGGTGGCCATTTCTGGCCATTTGGAGCCTCAAGGGAGCAGGAGGGTCCATCTGCTCCCAAATGCAGCACGGGCCTTCACTTGACAGAGGCTCAGTTGGCTCATCAGTCACCCTCCAGGGCATATGACCTGTGGCAGACTGCCTCCTGCTTGCTGCGCTACTGCGCTGATGCCGCCTCTAGTATTAGTTTAGCAGCTCTAAATCTAGTGTTCTCTGTGTTTGCTTTTGTTTTCCTGTTGTGTTCTGTAGCAAAGCAAAAATGCTGCATTTTGCAAAGCCTTGGCAAATGAAGAGAGATGAGTTATGAGTGCGACAGGGAGGGGCGTTTGAACCGCAGATAAGTGAAACTGTGAATACGGGTTCTGTGGATACAGGGATGGGGATGCCTGTATTCTAATTTTGTGTTGGTTATCAGATTCTGTGCATGGTTTCAGCTCCATGAAGTATGCAAACAATTCTGGTGCTTTATTGCAACTTACTATTAATAAGTGAACTTGAATCTCACCTGCCAAAATTTCCTCTTTTATACAGTGCTTAAAGATATAGGCACTCTGTCTCCATTTGTATCTGGCAACCCTAATTTTATGTTCTCACTGAACAGCAACAGATTTTTAAAACAAGGAAGAAAGGAGTTGGCATTGTTGCACTATGTACTTCTGATCTTATTAAGCAGAACTGCATCTTTTGTTCTCCAAACAGCCCCTAACTCCTACAGATATGAGGGAGTTTAGGTATATAGAAATCCCCATAGGCAGAAATACAGCAACAATGAAATGGATTTAACTGTAGAATAAACTGGCCTCTTAATGCAGCTGCGTAATCATGGGGAAGTCCGGCACACCTTGTCAAACAAAATTCCCCTTTGTGGCTTCAAACTGCCACTTCAAACGGTATATGATGTGCAAGATGAAGCTTAAAGTGCAGGTTCTGTAAAGCACAGTCCTGGACTTCCGCCCTTCCCCAGTCTGTCTGTGACAGTGGCACTGGGCAGTGACTTTCCCATTGGCAACCCTTAATATTCACCAGTCTTCATTCTCAAAGCATGCTTCAATACAGGACCATCAAAGTGAATGGGACTGGTTAAGAGTCTGTGATTCGATATTTTAAAATTGCCTGGAGCCTTGTAGAGCTAACCACTGGTGTTTTGTGTCCTAATTCTATGAATGCTGAATAAAAACTGGCTTGGTTGAAAAGTAACGGAAAAATCCATGGTTCGGTACTGATCAAATAGGCTTTTGAAGAATCTGGGCTCGTTCTTTCCCTCCTTTCCTTATGCTGGTAATCTCCTTCTCCCTTTCCTGATTGAAGCAACCCTCACTTTGCCGGTTCACATGGAATAGAACTACCCTTTATATGAAGCCAAGAAAAAGAAGGAGGAATTGCCACACATGATGGGAGACGGAGGCTCATTCTCAGAGCTTCAGTGTTTGGCATAGCAGCTTTGCATGCCAGTGATGTACAGGCCTTAATACAGGTCTGAGCAGGCTGTTCGTAACTTTTCAACACTGTTGGGGCTTAGTCTCAGCCTAAACTCTACCAAAGGTAATCTGAGCACTCGGTAGTCATTTTGAGCCTGAGAGCAAAGCACAGGGACACTGCCACGGCATTGATTTAAATAGTAGACAACTTGCAGACTGTAAACATGGGCAAATGTGTACAATCCAAAGGACTGACACGACACCTGGACAAAGGCTGTGCTAGTGATGTTGCTGTTTTTTAATGGGGTGTTGACACCTTAATACCATATTAATATATGGTACACTGTAGCTTCAGTGTATACTTTCGTATCCAAGCAGCTATACAGGTGCATCTTCCTGCCATGCCATTGGAATATTGCTGCAATGTTGGCCTACATCATGCTTTGTTACATGGCTTCCATATAACAGCTGATGTATCCTATCTTGTGTGGCTGTTTGGTAGTCCAGGGCCTAATCCTATCCAAGTTCCCAGCACTGATGCAGCCGTGCCAACAGAAAGTGCCCTGTGCTGGGAACAAATGTTTGTTCCCTTAAAGGTAAAGGTTTCCCTAGGACCGAATGGTCTAGTCGTGACCGACTGTAGGGGGCGGTGCTCATCTCCATTTCAAAGCCTGCAGAGCTGGCGTTTTGTCCAAGGACAAGCTTCCATGGTCATGTGGCTGGCATGACTATATGCCATAGTGCACGGAACACTGTTCCCTTCCCACCGAAGTGGTCCTTATTTATCTACTTGCATTTAGGTGCTTTCCTTGAGGCTGAATTGCTGCTGCATTGGCATAGGATAGGATAGGATAGGATAAGTTGGATAGGACTGGGTGCTTTGTCAGCTACTTCATTGAGCAGTTAATTGCTGTCTTCTTCGTATGCATAATGCACATCAGGATGGTAGGCATATAGGCAATGGGAGGTATTGTCTTCTTTTGCTGTATTATGGAATGTCACAGATAGAGACAGGTAATTTGTGTACTTCCCCAATTACTTGTTTTTGGATACCTGTGAAGAGGGCTTGCTGATGCCCTTGATCTGACAAATACGATCAGCATATTTGGGATCAAGAAATATGTTTTTCAGCCAGTTCATATTAACTAGGGTACCAGGCTGTGGAAATGGGGTTGCCTTTCAATTTGGCACTGTAACAACATGACTTTGGTGTTACAGGCAGACATGCTAGCGAAACTGTTAAAGTTGGAAGTTCCTGTATAAGCTTATGATGGAAAAAAAATTAAGCAAGATCATTTATGTATTTCAATAGGTTGTGCTTTGAGCTAAAAGCTATTCTTTGCAGAAGAACCGTGGTTGGTGGCATGGACAATCATGTACATTTTTGAGCATTTTAAAGTTAACAAGTAAACCTTTCCTTATATTGTAATGGTTGAGTATTAAATGGATGAAGCAAGCACTATTGCTCTGATAATCAGGTGATCAACAATGCTTGCTTCAGACATTTTCATTGCCACATTTAACCAAGTATTAATCAATACTTCCTTTTATGTAAAACATTAATGAGAAGGAAGAGGTGGAAGAAGGAATTTCTACTAAATTTCCTTGTGATTTGAACTTTATCTGTGCCTTTGCAATAAACAAGTAACTGTAATGTCCTTTTCAGGGACATTTCACAGATTTTTGTGTGTGCAATTCCAGAGAATTACATGTTTTCGTTATCATTTTTAGGTGGTTCAAAGTTACTCTGGTGCAGTCAGAATATTTGTCTTGGAAACCCAACATTGCAGCAAGACTTGGCAGATGAACAACATCCATTAGCAAGTACAACACATGCATTCAACAATAAAAACTTTATGTTTTGGAATGTTCCTGGTCCTTAAAGATTAAAGGTGCAATCCTAACCTACTTCCAGGCACTGGCATAGCTGTGCCAATGGGGAAAGTGCTGCATCCTGCAGTTGGGGGCAATCGTGGAGGCCTCCTCAAAGTAAGAGCAATGTTTGTTCCTTCACCTCAGAGCTGCATTGCCCTTACCCAATGCTGGAAAGTTGGTTAGGGTTGCACCCTAAGACATTTTTGCCAGGTGGGTGGCACTTAGTCTCAAAAGATACCTTGGTTTTGATTTCCACTTACCTGTCTTGGCACAGCTGTTGTAAAGAGGGGCTTGTCTGTAGCCCAAAGTTGTTTTCAGAATAGGATAGGTTAGGTTTGAACAGGATTGCTAGAACGATCACACCCAGATCATAAAACAAACCCTTTTAATCAAATATTACTACATACTTCTAGTGCACTGTGCAAATAGTGGTGGCTTCTGATTACAGAGACCAGCTTTACATAAACAAAGCTGGGTATGAATAGCAAGGAAAATTGCATCCTCTGAAGCTTGTACCCAGGTCCCTTGAAACTGTGCTCTTGTGCACGTTCTACAGGTTAATGCCATTAAAGAATGTTGTGTGCTTTTTTCAGCTTTCTATTCAGGAATGAAAACATGTCTCTGTTCTTTATGTAACACTACTTACTGGGGTAGAGGACATGCTCTTTTAAGAACCCATTTATCCCTGTTTTTCCAGTTATGTGCATTTAAAAGGGAAAAAATGTGTTTGAAACATATGTACAGCCTTTGTATTTGCTATAGGGCCAGTTAGAATGATGTTTGTCTGACCAGCCCTTACTTGTGTTTATGAAATGAACACTCAAGTCGTACACCTCTTCTAAGCACCCTAGAGCACCATTGCCTAATCCTGTGGGGTGAGGTTTTGTCTGAACTGCCCCTCCATGCATGATTTACATACTAGATAGTATTTAAATTGCACATGAAGAGCAGTTCAGACCCTCTCCCCAAGAATCAGGCAACTGCACCCTGGCATGCCAAGAGGAGGGTGGGGAATGTGTTTTTACATTCTAATTGAGTGACACCAGAGCTGGTCAGACAAGTATCATCTGAACTTCATTGTATGAATATATTTTGTATCCGGGTGTTCTTGTCCAAGTACAAATCAGATTGTTACAAACACTCAACAGAAGTGCTCATATGTGACAAAAGTATCAGTTGGTCAGTGTGTTGTGTGTTTAGTCAATTCACCACGTAAAAAATTTTTGTCTGTGAATTTTGAACTAGCTTGAACAATGTTATTTTTTAAAGAGAAATCTCACTCTGACATTCTTTTAAATGCAACAACATAAACCTCTCAAAACAAGTACATGTATGCTTTTACTGAATTGAACTCATTCATAGCTGTCTTGGTACTCACATAATTTAATGCAACTGAGGTTTCATAAAGATATCCTTTGAAATAGATATTTCAGATCTACAAATTAATCTTTACTTTTGTTATATGTGGAAGTAAAATGGGTTTTCTTCAGAACACTTTTGGCTTTGGGTATGACTTATGAAAGTCTTCTGTGTGATGAAAGCCAGTAGTATGTTGCCTCAGAAGTTCACAATAAAGAATACTCTTTTTAAGAAAGGCGCAATGCCTCTGTCAGAAGATGCAGCCACAATATTATTTTTAATGGGAAAAGTAGTCTATTTTAATTTCTGGAAAATGTCTTAAACACCAAAATGTGGCATTTTTTGGTTTTATTCATATATTTTAACCACCAAAAGGCAGAGTGTAACCGTCAAAAAGCAGTTTTCAACCAAAAAACCTCACCCCTAGTTGTAACATCTGTATCTGGTTATACATGTATCTGGTTGTCTTATGTGCTCCCTGAGGCATCTGGTGGGCCACTGTGAGATACAGGAAGCTGGACTAAATGGGCCCTTGGCCTGATCCAGCAAGGCTTTTCTTATGTTCTTAACATAAACAAGTTTGCATTTTTGTTGCGTTACATAGTTAAATAGTTAAAAAGCAGATATAACTGTTACATAGTTAAGTGTGGAGTGACCTGCCCTCTCACATGATTTGTTAGTTTTTTTCATGATGGGATTTATTTGTCTGATGTTTGGAGTGAGTGAAAGCTAAAAGTGAGTGAGCAAACTGAAACTAAATCCTGACAGAACAGAGGCTCTCCTGGTCATGGGACCCGCTGACCTGATAACAGTGTGTGAATCTGTTCCGGGTGGGCTTATATGCCGTCTGAAGGCACACGTTTGCAGTCTGGGAGTGGTCCTGAACGTGGCTTAGCTCCTGCATGTCCAGGTGGTGACTGTGGCCTGGAGTGTTTTTGTCCAGCTTTGGTTGCTCCATCATGTACATCCATTTCTTTCGCAGATGTACCTGTATCACTACAACATGCTCCATGTGTGTCTGCCCTTGCTAGTTCTTTGGAAAGTTCCACTGGTTCAGTATGCTGGTGCTAGGGCAGTGGTGCCCAACCTTCACCTGGATAAGGGAACCACTAAGTCAATTAAGGGCTGTTATGGAGGGGTGTGTGGCAATCCAGCTGTGTCATTGGCAACAGCACTTCTGAGTTCATGCCACCACTGACTAAGGAGAAAAATGGGCTTTTTGGACATACCCATGTTCAGAGGTGGCTGAAGGCACCACAAATTCCTTGGGGAATGAATCCTTAAGGGGGAATCATGAAACACTCCCCAAGACAGTGCTAGGGTGCAAGATGATTTGATCATTCCTTGTTGTTACTGTTTCAGCTGTGTGGGTTACCATTTTGTTCCCAGGTCCCACTCAAGGTATTAGTTATTAATTTTAAGCCCTATTTAACTCGAGGCCAGGATCTTGAAGGACTGCCTTCCTCCATATGAATCTACTTGTCCTTTAGGACCGGGGAACATGACTCTTCTGCATTTTTTGCTGCCCTCTGAGTTTCAGTTGGGAGTGATGCACAAGAGTACCTTTTCAGTGGCAGCCTCCCATCCATCCATCCATCCATCCATCCATCCATCCATTCATTTGAAAAAAATTATGCCTTGGCTTTCCCATGCTGAAGCAAATGCCCAAGGCGGCTTACATGGGCAGGCTAGTGTAAACCACTATTTTTCAATGGGGTTTTTACAAATACACAGTATTCTGTGATTCACAAATCCTTAGTCCCAGATGGAGCCTGCGCAGTGTGGTTCTCTCCTCTGGCAGCGTGCCATCTAGGCTGCCCTGTTTCCCCTGCCCTTCAGTGTGCCTACCTCCCCGCTTTTGCTGGTGTTCTGCCAGAGGCTTAGTCAAACAAAAGGTTTCCTCAGTTTGCTTACAAATGTTTCCTCAGTTTGCCCCATCATTTTAGTTTCGTTTGCTGTTGCTTGTTTTTATTGTGTTTTTATAGTTTGTGTTTCTAATTAATTCATAGTGTAAGTCACCTTAACTCCCTCAAAGGGAGAAAAGTGGGGTAGAATTTGTTTTTATAATGATCTTCTAGTACAGAATTCTTTTGCTGCCTTGGAAGCAGTATGGAAGAGCTTAAGACAGTGGTCCCAAAACACTTTTGATCGGTGGCTCCCTTAACCTACTAGGCCATTGGCCGTGGCTCCCCATTAGGACTACAATCCTATTATATACATTGTGTAGGGCATCTGGTTTTTCGCTAGGATTCTGTGGGTCCCATGGCTGATTTCCACTGCTCCCCTGGGAACCCTAACCCTTCTCTGCACAAGAAGAGCAGCAATATCACTTTATAGACTTCATAAAATGCTATAAATAGCACTTTACAGACTACCACTTTTCCCTTTCTGTCTGAGTGCCTGCTGGCAGTCATTTGGAAAGTCTGTTAATATTTGGCATGGGCTTGGTCTTTCTTACTTTGTTTCTGCAATAACAAAGTTGTTTACCTCTATTAACATTCAGCTCCACCTGTACGTGCACCTGGGGAGCTGCATTTTCTGAGAAATTAGGACTGTACCCTCCATGTTTGATATTGAGAACAGTGTGACTTTTGCAAAGACACCAAAGGCAAAAAACTTGGTTTTTGTTAGTACTCTGTGGATAGAGATGGGACAGAGCAGCTGGTTTATGTGTGTGTGGTTTGGATCTTTTTGTCCCTGTAAACATCATCACATTCTGTAAGCAATACGAAAATATATTGCTTCCTTGTTGTATTTTGTTTTGATCTTGGTAACTTTTATTTCCATTTTTCCTGTGGTCTTATTTGGGTTAGAATGGAAATTCAAGCTTCAGGAAAAAAAAACACTGATTTTGGGCCAAATCCTATCCAGTTTTCCAGTGCTGATGCTGCCATATGAAAAGGACATGCCCTGCATCCTGCAGTGGAGCAACAGTAAGGGAATGTTTGTTCCCTTACCTTGGGGCTGCATTGCAGCTGCTTCTGTGCTGGAAAGTTAGATAGGATCGGGCCCTTTATCTACTTTAAAAAGCAATGCGATAATACGATTATAGAGGAAACTTGATGAAACAAGTTTAGGGAACACAACTTTTTCTGGATTACTTGCTATTAGATGTTTGATGGAATACGTGTTTCATCTGTAGGCTGTTCTTCGCTGTGCAATGGGGAAAGGAAAGGTTGAAAGAGAACACTGAATCAAAGGAGACACATAGTTCTGCCTCTTTCCTTAAACACTACCATCAGCACTAACTTAATTTTTTTTTCCTGTCATAGTTTGATGTGCAGGAAGAAAGACAGGTCAGCCTAATTGCTAATCTTTGCTGTCTGTTGTGCTGATGTGAATGTCAGAGCAAGAAAGCTGATCCACATAGAGCAAGAACTCTAATTTAGATGAATGTCTAAATTAGGAAAACACAGGCACATTATTTATTTTACCTTTGTGAACACACTTGAAACTCTTTCTTGGGCGTAGGCTTTCTCTTTCTGCCCCCAATTGTCTCCACTGCATCAGATGAGATGTAGACTATGTTAGGAAAACATGCTTCAAAGTAGCTGATTTTTTCCCATGTGCGGAGTAGCTGAGCTCAGATACACCCAGTAAGCTGTAAAATGCATTTGGGAGATTTACAGGTAGTGTTTAAAGACTGTGCCTTGAGCATATTAGAGTTGGAAATGTGTTTTCGCAGTATACTTAAATATGTTTACTATTGATGTTTAAAATGATGGCAGCTATTTTCATCTTTCAGTAACAGTTTGGAGATTGTCCACTGCACTGTTCCATTAGCCACTCAAATCTAAGCGGGAAACATTTGACCATAAAGCACTGCCATTTTCTGACCAGATGCTCCTTTCTTCACCTCTGTGTTCTGCATTTGAAAAGTTGTCATATATGGATATGGTATCAGCCAAAATGCAGATAGGAACGTTTCACAGGTTGAGTGCTCAGAGGAAGGTGTGTGTGTGTGTGTGTGTGTGTGTGTGTGTGTGTGTGTGTGTGTG
>JAJKFI010000003.1:15204295-15277798 GCA_029204185.1 Lerista edwardsae
CTCTCTCTCTCTCTCTCTCTCTCTCTCTCTCTCTCTCTCTCTCTCTCTCTCCCCTCTCAGATCATTTACACATCAGGGGCTTCTCGCCAACCTGCAGCACACCCCCTGAGGTACAAGACAGTAGGCCTAGGGGGATTCAGAATAGATGAAAGGAAATACAGTATTGAACTTCTTCACACAGAGCATTATGATCTATGGAATATTCTACCACAAGATTTGGTATTGGCCTCTGACGTGAAAGGCTTTCAAAGGTGATTATACAAACTCATGGGAGACAAGTCCATCAATGGCTACTAGACATTATAGTATATCTCTGTGGGCGCAATCCTAACCTGGAGTTAGGCTGGCAGAGTTAGGCCAGTACAAGTTTGGCCTGTACAAGGGACGCCATAAAGTATGCTTGGACCACTCTCGGACTCAGGGAGGCCAGCACACAGATGTGTGGCATCCTCCCTGACTCCAAGAGTGGTCCAAATGCACTTTACGATGGCCCTTGTGCCGGCCAAGCTTTGCTGGCCTAACTCCAGGTTAGGATTGTGCTCTGTGTTACCTGCATGTTCACAGCAGCTGTATGCCTCAATACCAGTCACAGAAGAGGAGTAGCCCTTTATTTCCTTTTTGTGGGTGTCCCAGTGGCATCTTGTGGCCACTGTGGCTGTGGGAGTTAGGATGCTAGACTAGATGAGCCTCTGGCCTCATCATGCAGAATTCTTAATATGTACAAGAGACTCAGAAGTAAATAAATTCTCACCCAGCAACACTGTTGCGGAACTAGTAAAGACAGGAGCGCATTCACCCATGGTCTTCATCTGTCAACCATGTCCTTATGCTATTTTCTTTAGTCTGTATGCAAGAGACTAAATGGACATAAATCTGATATTAAATAGCAGCAGTCCAAAACAAATGGGAAGTTGCTTCTAGGGCACTTTGCAGTTGATCTCAAAGATACTGTGCTTCGGTAAAAACTGTTCAGAGGGAGGCTTCATCATCTACCTGTACCTTGAATCACCTGAACTAGAATTTATTTGGTTCTGTTCAGCTTGGACTTAATTAGGATTCTGAGTTCCTTTCTCACTACAGGAGTTAAATAAGCACAGTGTAAATAAATAGTATTACTAGTGACTGGAGTTGTGAATGGGTCATTTTGTTCTTAATGTTCTTTACATTTGGACTCTGCATAGAAAGGTCACTGAGCTATGGCAATACAGGTTGAATATCTTATCTGGACTGCTTTGGAGTGCAATCCAAACCTGGAGTTAGGCTGGCACAGTTAGGCCAGCCCAAGGGTCACCATAAAGCTCATTTTGACCACTCTCGGAGTCAGGGAGCATGGCGCACGTCTGTGTGCTGGCCTCTCTGACTCCAAAAGTGGTCCAAACATACTTCACAGTGTCCCTTATGCTGGCCTAACTCTGCCAGCCTAACTCCAAGTTAGGATTGCGCCCTGGGGCAGGGAGGTGTCCGGATTTCTGATTTTTCTGAATTTTGGAATAGTTGTGCAAATATAATGAAAAAATGCTTCCTCTTGCTCTTTTCTGTTACCTATTTGGACATTTTTCGACCATCTGTATAGGCACGTATGACAGAGCAGAAAATAGAACTTTCAGCCTGTATGTGGAAATGAGAACAGACCTTCTTACTATAGAAAGGGAAAAAAATGTCTTGGACAAAGATCTCTGGATTTTGGCTGTCTGGATAAGGGATCATCTCTACCTGTACCTTGCATTTTGTAGCTTCTTGTACTTGCTGCACGTTTTTGTATTTCTTGTACTTGCTCACATTTGTCTTGGCAGCCCTTTTTGCCTGTTTGTCACCTGAGGACCATGCATCTGGCAGAGTGGGCCCTAGACCGTGAAAGCTGCTAATCCACAAGACGCTATACAATGGGTTGGAGCTGCTGTGCAGTTCACCCTCTGTCATTTGACACTGCTGATTGTATAAACTCTCTTTATACTGACCTGCCATTTGATCCTGTCGGTAGATTCAAGAACAAACAAAGCATGTGAGCTTTGGCTTGTGGGACAGCAGGAAGAAATCTGAGGCTGGGTTTTTGGCCCAAAACTGCCTGGTTAATGCCTGGTTTACATATTAGAAAAAAATGTATAGCTGAAAGGTGTTTCCTAGGACCATACAATTGCTGAACAATTAATATTAAAACCACTCTTTCTTTTTGTGCATACATGTGCATCCTGGATTGCCTCAGGCATATGCTAGTATTTGGCTTGGGTCATTCAGGGGTGTTGATGGAGGGTGTTTCTTTACATGCTTGCTGCTGAATCACTGGAGAGGATAAGGTTTTGCATTTAGCTGAGCAGAGAAATAAGCAAGTTAATGAACACCTATTTCATATTGTGCTTTGTTTTTGCCTCTGTTATGTGTGTGCTTGAGGGTGTTGAGTAAGCAAAAGGAAGCAGCATGTGTGCTGCTTGTCTCTGGCAACATTTATGACTTGCAACTTGTTATTATATTTTCATGTGTCAGCCCAAAGACATCAACCTCATTGTGAAGGGGGTAAACTTTGAGCTCTGTGCAGAGAAACTGCAGGGAAATCTCCTTGGGCAAAAAGATAAATGTTCTGTATCTCTGTGTTTCAGGGTGCCATCTTAAAGTGGCACTGTGCTGACGCAAGCTGCTTGCATTGGCCCAGTGTTGTTGCAAATGTGCTGTAAGGCATGTCTGCATCAGTGGGATGGGTGCTGGGCTGACATAGGCAGTATCATTGGCCCAGCAACGCTGCAGATGGGCACCAGTAAGCTGCCCCTGTGCCAGCCAAGTTCGGCCAGCGCAGGGGCTTTTCAGGGCAGGGAAGGCTGGAGGGGGTGGAGGGAGGGAGGCCCGCAGGCATGGCAGCCTGGGGAGCGGGGAGGAGCCAGGATCTGGCCATTAGGCCGGATCCTAACCTCTGTCCCTGGGCTGCACAGCCCCGATCTGGGCCGCTGTGGGCTGCTCAGACTTGCACTGACTATTTAGCAGGCGCAGATCCAAGCATTCCCATAGGAGTGGCTGGGGCTTCCCCTGGGGTAAGGGGACAAACATTCCCTTGCCCTGCAGTGAGCTCCAGCAGCACCTAAACTTAGGTTGGATGCAGTGCAGGCCTGCTTGCCTGCCTGCTCCAATGCAGGTTAGGATTGGGCTGTCACACTTTGGTATTTTACTCAGTGGGGGGTAGAGGATCCTACAACAGATCGTCACATCATTCCACCTATTCCTATCATGGGTTTTTCAGATGTGGGGATGTTGGGTGCCAAAACAAGGTCAGGGGATCAGTGTTTTTCTTAATAGCGAGACCAGGTAGGCTGAAAAATCAGCAGTTCTTACAGCAATGCTATGCGGTTGGTCATCAGGTTTGCACACATGTTAGATATGCAACAGTATGTTGGTTTTCCCTACCCCTAATGCCCACCTCCAGCTTGTAAAGGCTCAAGAAAAACGAATCACTCGTCACCCACGTTCAGTGGTTGTTTTTCCCCAACTACCGTCTGAAAACCACTGAACATGTTCAATCTGCATCATGGTGTTTTGAGAGTGGTTTGCCATTACTTTTTCTTTTAATTTACAAACATATGTACTTCTGCATACTTAGGAAATCCTCACCGTATGTGGACACCATGGGTGGCTCTTTTTGTATTCAAAGTGGTGATCACATCACTGCCGTTGCCCCTTACTCTGCACACACTTACAATGGCCCAAACTCTACAAGAGAGTTTGGGAACCACTGCAGTAATGACTAAAATGCTTGTTTGTTGGGCTTTATCTGCTTGAGGGTCCTACAGAGAGAACCTTTGGAATGGGGGGCACCAACTTAAACTGAGGCGTTTCTTTTTCCTGGCATCCCAACAGAACAGACTGTTCACATGAAAGATGAATATGCCTTCCACCCGCTGCTGAAAAAGGCTCTGCTTTTTCAAACTGTACACAGTCACTGTATTTCTTTGGTCTGCATTCTGCTTGTGCGTCTTCCACACAGTGTATTTGTAGTGATGTGAGTAGACTGGTTTTGCTGAAGCTCATGGGCCAGCAGTTTGTTGATTTTGTGGGCAAGGATTTTGGCATGGAGACTGGACCTTTGTAGAGGGATGATTATTGTGCAGTATGCTTTTGTATATAATCCTCTATGCTTTGTTAGAGCAAGAGGAAGAAATTTCTGAAGGACATTCTGAAGGGGATAATAAAAGCTTCTGTTTCTGTTATCCAACTCACAATTTGCATGTGTGAGGGTTACTTCTCATGTTACATGTGTGCTGCTATGTATCATATCCTACTGTGAAAGTAATGAAAGTACTGTGCTTGAAAAAATAATGAAAGCTTTAATAGAAAAGTTCTATTTTAAATTTGTGACTTGTGCTTTTCAACCACCGATACAAGTACCACTAGTAATGCTTCATAGTAAGGCAGGTGACACTTGCACATTATTCTGTCTGTATGTAAAGCACTATCAGTACTTACGGCCACGTAGAAATTTTTTCTGTCATCCAAATTGGCCATGGGTGGCAGTTTGTTTTGTTTTGTTTGCCTATCCCAGATGAGTGAATGAAGGGCAGTATGTTCAGTACGTTTCATGTTTTAAAAATTGGTCACTAGTGTTTAATAAAATGGGCCAGATTAAACACTAACCACAGTCTAGTATCTTCTTTGGGGGCAGTGCAAGGGTAATAGCCTACCTCAGAATGCCAGATGCACAGGAGTGGCAGTGAGTTACATGAATCTGGTTGTCTTGTGTGTTCCCTGAGGCTTCTGGTAGAGATACAAGAAACTGGACTAGATGAGCCCTTAGCCTGATCCACTGGGGCTGTTGTTATGTTCTTAGTTCCATGGGACTATTATATGTGGTACTGATCTGCCTGACCCAACCCCAGAAGTGGAGGTGGTTGGGTGACAGTGAGATTCAGCTGTGCGGCAGCCTAGACCTTACTCTTCAAAAGAGATGCAAGTTGGGGGATGGGATGTGGAGCAGAACAGAGCCCAGAAGGGAGAAGGAACTGGAAAAGTGTCACAGGAATGACTGAGGTGAGCTGCCCAGGCCAGTGCAGCCACCATTTCTGGAGACAGCGGTACTTGGTACTTACAAAACCAAAAAAAAGATTTGAAAAACCCTATTTTATACACTCAATACAACAGAGAGTGCAATCCTAACCTGGAGTTAGGACAGCACAGTTAGGCCAGCAAAGTTTGCCTGGCACAAGGGACACTATAAAGCGTGTTTCGACCACTCTCGGAGTCAGGGAGGATGGCCTGTGTGCTGGCCTCTCTGACTCCGAGAGTGGTCCAAATGTGCTTTACTGTGGCCCTTGTGTCAGTCAAACTTCGCTGGCCTAACTGTGCCGTCCTAGCTCCAGGGTAGGATTTGCGCTCTAAGTCTTGCCACAAAGCAGTTGTTATCCTCCATGAAGTAATCTCTTGGGCAGATATGGCTACTGACCTGGTGTTTCCTGACTGGGCCAAAAGAGCCATGCTAATTTACCTTGCTACTAATCTCTGCAATGCAGGAATTTATGGGATTATTCTTGCTCTCAGCTAACAGAAGCAACTCTGTTTCCCTTCAGGGTAGGATGCTTCACATTAGAGCACTCTGTCAACCTACAAGGCCTTGCTCTTCCTTCCTTTGTGGTTTTATGCAAGGCAACATCAAACCCTGCTGTCATGCTAATTAAGTCAGCAATGTTTGTGCTCCCTCTCCCCCTAATGCCCCTTCTCCAGTCACTATTTGATTGTCCCAGCTAATTGACTCAGGGCGCAAATCTAACTATCTTTCCAGCACTGTCATAGTTGTGCCAATAGGGCATGCAGGGAATGTTTGTTCCCTTACCTCAGAGCTCCATTGCCCTGACCACGGTGCTGGGAAGTTGGTTAGGATCACACTTTCAGCCTAACAGCACAGCTGTGTTGAATACAGCACAGAACTACTATACTTTCTCATACATGCACCTTCATTTAGTTTAGGTATAGCTACAAGGTACTCTAAGATGGGTGGAGTGAAGGAAAATGTGGTACATGATACCTCGGTAGTGCTGTATTGTATTCAGCAATATCATGGCAGCTGCATGGGCTTTTCTATTCTTGCTGCAGAGCAGTTCTGTCACTCTAATGCTTGCCTGGGTGAAATCGCTGCTTGTCCCAGGCAAGTGGCAAATTGCAAGTCTCAGTTTAACTAATAAGACTTGAGGGAGTGTGGCCAGAACATTTTTCCTCTTTATTCACCATAGCAGGATGTATTTGAAAACTCCGATACAGTCTTTTTTGAGATAAACAGGTTCCCTGACTCATCGCTTTTTATTCTGTATTTAAGCAAGGTTGTGATTTGCTGTAGTGAAGTTGTTCTTAGATCAGCAGTGGAGCTTGGTCTGCTATCTTACAAGTTATTATTTTTTCGTTACATATCCTCAGATAATACTATTCTGCTTGTTGAAGTGCTTGGAGAGTATTTGTCTACATTTTTGTTCGTTGTATAGTTCAGTTATTGTTGTTGATAGTTTGCTAACATTAATACATTATGTATTTGCTCATTCAAATGTATGATAAATAGCTCTTTGTAGAGATGGAGACTGAGAGTGCAATCCTGTACTGCGCTGGAATGGCGAGGCTGGTGGGCCTGCGCAGTATATGGGAGGCTAGAGCTTCCCCGGTGCAAGGGCATGTTTGCTAAACAGCAGGCGCAGATCCTACTTTCTCAAAAGCTGGTAGCATTGCTCTGACAGCATGCACCAAGACCGTCTGCAGCAGCTACAGCCAGTGTCAGCATGGTCATGTGAGTAAGGGGCTGCCCACAGAGTGCTACTGAGAGTCCTGCAACCCCTGTGTCCCCACCTCAGCTACACAACTGTCATTAGAAGTAACCAGTGATGTCATGCAGGGGGTACGCGGGGGTACGCAAGTACCAGTTTCTAGGATTATGGCTGGCCCCGCCCATTCGCCCGCCCACTCGTCGACTCCGCCCCCTGCAACGTTTGAATTTCCTGCATGTTTGAGTTGCCTGCACGTTCTCAGAGCCAGGCAGGCAGGCAGCGAGCGGAGCCTTGCCTTGCCTTGCCACTGAAAAATGAGCTGCTCTGGGGTTTTGGAACTGTTGGGTCACTTTAACATGATGCCTGGCCTCCTTAACATGTTCTGGGGGTGCTGTGGAATACTGCTGCAACTGTTGGGTCAGTTTAAAATTGTCTGAGGCCTCAAAAAGGGCTTTTGTCATGTCACTTCCTACCACAACCTCACTTCCGGCTTATGATGTCACTTCTGGTGGGCGGGTCCCGACACGTGCCAATCAAAAGTGAGTACCTGTTCTTAAATCATTTAGATGACACCATTGGAAGTAACTAATAACAGTGAGGCAGGTCACACATTTGTTGTCTCACTTTCTTTTCCAAAACCTTTATTGGCATAAGTACAACAGGTAACAATACTAACACTAAAAATACACATACAAATTATAGCTTGAGGGTTAATTTGAGAATCTCTAACAGAAAACTAGCCACAGCTTCTGTGATAAGAGGGAAGGAATCACTCAGAAAAGTTTCAGGGGTGTTCGGCAGGGAAGATAACCAGGGCTCTAAAAAAACTTTACGAACAGAAGAATGTGCTGGGCAGTGAAAAAGTATGTGATCGAGGGTATCTGGAACCAAATGGCAAAAAAGACATAATCGATCCTCTTTGGGGATATATGCAAAACGGCCGGCATGATTCGCTGAGGGAAATATGTTAAATCGGGCTAACATAAATACTCTTCTCAACCTGGGGTTAATTAATAGGGAAAAATAATTCGGATGACATCCAAGAGAAGGGGAAAGACCAAAAAAAAATGGGGAACAAGTAGGATTCAGATTGGCTGCAAGAACCTCAAACTCATGCTGCCAGAGTTTAGATTTAATAAGGGCATGAGCCTGCTGAATTCCTAGATTGCTTAGGGATTCAAGATTCAAGTCAAGAGACAAAAGTTTGGTCTTGATCAGTTTAAGCCACTTGGAAGAAAAGTTGTCCCTGAGTAGGTCATATAACAGAGAGTTGGTATTGGGGTTTAAATGTAAACGAAGTCAGTATTTGAATGTAATGGACCATGTAAGGGTGGATGGGAGATGAGTACCCAATTCCAATACTAGAGTTGAAAGACGGATCATGTTGGGAACTCCTAAAATTTTCCTCAAAAAGGCAGCTGCCAATGCATCCAGGTCATGATCTATGGCCTCTGTCCAAATAGGAGCTCCATACAATAGATGAGAAAGTAATTTGGTCTGAAAAATAAGCAAAGCTGCAGAAACAAATTGTTGTCTCACCAGAGCAGGCTTTGGTGCTCATTTCATGCTGAAAAATTGCCTCATTGCCAGCACCAAGCAGAAGCATGTAAAAGCAACAGCCATTTGGCCCAGGCTGATTGGAAGTGAGCAGATCATGACTGCCAAGGCAAGCCAGCAGGCTATGTCTGGAGGACAGAGTTCTTTGGATAGTTTGGAGAGAAGAAAGCTATACTAAGTATTATGAGTTTACTTTTGGCATCTTATTGACTGGACAAAAAAACCCCACATTTGCTTTCTTCTCAGGAGGCTGCCCAATCTCTTGCAGTCACACCTGTTAGTATCACACCTGTATTTGTTGATCTGGTCTTAACCCTGTTCTGTATTTAGCCGTGATATCACCAGCACAGGATACTCTGCTGCTTTCTTGAAGCATGACATAGAACACGTTTAGAGGTTATACCATTCCTGATAGATGACATTAACATAAAGAATGTGCTGTCTAAAATTACATTGGCTTCACTTTGCTTACTACATCACAGGCTCATAATATGATAGGATATGGTCACTGTTTTCATATATGGTGTTTAACATATGATTTCAGCTTTTCATAAACTCTGTTTTTCTTTTAAAATATTTTAATTCATAGTTTATAAATTCTATATACAATAACATAGAAGAGGAAATAATGCAGTCATGCCTCTTCCACTTAAAAAGTGAAAAGAACATGTATAGCTGAATTACATCTCTTAGCAGCCTGATCCTAACTAACAGATCATATGGCAGTATGGCAGCGTGCTGTGTACGCTGCCATCAGCCATTTTTGAATGGCCATTTTTAATGTCTCCAAATGATGTTACCAACCTGTTGCTGCTTCAGGATATCCACAGGCGTGCAGGTAAGCGAGCATGGGGGATGGGTGGTAGGAGGAATGGGGTGAGGACGGGGAGGTACAGGAACGTTTATTGGTGGGGAAGAGGCAAGGTGGGAGGCAGAGCAGGACGGGGAGGGGATGGATTCTGGTGGCAGCAACTTACACCAGAATCTTATTCCTGTTCCCTCTCCCCTTCCCTCTTCCTCAGTGGCAATCCTACTTGTTTGTTTGGAGGGGTGTCTCATGTCCCCGGGCAGTGGGCTGGTGGAGGGGAGGGGATGATGCAGAGGCATATGGTCAGTAGTGTCATTCACAAACGAGCTGCCGGAACACAAGGCGGGACTTACCGCCTGATTGGCTGCCCATTCGTGATGCGTCGCTGCCTGCCCAACCGCTGCGTGGGCACCCCTGGCTTCGGAGGGGGTGCCCGCTTGCCTGGGGCACGCGCTGGGTGCCTAGGCGAGCCGCGGAGGGGGGTGCCACCCAGAGGGAGCCCCCGCTGCAGGCGGGCAGGCAGCGACGCGTCATGGACTGCCTGTCAATCAAGCGGTAAGTCCCGCCTCACGTTCTGGCAGCTCGTTTGTGAATGACAATACTGCATATGGTACTGCTGGCTGCGAGCAACATTTTGCCCGCCTGCTTGCCCCTGTGCCCGGATTGCACCAAAATGGAGCGTTCATGGATGCTGGGGGTGTGGCAGGGTAGCACAGGGGGCAGGTAGCCAGCACAGGGGACAGCGATCATTGCACCTGGCCCCAGGGCAAAGACTCGGCTGGATCTGTCACTGCTCCTCCCTTACACACCTCAGATTTATGCCAGCAAAATAACTGGTGTAGATCCAAGGAAACCCTGTGGGTAAGCAGTAGCTTACCCTAATGTAAGGCAGTGAATATTAGAATTGGGCTCTGATGACCACTGGAACTAGAGTTCTGGCAGTGGGATGCACTTTATGGCCGTTGTAAATGGCTTGTTGGCAGAACTGAACGCTTCTGGCCCGTTGCCAGAGAGGCTGCAGAGGGCCAGTGGATGACGATGGGGACAGGAGTGCCTGCTAAGTCAGGTAGGCCAGTAGCAGGTTGAAATGGGGAGAGGGAGGGTGGAACAGGGGGCTGGGTGCTTGACAGAGGCAGAAGCAGGTGGCACCCAGGATGGGCAACTTGTACTGTATCTCCGTTGATAGCAGTCAGCACACCCCCTTTGTGTCCAGCTAAAGAACTGGCACAGGTCCAAGGACACCCACTGACAAGCAGGACTTACGTAAGGGCAAATTTATTCCCTTTCCCCTCTCCAGCCTCCTGATCTGCGCCCCCACCCCCAACAGCATACATTGCAGCCTGTTCGGGCATGGCTGCACTTGTGGAAGAAAGGATAGGATTGGGCTATAAATGTATTACTGTATATTAAGAACCTTGCAATTTCTCTCCATATTTTCTGGGCCAGGTCAGATGACATTTGCTAATATATGACCTTTGTAGCAGTCACAATGTCCCATGATCCACGAAACCACTCTTCTATTCATAGTGCGGATGGACTTTTCCATTAACTTGCTGTACAGATTTTGTCCGATGCCAATAGGTTAACCAAGACTTCAGCATCACCTTTGTTGGTGATACCTTTTCAGATAGCACAGTAAGACAGGGCTCAGTGGGGACCCACAATCTCTTCAGTTGGTTTCTGTGTGGTTGCCTATTAAGGCCAGATTGCAAGGCCAAGTATGGGAATCGGGCAGTGTTGTATTATACTACCAGCTTGCATCTGGAACATCTGCATGGTCTGTAACATGGTCTGGAACATACACACACCTTGGTCTGTATAGGATTAAATTCCACTGAAGCTTCATTTTTCAGCCGTTCTCCTTAAAAATCTGTGAAAAACTTGGCTTTTAAGACATGTCATCAAATGAACTGGATTTCATGAATGAACTCCAATCAACAAGAGAAAGTTTTTGTTTCAAATTCTCCTCCCATTTTGTTCATAGGCCCTCCTGGGTGATTTTCTAAACACAATAATAAATAATAGAGGAAGGAAACTAGTCTGTTTTTTTGAAAAAAATAAAATAAATGGAAAATGTATTAGTATGAATGATTTTTCTCCGAGTTGCTCACTGTGCTTTTTATACCATGTCATTACAACACGCCTGACCTGTAAGTATAAAAATAGTAGAGGCCTGATCATTTTCAGTGCATCTGTCACTCTCATAGGTTAGAACTTTGTTTTTAGCATATTTTTTAATTGATTAACTGTGGCCTCTTCCCAACAAATATGTCATCAATTCTCAATGTTTCAGACAATTCTAAACAGGCCTACTTGGAGCTGTACCAGCGAAATCGCTGGCACAACTCCGAGCAGCCTGTGCAAGGCCGACTGGACTGGGGTTAGGATCCAGCATAAGTACCAGTTCCTGTTTCCACCCCCTTCCCTGGGGCAGTCCACCCACAAGACCACACCCCCTGCCTGTTCCACCTTCTCCCCACCCTTCCCAGACCCCCACACTGGGGGGTTTATCTTTTTGTTTTTGCTTGTCTTTTTAAATTTTTAAAATCTCTTAGTTTTTGGTTCAGTCTCTCTTCTTTACTGAATGGGTTTTTAAAGGACTGAAAAACTCAAGTTAATCATCGATCTCCTTTCTTGACCACCATTTTTTTCTGCCACATTTTCCAGATATTTAGTAATTTTCCCCTGATTGTCTTCTTTGCATACATCTTTTTCATATCAAAAGTGCTTTCAAAGGGAAAGTTAAGATAATGCATTAACATTTTGAATCTCAGGTACTCTCAATAGCACATCACACAGCTCAGTTATCAGATACTGCTCAATTTATTGCACAGACCCAAATGACTTTTGAGCAGCATAATTAATACAGAAAATATTTCCTTACTCTGTATAATATTTCACTGTCCCATAGATCAGGTATTGCTCCATAAATCACCAGATACTGCACAATCTTAGAAAAAGGTTGAAAAAATATTGCACTGTGCCTTGGCCCTATGTGTGTGTTGGGCAGCCCGATCTTAATGAAATCCCCATACAGCAATGCAGGCTAAGCTGCATCCCACAGTGGATTTTTGGTTGCTGGAGATCTCCTCAGGGTAAGGGCACATTTGTCCCCTCGCCCTGGAGTAAGCCTGAGCAGCCACTATGAGTCATTTCGGATCTTCACCAGCTATATTGCTGGCACAGGTCTGAGTTGATCTATGCAGATAGATTGGCTCTGAGAAGGGGGTGGAATTTGGCATGCACCACTGCTACCGAACCCCTCCCCTCCTAGCCTTGATCTGCTCATCCATCTCCTCCCTGTTCTGTCCTTTTCTGCCCTATTCAACACCCTCCATGCCCTCCTCCACCCAGCATGCCAGGCTTATCTGTTCTGGAGAGCCTCCATCATTCCACCAATGCATGCTGGAAGACTCTGGCCTTCCTGCCCGCACGCCACTTCCCTGCACTGCCACAAAACGCTTTATGGCACTTTGGCAGCAGCCAGTGCTGGCAGAACATAAGTCTGCTGGCACTTACTTTCAGCAGGATTGGGCCCTAAGAATCTTCAAGATTACAAGAAAATTAAGAGATTGGTGTTTCACTAAAAGTCAAATTATTAAATCTGACTACAAATCCAGATTAAGTCCAAATTACCTTTTAATATAACTCTCAAATCCAGAATGAGACTGTTTCTGGGTAATATGTTTTGCAATCCCGATTCTGGCAAAACTGAGTAAACTAGTCACAAGCAACACGTTCACAACGCAGTCAATTGCTACATTTGCTTCAATTTATTTTTTTAATTGCTACAATTTATTTTTCTTAATAAAAAAATGGAGAACAAACGATTCTTAGGAAAAACTATCCTGAAGCAGCGCTCTCACCATGTAGTTAATTGCTGCATGTATAGCATAATAGAGAATGAAGGATTCTTGAGAAAAACAGAATGATTTGCAGACCCTTCTGCTGGTGCCAATTATTCCAAAATTGATTCGAAGGGTGACAGCATGCCTGCGTTGTGCCCCAATACAGCTTCCGCGTCTGACTTCATGAGGTGTCAACTTCTGTTGGTCGATCCATAAGGTCTTTTTTGAGCTTCCCCCGTTAGAGACCATCTTGTCTTCCACAGCAAGGGAAAACCAAGGGAAAACCACGGAAGGCGGGGGCTGTTTTGCCTATAGGCAAAGGGGTTTACAGTCAATAGAAGAATAAAAATACATAATTAAAACTTATATAATATAATATTATATAATATATTAATTATATAATTAATCAAATAAAGACCGTTCGTGTTGTAGTAAAAACTTCAAAGACTTGTTTTAACTTTTCAGTCAAATGTTAAGTGAAGAAAAAATCTTTTTCACAGAGGCAAAATGCGATTAAAGTCTTCTCTTCCTGTTTGTTTCCTGGGTTCACAGGTCAGCCTTGAAGACTTGCATTGCTGCTGGCAACTTTGATAGGCCCATTCTGTGAATGAGCAGAACCTTTGTTTTCAAAGTTGCCCATTTGATGCTGAACATTGCCATAAAGTTTGCACATATGTGCTTTTGAGGATACAATCGTAATCTGGAGTTAAGTCGGCACAAGTCACTTGTGCTGTCCCAGGAATGTTGCAAATGCACTGTAAAGTGCGTTTGGACCACTCTTGGAGTCAGGGAGGCCAGCGCACAGACATGCGCCAGCTTCCATGTTTCCAAGAGTATTGCAAACGTACTTTATGGTGTGTTTGCAACATTCCTGGAGCAGCACAAGTGACTTGTACCAGCCTAACTCCAAGTTAGGTTTGTGCCCTAAGTAAAGTATCTGCTTAATATTTGTTTTGTCTTTTGCTGTATGCACAAGTCTGATTTGTGAGATAATTTACCAGTGCCACTTCTCTTTTGCAAAGGTAACAATGCCCGTGGAGCGAATGCGAATGCGACCATGGCTAGAAGAACAAATATATTCAAACAAAATACCGGGCCTGAAATGGTTAAATGAGGTAAAGTATGCCTGTGTTAAAGAGTAATAAACAAGAGCAGACAGACTGCTACACAGCTCATGCTGATCACACCCTGGTTTTTCATCTTGCTTTGCGAGCGTAAGCCTTACAGCAGTGATGTTGCTATGGCACCAGCATGACCTATGCTAGATCCTGTGGGGGAATTTTGGCGGCTTACTGGGGTAAGGGGATATTTTTCCCTTTCCCACAGGATACGCCCAGTAGCTGCAATGGGCCAAGCAGAGCATGCAAAGGGCGGGAGGAGAGGGAAGGAGGAATATGCAAGAACGAGCTTTGGTCTTCTGTCTGAACTGACCTAAACTCCTTTTCTGCAAATGGAAAGCACTTTGGGCAACATTTAAACCAATTTTCTATTAACGTGGCATCTTTCTGTGCCTCATATAGTCCATTCTGAGAGTACCCCAACCCTCTTGCTTACCTGGTTCAGAGAAGTTAGCTGCTGCAACCTTTCTTTTGCATGTGCTCCTTAGGATACAACCCATTGTTCTATTTTTATAGCTTTCTGGGAAATTCTAAAAAGACTTGCCAGGATTGCCTAGATGAGTGGTCCTCAAACTTTTTAGATCGGGACCCACTTTTTAGAATGGCATTCCTGTCAGGACCCACTGGAAGTAATGTCATTAACCTGGAAGTTATGTCATGGGCGGAAGTGACATCATCAAGCAGGAAATGTCATCATTGTGACATAATCAAAGGACACTCCTGGAATGCAAACTGGCATTCTTAGACTGCAGCAATTGCACAACCATGAAACAGTGTGACAGAAAGCAAGTTTAGGAAGTAAAAGCAGTGAACTAAAAACAGAATTAAAAAACCCTCACTTCAAACTGTTAACACTCACAAAAGGAATATAGCAAGAGTAAGCTCCAAGATGGCAGCTTCCAGCTTTCCACGACACACCAGACATCAGGTTGTGATCCACCAAGTGGGTCCCACAGTTAGAGAAAAACTGGCCTTGATGTCATGGGTTTTCCATTATTAAGGCTTGCTTATTTATTTTATACTAGCATGCCTTATTCTGTGACCTCATAACTGCTGTTGTAGCTGTTTCCAAGTTACATATATTTCTGTCCCCTCGAAAAAAGGTCCACTAAAACAAACCAATTAAAGTAATAAATAGCTTTGACATCACACTAATGCACATCCAGTAAAACCCCAATTAGAATATCTTTAGGTGCAAGTTCGTACTGAAGCATAATCTAGACATGTGTCATCTTGGGAACAAATTTTTAGCCATAAGGGGACACAGAAGTATTTTCAGGTATTTAGTGCTTTTCCTTAATTCCAGGAACGTCAACAGATGTTCAGTCATTGAATTGTATTCTGTGGGGAAATATTATTGAAACCGAAAGGGACCAACTGACAGAAAATATTTGCATGTCATACAGTTATAATGGATGAATTAAGATAATCATTGTTGGCATTTCCTGTTTTCTTTTCCAGGAATTGAAGATTTTTCAGATTCCTTGGATGCATGCGGCACGCCATGGGTGGGATGTTGAAAAAGATGCTCCTTTATTTCGGAACTGGGCCATTCACACAGGTAACAGAAGATTATTTCTGCTGGGCAGGTATACTCTGGGATATTCCACTTTCAAAACTATAATTTTCTCATTTCCTTGTCTATTTCCTTGCCTTTCCTAATTATCCCTGCTAACTGGGCAAGAAGCACTTTTTCAAGTGATGTTCCCTTATTTTTAGTAGGGGGTGAGTAATTGTCCCTGTTCACCCCTGCACAGTGTCTTTTCTAGTGGCTGCTGCTGGTGGTGCTCTGCATCTTTTTTTTTTTTTTTTTAGATTGTGAGCCCTTTTGGAACAGGGAGCCATTTAACTTTATTATTATTTAAACTGCTTCGTGAGTGTCATGTTGAAAAGCGGTATATAAATACTATTGATCGATGGATTGATTGATTGTCTATGTGATTACCTTACTGCCATGTCCCATGGGCACACATACAACTGCCTACATGGGGATTTAGGGTCCAGTCCTACCCCTCTTGGCTCGTACTGCTGGTGCCTGTGTCACAAAGGTGCCATAAGGCAATTTTAGCACCAGTGATGTGGTCATACTGCTGGTGCTGGGTCAGCACCAGTAGGCGCTTGGCCCCAGTGCCAGGAGAACTTTGTGTTAGAGCTGCCAGCAGTAAGTGGTACCACCATTGGTGGTGTGCTGTTTTGGACTGGGTGGAGGTTGTAACTGGGCAAGGGGAGGAGCAGGCCCGTGTGGGGAGTGGGTCAGGCGTTGGCTTCCACTGCTGTATCCTATCTTCTGTGTCATGCGGCGTGGCCCGACACATCTGGTGGTTCTCAAGTCTGTGCTGGAAAAACAGCCAGCTCAGACTTGAGGAGGCCCATTGCAGGGCTAGCGCCCTTACCCAGGGGAAAGGAATAAGCATCCCCTTCCCCTGAGGTGTCTCTAACAGTTGCCACGGCTCCTGTTGGGTGCAGTAATAGCCGTTTTGGCCCTTCTACTCTTACAGGAGCCGGGCAGTTCAGGATTGGGCTGTTAATCTATTGGAGGGGGGCATATGCTTGACTATATAGGGCTGTGAATATCCAGTCAAGTAAATAGGTGAACACTCTGAGTGCAAAAGGGCAATTGTTTAAATTCTTTACCTTCCTTGACATAGTTTTGCTACAGTTATCTATGCCTTAGTAGTGCTCATATGCAATTATACCTACATGTTGTACATGGTGCTGCTGCTGAAGGCTACTTGGAAACACTTGGTTCAAATTATGGCAGCCAGATTATTGATTGACATTGACCTCTGGGATTGTATATCAGCAAGATTTTAAAAAAATCTACCAAGAGTCCCAATTTGTAGGCACAATTCATTGTGGTGGCCTTGACCTATAAAGGCCTGTCCAAGCCTTTTACACCTTGGGAACAGAATATCTGAAGGACTAGCTGCTTCCTTATAAACCTGCTTGCTTCCTAAGATCTTCAGAGGCCCTGTTCTAGGTGCCCCTACATTTTGGAGGTTTGGTGTGTGGTGACTGGAGATATGGCTTTCTTTGTTGTGGCATCCTGGTTGTGAAGTTATCTCTGAAAGACACTTATTTGGCTTTTCCAAACATGGCAATTCCTTCGGATCTTCAAGCTCACCTGCATGGCTCAGGTTTAACAAGCAGGGAAAGGTACACTGGAAAGTGAAGCTTCTTTCCTGGATGAAGACCTCGTACTAGGTCTTTGTTAACTCACAAAGGAATAATTGACTTCAGTGAGTCCCAGTCAATTCCCATGTCTTTTTAAGGCACAAAAAAGATAGGACTGGCATTGCTGTTTGCAAAACAGAGCAGCACAATTCTAGCTGCTGGCAACATGCGTTGGCAACACTTCACTCTGTGCAGTTTTGCAAACTTAGGACAACTCGCATGTGACTCAAGTAACTAAACAAGTGGTTATTGGCTTGCCTGATGTATAGTTCACGCTGGTCTCTTCATGAAATCTAGTGAATGGGAAGAATCTAAGTAAATTTCAAAGTATTGAGGAGAATTTATTTTATAAGTGAATAACAAAAATTGTGTTGGATTTATATTGTAGTTTTGGATGATTATGTGGACTGTCTCATATAAACCATATACAACATTTCATGCTTTTATTACAGTGTTTTCCTCAGTTGGTATTTTTTTCATAATTTTTAGTGCTGCATTTTATTCCACATATTTTTCACTTAAATCAAGCCTCTGGAAAGAACATTCTATTCAACTACGAAAGAAAGCTCAGTTTGATAAATACCTTATTTTCTTCTTCGTTAGGAAAGTACCAGCCAGGAGTTGATAAAGCAGATCCAAAGACATGGAAGGCAAACTTCCGATGTGCTATGAACTCCTTGCCTGACATTGAAGAAGTTAAAGACAAAAGTGTAAAGAAAGGAAATGATGCCTTCAGAGTGTATCGGATGCTGCCATTATCTGAGAGGCCGTCTAAGAAAGGTAGATGGACAGAACATTGTGGACATAGCAATTGATTTGGTGATGGAGCTCAGTACCATGGAAACCAAGCAGATTATAGGCTGCTTCTCATATTCTGTGAAGAAGAGTTAAGTGCAGGCAGATGGCTGTTTCTATTGAAGAAGGTGCATTCCGTCTGCAGTACTCTTGAAAGCCCTGCACGCCTATCTCCTGCACATTATTTAGAGTGCCTATCTAGTTGTTGTACCCAAGCCAGCTTACAAGTTAATAACTTATAATTACAACAAGTACAACAAAAAAACTAACAGTTTAAAAAAAACCACCAAAATAAAACAGATTGTAGCAGAAAGGAAGTAAAAATATTTTTGTGAGTATTCTTCTCAAGTACTACTGGGAATGTAACAGAAACTGAGAGTGCACTCAGATGATATGCTCAATAAGTAAGGGCAGTCTAAAATGGTAAAAACAAAAAAAATACATATATACCACTATATGACAGTGATTACACCTGATAAAATGCTTTAAAATTGATTAAAAGGTTAATTTGGAATGAAAACACCTGACACCGCTTTCACCAATTTTTATTTTTGGATTACACTGGCTTCTCTTCCCCCCCCCCCCAATAAAACAGTTTTAGACTGCCTCAATATGAAATGCCTATACAATGACTTTCTGATATTTGGAAGTGATTGACTGAGACTATGTTAAAGTTGGCAAGTATATCGGGAAATGGTTATTGAAAGCTTTTCTTGCATTTTTACAGGGAAGAGATCCAAGTCAGACAAGGAAGACAAAATGAAAGTAATTAAGGTATATTTTGATGCGCCATGAGCAGATCTGTGGCCTTCTAGTCACTGTGTAAAATTAATGGGAACTCTTTCCATGACTTATTCATCACCTTGCACTTTATAGGATATTGCAAGTAACCAATTTATTCAGCGCACTGAGGAAAATTTTGGACAACAAATATTTGTCTCATTATTTTTGCTATTTATTATACTCTCAGCCTTACCTACCTCACAGGATTGCTGTGAGGAAAAAAGAGAGAAGGAACCGTGTATCCCACCCTGAGCTCCTGGAAGAAAGGGGGATATAAAAATGTGAAAAATAAATGCAGATGGGCCTGCAATATCCTCTGACTTGAGACGTGCAAATTTTAAGAATCCTGGAACCTGTTCAGGCCTCCCTGGGCCTCAAAATGCCTATAAAAGCGTCACTTCTTGTTTCCCTGGGAAAGTGAAAGGTGTGTCTTTTTGGCCAAAACTGCCATTCTGAAGCCTGCTGAGACTGTGGGCAGTCTCACGCGGCCTCTGCAGACCTCAGAAAACTGTACACAGTTCAGCTCCGTTCGGGTTTGGAGAGTGGGGTGGCCCCAAATCAGCAGGTTTCAATACCAGCGGATTTCAGTACCTGCGGGGATTCCAGGAACAGAACCAGATATTGAGCGCCACCTATTCTTCTACCCCCCCCCAAAGGGTCAGGGTGGCTTAACAGAATTCAGAAAACAGGCACCTTTTAAAGTGATATCCTGTTAATCGTAATGATGGTTCTTTAGCACAGCATGGTGTCTTTAACAGTGGCTGTTGCTGTTGCTTCTTTTGCAGCTTTTTATTTGTGTGGGTGTGTGAGTTCACCATTTTGGGGGAAGAGGACCATAGTGTTTATTATTTAGCTATGTAAACCACTTTGTGACCTACTTTTAGTTGAATTGTGGTGTATAAATATTAGTCATAATCATTAAAGCAAAATAATCAAAGGCAAAAAAATAAGCATCCATGCAGAACCAAGAATAAAAAAAAAACAGCAGTAAGGGACAAAAAAACAGCAGTAGAACACTAATGAAACTGATGAGTTTTTAGTGTCTGTTTAAAAAAACAGCAGTAACTGAGCCAGCTAGATCTCCTTGAGGAACTCTACAGTCTTGGAACCACCACCAGAGAGGCTCTCTTGCATCCTCACTAGCCACAACTCTTCCAGAATATTTTTTTTTTGCGTTGAAAAAGGGGGTATTAATATTCATAATAGTAACAACATTTCTGAGTTCCCTGGGCCACTCTTTTATACACTCTCACCAGCAGTTTTGTGGAATTAAAAACGTCTCTGTGCCGGTTTGTCATTTCTTGTTCTCGGTGGAAAGGAGGCGCAAGGGAGGCTCCCCGTCGGTGCTCTGAAGCCAACGCTACGAGTAGTGTCTGCTTCACAGCTTTAGCGCCAACACGGGGGTGCTGCTTGCCCCCCCCAACGTCATTGCTAAGCACATAGCATCATCGACGTTTCACGCAATCTAGGAATGCGCTGCCCGTGGAGAACTTATGCTCTGCTGACACATTTGGGGGGTACAAAATTTGTTGTTATTGCAGTGAAGCATTGGTGTGCTTGGTTGTAGCCGGAGGAGGCTTAATGTCTGTGAGTGTGTACTAAACTGCAATTTCCACATTCAACACAATTGGAAAGCTGTGATAAATATTTAATAAAAATGTTCTGAGGCAGTACGTCACCCTCATAACCTGTAGTGTAAATTTTTCATCATGAGCCATGCATTCATATTTCTTGGATAGCATGTTATAAATTCCGTATATTGCTTTTGATATATGCAGGCAATTTTTATAAAGAGGGTTGGGACAGATTGTAGTTTCAGCTGTGATCCTGTAAAACTTCTTTACGGCCCAATCCTATCCAACTTTCTAGTGCTGGTGTAGCCGTACCAATGTTCTGCATCTTGTGGTGGGGGCGGAGGCTGTCATGGAGACCAGGGACATACTGTGATGTTTCCGAGCTGGCGAACACAGAACATCACAAAGCCCAGTGGCCTGGAATTGATACAACACGGATTATGGGGGTTCTGAAGCCCGCAGAGGTCGTATACAGCCTCTCAGAAAGGCTCCATACGTGACTAGAACCTCATTCTGGTTGTGTTTGGATCTCAGTGATCCAGAAGTGTTATGTCACTTCAGTGTTACATCACTTCCCTGCTTTTTAAACACTTGCAGGGGGTTTATGAAGCCTGCAAAGGCTGTGTGCAGCTTCTGTGGGCCTCAGAAAGGCTCTCAGACGCAACCAGAGAACATCTCTGGTTACGTCAGGGAACTCAGGTCCCGGGTGGGTCAGGTGAAACTCCACCTCCCTCCCTGACAGTGATGTCATTCAGGGGGAATGGACCAGAACGGGCGTTTCAGATCCTAACGGGCTCCATGGCTGGTTCCGGGTTCCCGACAAGTACCAATCAAAAGTGAGTTCCTGTTCCTAAATCATTTGAATGACACCACTGCTCCCTGACCACATGTCTGTGATGGTGGCTTCCCCCAGGTAAGGGAACATTTGTTTTTCATGGGGCTGCATTGTGGCTGCATTGGTGCTGGAATGTTGAATAGGACTGGGCCCTTAGTCTAGCCACATCATAATAACTGAGAAAGGTGAGAGAGGATTCAGAGAGGATGGCCAAAGGATGCAATAAGGCAGTGCTTTCACATACCCCCACGCCCTCAAGAATGCTAACTGTTTCCCACTGTTTTCTGTCTAGCAAGAACCAGAGGAGTCGTTCCCTGTGCTAAGTAATGGAACATGTCAGGTGTTTCCCGATTACTGTTTACCTTCCACAATCAAATCTGAAGTCGACAGTACAATTAACATTGTAGGTATGTGGTTCCAAAATGTTCCTTTGTGTGCTTGGTAAACTCTTATAATAGTAGCCTTAGGCTTTCAAGTTCAGTTTTGCTATATTGCTAATCAAATAACAGAATTTATCATAGCAACAGCATTTCCTGTTTTCAAGTGACCTAATCATATTCTAGTTTTGTTAGCAAGCCCATTAAAAGTCACCAGGAGATGGCAAAAATGTACGTAACAATTAATTAAGAAAATTGTAATACTTCTTGTCTTATCCAAAAGGCTATTTTAATTGTAGTATAATAATTAGGTGTTTTTGTTTTTGTTAAACACCGCATAAAAACACAAAACAGCGCCTTGGGTTTTTTTTAAAAAACTATTTGAATAAGAACACAAAACACTGCATTTTTATGTCTGCGTCTTGTGCATTTTTATTTTCCATAAATTAAAATGATTACTTTTCCAAGTAAAAATAATATTGTGGCTGCATCTGCTGACACTATATTACCTATATCATCTACCTAGTACCATTTTAAAGCGTTTAAAATTAGTAAAAATGAGAATGGAGGATAAAAACACATAACACTGCAATTTGCTATTTTAATCAAGAAATTTTGGGGAAAATATCACCCGAAACACAAACCCTTAATTATAATGCATGTCAAAAAAGAATTTTTTTTCAGATTCAGTAGATGCTTCCCCCCTTTTCTGAACAGCCCAGTAAAGACAACATTGACCTTTTCAAACCATGGTTGCAACTCGGGAGCCAGCCTTGGGACATGTGCTCTTTTCCTCTCCCTTCTCTTGTTTGCATATGTATTATGGTTATTACTAGCCAGATTATAAAACCCTTTTGAATATGTCAGACTCCCTACAGAACAATACATCAGTTTTGACTAGATCTTTATCCATTTTAGGGAAGGAAGCTACCGTTCACCACAATACTAAAAAGACACGTAGTGTTAATGTTTATGTGCTCTTGTTCTTGTACAAAGTTGTAGGAGAATCACACTTTGAGGGTGATCCTGAGGATCATATGATCGTTCCCAATCCACCTGATGTTTGCCAAGTAGTAGAAGTGACAACAGAGTGCGATGACCAGCCCAGCAGTATGAGTCAACTATATCCCCTTCAGATCTCCCCAGTCTCCTCCTATGAAGGTAAGTGGCCTCTGCAGGCAAAGGAAGTTGAGACCCTAGTTAAGGAGATCCTATATTTGAACTTTTGTCAGGTTATCTCTTTTCTGTTTTAGGATAGTCTGCAGGTATTTTCCTATTGTAAGAAGAAAAATTGACTATATCAAGAACTGTATGTGCAAAAATAATTAGGCATATAATGCTTTGATTGAAAATTAAATTTTGAATTTTGAAATATACTAGGTGCTGTTCAGTTTGGAGAAGAAATAATCTTTGCTTAGTGTGTTCTGTCGCAAAGGCAAGGACCAAAGACCGAATATGAAGCTGCTTTCTCTTGAGCCAAGTCATTTGTCTATCTGGTCCAGTTCCGGCAGTGCCAGTTCCAGTTGGACTGGCAGTGGCTCTCAAGTAGAGATCCTTTCTTTCACCTACTGTCTGATCTTTTTTTAAAACAATTTTCTACCAATGATGCGTTAGAGCAACATTGGTAGAAATGCAATCTCTAGCGCATCTTAAAATGAAGAAGCATGTGCTTTACCACTGAAGTTTAAGTCCACTCTATGGGGAAAAGACATGGACTCACTCCATAAGGTACAGTTTCACCGTCCACTCCTATTCTGCCCTGGCGCTATGCAGCACAGTGGTATCAAAATTACCACCATGGTATCCAGCAGGGCCAGAGCAGCAACTGGAGTCTCCTCGGGGTAAGAGAACCGATGGTCCCTTACCGCATGTAGAACTCTGCTGGCCCAAATGGGTCTCCTCAGATCTGTGCCTCCTAGTAGTAGTAGTATATGTGCTGCCAAAGCAAGCACCTGTGCCTACTATTTACAGTGCAATCCTATACCCCCTCGCACCAGTGCTAAGCTATTGCGCCGGCCAAACACTGTCGCAAACGTGCCGTAAAGTGTGTCTGCAACAGCGTTGTGGTACAGGACTGGTGCAAGCAGTAGTGCCGATGCTTGGGCATTGCTGCAACTGTCGGCAGCGCCGGCCATATGCCAGTCCAGCATCGGCGTCGCTCGGTCGGCACAGGGCCTCCACAAGGGCATTCCATAGGTGTTCTGGGGGTATAACTGGGCGGCGCAGTGGGCGGAGACGGCGGTTGTGATGTGGTTGTGACACAGGATGGCCGTAGTGCCACATCTTAAAGCCCATCCCCAGCCATGGAGGCCCCGATTCAGATTGCTCCTTAGCACTTTCCTCTGCACTTGCAAAACAGCAGGTGCAGATCCGAGCAGCCCCATAGGGGCTTAGGGTGCCTGGGGCTTATGTGGGTGCAATGGGAAAATCTCCCCTTGCCTTGTGCTATGCTGCTGCCTCCTATTGGCCTAAGGATGCAGCCCTGCTATGTCAGCCTTACTAGGGTGGCTTAGTATAGGATTGCACAGAACCAAGGAGACCTGTGTTGGTCTCCACGGCTCAGGAGGGGTATATAGGATTTGGCCATCATCCTCACCCCTCTTAGGTTCGATTCTCCCCTCATTCTGCCCCCTCACCCAGGTCTGACCCTCCCTGCCTTCCCCCACTCCAAAAAAACTTCCCTGCTACTGAGGGGCTGTTCTCCAGCATCCTTCCAGCACTGCCACTCCACCTGCACCGCATGTCTCCCACATGGCACTTTTGCTACCCCCAGTGCCAGCCCTGGATACCTTTGGATTGGGCCCTAAGTGTCCCAACACTCACATAGTTGTCTTTTAGTCCTATACTAGCCCATTTTCTCCCCATACATGGCAAGGTATTTTTTTCAATAGGGGGAAGATTTCTGGAAGAAAATTATTCCAATGAATGAATGAAAATTGATACATCTTTGGATCACAGCTTTGTGGAAAGCTGCAGAACAAAGATGCCCTCCTCTTTGATCACTAGTAGCTCTGCTTAAAGTTGTCCAGTTTCTGTGTCTTGTATAAGGGACTGCAAGCAAGTATGTCCTATGCAATGTGCTATAATGTCACAAGTATAAGAATTGTGACTTTCAAGGGATTCCTCCCATTTAGGCTACCCAAATCCCTCACCCTAATATGAGTAACATGTGCAGGAGTGCACATGCACTCAAAGGGTTGCCCAATTTACACTTCCAACTGTGGGTTCTCAGGTTATAATGGGAGGAAGGCATCTCCCAGTCCCATGTGCAGCTCTTTGGATCCCAGCCCTAAGTGCAAGTGGCATGTGTGGTTGCAAGCTGCTTGGCATATGAGGCACGGGAGCAGAACGTTCATGTGAAATTGAGGTAATGCTACAGCATCAGGATTCATGGGCTAGTGTACAGTGGAACCTCACTATCTGCTGATTTGGTATCTACTGATTGACTAACCACTGATATGGGGGGGCATCTTTAAATGCCTTCTAACAAGGGAAAAAAGGGCCAAAATCCCATTTCCTACCTTCCTACCTTCCATTTCACTATCCATCCCATCTAGTGGCTGAATGTGGTATATACCAATGCATTCTAGGGCAACAATGGAGGAGAAAGAAACCTGGAAGTGGGTCTTTAAAGCAATTTTTCCATTGATTTTCAGTATCCACAGATTTATGTGTTAACTGGGGGTTCCAGTTGTGGATAACGAGACATGACTGTGTAGTCTTGTACATAAAGCACCACCATGTAGCAGTGAAATTTACAAAGTATATAAGCTGTAAATATACCAAGGACAAAAACATGTTCCTGGGAGAACACAGAGTAGCAGGGCGCTAAGATGGCCTCACTTAGAAATGACAAGTCCTTGAGCCTGGAAATCTAGATAAACATCAAATTGCTTTGATAAGAGTTATTGCTTCTTGGGTGTAGGTGTTGATGGCATTGCTTGGAGGTGTGCCAAAGGAATGTGCAGACTTTGCTGTTTTGTCCCTGAGATCTGTAGTGTGGTTAAGGTAGTATTTACAGGGCTGATTGAGAAGGGGGCTGCTGCTCCTGCAGGAGGCTGAGAAGAATATCTTCATTCTCCTTTGGACGGTCAAATAGGCAGGCACAGTATTACACCTGCTTCCCTTTAGCAGCTTCTGACTTTTAATATAATTTCATCTCCTGCTTCCAGTTTATGGTGCTTTATTCCTCTGAGATCAATTATCATTATGCTTAACTGCCCAGGTGGCCCCCCACTGAGCAGCTTATCAGTAAGCCTTGAAGTTGTGCCTTGAAATCTATTCTTGTATAAGATGAAACGTTCTTAAAAATAATGTTTTTCATTTACCTGTAAGGTGAATTCCTGTTTGCTTCTGCAACCATTTAAAGTGCTGCTCATCTATAGCCAGGATAAACACGTGAACTCATTAAGTTCTGATATTCAAATGGAATGATGTTCTTATTTTTGGCCGTATTTTTTCTCACAGGAAGTGAAACAACAGATAGCATCCAGAGTGATGAAGAAAATGCTCAGGTAAGCAAAGGCATGCACAATGTTTCATGAGTTTCCCCCCTTTTTATATTTTGCCAAATATGCTTCATTTCTTTTTATGATTCAAATGGTGGCAATCTGGAGATGGAAACCTAATTCCAGTGTGATACTAGGGAACAGCACGGTTCAAAGAGGTTGAGCCCCAAGAATGAAGCCTTCTCTCTGAACCTCTTTATGTCAGAGAAGCACCACTGAAGTCAGGGAGACTTCGGAGTATGAGCTCTAGGTATCATCATAACATAACTGAGTCAAAAATTACCACTGAAAATCGCTTCCACATTGCAAGCAACAGCCACATCTGGACTCAACATTCCCTGTGAGTCATTTAAATCTTATGGCACACATTCCTGCCAGAACCAAAATCCACCAAGAAGATTTTATGCTGATGAGGTAACGCACCGGAAGGTCTTACTGACCCATAGAAGTAGTAAATCCTTTCCAGCACTGAGGTAAGGGCACTGCAGCCTCAAAGCAAAGGAACAAACATTCCCTTACCTCGAGAAGGCCTCTGTGCAGGATCCCCCCAGTTGCAGGATGCAGCACATGCCCCATTGGCACAGCGATGTCAATACTGGAAAGTTGGTGAGGATTGCGCCCTAAATGCGTTGTTGGAATCAGCAGTTGTAAGAATTCTGTTTCAGTTGAGCTGATGCTAAAAATACAGCAGTGATGGGACATATCCATATTTCATCTACATGACAGCAGACAGTGCTTGTACTCCGATAATCCCTGGGAATCTTTGCTGTAGCGTTTGCAGCAGCTATTTTCCCATAAGAGAAGTGGAAGTAAGAGGTTACTATAACTCCTGTGGAAATGACTTTTGGTGACAGCCATACTAGCAACATTAGAATTGCTCCTGTCAGTCTGAATGCAAGTACCCTGGCCTAACTGGCCTGCAAATCAGGCTGTGCTGAGGCAGCAACTGGCAGAACTGCTGAATGAGCCTGACTCTCAAGGCCCAGGAAATACTTGCCTCAGTACTTTGAGTTTAGTTCCAATACAGCAGCTATTTTTTCAGTATTGCCATGTAGGAGATTCCTCAGGGCTTGTTGTAGAACTCCAAGGGAAGCCAGGAGAGGTCAGTGCCCCCTCTTGCTTGTTTGTGCATAATCCTATGAGGCTTTTTGAAGTGGATGTATATCTGCCCGAAACATGGCTGATAGTCAAGGCAAGCTATTTTGATGTAATGTGTATTTTTCCAGGCTATTTCAGCTGTCATAGGATAAGGTTATATAATGCTCTGTGAAAATTAACAGTAAAGCTGGGAACTTGTTCATACCCTACCCCCCTCTGTGTGTGTGTGAGAGAGCACTTCAGTGGAAAGTGTGCATTAGTTATAGCCTGTTTGTCATATCTCGCTCACAAGCTGCCACTTTTGGATTTCCTGAGTTTACGTGTGGTTGAACACAATGGCAGGAAACTCTCCTAACCATGATGGAAAGCTTCTTGCACATGTGATACCTTTTGAGATGAAAAGTATTTTTCTCCAGCTTCACTCAGTTCTTGCACAAGAGGCTATCAGGAGAAAACGCATAGTTTCACTCTTAATTTCTGTTGCTGATTTTTGTTTTTAACTCTAGAATGGGGCCAGGTCTTGGAACTGTAGATTGTGCAACTAAGAGGGCACAATTCAGCCACAATAAAGCACTTTTTAATTCCTATTTATCACAATGGGAAACTGCTAAGCACATGAATGATAGCTGAACTGCACATGGCAGTAGCAGATGCATAAATTGGGAGGCAGAGAGCAGGAGGTACAACTTGAAAGCATAAAGGAGACACATGAAACAAGAGGTGCTGAATTCTTTTCTCCGTGCTGGATTAACTTCTGGTATCAGATCCTGGCCAGGAGAAATATTATCTTAGGGGGCAGACCACACCTACACTCTTTCCTGCTTTGCTTTTGATCAGGGCAAACCTTCATTCAAAGCACAGGTATTCCATAGTTGCATGCAATTTTGTTACCAAAAGAGCTGGCAAGGGAAATTATTACTAAACACCTCTCAGAAGGAACAGTGGGACCAGCCCTTGCTGCAGAGAGAAAGAATAGAGCCACAATTGAAAGCACAACTGTTTACACAGCTGGAATATGGAATACTGGGATGGGGAGAACCTGCCATTTGTCCCAGGAACTGCTGTAAGGCGTCCTGTATAGTAGAGGAGTTCCTCTTTTTGCCTCTTCTGCACTTTCACTAGCACAATTAACTACAATTTTGCAAGTGTGATTGTACAGCCTATGCAACGAAGAACTGTCCCTATCAGATACAGTATTAGAATGGTGACTAAAACTACATAAAATCTCTTTCACCAACCATCTCTTCTCTTTAGGGCCAGCTTCAGTGGCAAAAGGAAAACGTTGGTGGCAAACAATACTATAGCAACTTGGGGACAAGGAACCCCCCTTACCCACTTCCTGGCATGGCTACCTTTGTGACTTCTAATAAGCCTGACCTCCAGGTCACCATCAAAGAAGAAACCTGTCCTCTGCCTTACAACAGCTCCTGGCCACCTTTCCCAGATCTTCCTCTCCAACAGATCGTGTGTTCAGCTTCCACCAGTTACAGTAGCCGGCCAGACCACGAAAACCGGGCAAGCGTCATCAAGAAAACTTCAGATATTACTCAGTCGAGGGTCAAAAGCAGCTAAGCCGTTGACTGGTATGTTCTCCGCTGATGTGGTGTTGTGGCTTTGAGGAGCACATTGACTGCACAGTCAACAAATCTAAGGGAAATGCCTTGCTATAGAACAAAACTGTGTCCAACTCCAGTACCTGGAGCATTTAAAACTCAGGACTCCGGTCATCAGAATGTAAAGAAGCCCAATGTTGTTTCAAGGTTACAGCCCAGGAAGAGAAGGCCCACAAAGGTAGGTTCTAGAGTGTCATCCAGAGGACCAACAGCCCCCAAACAGAGTTCCTACATTTCTTGCAGTCAAGGCCACAATGGAACTGAAGAGCTCAAAATGGAAGAGAAAATGTGAACTTGCTGGATTTTGCCTCCAGGATCCATTGTGAATATGTACATAGCGCAGTACTAGCAATGTTGCAAGTCTGCTTTTGCACCTTATTAAAACGCACTTGCAAAGAAGACCTTTCATTAACTTGCTCTAATTAATGGCACACTTTCTTGCTCCCCCTGCCAACTTTGTACTTTTTTCAAGGCTATTCTAGCTAATGTGGCTTCGGACTATGAAAAAATAAATTAAATTGGAAGGTAAAAAAATCTTTCCATGTACATTTCACAGATTTTTTTTTTAAAAAGAGTGCTTGTCTTGTATGTGTCTAATCTGCTATGCTTGAAAGCTGTGTGGTACAATAGAAGAAGAAAATCTATTACAGATATATTATGCAAATTCCCAGGTTTTAAAGAAAAAAATACTCTAATTCTAACCAGAGCAAGCTTTTTTATTTTTTTATACAGTGAATATTTTATTCAAAGTAAAATTCTAAAGTGAATATAATTGTTTCAGGTTTTTTATCTTTTCTACAGCAAATTTATAATTTTACGATTCAGTATCTTGGTTGTCAGCAACTATTACATCTTTGTGGCACATTTTTTCTTTTTTTCTTTTTCTTTTTTTACAATTTGTAAAGGTGAAATAGCTTTTAATGAATTTATGTAGCAATCAAACTATCCTGTGGATTGATAATAAATATTATATATAGTAAAATTTTTAAATAAACACCTTGTCTGTATTTATGGGTTTTTACAAAAATGAAATCTGATAAAAGACATCCAAAGTGTGTGAAAAGTGGGTGATGTTTGTGTTTTTTTAAGTAGTTTCCTTATTCTGAAATGTATTGTGCGTTTTGCGTGGAATGAAAGGCATTCATGTAATGCATGTGCCAGCAGGAAGCAGTGAAATCTTGACATTAGGAATATAATCCGACCAAAATTAAGACCATTTCAATCCCTGTTGTGAAAAGGACATCTGCCTTTCTTTGCACTTGAATTCAATTGAATTCATCATGCATCAGTATAGTTGGAGCATGCCCAAAGAGTTAAAGAAAGTGTTAAAGAGTATAATATGGCACATTCAGAATGCAATCCTCACCTGGAGTGAGGAGTAGGAGTGCTGGAGTAGGCATGCCAACTGGCCTGTGCTGTATCCAGCACAGGTGAAGAGCAGCCTTGGGTACAACGTGAAGTAAGGGGATTTTAGTCTCCTTACCCCATGTCACGCACCAGCCAGCCCAATAGGGGAACTCAATTTGCAGGTGCAAATCTGAGCAGCTCAGGTAAGGCTGATCAGGTTGGGGACCGGGGAGTGGGGGTGGGTTAGGAACTGGCCTATGTCAGCCAGGCTGGTTCCCATACCTGTCCTGGACCTGATCTGCCTCCCCGTCTGCCCCCAATTCCCCCTCCCAGGCTCCAAACTGCCCTCCTGCTGCCTTCTCCAACCCCCTATTGGAGGGTTGCTCCAGGCCAGCACAGATTCACCCTATTCCGGCGCAGTCCCTCATTCCGGCACTGGCCCAGGAGTGTCGCAAACATAAGGCACATCTGCACCGACTCTGGAGTTGGGGAGGCCAGCACACAGACATTTTCACTGAGGTCAATATTTCCATTGAGCTGTTCATCACAGCCCTTTCTCTTTCCTGGCTCAACACTGAGTTCAGACCCCATTGGTGTATGTGTGAAGCTGAGATATTTTGCCCTAAAGTGCATTGGTTCACACTTACTTATTGACACTGAATCACATTTGCCATTTGGCTGCCCAGTCACTCAGTTTAGAGAGGTTCCTTTGTAGCACATCACAACATGCTTTGGTTTTTACCACGCTGCAAAGTTTGGTGATAACTGCAAACCTGCCCACCTGGCTGTTTACCCGGTAATCTAGGTCAGTGGTCTTCAACCCTTTTCATGCCACATCCCCAATAAATAAAAAAATGAGGCTGGGGATCCAACTGTAGTTCCCACTTCCATCCTGGGACCCATCTGCCCACCCCTATGGCTGCCCACTCCCCACACCCATCATTTCCTCGCAGCACTGTTTACTGTAACCAAATATTATTATTAGATCAGGAAAAATTACCATGAGACCTGGGATGAGTGAAAGCTATTTTAGCACAATTGTTACAAACCTGAGCAGGACTAGGCCACAATCCCCTGGTACCTGAAGGGGGTATACCTTTAACTGGCGGTGCTCTAGTCCAGTATTCTTAAATCTTTTTTTATTTCCGTCAGTTGCCATGACCCCACAACTGAGGTTTTGTGACCCCAACCTGACCACAAGGTTGAAGAATACTGACCTAGATAATTTCTGAAGAAGTTAAAAAGCACCATCCCAAAATAGATCCCACTTCCCTCCATGGAAACACTGTTCTTTTCTATTCTCTGGAATCTGTTATTTACCATGTAAACATGCACAACCCAAGTTCCTGTAACTGTACAACATATCCCAGGTCTGTTTTATAGCACCAACAAAAAAGAGATTGTGATAGCATGTACTATACTTAAACCAGACTTTACTTTTCAACTGAGGTATTAACCTGAATTTAAATTGGAAAATCTCTCTCTCTCTCTCTCTCTCTCTCTCTCTCTCTCTCTCTCTCTCTCTCTGTGTGTGTGTGTGTGTGTGTGTGTGTGTGTGTGTGTGTGTAGCTGCAAATTAGGTATCTTTCCAATTTGGCACATAGCTCAACAAATTACATACATTTTTTCAACAGAAGTCAAAGCCAATAAAACACAGGAATTTTACCTATATTTTTGTATTGTGCTTTTGTACTATCCTTTTTTATTGGAAACCAGTTAGGTGCACCAGCACTGGTGCAATTTACTTCTATATTAAAAATTTGTTGGAATCTAGAAAAAAAAAGAAAGTCTTTTAAGAAGCAGCCAAACATTAGCCTGTCAATTTTAAAACTACTTGGACGTTGGTAATTTATCATACAGAGTACAGCTAGAGCACAAGGAAACCACAAGGAAAGCCAGCCAAGCCCTCATACTTGTGCCTAGTCCTGATAATGAATTTTTCCAAGTATGTGCTATTTTTCTCATATTTTCTCAATAACAGATCGCAGTGCAGCCTTTTAACTATTTCGTGTCACTTGGGATAAACAGGTCCAAATGCACGTATAATTGACAGCAATTGACAAAAAAGGTATAGAAAAAAACCCTTCTTGTTTGGACCAATTCCATTTATGCAGGGTAGATCTACAATTAGACATTCTTTCAGATAAGAGCTCTGTACAGCCAGTGTGCCGCTCACATATTATCTGGAATGTCTGCATTCTTAGAACAAAAAAAGTTGGATTTATGTTTGCACATCAGGGATTCCCCAATTTGTCTCTAGCCCCAAAAGGTACTAAGAAAGCATCTTGCCAAAGTGCACAATTCTCAGCACTATGATCCTGGTTCAGCTACATCCCTGTGCAGCAGCCAGAACTATGTAATGTACTTATAGACAGAGATGGGAGAAAACAGTTTTATTTTTAATCACAGATTCTCGTGTTTTCCAAAAGTTAAAAGTGCAGAAAGTTGGGGTTGTTTTTTTTGTAAAAATGTACATTATAATGATAAATTCACTTTAAAAGTGTACTAGGTTCGTGATATAGGTAGTATGGTGTCAGCAGATGCAGCCACAGTCATTACCCATACACCTCCTCCTGCAATACTAAATAAAACAGTATAATTTTTTGGCAGATTTTGGGTTTTTTTTTTACACAAATGAGAAGTGCAGAAAGCAGAGGAAACAATAGAGGATTGGGCTGGATGAACACTTTTCCATCTTCTGTCTGCATTTCACTGTTTACAAATCATAAATGATTGGCAATAGTTCTATTTAGAGAAACGATGGAAGAGTGTGGATCTGGATCCTCTAATGTCTCTTTTGCTGATTTTTATGACTAGGTCTTCGTATCTACTGTCCCAACAGCTGGACTGTGGGTACAGCGCCCGTTTTAGAGCACAACCAGTTAATTATATGCTCACAGAAGCCCACAGCTGGATTGGAGGCATGCAGATTTACTGCTGCATTGATGCTCATTTAGCCAGATGATCCTGCAAATATCTATAATTAAATGTTTATGAACATTTATAGCATTAGTTGCTTTTCTGCAAAATAATACATGTGGCATTTGTAGAGCACTTTCTGAGTGTGCAAAGTGCTTCACATGTATCATCTTGATGTAGTCCTTACAACAACCCTATAAGGTCAGTAGTATCTTCTGTTGCTGCTGGGGCTGTGAGGGAGTGGCTTGCCAAAGACCACTTACAGCACATACAGTTTAAATGAATGGAAGTAAATTCCATCCAATTGTGTTCAATGGGACTTACTCTCAGGTGTGTTTAGCATTACCAGTGTTAGCTAGTTCATGGCAGTGTTGAGATTCAAGCTAGAGGAAGTCTTGATTTGCAGCTTACGGCACAATCCTACAGTACAGGTTTACTCATAGGTAAGTTCTATCATGTTCAATGGGATTTACTCTGAAGAAAATGTGTATAAGATTGTGGGCTTAAAGCCTAATCCTATCCATTCCTCCCTCTTATCAATGCAACAGCACCAAAATGGTGACTGGTGGGGGCCGTTTCGGAGATCTCCTCTGGGTAAGATAACATTTATTCCCTTACCCAGGAGTAACCCTCTGCAGTGTGGGTAGGGGACTTGTGGCATCTAAATAGGTGGCACAAATCCTCCAGGACCTGTGCTCAGGGCTGTATTATCTATAAGGCTGACTAGGCTTAAGCCTAGGGGCCCTGAAGGACGAAAGGCCTGTCAATTCTTTCGTCAAAGGCCTGTCAATTCTTGCTAATCTGCCCTGATGTTGTGACACAATGTCTGAGTTGTGCCTTGTTGCTCATGGCAGGCCACAGGGAGCCAAGCTTTGGCGATGCAGAGCTTCCACAGGAATCTGGCCTGCAGTAACAAGGACTAGGGGGTGCCCTCCTTTTTCTTTTGGGAGGCAATCCAGGGCTATATTAACCCATGGCTGGGTTAGTACTGGAGGTGCTGGTACCAAGAGTGCCAGAGAGGGGCCGAAATACCTGAAAGCCTAAGGTCCCGACCATTGGTTAATGTGGCCCTGCCTGTGCTGCAGGATCAGGTCTGGAAAGGGGGGTTGGATATTGGTAGCAGCACCTCCACCAATCCCACCCCTTCTGGGCATGATCCATTCATGCCCCAATCCATCACCACCCCCTGCCCCATATCACCTCATTCTGTCATATCCTTTCACTATCCTGCCTCTCCCATTGACTTACTTTTGTCGGCAATCAGCAGGTTAAGTGCTAGAGTGTGCACAGACCTTCTCACTGGTGCTGCTGGCAGCATGTCAAGTGGCGGACTGACAGAGTGTCTTCTGCAACTGGCACTAACTGCTTTACAGCAGTCAGCACCAGCGCAGCGTTGGGTGTGAGGATGCAGGGTAAGATTGGTCTGTAAGTCTCTTATAGCACAATCCTATGCATGTCTACTCAAAAAATAAGTTCCATTGAGTTCAATGGGACTTACTCCCAGGAATGTATGCAAAGGATTGCAGCCTTAGCTATTAGAATACACAATGTACTTAGTGACTTGCAAAATGTCAAAAATACCACCTATTAATAAAAACAATGAGAAATGTATTAAGAGAACAAATGCCTATACATTGGCCAAAAGAATAAATAATATTTAAGAGCATGCTAGTGTTAACTCCACCATTTAGTCACACACACCATATAAGTGCAGAGCCAAATAAGCACCTTGTATAACAGAACAATTTCAACTGTCAACAAGGCATCAGTTCCACACCTGCTACTCTGAAACAAATGTGTCAGAAACTAAACAAACTAGCACCTGTTTCAGTAAGGACGGCTCTGCCAAGTACTAGGTGGGAGGAGATTTCAAGATCAAACAATGCTATAGAAACAAAGGTAAAAAGAGCCACTGTAATTGTTGGAACCATCTGCTACATTGTAAACTGGCCAATTACCTGGCCATGGTATTCCTCACAGTGGCTCGTGGTTCTTCCTGTCCAGTCATCGTAACGATTGATCTGGTGGACCTTACTTAGGAAGTTTGTTGATTCCATGTTTCCAACCAATATTACAGTCACTGGCGGTCAGGAGAAAGATCCTGTTGCAGATACAGCCATCCATCAATTGCAGAAATTCAGGGGAAAACACACACACGATGGTATATGCTGGAACAGAAAGCCAGTTTGGCACTATCAGCCTTTGTCCCCCAAAAATAGACACATTCCTTCTCTGGGTTTCAGGGAATTATTGATATATATCCTTCATCCAGTGGTATAGCTAAGGAGGGCAGGGGGTACATTTCCCAGGTACCATGCTGTGAGGGGGTGTCCTGGAGGTCTCCAAAAGGCACTTTTGGTTTTTGCTGAAAAAGTACCTATCAGAGGGGAGGCCGGGGAAGCCACATGTGGCCTCCAACAGGTCCTTTTGGTGGTTCTCCCCCCCAACAAAAACCAGACTTTATTGTCTAGTGCAGCATTATGGCAAGCTATTCCATACATTACTACATTTGCCTTGTTTTGCAATACTTCCAGTGCAAAACTTCAGGGTGAAGTCCTGAGTCAGATTGTCTGGTTTATGCTGAATTTTAGAAGGGATTTCTAGGAAATATTTGCGAGACTTCTAGTAATCTTTATCAGTGGTTCTCAAACTTTTTAGCAACAAGACACACTTTTTAGAATGACAGTCAGTCTGGGACCCACCAGATGGCTGGACGTGCCGTCATTGTGACATCAGAGCCTGCTGCTTTCCTGAGAATACAGCAATAAGTTGGGTTATTTTGCAGCCATTTTCCAATAGCAAAGTGAATCAGAAAGGAAAAAAGTCTATTTACCCACTTGACACAAGCAAAACAACCACAGTCCTCCCCCTTTCCATCATCCCATCTTCCCATATTTCCAATACGGTTGGTCTAGGTGCTTAGCAACCCACCTGAAATTGGCTCATAGGCAGTGTTGTCATGCAGGGGGAACGCAGGGGAACTCAGTTCCACTAGTTAAAATTAGGGCTGACTGTGCCCACTTCACTCTCCCTCCTTCCCCCTCCCAATTCCTCTGCAAATAGCTTTTCTTCTTGGTTGGCCGGCATTCAGAGGGTTAAAGGCAGTGATGTCATTCAGGGGGAACAGACAAGAATGGAGCCTAACGGGCTCCGTGGCTGGTTCCGGGTTTCCGACAAGTGCCAATCAAAAGTGAGTTCCTGTTCCTAAATCATTTGAATGACACCACTGCTCATAGGCCACTGGTGGGTCCTGACCCACAGTTTGGGAAGCACTACTTTATACAATAAAGTACCAGACAGCCCTCTATCCAGACAGCCCTGTATCTTCAGGGACAGGATAGAAAAATAACTTCTATATCCTCAGGTTATTTTTATTTTATCATTGCTTTGTTATTAGAAACTCTTTTGAAGATGAATCAAAGTACAGTACCAACAACTTCACAGGCCAAGCTCAAGAAGGTAGTCAGGAACCAAGTTGTCTATAAGTTCAATCCTAACAGGTGTTTTTTTGAGAAAGCTTCAAAAGGCACTTTCAGCAGAAGATTGGTGGAAGGGGAAGGAAAAGGCTACTAGCTTAAACCTTTTCTCACTGGTCCTTTTCCCCACTCCAATGTACTCAGGATGCTTCCCCACAGAGTACCCCATACTGGTGTAGAAGAGTAGCCATGTATCTGGAACCCTACAGGGAAAAGAGCCGGGGGGCACTGACAGTTTGCATGGATAAATTAAGAGAAAGAAGGAAGGGTTAAGCATCTCTGCCGGCCATGCTGGCCTTTGCTTACTTTCCCTAGGCCACTTCCTATTTCAAAAAATATCAAGGCTTTGTTTCCAGCATTTTTGTGTAGCTGTTGCCCCTCATCTAGAATATTACCCTGGTGCTTAAAGGACCCTGTCAGTGGGATAGAAAATATTTGTAAAATTGTTCATCTTGAAAACTGATCACAGCTAACACTTTACAACCTCTGTGGGAGATTTTCAAGTACAGTGAGTAGTCTTCTGTGACCATGTGATCCTGAGGTCTTTGGTTTGAGCAGAGGCATCACACCCATGCAGTGCCGTGATGTGCCTGCCATGGGCGCTGCCAAAGGAGCTGGGCATGCCAAGGAAGAAAGCGGCACGGAGGTGGACCTGCCCACCCCTGTCTCCTACGCTCTGAAATATAGCGATTCTGGAAGCAAGGGGCGTGGCGAGGCTGAACCAGAGGCACGATGAAATGTTTCATCACCGCCCCACCACAGGCGCAGTCAGAGTCTGCTCTGGCTCTGGGTTTAGGAGCTGAACCTGGAAGATCCAGGTTCAAATTCCCACTCAGCCATGAAGTGTCCTGGGTGATCTTCACCTGGGTCAGTCACCATCAGCCTCACCTACCTGACAGGGCTGTTGTGAGGACAAAAGGAGGGAAGGAACATGTACACCACCTTGTGCTCTGTGGACGAAGGGCAATATAGAACTGTGAAAGATAATGTCTCAATTATTTGTCATCTTATTCCTGTTGCTCCTTCTCTAGATCTGGGCATTTTTTCAGTTTCAATAACTTCCATTCACATCATGTTACTTTGCCTCCTTCTATTCACACTGGTTTGCCAACTTTTCTTTACTGGCCAACAGCATGTGGCTTTATCAGCAGCCCAGTATCCTCATCCCTGGGAAGCATCTGCTTCCACATATTTCAGATGTCAGCAGGCCTGAATGGAGGCGCGAGTGCGCCCATGGCTGGTGCCAAAACCGCGCCCCCGGAACCTGGGGGCACCCGGGTTTCCTGCACCCAGAAACGCTCCATTTTGGAGCGTAACAGAGACCAGGGAGGGCAGGCGGGAGGGCCGAAGAGTGTGCTGTTTCATGCGCGGACTGTGCGCAATGGTGCCCCGCCGCCACGCCACTGCCCGGTGCCCATGGCTCGCACCACCCTGGGCAACAGGTCAGATACACGTCTGGTTGTCAAGAAAAATATCCTCAGTATCATTTGTTTTAGGCACAGAAGCAAAGGCCAGTTTAAAAAAAATATGGCGTCCTTAATGTTCCTGCCTTTTTGTACACGTACAGCAAGATTTGGAAGAATGTTGTTAAAGAAATCTGAGTAATTAAGGAGCTCTGTTAACTAGCATGAAGTAATCACATGAACAACAAATCAAAATGTGTTATATTCATCTGCACTTGGGGGCATGTACATCTAATCATTGCATTTATGCATTAAAGCAAAGCTATTCTTTTCTTATACATTTCATTTATATGTCTTAATATGCAGCAGGTCAGTGGTAATTTACTAAAGTGTATACAATGAACTTTGTAGACTTTGTAATGCTGAGATCTTTCATGGATAAGTAAACAGTAGTGCTTAAGTTCAACGTATGTAACTGACTGCAATTTCCTGTGAACTTTAGACTGGGTACCTAGAAGCTTGTCTTCTAGCACTAATTAGACAGTTTAACTCATGTTAACACTAACTTGGAGGGTTAAGATTAGCTGACAATCACAGCACAGATAAACTGAGCTGTCTTATATCAAACCAAACTGCTGATCCACCAAGCCCGGCACAGTCTATCATACTGGCAACACCTGTGCAAGATTTCAAGTGAATCTTTGAGTAGCGTGTTGCCTGAGAGATCTTCAACCTTTTTCATTTCACAGCATACTGGCAAAGTGCTAAAATTGTCAAGGAACACCATCAGCTTTTTTGACGGCACACCTTGTTGTTGGGGTGTAAACCATAGGATTATGTAAAAAGAACAATGTACAAATATTTTATTACAGACATGCAAACATATTTTCTCAAGCAAAGATTCAAAAAAGCTTGCAAAACTTAATAGCCAGTGCAATTTCCAGGAGCCCGACAGGAAAAAAAACAAACCACTAAATTTCCGACTCCTACAGTAACCAAGTACTAGCTAATAGGCTTAGTTTCGTTAGAAACAGAGCCAGGAGGAAAAGAAATGGCAACCTTGACTTACACACTGCAACTACTGTACTGTAACTACTGAATATTCAGTATATTCAAAAGATTTCAAAGATGCAGGTCTTTTCAGGACCTCCTGAAAAGAAACACCTCAGATGCAGCATGGAACAGATTCATTTGTTGTCTATATTCTTAAAACAACGGGAAAAGGGCATCAAACAGCAACCAGCAGCTGTACTGAGGCATTGCTATTTAAATGCACACAAGCATTATACTACAAAACCTCTTCAAAACACAATTACTGACTGGTGTTTTGGATAATCGAAACTCCAACAGCTTAGTAACAGAGAGCTCAATCCTAACCTGGAGTAAGGCTGGCACAGTTCGGCCAGAAAAGTTTGGCCAGCACAAGAGCCACCGTAAAGCGTGTTTAGACCACTTTCAGAGTCAGGGAGGATGGAGCGCATCTGTGTGCTGGCCTATCTGACTCCAAGAGTGGTACAAACATACTTTACAGTGTCCCTTGTGTCAGCCAAAGTTTGCTGGCCTATGTGTTGGCCTAACTTCAGGTTAGGATTGTGCTCTGACTTTGAGAGTCTATGCTTACACTTTCAGTTTACTCAACAACTTGCTCAGCCAGTCTCTGTTCCAAGTCGCCATAGTAACAATTCACTCAGCTGCCTTGCCATGGTAACTGCCTATTATCTCCCAGTACCTAAATAACCTTTGAGCACTACAGCAATTCTTAAAGAAATATGGTAGACTTCCTCATGGGGGAGAAAACAGATTCACATGTTCCAATACATTAATTGCTTGTGGGCATCTCAATTCACTTCAATGGAGGGAAAAATCATGCAGATATGTGTACACAGAAATGTCCCCACCACGAGATTCACAGGAAGCTGAATGAGGAGTGAATGAATGAGGAAGCTGAGATTCACATAAACACTGGGGATGCTTATGTGAGATTCACATAAGCACTGGGGAACTAGAGCCTGAACATGATGCTCTAGTTCAGGCAGTAGCATCCCTCCAAGGGGCTTTGCAAGGAGTCTTACCTTACCATGTACATTGCTCCTCTCCCTCGCCAATGCATTGCTTTCCCCATGAGGACTGGCTACAAGGGAGAGGAGCGATTTACACAGCAAGGTAAATCCTTGCATACTTTAGCGCTCCACCCCTTCCCATAGGGGACACTACTGAGTTCAGGCTCAGCAGTTAGTGCACTATGGGATCAGTTCTACAGTATATGTAGAGAGCTCCAATGAATGCCATGTAGAACAGAATCCTAACCTGGAGTTAGGCCAGAAAAGTGGCCGGCACAAGGGACATCATGAAATAGGTTTGGATCCCTCTTGGAGTCATCCTCCCTGACTCCAAGAGTGGTCCAAACAAGTGTTATGGTGGCTCTGGTGCTAGCCAAACTTTGCTGGCCTAACTGTGCCTGCCTAACTCCAGGTTAGGATAGTGCTCATAGAGAATGACACAGTTCATGAATTAAAAGAAATGTGGCAGAATTAAGAGCATTACATTTTATGTGAATATTTGTATAGTTCTCTGTTACATTGCTTCCGATTCAAATTTCTAAGAGAAACTGGTAATGTTACCACGGGAGCAATCCTTCCCTTGAATTTCGTTTGCGGATCGTTAAAGTTTGCATATGGATGCTATTTCAATCGTGTCCAGATAGGTCTTGCTTGCTTGTTTTTAGTTGCACAGAAATGTGAAGATTTACTGTCCTAAATGATTTACTGTTCTAAATGATGGTATACTGTGGTGACATACAACATATTGCACTTGGTTGATTTTTGTCTGTTGTCTCTTTCCATTGAATTTACAAGAATATTATATACCATGATTTAGAGTTTGGAGAACACTTCAAAATACTGGCCTATATGACAGAGAGCACAATCCTAACCTGCCCTTAGGCCGGCACAGTTAGACCAGCAAAGTTTGGCCAGCACAAGGGACACAGTAAAGTATGTTTGGACCACTCTTGGAGGATGGCGCATGTCTGTGTGCTGGCCTCTCTGACTCCGAGAGTGGTCCAAACATGCTTTACAGTGTCCCTTGTGCCGGCCGAACTTTGCTTGCCTAACTGTGCCGGCCTATGAGAGATTAGGATTGCACTCAGAGAGACTTAAAAAGTTAGAAATATTACTTTTCTGAATCTCAACTTTTGTTAATAAGTGCTCTTTCTATTTAGCTATCATACCATTAGGTTTTGTTTTAAGAAATAATTATTTCAAAAGAATTCCTTCTGCTGATTCAGCAATTGCCTCTGATTTGATTTTTTTATCCTAAAATATAAAACTGTTCCCTTATCATGTAGTTTGTTCATTTCCTTACAACGCTATTATTAAATTATGAACACTATTTATATACCACTTGTCAACCACAAGTTTACAAAGCAGTTGAGATAACCAAATACTGTAAATGAAAAGAAGGCTCACTGTCCAAGGGCTCACCCGGTAAAAAAGATGCAAAAGGACACCAGATATCCTTGCTAAATGTATGTTGCCAATATTTCCCGAGATTTGTCCATTGATAGCTATTGCAGGTAGTTTAGCACTATAATCCAACAAGTTCAAGAGAAGTAAACCTAGGTGTGTGGTTCCTAACACGTTTGCCCTAGTTTGCCCAACATGATCCTGTTTCTCTAACTTTTTAATTTTTTTCTCTCAGGAGGATGGGTGGCAGATGTTAATCTCAGATGACTTTTGGGATGCGGCTAGGATCTGCTTTGATACCAGATTCCCTCCCCCTCCCAACATAATTGTTGGTATTGTGACATCATCAGGCTTTGCTTCAGAAGTATCAAATTTGGGAATGTATCAACCTAACCATCCTTTTCAAGCTCCGGAACCCACCACAAGGCCTAACCCTGCTTTCCCAAATGGATTAAGGATAAGTTAGAGCAAGTGCCATGGTTTCATTGGGTGTGGCTGCTACTTGAAAATCAGAATACACAGTTCTATACCATTGCTGGTGAGTTTTGTTGACCCTGAATTGCCTTAGAAGGGATGACTCTATTGTCACTCCTCCTCCTCCACCCCCATTGCTTTAAACTTATCAGTGTTCTGTCTCACCCTTTTCCTCAGGAGGAATGCACTAATTATTTAATTAATTTAATTACTTTGCATTCACAAAGCAGGTACCACAAACCTCTACTACTCTGCTACAAGAAGCAACATGCAGCAACAGACTTCAAAAATTGTACAATGACTTTTTGAAGATCAAAGGACTTCTGTACATCCATTGAAGTGTTCTTCAATTTTTCATATTGCGTTGTAGTTTTGTTGCTGGATGTCACAGGGAGTGATCTTTTCTGAGGCACCCTACAACAAAAACTCCTCCCACAAGTATATTTTTTTTCCTCTGGTAGGATTTTCATAAATGTGAACAGTATTACTACCTTATACTACTACTATGCCTTGCCTTGCGGCCTGGCGACAAACACTCCGGGGGTCAGGCCCCCCTAGTGCCCCTGGGGGTGGGGTGCACAGGGGGCCCTTTGTGAAAACGGTCAAAAAAGCCCAAATTGGCATTGAATCCATAGTTTCCGGGGTCGCCGTGACGAGCGGCAACGCTCCCAAAGCCGTTGGAGTCCGGGTTCGGCCCTGTCGGCATGGGGGGTGTCACCCCTGCAACCGCCCCGCTGCCTAGGACCAGGGACAGGGAGCTTACCTGGCCACAGGGGACTGCAGGTGGGTGTTTAAGAAGCCTGGTGTCGAACTCCAGGGGAGTCGAAGGCAGCACACCTGGCACAAGGAAGCCTGGTCGAGCACAGGGAACTTGCAAGCAGCCTGGGGTGACTCTCTTAGTAGAGGCGAGATCCTGCAAAGGACCAGCCCAGTCTCATGAGAACTGGGCCTGGCAATGAGACAGGAAGGGGAGGAGGCTGGTCTGGAGCTCATAAGGAGCTCAGACAGCAGAGGGAGAGGTCGCACCTCCAAGGGCTGGAGAAGGGAGGTAGAGGGGTCTGAGTGGGAGGCTGCCCCACTCTGGTCCTCAAAACATCCACCATGCCATGCTGGAACGCCTGGAGCAATGCGCACCAAACCTGGCACGTGCGTGCCTTGTGGCCTGGTGACAAACACTGTGGGGGGTCAGGCCCCCCAGCACCCCCAGGGGTGGGGGCGTGAAGGGAGCACCATGTAAAAATGATAGAAAACGGCCGATATAGATGTCGGGTCCGTAGTTTTTGGGGTCGCCGAGACGCACGGTGATGCTCCCGAGGCCGTTAGAGTCCGGGTTTGGCCCCCCTCGGCGCGAGATGGGGTGTGAAATGAAATGTCCACAATGACCTGTTGGGAAAATTTGTTACCCAGGCAACGCTGGGTAACAAAAAGCTAGTTCTCCTATAATGAAGAGACGATCAGGGAGAAAATGTTGCTGAATACCGATGCAGTTCATGATCTATCTAAATCAGTAAATGCCAACTGATACTGGAAGTAGCTACTCATGGTTCCAGGAAGTATTATTTTTGAAATGGTGAACAATTCTAGCCAGACATATGGCAACATTCTGCATCAGGATGAATTAAAAACACCACAGTCCAAGGTTTCCACTATTTGTCTCTTTCCATTTATAGCTCTGGCCTTCTGTGCAAATGAACTGCACTTATGATGCAACTTCATCAAATATTACATTGTGTCAGGTTAAAAATAAACTGCTTGCTCTCAACCAGTTCAAAGGCTACATCAGATTGTTTTAACACTCCTGGCAATAACTCTAATTATAGAGAGCGCATCTGCTCCAAGAAACTTAAAAGAGTGCAATCAACTTCCCTGCAGATGCAAACTTATTCATCTAATTTGACTTAAGAGTTTGATGCAAAGAGATCACTGATTTACTGTCTTGTTGAGTTATTACATTTTTCCTGTTAGAGCTCTTGTGTCTTTAAATGCAACAATCCTGCCAGAAATGTCCACAAATGCAGCTTTCCACATCTCTCATGTCATCTCTGGGGAGGGAAAAGATCCAATCAGTCTGGAGGAGAAATGTCATATTTTAAGTCAGCCCAGAATTTGGATGTGCCATTGCCAAGCATTTTATATTTTTATATCTACCTAATGAATATGATATCTACATCTGAAACTAGTTGATGCCACTCTCTAATGTCTGAGCAACTTGTGATAGTAAGCTTCAACTTTTCTATACTCCTAAAGATTGAAAACAGTTACACATGGTGATGTAACTGGAAAAAAAAATCCACAGGGACATAAATAATCACATATATTGGCAAATCATTAGACCAGTTAATTCACTGGTTTTATTTCAATTTGCACATTTTAGGGGAAACTGAAAAGATGAATTGGCAAATAAATAAATACCAAGGAAAAAGACTTGAATTATTGCATACGATAACTCATTTTTTTCATTATGTGCTTTCTAAATTGCCTGTGAATGAAGTAAGCCACATGGGTGGCTGAAGACAATAATAGCTGTAAACTGTGAGAAAGAAAACTCAAGACGAATGAAATGATCTCATTTGCCCAATCATCATAGAGAGTAAAGTTCATTCATGCTGATGGTTTTTACAGTCAACAAATCAAACCTTCCATGCCATAAGACAGTACAACAACAGCCTGTCACAGATCATGTGTTTCAATGTACGCATAAGAAAATTCATACACACAGGTTCAAGAAGAAGCAATCAAAGAAGATTACTTGGGTCTCCACAGAAATGTTTTATATCAGTGTTTCTCAAACTGTGGGTCAGATACCCACTATATAGGTTATGAGCCAATTTTAGGTGGGTCACGTAGCACTTAACACAACAAGAAAAAGCCGCACTTCTGACCATGACCTCACTTCCAGCGGGTCCTGGACAGATTGTCACTCTAAGAAGTGGGTCTCGGTGCTAAATGGTTTTAGCATCACTATTTCAGATTATCTGTTGAAAAATCTTTTTCCTTTGAACAACAGATAATTCTGTTGTTAGTTCCAGGGAGCATTGCTACACAAGTTTGAGTTTCGTTGGGTAGAGCCACAACAGTATATTCTGTGAAGAAATTGATTCCAGCATCTCAACAAATGTTAGAGGACATTATCTGTGCTGTTGATTATCTTGGGAAAGGGACCTCCAAATGCATCGCATTCAAGGTATACAACAGGAAGATTTGAAAAAGATGGTCCATCAATGTTTTAGGACATATGGAATTATGAACAATACGTATGTAACACAGTTGAAATGTTAGAGATATTGTCATGACTATGGCGGCAGTAAATAATTATTGAAGATTGGTCTTCTTGAGAACTGTGGTAACACCACTACCTGTGGTGTCACTCATTCGCTTGTATCAGCTAGCAATTTTCATCTTTTGAAATGCAATACTTTGATTGAAGAAATGTACTACAAAAACCAACCAGTGCCAAGAGATGAAGCTAAGCAAGCAGTGCCTGGAGGTTCTTGCGCATCAAATTGTGAACTCATTAGATATTGTACATCTGCCAAAGTGACTCATTTCGTCATTTCTTTTTGAAAATTCCTCCAGACTAAGGGCCACATCCTATCCAGTTTTCTAGTGCTGGTGCCAAGGTGCCAAAACGGTATGCACTGCATCATGCAGTGGGGGGACAGACAAGGAGGCCTCATCAATGTAAGGGAACATTTGTTCCCTTACCTTGGGGCTGCATTGTGGCTGCGTCAGTGCTGGAAAGCTGGATAGGATTGGGTCCTACATTGTTACCAGTTGTGCAGCTGTGAAGATTGCTGGGAAAAGCTGGCAACAATATCCTGTACATTTTCTTGCAGTACTATTATCATTAGAAGAAATAAACCCAACTGCCCTTCACTGGTACAGAAGAGATATTATGAATTCTGCATTTAGCATGTGTGGTGACAAGGATGGAATAATAGACTTGTATTGCAGAGACTGAAATCCCTTCTGCTCAAACCTGAAGCTTACATATACACTTATGAAAAAGGTAAATTCCCCACGACCGAATGGTCTAGTCATGACCAATTGTAGGGGGTGGTGCTTATCTCCGTTTCTAAGCCTGTAGAGCCGGTGTTTGTCCAAGGACAAGCTTCCATGGTCATGTGGCCAGCATGACTATACGCTGTAGCACATGGAATGCCGTTACCTTCCCACCAAAGTCGTCCCTATTTATCTACTCGCATTTTTAGGTGCTTTCGAACTGCTAGGTTGGCAGGAGCTGGGACAAGCAACAAGAGCTCACTCCATCACATGGTCTCAAACTCCCAACCTTCTGGTCAGAAAGCCCAACAGCAGCGGTTTAACCTGCAGCGCCACTACATCCCTTAAAGGATGGTCTTTGCCAAAGCACTTTTGCTCAGCTTAACTGACCTCAGGGAAGACAATACAAGTATAGCCACAGCAAATATGATTGTCACATAGGTGTGAAGTGGCATTCAGACTGCACTCATAATGCAACAGAAACTCTTTATATCACATGAGGTGAGGAAATGTTTTTGCATCTTTGATACCTCCTAGATTTAGCATGGATTTTTAACTTTTAAAAGAAACACCTTCTCTTGAAAGTACCTTGCTGAAACTCCCAAATCCCTCCACAGCCAGGATGCTTACTTGAGCTGTCATTAGTTTCATAACTAAGTTTCATTCCTCAGCCTAATCTATCTCATGGGGTATTTTGAAAATAGTGGGATAGCCCCATGTGCTAGAATTGGTGTCACAGGGTGGCATGACAAGGCTTTACAGGGATTCTAAGGCTGGCAAAGAACCCATCATTCCAGCACCCCCAGAGTCATCATGCCCATAGGCCCAGTGTAACGACTGCCATGGGCGCCGATGAGGGAACTGGGAAAGTAGCATGGAGCTGGGCCCTCTTGCCTGCCCCTGCCTCCATTACTCTCTGAAATGGAGCAATTCTGGAAAGAGGGGGCAGGGCAAAGCTGTGCAGTGGGCACAGTGATGCCTTTCATCTCCCCCTCCTTGCCCCAGGAGCAATCAGAGCCTGCTCTGGCTCTGAGCACCACCACCATTCTCACTTTGTGTGGAATACCAAGAAGGTCAGGGGCAGCAGACATTGATGGTGCCCTACATGAGAGCCCCCAAATTCATACACTGCCCTGATCTTCTTGAAAGAAAGGTGAATTCAAACCTTTAGTGAGCAAAGTGCTTTGACATGGGATACTGAGAGGACCAAAAATAAAAAGAAGAGTCCCGGTCCAAATCACTGTAAGTGTATATGCAAAAGATCTGTGGAAGGTAGAGACAGGCAGCGTGTGGGCAGCAGATGAGGCAGAACCGTCACAGTAAAAAGCACTGCAGCCATTTGGAGCTGTGCTCCTACACTGGATAGGATTGGGCCCTTAGTAAATTTACTAAAAGAACTTTGAGATGTCTAAATGAAGGGGCTCTTCTTCAAGTGCCCCCTTTGTCCCAAGTTAAAGGGATGGCAACTTGGGGATGAGTGTTCTCTGTAGTGGCTCCACAAATATGGAATTCCCTACCAGAAGAACTAAAAACTAAACACTCCCGCACTCGCAGGGCCTTTCAGAGAGGGCTCAAATCATACCTATTTAGTCTGGCTTTTGGATGACCGTGTGGCTGTCTGTCCTCTGTCCCTCTGGTATATTGTCATAGTCTGTTTCATTCCCCTGGTCAATTGTTCTTCCCACCCTCCAATACATCCTGATATGGAAACTGGGTCTAGCTTTCATTCCTATTCATTCTCGGTGTTCCCATTAATGTTTAATTTGTTGTTGTCGTCTTAATATGTTGTTTTAATGTGTTTTACTTATTATGCTTTATTTATTATGGTTCCATTGTATTTTGTTTTGTTCTCTGTAAGCCGCTTTGGGCATATCCGTGTGGTCCATGTGTATGGTTTCCTTCCTGGTTCTACAGACTTTGAGATATGCGGGTTCTGTGTCAGAATAAATAAAAGCTGTTGGCTAGACGAAATGGGCTGGTGAAACTTAAGAATGAACCCTGCTCATGGTAGGCTAATGGATTCTTCACCAGACATTGCCCTGAGGCAGAGTTCTTTTCTGCTTCCCTCAGCAGCCATGGCAACAGTCATTCAGTTATAAACAGTTGCTAGGATGCCAGCCAAGCACCAAGTTGGAATGGAAGAAACAGAGGGAATGCTGATGCTAATTTAAAAAAAAAACATGACAGCTGAGATTTTCAGCAAGTAGAATTTGGTACCCAGCAGCCAATTAACAGTGACTATACAAATAGGAGGGACTTGGTGGCGCAGCGGGTTAATCTGCTGTTGCTGGGCTTTCCGACCGCAAGGTTGGGAGTTCAAGACTGCATGACAGAGTGAGCTCCTGTTGCTTGCCCCAGCTCCTGCCAACCTAGCAGTTCGAAAGCACCTAAAAATGCGAGTAGATAAATAGGGACCACTTTGGTGGGAAGGTAACGGCGTTCCGTGCACTACGTCGTAGAGTCATGCCGGCCACATGACCATGGAAGCTTGTCCTCGGACAAATGCCGGCTCTACAGGCTTAGAAACGGAGATGAGCACCGCCCCCTACAGTTGGTCACGACTAGACCATTCAGTCATGGGGAAACCTTTACCTTTACCTTTATACAAACAGGAGGCAGAAGATACCAGTTAAAGGGGGAGGCATTTTTAAAGTATATAATGGCAAGTCTCAGGGTGCAATCCTATACTGCACTGGATTGGCAAGACCGGCCAGCCTGTGCCAAATCCAATATAGTGGAGGATGGAGCCTCCCCGCGGCAAGGGCATGTTCACACCCTTACCGTAGGGGAGGCTGCAGCCTCCCCTATGTGCTACTCGGATCTGTGCCTAACAAACAGCAGGCACAGATCCGAGGAGACCATGCAGCCCGAATTGTGGCCACACAGAGCCAAGTGGGTTTAGGATTCGGCCTTATGGCCGATTCCCAAGTCCACCCAAGTCCCACCCACAACCTCCCCCCTCCTGCCAATCCCATATCCAGATGAACACAGAGCCTCCTTTGCACCGGCTGGCTTTGGCTGACATGTGAGAGGCTCGGCGTGGGTGCAACGGCATTGGCATCCCATTGCTTGAGCATCAACGTAGGGTGCCAATCGGCGGCCCTGCATTGGTGCTCACAGTGTCGCATCAACGCTACGATGTAGCATCAACGCGACAGGTGCGCTAAGGATTGCGCTGTCCATATTGCTTCAAAGCATTTTATCTGACCCATTTGAAAATGGATGTGAATTATGCTGGGCTTTACCCTTGAATATTGTAATGATGTCTTAAGCATGCTAACTTTCCTTCCCATGTCTTATAATCTTCAAGGGAAACATTGCTTGGCACATTATTTTTCCTTTTCCTCCCTCTAAAAACAGATGTTGACTGTTGGTGTTCAATTTGTGTTGCATTGACTTGTGCCCTAAATATGTGTACCAAATTTAAATCTGATATTTCAGTGTTCAATGGAGCTATGTTACAAAAATAAAAAATAGAACTTAAAATGGCATAGTCAAACAGGCAAGTTAAACCGAAGACCAGACTTCTCTGGGCCAGCAAATTTTGTCCCTGGCATTGAAAAGACTTCCATTCTGTTCTGTCCCTTTAATAATTTCCTCCTTTTAAAGACCCATGTTCAAAAGATTTTTATAGTGCCTAATTGACATACAGTACTGCTATACTTAAGCTTGATCGCTTGACTTCTCTTTACCCGATGATTATTATAGTCAGGATTTCAGGAAACGAGAAATGATGTGGAATCAAATTTTCATGCAAAAACAAGGCAAAACAATTCAGCAAATTTAAGATTTGCATAGCAGCTGTCATTCCCCCAACAGGCTCAAGGTGGCAAACACAGCTGGAAAAGAAATTACAGCACCAGGAAAATTTGTGAATGGATTTGCACACACCTGCACTGTGTATTGAGAAGAATGCAAAAAGTAAGTTTAAACAATGCTGACACCTAGTGGCCACACATTATGCAGAGAGAAAGAGAGGGTGGGGAGGGAGTGAGAAAATTGCCTGGCTAGACCAGATCTATTTCTGACCAAAATCTATTTTCAAGTGACAGTAGCCAGCCAGATGTCTCAGGAAACATATTAGCAGGATATGAAGATGACTTTCACCTGCTTGATCCCTGTATCTATATCTACCCATCTATTAGTATCTATGTTCCCAATATCCATAAATGGAACATAGGTGTTTCATTTAGCAATCGTGACTAGATCTATTCTCTACAAATGTCTATAGGCTATAGTAGTTGTTTTTCATTTAACGCAATTCCTTCTTTAGTAAATTTGTCAATGTGCCATGCAACAGTATGAAAAAGCTAAGAATCAAAATACCAGCATGAAGGCTGATATTCTTTTTTCTTTTTTTTGGACACTTCTCATTGGAAGACAGTTTTTCTATGCTGTTTCTGTCATTTCTAGCTCAAAATGTTCAGCCAACTATTTTAGCTCATCAGGGATGGCAGTTTGCTTGTTGGCCGAAGGGCTCTCAGTCTGCATTTTTCAGTAATTAATGTAATGTGCAGCCATGTCATTAATAAACAAACAAAAGGTGGGAGGGGGAGAGAAGAAAGGCACCATAGCTAATAGCAGCTTTAGAGGGGGCCATTTTGTAGTTTGACTACAACATGATGGGAGTGGCTTACATCCCCTTCTCTGCACCCTGTCTTAAGCACCAGGATCCAGGATTTCAGGAAACGAGAGAGTCCTTGTGGGTTTTTCTAGGGAAAAAAAAAAAGATACATCACGTAATCAGCAAATGCAAATGGGTGCATGTCTCATTTGGTCCTGGAAGTGTTGAAAGTTTATGAGCATTATTAGCATCCTAATTAGGGTCCTGACTAGACTGTTGGGAGATCTCCACAGAGGGGTGCTGTGGCACGCTGGAGAAAGAAAGAAAAAACCCTTTACTGAGCTGCTCATGTCCCCAGACATGCGGAACTTCCAGCTTTATGAAAACTGCAGAACTGAGCCTATGTTCCTTCAAAAGGGTCTGCATCAATGCGCGACCCCTTCTCAGTTGTTTACCTCAGAATTCCAGGTGCAAAGGAGCGGCAACAGAAAGCAGCCTAAAAATATAGGTAAATAAAACCATACATTCAGTTGACACACTGTCCCTGAGGAACCCATAACAATAAATAAGGGCGCAATCCCAAGTGCCCATTCAGCCGGCACATGTCCGTTGGGCCGGCTGAGGAATGTTGCAAACATGCTGTAAGGCACATCTGCGCCACTCCAGGAGGTAGAAGGGCTGGCACGGGCAGTTGCCTCCATGCCGCCCAAGTGAGCCAGGGCCACGCTGCCAAGTTTGGCTGGTGCAGGGCCCTAGGGAGGGCAGAGGGAAGGTGGTAGGGAGGTGGATTGGAGTGGAGGGAGGCAGAGAAAGGGCTGGCTGGTCCATAGAGGGAGATCAGAGTGCGGATCTGGCACTTATGCTGGATCCTAACCCCCATCCCTGGCCTAGCTGGCTTTGCACCGGCCTTTCAGATTTGCACCCCAAATGACTGGAACTCTTTTGGAACGGTGCTTACAACATTTAAAATTATATTGTTTTTAAGGTAAAAGGGTGGGTACAAAGGGAAACCATGCCCACCCCACAACATTCCAGTCAGGATTGGAGTGAGATTAACTAGAACGGAAACTGCTTGAAGTTCAATTAAATCTAATTCATATGTTATTTGAATTATTTGAGACTTCGGGAAATGATTGCATTTTGGAACTAGGGTAAAGAATAGGCCACGCACACACACTGGCAGCAAAATCCTGTGCTGGAATAGGGAGGCCAGCCCCATATCCAGTGCTGGGTTGGGGCTGCTTGCAGTGCAATTTTGAGTAAGGGGAATTAATTCCCTTACCCTGAGTAATGCTCCAGCAGTCCCAATAGGGCTACTCAGAGCTGTGCAACTCCGAGTGGCTCACGTAGGGCTAACTGGGTTGGGGGACTGGGGCTAGGATCCAGCCTGATCCTGGCTCCACCCCCCCTCCCTGGACCTGTCTGACCATGGGCTCACCCTCCCCCTTACCTGGATGCTGTAGGCCAGTGCCCTGGCCTGCCCCACTCCTGAGTTGTCACAAATGTGCTTTACAGCACATTTGCAACACACCTGGATTGCACTCTTTGCACATACACACATCTCTATTACATTTGCGCAATTATCAGGCTACTAATGCTATACTGGAGCAAGTGTAAAGCAAAAAGTAAGAGGAATGTCATTCCCATTTCTCTACCAAAAGAAAAAACTTGCATGGCCAACCCACTTAGATAATTGCACACGTTTTGCGCTTTCATAAGTCCTACTTTCAATTTCTGACAAAACAGGATGCTGCCCATGAAATATGTGAGAGTTCCAGCATGTCAGCAATTCCACCTAATGTTCTATGCTCTTAAGCATTGGCTGTGCTCTTGTTTTTCATTCCAGGTTACTCTATCCTTTCTTTCACCATGACACAGCCCTGACCTATATTTCTCAGCTAGCTGCTGCACCAGCTTCAGTTCTTTCTAACTCCTAAACCCAGCCTTCTGACAAATCCTAATTCTTGGCCTTGTCCCTTCTTTGACTCTTTGTTTTGGCTCTTTTCTGGAGACTTGGACTTTGTGTTGGCCTGACTCCAACAACATCTAGCGTGATTCACCCTGTCACTTGGCTCTTGACAAAGAACAGCTCCATAGTAGTGAAAGCGTTGCTTTTCATTAAGAGGATTTCTTATCACAGCAGGACTGAGAGCAGAATCAGAGCAATCGCCAAACGTAGCACTTACATGGGGCTTTCCTTAAGTACCCAAAGTGTTTTATATACATTGTTTTAGTGAGCCTTACAGCAATGGCAACAATGTAGAGCTACGATTATTATTCCCATTGCACAAAGACATTTCTTTTGCTGAAGAAAGCAGGATGAATCAGCCAACACAAGATGGGAGTTGGCGCAACACTGGAAAACTTTTGCACAAAACAAAACTGAAGGCAGACTCTTCTGTCACACTATCACCAGCAAGGGCAGGTGGGCGGAACTGGGTGGTGGGTGAGTGGGCGGACTGGTGGGTGGAGGTGCCAGGCCGTGTGACCCCAATTCAGGCTGCGAAGTCTCCTTGGCTCTGTGCCAGCTATTTAGCAGGCGCAGATCTGAGGAAACACATGGGAAGACAGGAACCTCCCCTTGGGCAAGGTGTGAATGTGCCCTTGCCCCAGGAAGGCTCCCCAGTGCGCTTAAGGTAAGATATGCCGCAGGCCCACTGGCCTCATCATTCCAGCGCAATTTAGGATTGCACTCTCAGGGCACAATCCTAACCTGGAGTTTGGCTGGCACAGTTCGGCCAGCAAAGTTTGGCTAGCACAAGGGACATTGTGAAATATGTTTGGCCCACTCTCGTGGTCAAGAGAGGCCAGCACACAAATGCGCGCCATCCTTGCTGTCTCCAGGAGTGGCCCAAATGTGCTTTACAGTGGCCCTTGTGCCAGCCAAACTTTGCTGGCCTAACTCCAGGTCGGGATTGCGCTATCAGAGAGACTTACCCTGCATGCTGATACTTCTGTAGAGCAACCGGAATGATTTCTTCCTTTGTTTCTCTGTGGCACTAATCCTGATAGGCCTTAGTTGCTTGATAACTGTACCAATATAATGAGAAAGGGGAAAGAGGAAGAAAAAGTCACTCCCTATTCCTAATCCCTCATTGCTACCACTTTCCCATGTCCTCTGCAAGTCAATTATGTGGCAAAATTTACTAAGCCAGATCAATGTCACTTCTAAGGAAAGGATTTTCTTTTGAAAGGCGCCACAAACACTTACATGGCAAACAGGATAATAGCGTGTATGTTCTATTCTTTTTTTAAGAAAGTTTGACAACAGTTATTGCAGCGCATGGGGAGAAAGGAAAATATGCTATTTATTTTACAGGCACTATCAAAAAATAGAACAATATGTTATGATAACTCTAGTAGGGAAGGAAACTGGATTAGTAAGTAGACACAAAGTGTGGCTTGCATGCTAGTAGAACTAGTTTTTCCAGTAACAGGGGCTCAAAAACTGTTGGAAAGTGTCCATATTCCTGAGGAACAAAGGGTTACAGGAGTGCCTTGCTTTAAAAATGAATGTATGTATGAATTAATGAATGATCTTCACACAGCGGTAAAGACCTCTTCTGGTCTGATGGTCCAGGGTCCAACTAGAAGGCATATGAGATTACACTGTTGTTGAAATGAGCAGCCCAATCTTAAACCCCGGCAGCACCCAAAGGCATAGTGGTGGCGATACAACAGCATTTGGATGATGGGTGGATCTTTGCCCCCGTGCATATGGAATAGAGCTTGACTGCTCCCTGGACAATTAGTTCCCCCCGCCGTGGCCTGATGAGAGGTGTTGGATTGTGTGCACATGTGCACTTAATGTTAAACCTAATGTGTTAGTGCTTTTGGTTTTGATATTTTAAAACTTTTTTTTCTTCAGCTACTCACTGCTAGAAGATGACAGATGGCACTACACAACATTCCACCAGAAGAAAGCAAAGTTCATATAACATTATGTGAGTTAGCCTGTAACTTTTACAGTCGGGCATTTTCCGAGAATGCTACTGTACCTTTAAACTCTGGAGTCTATGCAGCAAAGTGAGGACAAGCAGTGTGAGGTCCAGCCCTTGAGAGCAGCTTCAGACTCTTCAGTTCCTGCAAAGGGACAGACAGCTCTGGCAGGGCTCTGGCGAGGCTCCTCTTCTTCCGGCAGAATGGCAAAACAATCGGTCCTCTCTCTTCTGCTTGTCCTCAGCCTGGCACGCTCATCCCTTGCACGCCCTCGAAAGCTCCTGGTGTTCCTGATTGATGGGATGCGCCACGATTATATCAGTGATGAAGCACTAGAATCCTTGCCTGGATTCCAAGAGATTGTGAACAGGGGAGTGAAGGTGGATTACCTGACCCCAGACTTTCCCAGCCTTTCCTATCCCAACTATTACACACTGATGACTGGTGAGTAGCCTGCTTGACGTCCTCACAGTGATGCTCTTGAAGGGTTGGCGGCTTTACAGATTAGGTAACTTGGCTCTGTAACAATGTCGACAGTTTGCCAATGCGCTCTCATTCCCTCAGTGAAATTTAAGGCATGGCTGGAATGACCGTAGTCTCATGTCTGAACTGGGGAGGAGAAATCCATCTACATATTTGCTCCAGTCCATTCTCAAGTAAGACACTTTTTTGCACAAATATCATCTTATTAAAGAGTTAGTCTTTGTTGGCTCATTTCAAAAGCCTATAGTATAAAAATACAACAAACTTATTTTAAGAAACATTCTTCACAATAGTGATGATCACTCTGTTTTAAAATAACCCAGTGTAATGACTTGACTTCTCCCTTCCGGAGACAATACCTGACATGAACAAAAATAATGAAAAGGTTCCAGGATACGGAATACTTTTTTTCAATTGGCCCATGATCCATCATTAAATTATGCCAAGTGTTTTTCTTTGACAACCTGTTAAAACAACTGGCAAATACATATTTGATGTATTTTTAAAAATGGACATTTTCATTTCAGGGCAGATAAAAAATATTCCATGGGGTCAAGGATCCTTTCTTTATGGAAAGCAAAATCTCCAGCCATGCTAATTAAAATGGAGGACCACACAGTGAAAGGGTCGGGATATTATTTTCCTTTTTGTTTATTGTTGAACTTGAGAATGCAAATACTTCCATGGCTTGTTTATACAGTAAAGAACAGCTATGGTGTAAATTTAGAAGCATCTGAGGCATATTGTGTGACTTACTTTTCAATCTTTGCAGATATGAAGATTCCAATATATTCCGCAAAACAGGAATTTTTTATTCTTGTGAGATTGCTCTGTTTATGCTTCTCCAGAATACACCCAGATACCAAGCATTTGTGCCCACATAAATGTGTAAGACTCCAGCATAATAAATAACCTTTGAAGCTGTCATAATGCCATGGCTTGTGACTTTGTGTTGGTGTTGTGCTGCGTATCCTATGATGATACAGGAGGCCTCATCATCATACAAATACAGTGATGGCTAAGTGTGACTACTCCTAATTACTCTGGACAAGTCCTATTTACTTCAATGGGCCTCCTCTAGAGCCAAAGGTTTCTGGCTTGTTCATTTCTAGCTTCCAAAGTACACTTTTCCTTCTTTATCCTGTTACACAACCTAATTTTTCCAATATTGTTGACACTGGTCTGCATTACCACGCAGGCAAATCAGGCCTGGGAAGGGGGTATGGATTCTGCGTACGTGCTGCTGCCGAACCCCCTCACCAGTGCACCTCCCACCTCACCTGATGGACGGGCTACCCCAGAGCATGGAGAAAGAAGCAAAAATTTCCCCTTCCCCTACTTTTCTTCATTGTCCCTCCACTGCTATAAGCAGCTTTTTAAATAGCAACTTTTTTAAGCAGAAGTGAACTGGCCTAGAGAAATGTCTTAAAGCAGTGGTTCCCAACAGTTTTTGCACTAGGACCCCCTTTTTAGATACAACAACCTGTCAGGACCAGAAGGGCCCCCCCCCTTAAGGTGTAGGGCCAGGAGTGATTTCATTAAGCAGGAAATAAAGTAATTGTTTTTTAAATCATACTTTTTAAAAGTCAAAAGAACTCCACATTTGAGTTTTGAGTTTAGTGATTGATTCAGCACTGAGAACAACTTTGCACAGAACACATTGTGGCTTCTCTATGCCATTGCTGAGTAAGATGGTAAAGCCAAATTTTTGATAGAAATTTTAGATAGTCTTCAGAATCCTGATGTTCCTCTTCCCTGCGTGTTGAGATTCACCTAAGCATACACACAGAAGGCATAACATACCCACTCAGAAAGAGACCTCATTACAAACATAGGCACACACCCAAGATGAGCCCATAGCAAGGCAGTCACAAACATTGAGGAAGTGGCAGTTTAATGGGGAAGCCTCTTCCCTAGCCAAAATGAACCTTCCAAGATGATGGTGCCCAGCTTTTTAAGATGGCTGCCCCAAGCTCTTCGTGACCCCTGAAATTTGGTTCGTGACTCCCTTGGGGGTCCCGACCCCCATATTGGGAACCACTGTCTTAAAGTAATGGAGCGCAGAGAAGAGTCATGGGAGAGAGTTGCATTTCACTGTCTTCCCTGTTCACTCTTTTTTCCATTTTCACAGACCCCTCTACCGTCTTTAGTATGTGAAAGTGGCAAGGACTAGAAAAACACTGTTTCCCTTAGTCACTCAGGCTCCCAAGGGATCTCTGAGAAAAGTAATTTTGAAGGGGTAGGAAAGAGGTTGCTAACAGAGAAATAACTGCACCCTACCAAAACTACTGTTTGCAAGTTTCTTCGGAGGAAACCTTTATAGTGAGACTGCTATAAATTTGTAAGTTTTCAGCTGACTGGTGAAAGTTGGTATCATTCAGTTTCACACAGGTGTGCTAACGTTTTGCAATAATATTGTGCAAATCTAGAGCAACAGTCTTCTGATCAGACAGGCCAATGCTCTGCCATTGCATGGCCGTCCATTGCTATAAAAGCAATTTTCTTGAATGCCACATAAGATAATCATCTCAGGTAAGGAGGAGCAAACAAACTTTTAAAACAGGCTCTTTGGGGCATGCATCCAGGGAACTAAAGCACTAAACGAAAAGTAATCTGGAAGTACTTTTTCATGTTTCCTTCGAAGGGGTCAACAGCTCTTTAACCTACACTGCATTACTGCTAGATTGATGGCTACTTGAAGATGGGAAGTCCCTGGCATGTGATGCTTGTCAAAAGCAATGAAGAGTAATCAGGAAGCTGACAGCAGCAGGGAGACGTGTTAGAAAAAGTGCTTTTCAGAGAGGAAAGCTGTTGATGCTGAAGTTGGATAGGATTTGTGGCGATGAGATGTTCCAGTGGGAATGTTTTTGACAGATGGTGTAGAAAGTTGTTGAGTGATCTGCCGAAAGGCTTGGCAACTGATGGCAGAAATTGAGATGAAATGTAGCAACTTGGGACCCAGTCCTGGGGGCCATAATGTCAGCGGTACATGCCTACCACCAGTTAAAAGGGTCATGAATGTGCCGTAAAGCACATTTTTGGCACTGTGGAAGGAAGGGCCCTGGATCGGTGGTAGTTAATGCCCAGCCTCAGTGCCGCAAGGAAGGGCTGCTGGTGCTCCGGCAGTGCCGGCAATTAGTACGTGAAATTGGGGTGGGTGGGAGGCGGGGAGGGGGCAGAACTGGAAGAGGGGAGGATTGGGTGGGGCCAGCAGGGGCTTCCATCACCAGATCCTGAATTCTTTCATCAGGAGGCAAAATAGCTGATGGAGACTCAAGTAGCCCCATTGGGGGGCCAGGGCTTTCCCCAAGGGAAGGGGATGCATGTCCTGATGGTTACCCAACAAGGGAAATCTCAAATTTCAGCCTTGTGCTTGAGCTTTTCTCTTCACAAAATACTTTTTCTCCAGCTCATTAGTATATATTTCTGGTGCTATGAAGTCTGACAGTGCTTGGCACCAAAATGTACACAGCAAAGATGGACTCTAATGTTATCATAGAGACAATATCAAGATTTATTCTTCTTTCATAGGTATTTGCCAACAGGGGGTTTATTGAGCAGTAAAAATATAAAGGAATTTTCACCTTTCAGGTCGCCACTGTGAGGTCCACCAGATGACCGGAAACTACATGTGGGATGCAAGTACAAATACATCTTTTGATATTGGTGTGAATCAAGAGAGCCTGTTGCCTCTTTGGTGGAATGGATCAGAGCCATTGTGGGTCACTATGATGAAAGCAAAAAGGAAAGTCTTTATGTACTATTGGCCTGGTTAGTATTACTGGATTCAGCCCCTCTTAAGTTGCTGAATGACACTGAATTTTGCACTTGGTTTGGATCTAACAAAGCACACATGGAGCCCTTCTCAAAAAGTTGAAACCCTATTGATAGGTTTTTTGGAAAGTAAATGATCATAAGTGGGGACTGAATCCTGAATGGGTCCCCTTCTCAAAAAAAGTATGTGCTTTTTTAAAGAGCTGAGCGCACAGAGCACCAGCAAGTGCATTGGGAACTACACACACAACACCCGTTTCTATTCAGAAAGGTTTAAATACTGTGGGCCAGTGATTCCCAAACTCCTACGAGGGAGTTGGAAGCACTGTAAGTGTGTGTAGGGGTGGGAGGGGCTATGGCAGCTATGTGATCCCCAGAACTGCACTGCTGCAGGGGTGGGGGGGGGTTCTACTTACCTCTGCCAGTGTCAGCTTCCAGGATGTGTGTGGGAAGCCCCACAGGTGCTACTACAGGTCTCCCTAAGCCTCCGGAACAGTAAAAAAATGATTAAAAACTACTTCCTTTTCAATCAAAAAGCAGAAGTGATTTTCAACAGCTTTTTTTTTTTTTAATATTTTGGAGGATTGGAGGGCCCTGCAGAAGCATCTGTGGGCCTCTCCACATACCCCCGGAGGCTTGCACTGGCAGAGATAAGTTTTAAAAAACCCCTCTGCCTCTGCAGAAGTGCAGTCCAGGCATTGCTGCCTTCTCCCTCCACCTGCCCCTTAAAGGGACAAGGACAAGGGCTTCCTTGGCTGGTGGGCTGCAACCCACTAGTTTGGGAACCACTGGTGTGCGCAATTCTCCCCACCATTCCACCCCTCAGTGAGTACCCCTTTCTTTAAAAACATGTCTCCAGTATCCACAGTTTCAATTATCCACGAGGTGGTCCGGAACAGAACCCCAACGGATAAGGGACATGCCTGTATTGCATTATGCATTATGTCACTTCTATAGTATTATAAATTTGGAACACTGACAGAATGCCCATATGGAAATATTAAGTTCAACAATTCACTTTGTGACAATTAAAAATTTGTGTCAGATATAACACAGAGATACGTGTGCATGACATACAATGTTGGTCCATTTCCTAATGAGGTCCTGCCTCAGGGAAACCCCCAAAACTCAATTCATTTGGGAGTGTGGGGTTTGTTCAACGTGGGAACTCTGGCTATGAAATACCATTTTTGAAGTATGCAGTGAATTGCATATTTGACTTACACAAATGGCCTACATTAATATTTGCTTTTGTAGTCGTACAGTGTACTGTTGCCTCTCACATGCATGTGTGTGTACTTTGATGTATATGTATGTGTAGAACGTGCCGATGAGGCAGCTGATCCACTGTGTTCTATACCAATTCAACGTATCTCATCATCACATAGGAGCCTAGTCACGTCCCCCTCATATAATAGCGCATTAGAGTCTCTAACAGATAAGTCAGTGTCTGAGCCACAGACAGACAAAAACACAAGTTGGTGTTGGGTCAACTTTGACAAGCAGAGAAACAAGTCAAGCCATTCTTCTCTTCTTAAACAAGACAGCTGATGAACAACTCAAATATCACAGCAATTTAAACTTCACACATACATGGCTATTACTGTCAAATGCTTCCCAAATCTATCAATTTGGATAGATAGATCCAAAGTTATTGTTTGATAAATAGCAATACCATAATGTTATTTGATAATAACAATCAGATATTCAGTTGTCATTAAAACTATAAAAGCATAATAAAGCATTGAAGTCTCTCTTTCATTTTCAAACTTAGGTAATTTTGTAATCAGAAAACGGATTTTGATTAAGTTCTGTAAGGAGGTTTATGGCCCCAATCCTATTCAACTTTCCAGCTCCAATGCAAACACAGTGCATCCCTGAGGAAAGGGAACAAATATTAACTTGCCTGGAGGAGGCCTCTGTGACTGCTCCTCCTACCATAGGATGCAGCATATGCCTCTTAGGAAGGCTGCATCAGCGCTGGAAAGTTGGCTAAGATTGGGCTCTCAAAAACTGTAGAAACTGCTCTCACTAACTATCAGAGGGCTTCCAGTAATAATTGGCAACTAAGAGATTTTTATCTATTTCAACAGCTCCACCACTACACCCACTCTCAAGGTTATCAAATGTATAGTTAAAATGGTATATTCACTTAAATACTTCCAAAATTAAAGGCCACCCCAAACAAGATTGTAACCCATCTAGGAGGTGTTAATGCAGCTTGGAGATTGCTAGATGCTAAACATTGATGCTAAATGTTTACATGATGATATACAGCCCTTACATGATGATGTGCCAGTCTAAGCTCCTCTTGCTCTACAATGTTGGAGCTCAGCACTCCCCTCCCCTCCACATTTTCTCTTCCTCTCTGGTTCCATGTTCCCTTTCCAATCCAGGGAGTGGAAGGAGAAGGAAGTGGAAGCAAGTAGGCATAGATGAGCACCTCCTACCAATATGCTGAAGATTGCTTCAGTTGGCACCATGGATGGACCAGTCCTGGGTACAGCCAACTAAGTACAGTACACCTTTGTACATGGCCTTGCAGCAAATAAGGGAAATATTATGGGTTGATCTTAAAGTTCTGTGGAGCTGCCTTTGCCACCTGGGAGCAATCTGCCCTCACTTGACCCTAAGAAGCAGGAGGTTGAGAAGAAGACCATGTTGCACCAGGTACATAACATGAACCTTGACCATGAGTCTCCATATGCAGTCTGAAGTGGAACAGTTCAGACAGAGGTTTACCACCTCATGTGTTCTTTGTAAAAAAAAAAAAAAAAAAAAGGTAGGCACCTTGCTTTTAAACATTTGATATGCCTGCAAAAAACCTAGTCCAAGATCAGCATTTGTTACACCTAGTGCTTTTTTTGTTTAAAAAAAAAAAAAAAAACGGTGCAGGAACTCACAACTTGTTAAATCTTTTATTTATTTATTTATTCATTTATTTATAAACCATTTTTTATTAACAGAAATTGAATTTATTGTATTTAAGCAGAGCCATTCATTTTCCAAGCAAGAAGCATTTTTTTGATCATAGGTCCAGCAGTCCGGCCAGTCCTTTGTAGTTTGGCTTTGCTTCTCAAGATCAGATTCAGAACTATGAACAGGAGTTATATTCGTGTGTTCAACTTCTGTGACTGTCGTTGTGTCTGTTATTCTAGCCTTTTTCTTAGCAGGACTGGTGGTTGAGAAGAAATTGGTAATTTTTTTCATTTTTAAATTTGCGATTTGACAGCACGGAGCTTTGTTTGAGGGAGAAAAATCGGGCCTGCCTTGTGGCCAGTGGCGTTTCTACAGGGATGGCAAAGCTCTAAGTTTTGCAAGAAGCCTTACCTTGCAGTGGAGATCACTCCTCTCCTGCACCGTTTTAGCCAATCTTGGCGTTGCTTACTGGCTACAGCAGCAAGGGAGAGGAGGGATTTACACGACAGGGTAAGGCTTCTTGCAAAACTTAGAGCTTTGCCATCCCTGTAGAAACGCCTCTGCTTGTGGCGTCTGAAGGAGGCTTCTATGGCTTCTGTAGGCTGTCAGCAGCCTATACACTCCCTTTCCTTCTTCCGTTGGCACAGCTTGAGGGGCTTCCCCAATACCTCCTTGTGCTTGTCTTTTGCTGGCTTTTAAGGCAGTCTAATTTTGGCCCTGCCTTTTTCTCGGCGCTTTCAGAGATGCAGGCGCAGTTCTGCATCCTTCGTTCTGCAACCTCCCGATCGCCCGCTTGTTTGCCAGGCGACTTTGGTGGGCTAATTTTAGCCCCGGTTTTCTCCGGTGCCGTTAAGGGCGCAGAGACAGCGCTTGGGGGTGTCCGGGCACACTGGGAGCCGCGGCCTTCGATAGCCTGCCCCCTCCCCCTCCGCACCGTCAGAGGCGCAGGGAACAGTGTCTGTGTGCTCTTTGACGCTGCGGAGGCCGCAGCCTCTCCCGGTGCTTCCTCTGTTGTCTGGCCACGTGGGGCAATTTTGGAGGGTGTTTTCGCGCTTTTAGAGGCATGGGGATCAGCGCCCAGTGGCTCTCAGGAGCAGCTCTCCGCTGCTTTGAAAAGGAGCCGAATGCTCCAGGCAGCAGTCGGCAAGAGGCACGCCCCCAAAATAGCCCTGCCTCAGCCGCGGAATTTTTTAAAACAGCCAGCTCCAACTGCGGGGGACTGCTTGAAAAAGGTGCCGGAACGCAGTTGGGGTGCGTTACATTAGAAAAAAGCCCTGGTTACACCTCCTGAAAACCTTTATCCTTTAATAGAACCCACCATCACATAATATCACAGGACGCATGACCAATCCAGTATTGGTATATGGTGCAGTTTATTTGGATAACTGGAATTCTACTCACGAAAGAGTGGAAGATGATTGAACTGTTAGTAAGTGGCAAATTGCTACAGAAAAAATTGTGCGCTCTCTCTCTCATACACACACATGCTTAATGTCATGCTTTCCAGTGTTCAGTCCACAATATGGGCATGTTTGCTTTAACTGAAGTGTAATGGCCACATCTTTAAACATTAGTGGACATCTTGGAAAAGCCCCACTCAAATTCCACAAGACATTTCCCAGACCATCTGAGCGGATCTGGAAAGCTTCGAAAGATTTATGCTGTGACATTCAGGATTCAACTGTTAAGCCAATGTTTAGACATGCAATTTGAAATTGACAGAGGTTCAAATTTCCATGGCAAACAGATAAAAATGAAGAACAACACACATTTTGGTATAATATGGATTGCTCATTTGCTTTGCAGCTCAAATAGTTTTGCACGGTAAACGGAAAATCCGTATAATACAAAATGGCATGATTTGAATGCTCAAATGCCAAATGCCAGGAAGTGATATCACAGTTGTATCTTCGTTTTCTCTGTTTTTTTGGTCATAACTTTTGATAAAATAAGATATTGCACTCTGGTTTGTTTCAGTGCATTCTGCATTAAATTACCCTTCAAATGATATATAACATGATGGTATTATTCATACATACCAAGGTTTTCACAATTTTGGCCACTAGTGTCAAGCTCAGCTTGTTGCCCCCCTATAACTTGTTGCCCAGTGCAATTGCACCACCCTGCACTTCTTTAGATATGCCTCTGAGCTATGGGTCAGAGTCTGACATTATTTATAAAATGCAGTAACAAGAAAAGAAGTGAAAATTAAAAACCCAGTTATTAAGACTACTTTAGAGAAGGGGTCCCCAAACTCTTGGCCACTAGGGCCACAGTACTTAGTTTTGCTCTTATAGTGCAGCCAAAGTGGGTCGATTATAGAAAGCTTTAATAATTTTTCTGAATAGGAAAAAAATATTTGCACTTCCAAGGCTGCTTGCTATTTCCATTAAGCATAATCCGTTTAATAGCTAACCAACAAAGAGGTAAGGAGTCAAGACATTCTATGAACACTAGGGCTGCATTGTAGAGTTTATACCATGTTTGTTCAAGCAGAGCCACGGTAGAGTTTGTTCAAGTAGAGTCGCCGCAAACTTTGGAACTATCTGTAACTCAATTACTTGAGAGCTACTCTGGGTCAAAGATGTGTCCTTTATTGCCAATGTTGCACTCTTTTAAAATAGCATACTTCACAGTTTGTAGCAGCTCCTCCCTCACATATGACAAGGAAGAAGTGGCCATGTAGTTTATGAGAAAATTCCAAACTCTTGTCACTTGCCCATCACAGAGCGCAGTCTAATGAGAGAAATGGAAAGCAAGAAAGGGGAAAGTTACCTGCCTTATTGAAAGGTTCTAACTTTGCTGAATTCAAGCAAATTAAAGCAGCAGCAATGATGATGATGATGATGATGATGATGATGATGATGGCATGCCCCGGTATCCACTGGGGTTCTGTTGCAACAAGGTAAAAAAAAAGATTTGTGTTTTTTTTAAAGATTCCCTATCTTTTTAATAGGCATCCCAGTATCCATGGTGTTCATGGCTAATTAAAATTGTGAATGCAGAATCAGTGAATACCAGGGCACGCCTGTAGTAGTAGTAGTAGTAGCAGTAGTTATACAGTATACCTCCTTTCTGTCATTGGCAGTTTACACAGGCAGGCTTTCCTAAATCCCTGTGGGGATTTTTACAAATTACAAGTTCTACTCTTCCATAGAACACCTTCATTCCAGAACGGATTCTTTTCTCAGTCTCTTTCTGTCTGCATTCGTCTCCCATGCTGAACTGATGGCAACTCCTCACTCTCTTGGTAGCCATATTGGGATTGCTGGACTGTAACTCGAGGTAAGGGTCATGAATTCCCCTTACGCTGAGTTGCACTGCATGCAGCCCTAGCCCTGCGCTGGATATGGGGCAGGCCGGCTGACCTTCATATTCCAGCATGGGGTTAGGACAGAGCTGCCATTGCCCAGATTTATAATTTTTGGCCTAAGCAACTGGGCAGAAGATTACCTGATCTTGAAGTAAACAAACATTGAACAAATCAAGGAATCTGATAAATACATTTCCAAAGGGATTCAGCATGACTGGGAGAATCTTATGTGTTTGTTTGTTTTATTCCAAGAATCCCAGTGTTATTCACACTATTCTTTATTCTTGGTGCATAAGAAGCTGACAGTGTACTTTGCTGAATGCCCCACAAAATTCTTTCCCTCCCTTCCCATCCCTGATCTATATTTTTGGAAAACCAATAAATATAAAGGTTGTCTTCTCATTCTCAAAGGTGATTTAGAATGCCCACATTTTGGCAGGATCAGGACTCTTTCCATTTAGGTTAGAAAAATTGTGTCTACTTACAGTACAATATATTCAGGTCTTGTGACTTTGAGGGCTCTTGGGTTATTGAAAACCAAATGGCATGTATTTTTTTTATGACTTATTAATATTAAACAATTATTCTCCTGTGTTCAGAATACATGTTCCCCTTTAAGAGTTGCCACATGCTCTAGGACTCCAAATAGTGTATTTTGATTTTTTTGTTTTTAAAGAGGTTTGAGGTGACGGAAAGTTAATTAATCTAAAATGCTTTACAACAGATTAAAATAAGATCCAGGGAGAAAGAGATTCAATAGTATACCAGAAAAGAGATCCAATAATAATTTCAACAACAACAACAACAAAACCCAAATACAAAGTACTGGTGAATATATTATACATGTGGTATAGATGCTATACCACATTCAGCCACCACATGGAGAGAATAATATAATGGAATGGAAGGTAGGAAATGGGATTTGGCCTTTTTTGGATTACAAGGCATTTAAAGGTGTTAATGCTGAGTCAAATCAGCGCATACCAAGGCATGACCTGTGCTAAATAAATTTGGGTTGTCATTGTAAATTGAGAATCAGAACAAGCCACAACTAATGAAACATTTATCTTTAGGCTGTGAAGTTGAAATCCTTGGCATCAGACCAACCGTCTGTCAACCATATTTTAGTATTCCAACAGATGCCAATTTCTCCAATGCTGTGGATAATGCTATTGAATCTCTAAGGTAAAGTCATAAAATATCAGATTGCTTTCTTCAAAGATCCTGGTTTGATATCCTGCTTGGTCACACACTGTTCTTAGAGCAAACCAGGAATTGCAGATGCAACATCAAGAACCTGGTTTGTTTTAAATCAGGAACAGAAGTAGCAATTTGCCCCCAACCTTGCATGTGAAAGGCAGGAGGCAGTGCATGAGCCTGAGGCTCATGCCAGTAGAATTAAACCATGGCTAAGCATGATGTCTGAACAAGGACGGTGAGGTGAAGTGAGGCGGTGCAGAACTCCTCACATAGGTTTTCCATAGAAAGGAAAGAAAAGTTTTAACTATTGAATACAAACTTCTTGCTTCTTGAAAGCCTCCATCCAGGATTTTGTGAAGGGATAGAAGACTAGACATAATTCCAAGTTCATTTTGCTTAGTATGCCACGAAGAAAATGTTATTTCCAGACTAAACTGTGTGAAATCATAATTGTTACAAAAGTATTCATAAATATGGGTCTTGTACTTGCAAAAGCCTTTTAATATAGCTGTTAAAATGCCATTGTGGTAAGTGCCCAATAATGACAATGACTATATAGGTTGCTTTATTTAATACTTTTTAGAAGAGGCGATGACTGTGCAACATGAAACATTTATATATGACCAGCCATGTATTATTAGCATTATCAATCTGTAAATTGCATGGGAGGTGGGTTTTTTTTAAGGCTTCACCCTCTTCCCAGGGCCATGATCCAATTTTTTTGGGGGGGGGGCGGAAGAATCATTGGCAGATCTGACCACAGATTTCCTTGTCTTGTCTTCTCTAATTCTCATCTAACAGTGCAATCCTACGCATATTTACTCAGAAGTAAGTCCCTGTAAGTGGCATTTATTCACAGGTTTTTAGGAGTTTTTTGTGGGGTAATCCAGTAATGAAGTCATTTCAGCTTGTAAGAGAGTTAGCATGACATTTCCAGCCAAACCAATTTTACATGTCTTCATGCCTGAAAAGCATGGTGTGCTATTCAGGAACAAAGGATAGCAGGACATGAGATGTAATGTGGCCTATTATACCTCCTCCATTGGTAACAATCTGTAACATACAGATAGCATAGAAAAAGTCCCAGTCTAGAGCTGAACGACATCCCCAAACACCCCATACTTGTTTTACACTCAACTCTTTTATTGTGTTGTCACTGCAGAAGAGGCAAAGCAGATATGGCAGCAGTGTATTATGAACGGATTGATGTAGAAGGTCATCATTATGGTCCTTCATCTAGCCAGAGGAAGAATGCCATGAAAGCAGTGGATGATGTAATGCTCAAGATGACTAAGCTCATCAAGGTGAGTGTTACTCAGAAGTGATAGTGTCATTGAATATTTCCTCAGTAGCCCATTTCTTTTCAGTGTTTTTTGAAACTATTAATCAAGGATTGCTTTACATCAGGGTTCTCCGGACTTTTCAGTATGAGGGCCACATCATGTATTTTACTGATTTTGTAACAAGGTGATAGATGAGGAAAAGTGACTGAGCTGTGGAGGCCTTATTTGTATAGGTGGGGACATTAACCTTGTCCGCCCATCCATTCACCAGGGGCTTCCATTTAGTATGGCAGGATCTTTCCTGAAGAGTTTCAGAGGTGGCCCAAATACTCAAAAGCCTAGGGGCCCAGCCACAGGTTAACACGGCCCTGACTCCTGGATTTGATTTTCAAATCATGATTGTATTTGAAATAATATCTCACAAGGGTCCAAATACAGAGAAAGTTTGTTACAACCAAGTCTTGTTGAAACCAATGGTATAGAACCAGATGTTACTGGTTGACGTGTGACTGTGACCGAGAATAACCTCCCTATGCCAAGTTATCCCCACTCTAGCAAGGATGTGTAAAACAGTGTAGCATATGGATTGGATCCAATAGATCATGCTATTAATTTCTGTGCCACTCTCCACCATTGTCCCCAGAAATAGCAAGAGCACAAAGACTCGTGATGTGATGCTGGCATCTCCATTGAAACCAACTACCCAATCCTATCTGCTATTAAATATTATAATATCTAATTGTGCCAACAGAGGACATAAAGCCAACATAATGTTTTATATATGACTTTATAAGACATAACAAAATGCTATGGTATGTAGGTAAGACAATTATGTAGATCAGTCAGAGGTAAATAAAAACAGTTTCCACTTACCTCACAGTAGGCTGCCTGATAAACCTTTGGGTCTCCTTAGCCACTCATTTTGCTGGCAAAAGTCTGCGGAGAGCCAGGGGATCTCTGGGCAGAGGATTTGGGAATAGGATCTGGGCGCAAGTAGCTGCTGCTGGATCCACCCCGTCCCTCCCTGAAACAAAGCCGCGGTTCATGCCCCAGTATTCCCGCCCACAGCCCGTCCCCACCGCCAATTTACCAGTGCTTGTGGAGCCTTCTGGAGCCACCACCATGCTTGCTGTGCCTCCTGCTGTCTGTAGCAAGCGGCCTAGCTTTCCCACTGCTCAAACATGCTTTGCACTGCCAGAACATAAAGCCTGTTCTGGTAGCGCAAGGGTGTTGCCTCTCTCCATTGATTTGAACTTGTATGCACCTAACTTTCTCTGGATCCAGGCTAGCCTGTTCATCCTTTTACATTCAGTCCCTTTAGTACAGCAAAGTGAGAGGGACTCATGAGGGGATTAATCCTTGTGCTATTTCTCACATCAGTAGCATTACAGGTAGTCTGAATCTGCTCGCTGAACTGCAAATGAGGATGTACATTGTGTCCTTTTCGAGCTGTAATAATCGTCTTTACTATCCTGACAGGACAAGGGCCTGCAGAATGACCTGAACGTCATTCTTTTCTCGGATCATGGGATGACTGACATTTACTGGATGGAAAAAGTGATTGAGCTGAGAAACTGTATTAACATGAGTGATGTGGTACAAGTCAAGGACCGAGGCCCTGTTGTAAGCCTGTGGCCAACCAAAGAGAAGGAACTGGAGGCAAGGAAAATCACCAACTTTCCCCTTTCATAATTCCCCTTGTGCCAATCTTTTCTTTTCTTTTACTTTGTTTTAACAGTCCACACACACGTCTGCTAGTCAGCCACCACACTGTACTTTCATGTACAATATACTTGACAGGGGTGCCAAACCACAGCTTGCAAGTCACATATGGGTCTTTGACATATGATGTGTGGCTCACAGAAAAGCTGAGCTTTTTTTGTATCACAAGTAAAATCAAAGGTAAATAAGAAATTTTAAGTGTTAGAATTATTTAACAGATATAAATCGAGAGTCCACTCGATTAAAACATACGTTTAATGTTCATTGTGAGTAATTATTTTAAGAATTTAAATGCATTTTTAAATATTGTGGCTCTCAAACATCTGAAGTTTATCTTATGTGGCTTTTAAGTTAAGCATGTTTGGTAGCCCTGTGCTAATACGTCGCTTGAGGGCGCAATCCTAACCAACTTTCCAACACTGAAATGTGGGGGGGGGCAGTCATGGAGGCCACCTCAAGATAAGAGAATGTTTGTTCCCTCAGCTCAGAACTGTATTGTCCTTACCTCGGTGGTGGAAAGTTGGGTAGAATTGCTACCTCATCTATTTTATTTTGTAAGCTGTGAACTGCTTGGATTGAAAAGCAGTATATAAGTATTGTTAACAACAATAAATAGCTTGATGAGGAATGGGAAGGTGGAGAAGATTCCTGCGATCAGCATCTCTTCCCCTACATCTCCACAATAAGTACAGAGGAAATTGTTTCTTCCCTGTCCTGCCAAGTTATTTGAGAGAAGACATGGAGAAGGAAAATCTGGCTCTTTCTGCTGAGTGTGGGACAGCAGAGAGTGGAAAGGTTTGCAATTTCTTAAATTAGGGACTGACATTTAAGAAGACTGACCATTCTAGGGCAGTCTTTGATACTCTTGCCTGCCTCTCTCCTCCCCACTTCCTTTTTTAATCCAGGGCGGAGGAGGAGTGGTGGCGGCAGGGGTGGCTGTTGTTTTGCCAGGATGTGCACCGCCATGCGCATGATTGGAAGCATTTGGCACACTGCCTCAAGACCTTGAGCTAGCCCAAGTGTGAGTTTATTATATAGCTCAGACTCTGAGCCATTGTTCTTAAAAAAAACCTGTAACATTTCTAACCTTTTGAGATACATGGACATTTTAAAAATATATATCTTCAAATACAGATGCGGGGTGCAGAACATGAAAGCTCAGAAGTAGGGTTCCCCCCACCTTAATTTCAGAATTTTTTTCTAGCTTATTGTTGTGTGTGTGGAAACAATGTTTTTGGAGTATTCCTTTTTCAAAAGGGGAAGGGGACATCCCAGCAAGAGTTTGACACGCCGAACGATTGTGCCTGCTGCCACGTGGAAGTGCCTTGCCAAGAGGTTTCATAATTTCCATTCACTTGCAGGTATATAACAGACTGAAAAATGTGCCGCACATGACGGTTTATAGGCGAGAGAATATCCCTTCCAGATTCCATTATAAACATGGGAGATTTGTCTCTCCCTTGACACTTGTGGCTGAAGAAGGATGGTTCATAGTGGAGGTAGGTCACCTATCAGCTATACATAATGGCCTCCCAGCTGTTTTTTAACCAGGGTGGATAAAAATCAATGATTTTTAAAATAAATAAATAAATAAATAAATAAATAAATTGAATTTTTTGAATTTAAATTGGATTTTTTTTATTTTTATCAAATTCATTTTAATAAAATGCTTTTGGAGTAAAAATCTATCTAAAGATAGTTTTCTATTTAAGATACATTAATAATTTAGTTATTCAGCATGAAATGGAGCTTAGTCATGTAGCATAAGGCTGTATAATCTACAATATCTACATTTTTGGTAAACTCATTCAATGAATCCAAGCTCTGCAAGCTGAGATAACACGCACTGCATTGATGCATTCACACAATTTCACAGTAACCATGAGATAAATCATAAAACAAAACATGTTTAAGCAAACACAAGAATATGTAATATGTTATTTTTTTAATTAAGTAAAAGAATTTATGTAGTTCTCCAACTATGTGTGATTAACCTATTAACCTAAAATTGGTTCTGATATTGCTGTTTTACTAACCTGACAGCTTATTATTCTAAATAGGAAACCTTCATTTTGTTTGCAAATAATAATATTAAAGATTCTAACTACAACCAAGAATGAGTCCTTACATTTAAAGAGCACCTGTCATTTCAGATCCATCATGGCAGCGCCTGTTAGTGGGCATCCACTCACCTGCTGCCCGCAACGTCCCTCACCTTGTTGTGTCACTGCCGCATCACCAGCTGTCCCATTAAAGTGAATGGGACTGTTGGTGAGTCAACAGCTGGTCAGAGGAGGAGCCGCTGTGGGACAGATATGACAGTTGCTCTTTAAAAATTATGATTTAAATCGAGTTGATTTAAATCAAGCCTTTTTACTAGTGATTTAAACCATGATTTAAATCGACTTGATTTAAATCAAATCCACCCTGTTTTCACCTCTTTTGTTATTGCACTGCCATAAGAGAATGATTCCTGAGACCTTGATGGACCACCATATGTAACTATGAATGGGCTGTGCAGTGCTGGCTGAAGCTGTTAGGTGGCTTGAGCCTACCTGCTCCCCTATATCCATGCACTTGTTGCTTCTTCCTCCCAAGTGGGTTTTAAACCAATCAGGAAATGTAGAGCACCTGGAGCGCTCTCAGTGTGTTTTGCACTTCCTGTTTTGTTTAAAGGGCCTGTGTGGAGGAAAGCGTGGAGGAACAGGGCAGGATTGCTGCATTCTGATTTTCAGCCAGTTATGGGATGATGACCCCCCCCCCAATCCTCTCACTTTGTTCCTTTCCCTGCACAGGTCCTTTATACAAAGCAGGAAGTGTGGAACTGCTGGGAGAGCTCCTAGTACCCTCTAGATTTCCTGTTTTGTTTAAAGCACCTGCCCAGAGGAAGCAAAGTGGGCTGACTCCGTCAGCAGTGCATTAGATGGAGGCATTGGGCATCTCTTTGCAGCTTCCTCCAATCTGCTGCCCAATGAGAATATTATTGTCCCTGTCCTGGATAGGCTGATTAGCTTGGGTGTCATAAGCTATCCAGCACTATGTGGCAGTATAGCAAGTTACCAATTCTTTTTTCAATATGTCTGTCAATACAATGTTTGAAGTGTTCAATTCATATTTGAATTTCAGTAACATTAGGACTATAATTAACAGCACAATCCTATACTCTGTGCAGTGTCGATGCAAAGGGTTGCATTGATGCTGCGCTCTTAGTGCCGATGTGGGAGCGCCGACTGGCACCCTCTCGTGCTAAGGCAACGGAACTGACGCTGCAGGCAGCTGGCCGGCCGGCCTTGCCATTCCAGCACTGGGTAGGATTGCACCCTAAAGCTAATTTGGTGAATTGCCTTGGCTGAAAAGCTCACTTCTGAGCTTTGGTCTGCTAAGAATCAAACCAAGTCAGTTGTGTCCTTTAATATTTGGTTTCCTTTCTTGTTATTTGTGAACTAAAATGTGTTAACCAATCTGGTCATCCAGAACTCACTATAAAAAATAATTGATCTAGATCTCAGGACTTATTTTCTGTTATCATTAGGCACTACTACTGTTTGTCCATTTCTGCAAGAAGATGGTTGCTTTAGAATGTTTGCCTGAACTTGTACTTTCACTTTTATGAATATAGTTCTTATTGGTTTCTATATTTTGTAATTTGGAATATCAAAAATACATTTTAGAAAGAACCCCAAATATTATTAAGCATAGAGTGGGCTACATTTTTATTAACAAAATGAAAAGGATTCTTTTCTAAATGTCAGGGAAGGGTGGTGAGGGGTAGAGGATGGGTGAATCAGGCTCAGGAGGGGGCCAGGATCAGCATTGCCAGTGTTGCCAGCACCCTATCCCTTTATGCTTAGCTAGCGCAGGTCTGAGTTCCTGTGGAGGGTTTATTTATTTGATGTATTTTTATACTGCCTTTCTCCAGATTTCACTGGACTCAAGGCGGTTTACATAGGCAGGCTGTTCATAAACCCCATTTTTCAATTGGGTTTTTTACAATTATTGTTCTATGTACCATTCACAGAACCCTCAATTTCTTCAGATGTTTCCCTTTCAATGTGTGGTCATGATCCTGGCTGCATTCTTGCACCTTCTGAGCCTTCACAGTCTACCACAGATCACGGCCTGTTCTTTTGTCAGCTGACTCCTCCACACTCCTCCCGTTCCTCCCCAAGCTCTGTCAGTGACTTCAGGTCTCCCATCCAAGGCCAATCCAAGCTTAGCATCTTCAGGCAAAGGCAACAGCTCAACCTGCAGACCACACTTCCTGCCCACTTCCTGTTAATAGTAGATAAATGAGACCTCCTGGACTGCCCCTGTCATAGGGTAGGAAAGGGGAGAATAGGATTGGGCCACCAGTAGTATTTACTTCTAAGTAGACATGCAACGGACTGTGCTTTTAAAATTTGATCTACTA
>JAJKFI010000003.1:15277808-15337275 GCA_029204185.1 Lerista edwardsae
TCTAAGTAGACATGCAACGGACTGTGCTTTTAAAATTTGATCTACTATTCTACCAAAAGGAAACCTCCTGGAGACCTCCTGGGCTGCTCCTGTCATAGTGTAGGAAAGGGCCACCAGTGGTACTTACTTCTGAGTAGACATGCAACAGACTGTGCTTTTAAAATTTGATCTACTAGTCTATATGTAATTTTGCCTAGCAGTTATACAGTTACCGTATTTTTCCTTCTTCTTAGGACATCACAGCAGCTTTGAGGTTGGTGGTTGTGCAATTTACAGCCAAAAAGTATGTGCAAAGAAAAGGGTTCAAGTGCTCCTCTATCAATCAAAAATCTCCGATGGATGTTTTTAAAAGACCCAAGTACTAAAATAAAAGAGCACTTGTGTTCATTTCAACCCTTTTTGACCCTGCCAGGATGTTAACAGCAGGAATGCAGTCAAAAAGGGATTTTTTTTAAATCAAGGAGGTATCCAATTTCTTACGCTTCATAATTTTGTATTGATTTTACAGCCTTATCAAAATTCAACATTTTTCAATCCTGGGGCCTGGAAGGAGGTGGAGTATTAATTTACTATTTGAGGGAAGTGCCACAATTGGCCTCTATCATGGAAGGACCAGCCCTGAAAGGTAGTGAGCCAAAAGGCTCTGTGTTATCCCTAGAGAAGAATGCCTCTGGACTTGGTTTTCCAGTCTGAACTTCTCAACTGACAAAGGAAGTATCAAACAGACCTTGCTTTGCCTCACCTTTATGTCTATTATTCCATCTCATAGATAAGTTGAGGGCAGGTTTTGAGCCAAAAATCACAGAAGTTGAATGTATAACTTAGGGATTGATGAAACTCTTTGAATTAATTACCTGACTATCTCCCTAGCCCAAAAGGGCACTCCACCCCATCTCCCGTTGCCCTTCCGCTCTCATATATCACTTGCTCCCATAGCTGGTCCAGGGTGGGAAATCCTCCATGCTATGCTGTCTCAGCTGACCCCATGGCATGGTGGAAGATGGAACCCAATGCTGGCAGAAGCCTCTGCTGCTGGTCATGTCGATGGTAGTGCTTTGGTAGCCCAGTGTGCTTTTCATCATGCCTTCCGCTTGTCCTGTCCAGCCATGGTTGGATTTGGGCTCAGCCATTGTGGCCAGATCCACTCCTGGACCATGAACTGGGGCCTTGAAAAGTTGTTCAGGGAGGTTGCATGGATAAATCAAACCAGATTTTCAGGGTAAATTTTAAGACTTCTCAACTTATACATTAGTGTATATATAATATATCAGAGCTAATAATTCATTACCTTCTAGAAACAACCAAAGAGCTTCTTTACTTTTTTAAAGATGGTTTAATGCAAAAATATGTGTTTTGGTTTGGATCCTGCCAGTGACAAATACACACGATTTGAATGCTACATTATCTCGTGTGTTAAATCTGAGACTTGTTCGTTAACAAAGATTCATTATTCTAGATGTACAGTATGCTGCACCTGTACACAGCCTCTGCCTCTACTGGTGGCATATTCAACTTCCCCCTCTTTATGAGTGATACTGACACCTGCATGAATGACTAATGGATCAACTCAAGAATGATTCCACTCAAGTCCTTACAATTTATAGCTTCAGTGAATTTGATCCACTAACACAATAAACGGGTCCTGGACTTCCTTTTGATTTTTTCTTGCTTCTATTTATGATGAGAAACCATGCCTAGAAACTGTCAGCACTGTAGTCATTTTTTAAAAACCTTAAAAGCATAAGAACCCCTTGAGTATCCATACATTCCTTTGTATCTAATAGTCAACAGATGTACTAGATAATTGAACAATTCTAGCTGACAAATTAAATCTGTTTCCTTGTCTCCATCTATTTTCACTGACAGCACTCAGAGGTTGTAAAGGAGAAAACAGACTCCCTCTTCCTGCTACAGGGCCTCTTGCTTCTTTTTTATAATTCAGTTACACAAAGTTTACTATCAATGAACTGTACACTATTAGGCAGCGTTTGCCATGTTTGGTAGTATCAATGCACAACCTGCCAAGTCTCACATAATCTGCATATTCTTTAGAACCAGCATGATTCTGGTTTCGCCACCCGCTGTTTAAAGAAATCACATAACATCCTTAGAGACTCTTCCCATCCTGCTTACAACCTTTTTGAACTGTTACCTTCTGGCAGGAGATATAGGACTATTAAAGCTCGGACGACACGTCTCATAAACAGTTTTTATTCTAGAGCCATAACAGCATTGAACAACGAACTTAAGTACCAGTAGATAGGGGCAGTCGGACTGTATTATTGTCTATTGTGTGGATGTTTATGTTTTAGAAGAGGAATTTCAAGGGGGGGTAGGGTGTGTGGGGGATTTGGGGGGATTGTTGGTCTGGTCTCTGAGTGTCATTGAATTTCGTTGTGTAATACAATGACAATAAATAATAATAATAATATAATATAATATAATATAATATATAATGATATATCTTAAATTAAGGCTTTCACCAATACCTTGTACTTTTGTCTGGTTAGGAACCTAAGCCTGGATGAAAGTCAAAAATGGACCAGTATCAAAGCATAGCATTATTTAGCTCACAAATTTATTTGGGGTAGTGAAAAATGTAAACAACTAAGAGTGCAATCCTAACCTGGAGTTAGGCTGGCACAGTTAGGCAGCAAAGTTTGGCCAGCACAAGGGACACTGTACAGTATGTTTGGACCACTGTTGGAATCAGAGAGGCCAGCACACAGATGTGTACCATCCTCCTGACTCCAAGACTGGTCCAAACATGCTTTACGGTGGCCTTTGTGCCGGCCAAACTTTGCTGGCCTAACTCCAGGTTAGGATTGTGCCCTGACTAATACATGTGAATATGTGTGAGATGGAAATAAAGGAAAAATAAACATAAGAATATCAAGTAACATTGTGGAAGGTTGGATAAAACTGGATGAAAGATGAAAGCACAGACGAAATTTGAAATGTGGTTATAACTGAAAATGGTTGAAAGAGCAAAGCAATGCAAGTCAAGTGGATGAAAGTCATAATATTGGTGTCCTGGACAGTTCTGTTGGCTCAGTTTTCTGTGTGAAAAGCAAGAAACAGAATCCTTCTGCTGAGGCCTACCTATAAAGAGAAAAAGTGCATTGCAGTGGCATAGTAGAAAGGTTTGTCACCCCAGGGCATACCTTCCATGGCTACTCCTGCCTCCTCTGAAAATGGCCAGAGCTGGGAGTCAGCAAACAGAGCCAGGGAGACATCCCCTGGGCCTCATAAGGCCTTCTTAAGCCTTTAAATGCCACTTTTAAGGCCTCCCGAAAACCTTCGAAGGTGTTCTGAGGCCTGGGAGGCTGTGCCTGAACATCCTCCGGATGTGACAGCTTTGGTCACCATCAGAGGGAGCAGGACAGGCCTGCCACCAAAAAAGTGCTGCCCTGGGTCATGTAACCCCAGTGACCGTCTGAGCTATACTAGTGGTGTGCAGTAATAATGCAGACCAAAAACACATCAGTGTTCACTACATCTGCACACTTACAAATGTATTACAGATTTTCTATCATTCGTAAGTGGTAATCTCATTGAACTATTGTCCTAGAGCTGTTGTGGAACATGGCAAAAGGGAAGGTGCACTTCTCAGATTGACATGTCATATAATAGAGCATTATTTGGGTTGGTAGGAAAGACAAAGTAAAGCTCAGGGTTAGCTCTCCCAATCGCCAATACTTGCTGCAGCTGATGATGGAATCTTGGACAATGACCTCTGTTGCAGGATAAGGACCCTAAGACTCAGAATATGGTACATGGTAAGGGTTCAAGGGGCAACTGGATGAGACACTATGGCCTGTGCCCATATTTTATTCACAAATGTCTCCATGGTAGATAAGGTATAGTCACTGATGCCAGTTAGAAAGATGACTGAGTTTTAAATAATACCATTTAAAAAGATGGGGGCAATCACCCTGCAAAATGTTACATTCCTGATTGTGCTAATGGAATAATGCTAAATAGTAATTTATTTATACTCAATGATCTTATAAATGACCTCATTCAACCAGACAGGTGTATGTCTGATAGCTCTCCAGTTTGTGACACTGTTCTGCTTTTTCATATAGCATGTCCTTTTTGATTCCATTATTTCTGTGTCTATGGAAGAAAACACACAATGTAAATTACTGAGGAAAAGCTATACTGTAATATTATTTAAGTATATATTGTATTAGTGTTCAGTATTTGCATTATGTTGCCGCTGTATCTTTTTTGTCAAAGCAATCAAAACGTTACTTAATGTTTCCATCCTGGAAATCCATTCATAGTTAAAACCACCTTTTCACGGTTCCCAAGCAGTGATCTTTAATACTGCAGTCGAAGATGTGTGAAATATTCATGTTGAATAAAGTTTCTTTCTTCTACAGAGCAGAGAAACCCTTCCATTTTGGGAGAATGGCACTGGGAAAAGAGAGGCCTGGCAAAATGGATGGCATGGTTATGATAATGAACTCATGGATATGAGAGGCGTCTTCCTTGCATATGGGCCAGGTAGGCTGTGGAGAAGAAGATAAAGCTTTTGACTTCTGGACCTATAACAGTTGCACTGCTGTGTTAATTACATATGGATGATGTAATTCATGGGTTATAGTCAGCCTTTCCATTGGAGTAAAGAAAGCAGGCTTAGAGCAATACTACTTTTAGCCTCCATGCCGCCTTCCAAACTGCTAGGTAACATTAATGACCAGCTAGCTTTGTAAAATAGCTAGGTACTTGCCATTTTGTTACACTGAAGAATACATAAAGGGTGCAATCCAAGCCCTGGACTGAGCCAGCACAGGGGACTTGTGTGCTGACATTCCATCAATGTTTTCACCAACATTACAGGAGAAAGGCCAGTGCATAGATATGCGCTGGCCTCCACGTGCTGGGATCCAGGCCCAGCAGCACAAAGGTAAGACTGGCCAAACCCAGCCAGCATGGGGGGGCGGGTTTGAAGAGGGTGGATTGAGGTGGAACTGGGCGAGGGAAGGCGGAGGTTGGGTCGACCTGTGGGCAGACCAGACTGGGGAGTGGGTGGAGAAAGGATATGGCACTTGGACTGGACCCTAACCCCAATCCCGGTTGGCCCCAATCCTGGCCACTTGGAGTTGTGCCAGTGATTTCGCTGGTGCAGCTTCAAGTAGCCCCATTCATACATACACATTCCTCATTCGCCTTCTCTTCCACTGTGGCCAGTTTTTCCTAACACAGCCAGCAAGGAAGTGCTTGGGAGCTGAATCACCCCACACCCACCATCCTCCCCACTCAGCCAATGCAGAAGATGCAGATGGGGGAGGAAAGGCAGTAGAAGCAGCAGTGGTACTATTCCTAAGGAGGAACAGATTACAGTGGTTGCTGGCTTCTCCAGCCCCACTGCTGCCATGATCCCTGGCAGGGATGCCGGAGGAAGAGCTCTCCCATCCTCTTCTTACACACTGTCCAAGGAGAGCACATGTGAAGAGGATGGAGCAGCAGCTGAGTGGAGTGCCCAGACTGGTGGCAGAATAAGGGAGGTGGCAGGCAGGAAAAAAAACCCAATGCAAAAATGTACCTGTTTGAATCAAGTTCACACATGGCTTGGCGCAATGGTATAAGTGTTCAGCCAAGCACTATGCAAGAGTAACCATGTAGATGTTGATCATACTTGCAAACTTTACTTCTCTTACTATCTTCCTTTCTCAGATACCCGACCACATGCAAAAGTGAGGCAAAAGATTAAACCCTGACATAGTGGTATTCATGTAGCCTGAGTGGTGTCTCATTCTGAATTCTTCTTGGTCTAAAATGTCTCATTGTTATGTTTCAGATTTCAAGCCAAACTTCAAAGCAGCACCAATCCGATCGGTCGATGTTTATAATGTTATGTGCAAAGTTGCAGGAATAGAGCCACTGCCAAACAATGGATCCTGGTCCAGGGTGGAGTGTATGTTAAAAAATAATGCCAATTTGGCACTGTCATTACAGTGGAGCAGCTTTGTGCTGGCACTAATTCTGTTTCCATTGTTTGTATAACAGATCTTGTTACTCTGGTCCCAAAACAATGTCAGTCAGTGTGTCTGGTTTGTTTGTTTTTTTCCCCCATTCATCATTTGAACTGCAGCATTAATTGAATTCCATGTGGGGAAAATTATATATATATTCATCTTGAAAAAGTTAAGCCTGATTTTTCTGGACCCTAAGAAATGAAGCTGAAGCAGACTTTTTTGGGAAATGTAGCTTGGAATTACCAAAGAAAGCAAGAGAAAACATCAAGTGCACCATCAATCTCTTGTGCTATAAGGAAATGCTCAAGGCTCACGATCACCAAGCAACATGGACTCTGCCAGGACTAGTGATTATATTTCCTCCTCTTTCTAACAATTTTCTGGCCTTGTATTTATCCCCATTGAGACGATCTCAGGAAAATTTCACATAGTGGCCTAGACAACCACTACCTCTTAGGCCCTTCTTATACATATAGCTTTCTCTCTCTCTCTCTCTTTTCCTAAAAATTGACATTTACTTAATCATGTTCTCTGGCATTTCTACCCCAAGCAGAAAACTTTGGCATTTGGCACTTCGCTTCTAAATATTTAGATAGGAGATAAGTTAAATCTCATTGATTTAACTTAATTGCAATAGGATTCTATTTCATATAAATACATCTGGGGTCTAGATGCCAGTTTTCCTGACAAATTCTGGCAACAAAGTATTGTCATGGAAGGTGCTCATTTACAAACCACTTTCCCCTCTACATTCATACCATATGAATGGTATGAACCATATGAACCATTGTTAATAACATAGAACTGTATGGGTTTCATTTAGTTGTGAAACTCCTTGCCACAGGAGGTGGTGATGGCATCTGGTCTTGATGTTTTTAAGAGAGGATTAGACCGATTTCTGGAGGAAAGATCCATTGTGGGCTATAGGCAATGATGGATTGTGCAACCTCCTTACAAAGGTGGTGGGCTACAGGTACCGGGTGTAAGGGAGTGGCAACAGGATGCAAGCATCTTGTTGTCTCCTGCCTCCCTGGGGCACCTGGGGTGGGCCGCTGTGAGATTCAGGAAGCTGGACTAGATGGGCCCTTGGCCTGATCCAGCATGGCTCTTCTTATGTTCTTATGTTCTTAGTTCTATTTTAAATCTCATTTCTAGTGAAAAAATTAACAGTATAGAATCTCCCGTAGTTGGCTCTTCTATCCAGTTTAAAATGTGTTTCCAGTTGAACCTGGTAATACCAAACAGTTCTATCCAAGCAGATAAATGAGGCTACACCATATGTCAACATGAGACAGATAACAAACCCCGTCACTGCTTTCAGGGGAAATGAGCAACAGTTACCTCAGGAGCTTGAAATATGACCATCGCAAACGTGAGGAGTTTTAAAATGGAAGTCATTTTCAAAGATTAATATTCACAATGACCTAAAATTCAGCACACCTTTGGACTCTTTGATAAAGGATGCTTTCTGAATGGCCACTGAGCATCTGCATGTCTCACATGTACATAGATATTAAACCTGACAGAAAGTTCTGTAATAACTGGTAAACATTTATTCAATTCTTTTAAAGCTCAAGTGAACCATCAAATCCATTGGACGGGGGAGGGGAGAAAAGCAAAGCAGTTTTTTGTTATCAGGCTATTGAGTATAAAAGGCAATTTAGTCCTTTCTAAGCACTGCAGTAGCTGGGAAACAAGCATCTATTGTTTGCAGATACTCATTAATAGACCAAGCTCTCTGAATTCTTTGGAACCCCTCCCCCCAAAACAAAATAATAATTCAAAACCATCATTAAATGAGTTGCAACCAACACGATATGCACACATGCAAACAGTACAGTAATCTTCTGTGTCCTTATAATCAAGAAGTCCCACTATCCCTTTGTCTCCATTGTGAATTCTAAAGAAATTTATAGCACACCCTACTCAATTGAAAGAGGAGTAAGCTCCACTTTCAATGCGACTTGCTCCCAAGTAAGAGTCCATAGGATTGTAGCCTGAGGCACTTTCTGTTATCCAAATAAAGGGAAAAAAATAGAATAAAACTCTATTCACAACAGTTGAGTTAAACTAGTTTGCACCAGTGGAACAGAGTCTTGAAATGAACCATTACAATATGTGTACAGAAAATAAGTGCCTTTGTCAAATTATTCTGACCCTCTTGTATAATTGTTGAGGGGCATTTTTTCAAGATGTATCTTATTTAAAAGGGTTTTTATGCAATGATACCTCACTAATGTCCCCTCTTCATATCTGCCATTCATAAGGAAAACAGAGAAGATGCTATTCTTGAGGCAAATGAACCTTCAATTGTACGGAGATATATTTGTGTACATTCTAATTTTTGTGTTTTTGTTTTATTTATGACTACCTTGTCCTTACCCGGCGTTGCCCAGGTATTTATGTATCTCAAGCTTCTATTAGTCAGGAAAAGGAATGAATTCTATCTATAGTGTAAAATCAAAGTAATTTTATGTACAGGAAATTAAAAGTATAAGTACTGTATAAAATTATAAAGTAAAATCTTTTACAAATTCACTATACTATTAATTTAACTCAGAACTTGATTATAAACAAGGTTCACCTCCAGGAACAAGAATACATAAATTCTTGGGTGAACCCACCCTTGAGCAAGCAACATAAAGTTGCCGTGGGAGAAACATGGCGATCTCAAATCCACTCCACAGTACTTAATAGACTGCCCCTGTGACTTGTTGATCATGACCGAGAATGCAAGTCTCACTGGAAATTGCCATCTCTTAAAGGGAGATCCGTCGGAATGAGTGTTATCCATGGGAAAAAAATGTTTCACCCTCTCCCTTTCTTGTTGAGATAGTTGCTTCAATTACATTTCCCAACATCTGCATGACACACAGCCTTGTGCCGTTGCAAAGTTTTGGCGGGTTGAGGTTCTGTAGTAAAATAATAGGAGATCCCACTGTAAGTAAAAGACGATGTGGTGGCAATCCAGCCGGATCAAGTGAGTTTAGGAAGTCTGATGGGAAATTGACGACCTCATAGGCATCTACTACGGTATCGATAGACTTGTATTCAGTGACTATGCCTGGTCACATGGCAAATATTTGATTGGAGTCCAAGACCATAATGATTTCTAAAAATTTCCAGAAGGTTCTACAGAGTTCTCTTCGTTCTATTCAACTACACTTGGGCTTAAATGTCATTGGGACTGTCACCCATCAGCTTAGCGATCCCAAAAACTATGGATTTGACACAAATGTCAGTCATTTTGGACATTTTATTGTTCACCCCTTCTCACCCCCGCCCCATGCTGATGGGGGCTGAACGTGGACTTAAATGGCATGGGGAGTGTCACCGTTCATCTCAGCGACTCCAATAACTCTGGATTTGACACTAATATCGGTCATTTTCGATTATTTTTACATGTCACCCCCTTCCCACCCCCACACTTAGGGGTGTCTTACCTCTGCAGTATTTCTTTACAGAGTGTAAGTCATATGTGTACCAAGTTTGGTGTAAATTGCTCCAGGCATTCCAGCTTAGCGACCCCGAAAACTATGGATTTGACACTAAGGACGGTCATTTTGGACATTTTGTTGTTCACCCCTTCTCCAATGGGGTGAATGCCGATGCTCCCATGCCGATAGGGGCTGAATGTGGACTTAAACGGCATCGGGAGCATCACAGTTCATCTCAGCGACCCCGAAAACTATGGATTCAACTCTAATATCTGTCATTTGAGTATTTTTACATGACACACCCTTCGCACCCTCACCCTTAGGGGTGCTAGGGGGGTCTTACCCCCGCAGTATTTCTTTCCAGATCATAAGGCATATGTGTATCAGGTTTGGTGTAAATCGCTCCAGGTGTTCCAGAGCTATGCTGGAACATACATCTGTACAAACATACAAACACACACACATCCAATTTTATACAGATAGATTTTGAAAAATCAGGTATTTGTATGATAACATCCTAATCTGTATAGACTACAAATGGATGCATATTTTTAAAAATATGAGGGGGGCAAGTAAATAGGGACTAAGTGATACTTGAAACAGTGATAAAATGTGAAAGACTAATTATTCTGAGTTCTGTATCTGTATTTTACATTTTTGTAAACAGTATATAAGTACTAAAAACCCAACACTCAGGCTTGGTTTGTTGACTGTGGCATCAAGCAGTTATCTAGGCTACTATTTGGGTGGCATCAGAGGCTGCCCAGATTGGCATTGGCTTTGGCCCATGCCCATCACAGGGGCCATTTTCTTAGGGCAACTGCTGAGCTTCCAATACCAGTGGCAGCAGTAGTACTCAATACACTGATAGTATTTTATCTCTGGACAGACCAGAGATGCCACGGGGAACCCACTGTAGAGTTTTGCTGCAGGGCCCCCCAGGTACCTGAGTAGCTAAGTTGCCAATTTTAAGTACATGAACTGAATTGGGAGCACAGTTGGGGGACAGTTAGGAAGCAGAGTCTGATAGCCTTCAGAGAGTCATGGGAGAACAACAAAACACCCATGGCTTGCACTGGCAGGTACAATAAGCATAGTTTATGCTTTGATTTAAGCATAGGGTAGAGCTGTGGTCAATTCCTATGTTGCTCTGTCACTGTTGGCTCAATAGAGCCTATGAAATGTGACTACAGAAAAAACCCACAAACATGCACCCAGCAGTCTTCTCATACATTAGTATGTAAAACAGTTAGCTGGGGGTTATTTCAATGATCTTAAGTGCACCATGCATGGACTGTGCATTCCACGTATCTACAATAGCATAAAAATGTGGATGCAGTTGATTTTTAGTCAAATATTCTAACAACTTTATAACAATAATTCTTGCATCTGGCCTAGAAATCAAATGGTTTATTCTGGTTAACTGGCAACCCTGCTCAGAAGAATAGAAATCCTGAATAGTGTTGGAGATTTATTCTGATTAATAATCAGCTTAATGAATGAAAACACTGTTTTATCCTCTAAAACACAGGTGAGAAAATTGGAAGTAATATTTGCAATAAAAGTTAAATTAGAAAAACCTGTTCCTTTTAAAAAAAAACTATATAGCATGTGTGAATAGTATATATGAATTGTGCAGGATCACATGCTTAAGGTACATTCTCACACCTCACACTGTGAAACTTTTGATGGTTACTTGCCATTAAGGGCTGTTTCACATACTACACAATCCTTGTGGAAGACACCATTACTGTGCCTAGGAATTAACATGAAACCTATCTATAGTAAAATGCAGTGATTCTAAATCTGCAGTAATTTATTGTAACATGCAATGAAAGCATGTTGTTTTTTATTTACTATGTGTTGTATATATACATAGTATAGTAAATACACATAAATATAGTAAATATTTACTATATTGGAAATATTTCAGATAGATTTTTGCATGGTTATTTTTATTGTATGTACAGGTTTCACCATATTAATTCCTACACAGAAAGTCCCTTCATGTAAGAATCATGGATTAATTACTAAGAAATCTGTACAACGTTGCTTTTCATACATTCAAGTTTCCTTCTCCAACATGCTAACAATGAATCTGCAACCCTGGGCCACAAGGCTCATCTATATACTAAATTCTGCACTACGACAAGCCAATTTCTGGGCTTAGAATTATTCATATTGAGTACATTTTGCATTCACATTTTCTTATTTTGTACACTTCCTATTATATCTTTTGGCCAAGGTCTGGTTCCTCTGAGTTTCACCTAGCAGTGATGGTACTGCTGGAGCTTCATGGTGCCTGGGTCTCACCTTGAGTGTGAACAAGCCATGAGAGCATGGAGCCTGCTTTCTTAGAAAAACTGAGATTTTTGGATGCCAGATTTTGTTCAGACCTGATAACTTACAGACACAAAGCGTACACAGGCTGGATTGCTTTGGCAGAGTATATAATCACACTTGAAAATGACAGGTACTAGGCAAATACAAGTCTATATACGTATAGTGAAGTCAGGTGCTTGAGCACTTAACAGTTTATTTCTATATACCCAGGGGCTTCCTTAGATATGCAGAAATGGATAAGTTTATAAACTAAAAGAAAAGGACCCTCCCCAAATACCCCAGTCCAATTGGGATAGATGAACATGCCTCCAGGAACCACGGCATGTTAAGGTATCACAGCTGGACAAAAACAGATGGGAATTGAACTTGAGCCAACTGAACTTCAAGGTAGCTAAGTGCAGTATGAATGCCATTCAATTACACTGGCATGATCCCAGAGAGTATGGTTCCCATATAATGCTACTCATTATAGTAGGACTTGTGACATCTATTTAAAGGGATGCTGACATTTTCTTTCAAAGAAAAAGAACAGCTATCAGTTACTCTTAAGCAATTACAAAGTTAATTTCAAAATTTTAGCTTATTTACTACACTAATGTCAACTCATGATGGCATGATCTGCAAACCATTTTCAAATCACCAAGAAAGTAAAATCACCAAACACTTTAGTAACTTCAAAAGAGATTATTTATATTTTCCCAATAGTCTGTGTCAGCCACTATATACAACAATCTCATTTGAAAGTGTATCACTTACTTGTATCACTTTTATTTTAGCTTAAAGCTGGGAAGCAAGACAAGGAAAATTTCTGACTTATGATATAGCTCTACTGCCCATTATTACCTAACCCAGAGCTCCCTCTTCTGGGCTTACATTGCACTTCCTTTGTACATTCCAATTACTAAGTAAAATTCAAATACTTTGGAAGTTAAATGGAAAGTGCTCTTATGCACAGAGCTCAATCCTAAACTGGAGTTAGGCCAGCATAAACTAAGCCAGCAAAGTTTGGCCAGCACAAGGGCCACTATAAAGCATTTTTGGACTACTCAGAGAGGATGGCTCATGTCTGTGTGCTGGCCTCTCTGATTCTGAGAGTGGTCCAAACATACTTTACGGTGTCCCTTGTGCTGGCCAAACTTTGCTGGTTTAGCTTATGCCGGCCTAACTCAGTTTAGGATTGCTCCCCCCCACAACTTGAATGTTCTAATTTTTATTTTATATTTCTTACACAAGTCTCTGCAGACATATTCCCCACCCCAACATACAAAATAGACTTCAAGACCATGCATGACTATTTATTTAAGAGTATTATTAAAATAAAAAACTTGATGCAAATGCTCTTTTTTTTCTTTTTTCCTAAGTGTACTGTTTTTAAGGAACAAGAGTGCTATTTAGACAGAAGAGAGGTTGAGGGACCAATCCTTTGGCCCTTATCTCCGGCAGTACGTTTGTATCGCCAGCTCTGGGTGTTGTAAACATGTCATAAAGCATGCTAATGGCACCCAGAGAATAAGTACCATCCATGCTAGGGCTGCGCCAGTTGGTGCTGCGCCTGAACGTGGGCAGTATGGCCAGCCAGTGCTCCTGCAGTGTTGGCCAATGGTAAGGCCCATTGGGGAAGTAGGCAGGGAGGGAATGGAACTGGGCAGGAGGAGGGAAGGAGTGGGCCCAGCTTGGGGGTGAGTCCGGCTGTGGCTTCCACCACTGAAGCCTGAAATCCCACACCGGGCTGGGCAGCCCGACATGGCAGCAAAATAGCTGGTGGAGACTCGAGTAGCACCACTGCAGGACCCAGGGCTTTCCCTGGGGGAAGTGGACGAATGTCCCCTTTCCCTGAGGAGACTGATGTGTCTTCCACAGGATGCAGTGGTAGCCATTTTGGACTACTGCTCCACAAGGGGCTGGGCACCTCAGGAATGGTCTGCCCGTTTCTGTAAGAATTGTCACTGTGAGTTGACAGTAGGAGGTATGTGAAAGGTGACACCTATATGAATGCGTGAACAGTTGAAGTATGACCACTATCTGGTTTCAACACTTTATTTTTAAGGAACTGGTAACAAGAGACGGTTGCATTCATATCCATATCCATTTCAATTTCCTGAACAGAAAAGACACAAAAGTGTAATTTGAATCCAATCGTTTTCTGGCTCCTTCATCCTCCCTTCCTAACATATGGAAGCTTTGGCTTTAGCATCATCTCCGGTAATTTGAACTACCAAGAATATCGTGCTGGTGTCATCTGATCAAGTCCAGATGGGAGGATGCAGTAAAGACAGAAAAGCAGACATTAATAAGACATGCTGCTTAATATAAAAAAAATATGCGGTTCAAGTTGGCTGGCAAGTAGTTGGATAACAAAATAGGAAAAGAGCTGCATTACTGAAGTTCAGGGAAGGAACAGTTAAGAACAGCAGGGATCATGGTAGTGATAATCTAAGTTTCCACAGTTTTATAGTTCATGCTCAGTGGGATAGACTTTGGGCTGCTTCACACATAGCTTTAGCAGGTAGTCACATAGCATCAGTCATTTAACAGGTAGGCTGTGCATGTGGCAGGGCACAGGAGTGAAGCTTGGGCATGCTCTTCACATTTGACATGGACCCTGTTTTTCCATTCAAGATTCTGTGAGGGTATATGCTTATGAGGCAGGCTCCATTCAGATTCTGTCCACTCTTGGTTAGTTTAATATACAGTATAAGGCAGAGGTGTCCAATTCATTTCATATAGTGGGGCAAATGGCGTGTATAGTGCCTTGTGAGGGCTGGAGATGACATCATTAAGCAGGAAGTGAAGACAATAAGCAGATGATGACCAGAAATAAGCTCTTTGTTCTCAGGTAGAAATGAATAAGCTGCAAATGGCAGAAAAGGAAATGTGTGATTATGGCATAGGCTGCCCTTTTAGCCATGTCTCCTCTGCCAAGGCATCATTTCACAGCTCAGCAGCTAAGAGGTGCTCTGCAAGCGATGCCCCTACTTCCCAGAGGCTTGGCAGAAGTGGTGCTCCTAACAGGGCAGCGCTGGGAAGGCCCAATTATCATGTGGGCCAGACAGAGCTTCCCTGGGCTGTTTCCAGCCTGTGGACCTTACGTTTGACACCCGATCAACACCTTAAATTGAACCCAGAAATGGACTGATAGCAAGTGTAGCTGACGTGACAGCAAAGTCACAATCTTGAACATGCTGGGCTGGCATAAGTCTCTTGTACCAGCCAGAAGTGTTGCAAATGTGCCATAAGGCACATTTGCACCTCCTTTAAAGTTAGGATGCTGGCACAAGGATATGTGCAGGCCTCCCTGTGGCTGTCCCAGACCTGAGCTGGTGAGTTTAGGCTGGCTGAGAGTGGCTGGTGAAGGGGTTGGAGAGGGCAGAAAGAAGATGGGGTGGGGGAAGGAAGGGGGTGGGCTGGCCGAGAGAGAGGTTTGCAGCTAGCCTGGGCAATCTAGGTCAGGTCCAACCCTTCCATCCCTGGCCGGATTGGGCTTATCCAAGATGCTTGGGATTTGCGTCAGATATTTCGCTGGTGCAAATCCATGCAGCCCTATTGGAGAGGCTGTCATGCAACACAGGGTAAGGGGAATTAATTCCTCTTATTCCAAGTTGTGTTGCAGGCAGCCCCAGCAATGTGCTGGATACAGAGCAGGCCAACTGGCCTGCCTGTCCCAGTGCAGGTTAGAATTGTGCTATCAGTAAAACTACCTGGAGGTAGTTATATAACTGCATTCTGCACTAATTGAAGTTTCCTGGTGATATTCAAGGGCAGCCCCACATAAAGTGCATTATAGCAATCCAGGCTTGCTGTAACCAGTGGATGAATAGCTGTAACTAAGCCTGACTGATTCAAGAAAGGATAGAAGTGGGTGCACTAGCTTATTTAGGGCAAAGCTGTCACCTGGGCATTCAGATGCATTTCCCAGTCCAGAAGCACACAGAAACTGTAAAACTGATCTTGCAAAGTGCTACCCTGTCCAGAACAGACAACAATCTATCACCTAGATCACAAGCTCTGACTTGGCCAGACTTAATTTAAATTTAGCTCCTTCTCCACGTTTATTTGAAGCTTCATATAGTTCACTAAGGCCACAAATATTATGCTGGTTATCGTATTTGTGCTTCAGGCAGCCCAATTCTAATCGCGTTGGAGGAGGCAGGCTGGCTGGCATGCGCTGTATCAAATGCTGATTAGGCAGCAGCTGGAACTTACTTTGGGATAATTTCCTCTCACCCTTGGGCAAGCCCTAGCCATGCCTATGGGGCTGTTCAGATCTACATCAGTGAAATTGCTGGTGCAAATCCGAGAGACCCGTGCAAGGCTCAGCAGGCTGGGGACAGGGTTAGGATCCAGCCTAACTGCTGGATCCACACTCCACCCCCTTCCTAGGCCCACCCACCCACAGGTCTCCCCTCCACAATCCACCTTCCCCACCTTCCGTGGGGTCCCGTGCAATACAAACCCAGCCAGCCTTACCTGCTGGCTGCCCTGGCACAGGCAGACTGGCTGGCGCATGTCCTCACCTGCAGTCTAGTGTCGCAGACAGCCTTATGGCACTTTTGTGACATTGAGGCCAATGCAGGGGGCCTTCGCCAGCCTAACGGGCACTTAGGTTTATGCCCTAATTTTTTAATGCAACTCTATTTCAACCTGATATTGAAATAATCACCCAACCAGTTATTCTCCAATTGGTCAGCCTATTTTAACAGCAGAAACATGGTAGAACAGCTGTTCCCATATCATTTATTTCCCCAATCAATCTTCTCATCAAATTTTCTGCTTCATCACACTCTCTTTTCTAAGCAAGACTTCTCTCACTGGGATCAAAATCTATTGAAAAGCCACTCACCACTCCTGGCTTTTTCCTATTTGCTCTTTTCCCATTTTAATGTCTTCTCTTTGAAAGAAACTGACTGATACCTCGTATTTGGCAGAAGAGAACCACTCATGTTGTGGCATGTGTGCATTGCTAGACTCAGCCCTGCAGGTTTGCAATGTTGGTAAAACTAGGAGCTGACATGCCATAACTACACTTCAGATCTTCTGAATCTTTTCTGGATTATTCTTCTCTGTATTATTCATAAGGTTAAAGTTATGGGCAAAGTAACATCCACAAATATAGGTGGTAACATTTAACATACGCACAAACTGCACACAGTTGCTAGTCAATACAGAATACTGACTATTGGGTATAGTATAGTAGATACAGTCAGTATAAAGCATATTTTATCTTTAGGGTTAGTTGGATAAAAATATATTATGTATATAAATACACACAAAAAGCACAGCTGGGTCAAAACTTTCTACATAATCAATAGTGTAAACTGATCTTATCCCAAGCTATATACATCAACTGTTTCCCCTGACTGCTGGCAGCAGCAGCTGGATGCCTTGACTTCACATTCTCTTAACAGCTTTTTCAGGAATATTAAATTAAAACAAAACGAAACACATGGCACCAACAGGAAGAAGTTGGATGGAAAATCAAGAGTAGATTTGGGAGGTAATAAATGCATTTTCAATAGGAAGAGATCTCCCTATAACCTTTAAACATTTTCTGCTATTTGCAGACTAGTGGCGTTGCTAAGGGGGTGCAGCCTTCGCTACCGGAGAAGAAGCTTTAGGTGGGCAACAAGCTGAGCTTGGCACTAGTAGTCAAAATTGTGAAAACCTTGGTATGTAGGAATTATGTAGGAATTAACATAAATTATGTTATTTATCCTTGGAAAGGTAATTTAATACTGAATGCAATGAAACAAACTGCGTTGGAATATCTGCATACCATCAAAAGTTATGGCCAATTAACTAGAAAACCTTTTATTTACTTGATTAAATTTGACTTCGTCGTGTTTTTTTTGTTTTTTGTTTGAAAAGTAGGAGCAAGCATTGCATTCTGCAAGGGGGGCAGTCCTGGGGATCTCCCCTAGGTAAGGGAACATTTGTTCCTTTGTTGGAGGGGGGTAAAACTATGCTGCCTGAATAGGTCTACTTGGACCTACACCAATGATTTTGCTAGTGCAAGTCTGAAGGACCTGGGAAGGTAGATCTTGGTTGGGAAGGGGGATAGGATATAAGCACCGTGGATACAGATAGGATACTGTCCCCTCCCAACCCGTGTCTGCCCTGTTCTACTCTCTCCCTGCTCATTACTCCCATCCCTGCCTGTCCCCCATGCTGATTTATCGGTGTTGGGACTCCTTGATGTGTCACTAGAAGTGAACCTTTTCAGTTTTTTTCAGATTTCATTTTTTTACAAAAATGAGAAGTACAGAAAGTGGTGTAATGTGTTTTTTTTCCCCCAAGGGAGCATTTTTATAAATTATAATTGTGTTAAAACTGTACTAGGTGATATAGGTAGTATAGTGTCAGCAGATGCACCCACATGCATGTAGAGGTGTTAATGAACATGTATAGGCATTAGAGACATTTTTTTCAGATTTTGGGTTATGTTTCACAAAAATGAGAAGTGCAGAAAGCGATGTTTTTATTTTGTTATCAAGAAAAAAAATGACCTCTATCGATGGCAAGTCACTCTTTGAGACAGCCATAAAGCATGTTGTGCCATTGGAACATAAGTTCTTATGGCACAGTGGCTCTATAGGATTGGACCCTCGTTGGGCAAAACTCTGGAAGGATTTACAGATGTGGAAAAGGAGCATACACAGGATGTAGATGGGCATGCTAGTGCAGGGATTTGAGGACAGGTGTCACATAATCTGAAAAGCAGGAATGATAGCTGCAAAAGTTTTAAATATAGGTGAGTACAACAAGCGAAGGGCTGAATCAATGAGAATTGATCAAGGACAACCCTTCTGACAATTCATGCTGCCAACTGATCATTTACATACTATTACCATGGATTGTAAAATTTACAATGCATTGCAAATCCTTAGATTCAAGTTTAGTGATAAAACTGATAGTAATCAAAATACCAGGAAAAGTAAAAATAAGAAAATATACAAAAATCTTTTTTGAAGTGGTAGAGATGACAGACTACGTAAAGTTGATCACATGCCACTTTGGGAAAGCAAGATGCACAATTCTTATTTGGTAAGAGCAGAGTTAGATTAACTTTAAAACATGGGCCACAGTTTAAACTAATAAGCAAAACTGAAGGCCTGCAATTTCTACCCATGGACTCGCTTCAACATAGAGTATACATTGAGTCAAAATTACTAGATTAACCTTTATTAGGTTGCTGGTAAATCTTATGGAGGCATTCTTTGCAGAATATTCTGTGTCTTTTATTTAAGCTTTGCTGGATGGGATCTAGAGTTTACCTGCTTTATTAACAATGCTTCCTTCTACTGTTCTGTATAGTTTTTCTTTACATTCTTGTTTGTATTTCTTCCATGTGACAATATACTTTGAAATGTCTCTCTGGTCTATTTAAGGACCATTCATGAGATTTGTCTTTATCATAATTCTTCCACTCCATCTTTACTGAGCTAGCATTAATGCGTGACTAGTAAACACACACACACTCTACTACTACTATCCTATCATTGCATTTATTTTTAATGATATTCAAACACCCTTAAAAATACAACAATTTTAAAGATACAATTCTTTTCTTGCTGCCTGAGTTTATTCTATTAAGTTTCTAAATAAAATACTCTTTTCTTTCAGGGTGGATACTTCTGTTATAATTTTTCTTTTACCGAATTTCCACACTCGCGTACATATCTTTGCTTTCCTTGGGTTCCTAATATTTCTTTTCCAAAATTACCTTGCTGCCCTCTAGAGGTTGGACAATGTTTTTTAAATAACATTTGTCTTTTTCTTCTTTTTGAGTACTTTTTTTTCTTTGTTCCTGTATAATTTTTGCTCTCCCCACTCATTTCCCATTTTCCCATTTGGATTGTTGTCTGTCTTATACCATTTAGCTATATCTTTAACCCTTAATTCAAAAACTGGTCAATAATGCTCCTCTCATAAATTGTTCAATGCTCAGGCAATTTTTCAGACCAACTGTCAGGTTTAACTGTCACCAACTGTCATTCACTTCCCGCCATCCTGAGTGGGATGACTAGGTAACCAGCATTCCCCTCAGTAACTCCTGTCAACACCCCCTGATGTTTATTCAGGCTAGATAAATGAAAGCCAGAGGAAAAAAATTAATGCTGTAAATAAGTAGCTTCTGTATACACTGCTAAAAACCCACACTTTTGCTGCAGCACTCGTTCTTGCTCTTTCTCTTAGACTATTCTCACACCTGGTTCATCCATAAGGGAACTCCTTTTGCACATGGGAAAGTGAGGTCAAGCCTTGAGCCAATATTCTATTCTTCTTTCCCATGTAACAGCTCACACAAAGCAAAGAATTTGGACCCCTTGATCATTTGCTTCTGCCGAGTAATAACATAAAGCCAACTTGCCAAATGCCACCTCTGCATACAATGGGACAAAGAGGAAAATAATGCATGTGTCCACTAATGCTAATAGGTTTGTCACGCACAAAATTTTAACAGCTAACATATTCTTGAAAATATTCTGCTCCATAATGCCTTTTATAAGGCAAAAACTGAAATATTACTTGGTATAATTAATGATTTAATAGATCAATTTTATCAGGATTTTTTCTGTAATTTGTTATATCACAAAGTACCAAGTAAGATAATGCAATACATTACCTGGTTAATCAATAATAAAAACAGTGGTTCCCAAACTATGGATCCGTGATCTATGAGTGGGTCTTCAGCCAATTTTTGGTGGTTTGTGAAACTGACACATTAGGCTATGTGCATCAAGGGTTAAATAAACTGCTACTTGCAGAAGCACTGCTGTCCAATTGCCATTATAGCCACACCCCTCAGCATTTATAAATCAGGCACCACCCTCTAGGACCTTTAAAACGTTTGGGAACCTCTCTATCAAGACATTTCATTACAATTAGAAATAATAGAAATGAAGGAATGATTAACTAAAATTAAACATAAAGGAAGCCCAGAATGGAATGGCATCTGCGCAGAACAAAGAGATCACAATGGGAATGTTGTTGGCATTTAGATTTCAGAAAAAAGCTACACACAACATTAATTTATATGAATGTGGGAGGTTGAGTCAGGCAATGAGTCACTTAGTACCTGAGAAGAGCAGTACTCATTTCCACAATAAGAATGCTTCTAGTATAGTCATGTCACTAGATTTTACCTCTTACCACATAATGGATTCCAGAATGTGACGGCATAATCTGCTATAAGCAATATTGTGAACAGATCATCTTCCATCCCAACTCAGTATTCCAATTTCTTTCATTACTGCAAGCAGACTGCCGAAAGGTAACACTGAAAAACGTAACAAAACAGTATCTGTCCACAGTGGCAGACATAAAACAAACACCCTTCAGATTAAGCTTAGTCACATTTACTATCAAAATTTAGGAATAATAGATGCTTTTCCAAGCAGAGGAACGACATCACTGGCTACTGGTCATGGTGGCTTTATTCAGTCTCCAGAATACCAGTTGCAGGGGAGCAATGGTAGGAGAGGGATATGCAGTCATCTCCTGTTTGTGAGCTTCCCAGAAGTAACTGGTAGGCCACTGTGGGAAACAAAATGCTGTACTGGTTGAACCTTTGACCTGATTCACCAGAGTTCTTTTTAGGTTCTTATGTATCTTGGGAGTGAGAGACATGGGAATAGTGGTAGCTGCTCAGATACATTTACATACAATGGAAGAAGTGAACAGCAAGGAAAAATGTGCGTGGAAATTAGCAGCGTGTTAAAATTTAGGGCCAGGCATATGCATTATAATCCCTCTGTGAAATATATCTGGGCTAAAATAGGACTGTGGTTTGTGAGGAATAGGTCTGGTCTTGACATCTGCCTTAGGAAACAAGTTGTGTAGGGAAGATGGGAGTCTTGAGGAGAGCAAGGAAAACTTCTGGAACACTGGAGGAAATAAGCAGGAAATAAGCAAGAACCAGAGCTTTTTTTGAGGGGAGATGAAACTCCATATTCATCCACTAAGTCAATCTGTAAGTTTACCAGACACTTCTTTAAAAACTAATGTACAGGGGTAAGTCACACTGCACAGCTAAGATTTAATGAAGGAAATCAACTTAGGGCCCAGTCCTGAACTAGTTGCTGGGGGTGGTATGTTCATACCGCCTGGCCAATAGTTGTGCATTGTGCTGTAAAGCACTTCCAACGTTGGTGGTAAGCCCCCAATGCGGCTGAACTGTGAGGGCGGGATGGAAGGGCATTCCGGAGGCAGGAGAATGGAACAGGGGGTGGGACTGGCAGTTACTCTCACCGCTGGCTCCTGACCTCAGAGTAAGGCCACAGTAAGGCGCGGAAGTGAGTAGCCCCATTGGCAGCCCTACAACGTTACTTTGGGGAAAGGGGACTATTGTCCCCTTTCCATGTGGAGTGTCCTGCAAGTGCCTGGCTGCTGAGGGATGCAGTGGTAGCCACTTGGCTACCGCTGTGCTCCCAGAAGGTTGGGCAGTTCAGGATTGGGCTGCCCGACTGCAAGAATTAGCTTAACCAAAAGACTATAACTATATTAAGTATTAAATATTAACTATATTAAGTATTAAATGCACCTGGTCTTGAGCTAAATTGGGTGTTCATCTGAAATATATTTCTCACCCTCTCTAGAGGTATTAGTTTAGTAAATCCCTTTTAATTTTAGCAAAGTTGGCAAGTGTAATACAAGCACTATGGCCTTACTGTTTTCCATTTGCATGCATACTTTGAACTTAGGTTTGCCAGAGCCCTTGATTTAATATATCAAGGGTACATTTTTAAAAGACTTTTAAAACGGGTTTGTAATTCCTTGTCCCCAAGAAACTATAGTTTTGAGCGTGGTTAGGGACCTCTCTGAAACTTCTCTAATACAGTTCCAAGGATTCTTTGGAGAAAAGGATGCCATGATAAAAACTAAAATTTGTTTTATACCTGTTAAATTAATACAGAAATGCCCATTATCATGGGAAAACTATAACTGGATTCAGACTGAATGAGAACCATTTCCGGTTATATGAACAATTCTCACAGAGGCAGAAGTTTCTGCTCTCTTCTTGCCTCTCTTGCACATGGAGTGAAAAGCTAAATGAAGGCTTTTGCTTTCAGTTTGAACTAAACCAGAATTCCACATTATGTACACATCGGGAGAACTGTGGTTTAGAGACTGAAGTGCTCTATGTCACTATTTAAATGCTCTCTAGCCCAATAGTCTCTTCTCTTCCATACTATCTCTTCTGCTTCATTCTCTTCTTCGTTTTCAAATTTGAGACCAGGGAAAGAAAAGTGATAGAAGCATACTGATGGATGGGACCTGCCACCTATATCTATCGCCTCAGGTAGCTTAAAAGATGGGCCACCCTTGGGCAGTTTCATAAATGAAGTATCACTTTACGAGCCTCCTCGTCATAACCTCTTTTGCTGCCAAAGAGAAGGCAAAACAATTATTCTCAAACTCATTTTTCAATGTATGAACACACTGCCTTGTTTTCTGGAAACCTCTTAATAAATTCTAATTATGATCACTATGGTCCAGAGACATAGTCCAACCTGAATGACAAAGCTGTTTTTAACTTTTAAGAATACTGCTGTAGCAAGGCCCAGAGCTAAGCTTTGCATGTGCATGTGCAGCTGGCAAATTCCTCTCCTCAAGAACTCAGAGAGTTGTTGCTCACTGAGGAAAACTCTCCAAATTCTCAAGGAGAGGAATTTGTCAGTGGTACATGCAAAGCTGAGATCGGGGCAATTCTGGGCTGGATGAATCAATTGCTAGATGTTATGATCCTGTTTCATTGGTTCATTGGTTCATTTTAGTTTCCAACACAGAATGTGAACATGATAAAATGAGTTGAAAACACAGAACACAAGTAGCATACACATTTTCCTCACAGCAGTGGCATTTGCAAAAGAAAATAAAAAAAGACTTGAAAACGTAACATATAACCAAATGTTATTTAATATTTTAAAAATTAACACAATCCAAAATGGATATTTCACACAACACTACATAAACAACATGAACACAATATTACCATATGGAGGGACTTTCAAATATAGACTTACAAAAATCCCTGTCCTTTTTTTCCTTTTAAGTTATTATACTAAGCATGACAAGTTATCATCATTTACAATATGGTACACTGACACAATAAAAACCATGTCACAAATGTGCTGTTATAAATCAGTAACGTTAAGGGAAGACATTTCATGAACTGTAATTATTTCATATGAAATACTATACAATATAAACAGAACATCCAGCTCGGATGACCTTTACAGCAACCAGAGACCAAGTAAGTTTTATTTTTTTTTCAGTGCAAACACATTTAAACAAGGCAGTCTTGGTTGCAAAACTCCCTTCTAGCATACAGTAAGTCCCACTTGCATTTATTAACTCATTTAAACCTAATGCAACAGTCACATTCAGTCACTCACAGAAGGTTACCTGCAGAATTATGATCCCTTTAAATGTAAGCCTCTTGTTTGTACAGAAGTTAGTATTTGTGCCAATTACTCCCATGGGCCCTATTCAGATTTTTTATGCTCACAGGTGGATGTCTGATGTAATTTCATATATGTATGAAGAACTGTAAACTATACTCACAGCACTATTGTGCATGGTTGTTTTCTAGCATCAAGGGGTGTGCGCGTGTGAATTACTCATAGGAAGAAAATAGTTTCAGAAGGTACCTTTCATGATCCAGAACAACTCAAAGTTAAAGAGGCACTCAGGTGAGTTTGTGAAGTGTGTATACACCACATATTTAACATGATTGGAGCCTAGAAGGTCCAGAATACACTCCATAATGGCTCTAAACCAAACTATGTCCTGAGCCATTCCACCCACCCTAAATTCACTTCCCCTCTGCCGTCACTTGGATAGACAAACAGACCGATATAGGTGGCCTTCCACCATTACTACCTCTGCTGGCTTATACAGAAGCCATTCTACTGCACAAGCTAACTTCTCCAGTGTTGTTACCACTGCCTTTGTCACACAATACTGGAACAGCCACCAGATTGACCACTAACCATAGAAAGCTCACAGATGATTTCAATCTAGCAAGTGGCTGTTAGCAGGTAGTAGGCCTGACACCCTCCGCACAGTCACCAGATAGAAGGTGAGTCAACTGCCATGTATTGTAGCGGATTAGGCACTTTATATTTAATCCCCCTTTTCTTTGCAGCCCAAGGCAGCTTGCAGTACTGTGAGTGACAGGTCTGTTACACAGCATACTTAGTTTAAGGGATGATCTAGTTTTTCTTCCATATCTACTTTACATTGCATTTATTGAATACACATCACAAAAACACTTTCATGCACTCCCCCTGTTGGGCTGATCTGGGACTATTTTCCTGACATGTTAATTTTTATCAGTAATGATAAAACTTTTTTAACATTTCAAATATTCAAACCATTTTCGAACAATGAGCTTGAATATTTATGTTAATTTTAATTAAATTAAGCATGTTTTGCACCAATGGAAGTGGGAGTAGATTTGGAATGATAGTATTGAACAAGATCATATATCTCACCATTCCTTATTTAATTCCATTGCTCAACTCAAGTGATAGCATCTAGCATGCAAATCTGCCACAGAGCAAGCTCAAAAGTCAACTGTGCAGTAGGAGAACCTGCATCCAGCAATTGGTTCCTGCATATGCTCTCAGAAAGGCAGTGATGATCAACAGGCAAAGGAGAGAGTCTAGATTGTCTATCAGGCAAGGAGGAGCTGTATTGCACTTTGGAGGAGCAGTAGGGGCACATATGAGATAAATTGGATTTAGGCATTTATCTGGGTCATTAGGACTAAAGGTAAAAAATGAATGGGCAGCATTTCTATTTAATAACCATGATTTTTTTGAAGGAGCAGAGAGAAGTATAAACTACAACTGATTTATTTACCATACTCAGCAATTTCACATTAGGAATAGCCCTGTGGAAAAGGTATGTGTTTTTTGCTTGTGGCACTTTCAGTTTCCACTAAGGGTAGCGGCTATGCTGCTGAAAGCAGAACATTTTTGGCACTGTGGAAAAAGCCAGTTCAAGGCTCCAAGCCTCCCGCCTTTTTGTGCATTAATAGTTTAAAAGAGATTTGATAGCACCCAGAGTTTAAGTTCTGCCAAACAAGCAAGGAAACTCTGCATGTTACCCTAACTTCGTAGCTGTAAGTCATTTTAAATACTAAACTAATATTGATTGCTGGCAGAAAGAAGCCAGAAAGCTCTTATTGATTATTGTAAGTTGGCAGCCAAAGGGTGCACTAAGACATAATAGACCAGTGGTTCCCAAACTACTACAGGGAAGTTGGGAATCAGCTCTTTGTGGGGACAGGGAGGGGGGCAGCAATGTGATTGCCACGATTGCGCTGCAGCTGAGAATAAAAACATTTTTGTAACTTATGGAGATCTCTGTGGCTCTCTGGAGGGTCCGGGGAGCCTGATACCCCCTCTGCAGCCCTCCCTGTGTATCCAAAGTACTGTAATTAAAAAGGAAAGAAAGCACTTCCCCTTTTGGCACGGTAAGTTTTTTTTTCCTTTTTATAGCCATAGGGACAGTTACAAAAAACGCTTTCCTTCCCAGCAGCAATGTGATCGTGGTGCTGCCGATTTCTCGGCCACAACCCTTAAGGGGAGATGGCTTTGTTCCAGTTCCCCTGTTGGGTTGTGACCCACCAGTTTGGGAAGCACTGCAACAGACTCAAGTCAAATAAGGGCATTTCTGCATATGACAAGTCTGTGGCTTCACCCCAAACCCTAAGAACACTTACATAGAAGCAACCCAATTGATTTCATTTCCACTAATCATTAAGTTTGTGAAGTATTTGAACTCCTGAGGTAAAAGGCACAATATCAGTGCAATATATTAAAACTGTTTCATTAGCTGCTCCTTATACTAAATGTGATTATTTTTTACTAAAAAAGAAAAGTAGCTGCCACTTCTGCTGAGTCAAGGCTATTGCTGGTGATTTATTGAGAGCAAGAATGCTTTTTAAACTGTGCAGTTATTTTACCAATCTGCCAATTATAATCAGAGCTGTCTGTGTTCAGTATGTATATGAGTACAGTGCACAAGTGTGGAATCTGGATCTGGAATGGGATTCCTATGCACACTTAATTTTATGTGATTCCCACTGAAATCAGTAGGATCTACTTTTGAGTAAACATTTATAAGATTGCACTATCCATCTACGTTTTACTTTTTTTCCAGAAGGTGGTAAAAACAGGCTGGAAAATGTATGATAAAATCTCAAAATGTTAGGCTGTCTCTGCCTAGGACTTCCAGTGGTTTGGGAGTGGTTTCAGTTCCTGGTGCTGCTTCTTGACTCCTATGGCAAGCAAAACCAGAACAGACTGTAATTCAGCTCTTCTGACTTTTTCAGGCACCGAAAATTTACAACACTGAGTATAATGGGCACAGTATATTGTAGCCATTTAAAATATACTAACAAGCTGCTCCTCCAATTCTGTAGGAAATAATATGAGCATGAGGGGTGATGGCATGTCTTGCTTTTGAATAAAAGCATAAAAATGTATCTAGCACTTCTATAAAAATTATAGCTGTTGAGATAGCTACATTCTTTATTTCTGCTGATTTTATTATTTCTTTAAGGGTCGCTCCTATAATTAGCTGCTTACCAGCTCCTCAATCTTTTGCCTAAAATATCTGAAGAAAAAAAAATCACCTATATTATATTTTAGTAATTCTGTTACCACTCTCAGTACCTCAGACTGCTTATTCCACTGTGACAACATTTGGACTTTATAGTATTTAATTCTCAGGATGCATAAGGATGAGAAATAGAGTGCATTATACCAGTGCTGATTTAGAGGCAGATAATAAACAGATTCCACTGAGCTCTGGAGTGATATGTTGCCATATATGAAGGCAGAATAGAGCCCAAAGTGTTTAAATGGAGGCAGTAAAATACCTGGTGTGTCTTCTGCTAAGCCCCCAAATGCCAATCATATTCCATATACTGTATATATTAACAGGCTTCCAAATTACAACCAACACAACTTTCTACCAGGTAGGAACGTCAGCAGAAATGGAAAGACAAAGGACAGTTTTGATCCCTTTTTTGTTTATCTAAAAGATTCTATTACCATTGTATAAAATCTCATACTACTAAAGCCAAAAGCCAATTGAATACAGTAACAGGAAATCATGGCAATGAAAAATGACTTCATACGCAAGCACCGACACACAAGAGAACGTCATGGCCTTTTTCTTCATAGAGTTTTTAACGTTGCTCTTAACAATACCCTTTTTAAAAACATGTTGCTGCATTTCATCAAATTCATGGAGGTAGTTATATGTGTAAAAAAAACTTTTTTACCATAAAAGTAACATGTTGTATTATAATAATACATATCAAGTGTGCAAAATGCCGACAGATTTGTGTTGACCCTTTAAAGTTGAACACAACATAGAGATTCAACGCATTCTGGTTTTGTAAACCTTTCAGTTGATACATTAGGAGGAGGATGATAATCAACCATATAATACAATAACCTTATGATTCCATCACAGGATAGCAGTGACAAAAACACTTAAGCTCCACTCCTGTGGGTATACAATGATAATATCACGATGGGCTTTCCTTAAATATTTTTAAAAGAATGCACAATAAGAATGTTTCTTTTGTAACTTCTGTTTATATTTCATGTTCCAAGAGTCACATTAATGCTAATAAAATGCCATAAACATATTCTTGGCCAAAAGCCATGCCAACATTAACAGGACTTTTTTAAAGCTTGTCTTTGGGAACTTCAAATGTCACCCAGGGAAAATTTATTGTATAACATTGGAATGATGTCTTCTGTATAACTGCTACATGTAGCCATTTCAATAATTGTAACTACTGGAAGAGCATTCCCCATATGTGGTAATATCTTCCCCATTCACATTTTAATACTGCATTTTAATCTTTGCTTTCAACTATAAATTAAGATATCATTTCAGCAATGTTATTCAGTGAACTGATACATACTATAAATATCAGAGCACGCCTGAAACAAAACAAAACAAAAAAAATCATATCAACTACTGTATACTGTTATAGCAATTTCCTCCTAAAAACCTAATGACTCTGGAGTCTGCATGTATTAAATATTCCCAGAGTTACAAATATGAGCATTAAGATTTGTCAGGCAATGCATTTCTGAGTTATTACAACACAGCTCTGAAGGTGTTTATAAGGCAGGCCAGTGTCTAACCAACCAAGCATCATAACAACCTCCATTTACATGCACTGAACCATCTTACTGCTTGTAGCAATTATAATGTATACACAATAATAAAGGAAGTATCTAGACATGATACTTTACTAGTTGTTCTGGATACAAGGGCTGCAACTCAAAACTCCACAGGACTCTGAAGGCTCAATGGGCACAATGAGATTACATGTATAGATTATGCCCTCACACCAGTGGGAAGGGGATAGGCCCTGCTTGTACAGAATTCCAATATGCACAACTGAGCCCTTGTATAGATACCATAGCCTCTGACTGGCAAGGGAATAATCTACTCCAGTGAAAACTGAACCAATTGTGCCCAGTATTTCTAAAGCTATTTCATAAGCCCCTGAAAGGTGTTTAAGAACTCTTTAGAGAGTGCACCTTCAGAAGATAGCACAGAATACAAGTGAAGCTTGAACAGGTTATACAAATTGTTGGCAGTACCTGATGACAATACTGTCTTTAATGGCAAGTGTGTTTATATCGCCAAGGTATCAACAAAAGACAGATAGTGTAAATGTCAATGCATACAACCATTTACACTGTTTCTAATATTTCTTGCTGTATTTTATTTTTCCACTTGTACCACCATTATGATGATTTGAAAGTAATTCTGTGGTTTGGGGTTGCATAAGTAATTGAGAGCAGAATTTGGCCCTTTATGCTTTTCAAGTTTACTCTTGAAATTGTGGCTCTCTCTAAAAATGAATCTAGAATAGGATTTTCTTAAAAAATAAATTACTTTGGATTAGCAATTTCCAGGACATACATATTAGACATAATAAACTTGTGGATATAGAACCTTTGCTATCAACTTTGTGAGACGCATAAAAGAGGTAAAGCAATGTATTTTATTCAGCTAACTTTTGTTGACGAATAACTTCGCAAGTTTTTGAGTACATCAATAAATTTGTGTTCTCTCTCATTCTCTGAAACCAGAAAAGTAATCTCTTTTTTTTCTTTACCAGTAATCCTTTTGGACACATTTAATTTCAACTTATATGATTTTTAAAAACTATTTCCATACAATGTTCACTCACAAAAAAATGTAATTCAATAAAAGGCCTGAAGTTTATTAGTCTCTAAATCTGTTCTCTACAGTGTATGCTAGTTTCAATAGCCTAATTTAGGCACTCCAAAAACTACATAAAATAGAAATATATGTCCTTCCATAGAAAGAAATAAATTCTTCAGGCCATTACTCATCATTTGTATCACAAAGAGCTTTCTTCTTCTTCTAGTTCAAACAAATTATTTTGATATTAATAGAAATTTGGGGTAACAACTGGAGTGACACATTAACCGTGACCACTTTAATTTATTTATACTTTAAAAAAACCATCACCACCACCACTTTATCTCCTCTCACTTAAGTGGCAATCCTGTACATGCTTACTGGGGAGTAAACCCCACTGAAATAAATGGGATTTACCTTGAAGCAGACATGCATTGGATTTTGCTGTAAGAGATGTGCCTCAAGCAAAATTAAATTCCTCTGACCTTGCCTTCCATTTAAAATCTTATATTCCTGCTTACAACCAGGGAAAATTAAGAAATAAGTTTTAGATAAGCATTTCATACTTTTTAAAGAAATCAAACAAAGCAAAAATAGATAACATCTCCCACCTCTTCCCACATCTTTAAAACATGACCTCTTTTGACTTACTTTTGCTATGGATTCTTGCAAGATCATGTCATGAAAACTCACAGTGAAAATGACAGATGTATAAATAATTCACAGGTAGAGCCGAGGTCTTCCCTAGTCTCGTTTGGCTTTGTTTTCCCTCAAGGTGACCCCTGGTTGTTTACTTTTAAAGAAGGCTCAGTTTATAAAGGAAAAGCATCAACTCTGTGGCAAAGAGTTTAACCAGTGGTAGGGGGCATCACATATCTGTGGCATTTTTAAATGAAGTTGGCAACTGCATGACATTGAAAATGCAGATTACACTTACAGTGTCTAGACTTTCATATATGTGCTCAATTACGATTAAGTGAAGCAAAAGTGTACATATTATCTCTACTGCTATTCTGTTGCTACAGAGCTGCAAACGTGAAAAGCAATACCTCAAAATAAAGACTTCTTTGTTGCCCCTAGCCTACGTAGCAGCACAGTTTTAGTAAACACAAAAACTGTGCGGTTGAGATGCCTGGTTTATTTTTTCCTCCCAAAGACGTAAACATCAGTCTCAGCGTCGTAAACTTTACTGTATAAGATGAGACAGAAGATCTGAGGCAGAAGCACTATCAAACACTTGTAACAGAAGCTTGCAGGCAATTAGCAGGTTTCTGCAGTTTTTCAGTTTCACTTGTTGGCGGGTCTGCAGTTGGCCGGAAGCTGAACACTGGACCTGCACCACCATGTGCAGGACTGAGAGCTGGATTCTGACGTCTGTTGCTTTCAACAATACTTGAAGTGTTAGAAGCTAAGCTCTCACGAGTACTAAAGAGAAGGAAAAAGAGAAAAGAAATACACATAACATCTATACATATCTATCTGCCAGAAAAAGAGGATGGCAAGTGTGTATAAAATTCAGTATCTTGAAAAATGATTTTCAATTTTCATATATTAATTTAATTTAATAAGTGTCTGATTCTTATGACAGTGAAGGTAAAGTTGATAGTGTGTGAGCACTGTCTACTGAAAATCAAATGGGGGCTCAGATGTAATCAGAGGATGGAACTTCAGTGTTCCGTGTAGCAGTTCGTCCCTTGTCAGCACTAGTAGGAATAGAAGAAGTTATGCAAAATAAGCAAATAAGCAACATTTATATAATTGGTATAGTATATACTCATTACACACTGCAAGCTTTTTGTTATACCTCTGCCCCTGATTCAGAATGTGCGCTAGGGAGAGGTATTTGGGTCAAAAATATCGGCCCCAATTCTCTCGCAGGCTTCAACCCCAGCGAGGATATCAGCCAGGACAGGCCCAAGCCAGAAACCCCAGAGCTGGGAGTCAGAGACAAAATAGCCTGAGCCAGAGCTTCTCAAGGAACCAGCCACAGACTTTCCTGACCTTGCAGCTCAGCACTGACAACAGACTGGAAGCATGCAACAGAGAGGAAATGTTATGCAAGGCCCAAGGACAGAGAGATGCCTCTGTTTTCCAGATAGGAAGATGGGGTCTGAGATGGACAGTCTGGGTCTTGAGATATAGAAAACCTCATCCTCCTGTGGCTTTTGTCAGAGCACAATGTGCATATCCTATGCTTTCCAGGGTACTGCAACCCAGCCTAGCAGGCATTACTTTGAGACAGATCAGGAGACCTCTTATCTTCTTGCAGAACTTGGGTCACCTTTTTGCATTTGTTGTTTTTGTGGTTTAGTGAACACCACCACCACCACATCACACTTTAAAAAAGAGGTTTCAAAAGGAACTCTAGAAGATAATCCACAGTCACCATATTTAAATTAGTAGAAAATATAGCCCTGAGCTAAGCAGACAGGAATTCTGTTAAATGGAATATTATCTTTTTTATTATATTAATAATAATAATAATAATAATAATAATAATAATAATAATAATAATAATAACAAAAAATACTTGAAATGCATGGCTTAAGGTATACTGAGCCTATGTCAGAATGTTGAATTTGTCGTTCAGGTGAGGCAAACAATATATCCATATCGCAGGTGAAATGTAGCACCTTTCCATTCCAGGCTTGTGCACTCAAGAAAAGGGTCACTCTGGATCAGCTGTGTGGCTGCATGACTGAGCTAAGATATGAGAATTACTGTTGCATTATAGGCTCTGCTGAGCACGGGAACTTCTATCCCTCCTTATTCAGCATACAGAACACTTCAGGGAAATCAGAAAAGGCTTTTAAAAATAACTCCTAACATAGAACATTCAACAATACCATGCTTTCATAGTTTTATCCAGCAACCACGACTAAAGACTGAACCGATGCCTGGTTCATGTGTATTTAAGCATAAACTCTACCAATAATTTTGTGCTTTGTTTTCTGCATGTCCAGAATATACATCTGAACACACGCAGCAGTGGAAGGCAGGTGGTTATAATAATGGTAGCAAAATAATGCTAGGTGGTTTTTCTACCCATCTTATGTGGTGCCCAATGGTGTTCTGTATCAGAATCTACTGAATCTACATGGCAGTGTTAATACATTTGCTTTAATAGGAAAGTAAAAGAATTCAGGGAACCTCTAGTTCTTTCAGCACTAGTGAATGTTTTGTTTTTAAGTACAACAACTTTTACTTTTGGGTGCAACTTCTGTAGTTAGGTTTCACGCCAAACCTCTGCAACTCCCCGCATGGCAGCAGTGCCAATGCTGTATCTGCTGAATACTTCAGAAGAGTTCGGGCCTAGGAAGGCCTCCTTAGGGCATGGGAACATTTGTTTCTTTTAGTTGGCGTAAGCTCCTGTAGGTCCAGTGAGTCAACGCAGACCTGCATCAGCGTTATCACTGATGCAAGTCCATGTTGATCCATGAAAGAGAATCAGGCCCAGGAAAGGGGTCAAGATGCTGGTGATGCTGAACCTGCCCTCTTCCCTGGCCCTTTTCCTCACCTCTGTCACTACCCTATTCCCATTCACCTCTGCCCCATTCCACCTCTCCTCGTCTCCCTCCCGACCCCTGCGCAGCATTAGCTGAAGTGGTAGATGTCTGGTGCTGTGTGAACCCAGCCATTTGCTGCTTCTGGTGGCAGCCGAGAAATGGTCTCTGGCAGTCACATTTGTAACAGCTGCAAAGCACACTATACTGGAGAAACACACATTCCACTGGCGAATAATTCAGGATTGGGCTCATCATTCATGCTTATGTTGAGAGCTGGCCATTTTCTTATTTGTCATCCTCTATTCTCCCTTATGAAGTTCACACTTTGAGGCTATTTATTTTTCACACAGAATTTAGTATTCAGCTTATGGCAATCTTTTCCAGATGGCTCAGTTGTTGTGCTATAGATTTATGTTTAAAGCTAGCAGATTCCAAAAATGTCCTCATTCTGCAGTAACTTTTCAACAGCAGACTGATGGTGGTAGTATCAAATGACCTACGAGCAAAAATGAGCACACATGGCATGCTTCCACTGAATGTGTACGGAGGAGATATACCATAAATGTGCTGTTAATGATGGAGGTGGTATAGAAAAGATACACCAGTAAGCTGGGACTCACAGCAGCATTGTAAATACTGTGATCAAACAAGAATGTTGACCTGTAATGTTGAGCTGTTGAGTTCTTACCTGCAAGTTTCCCTTCTTATCTTCACTGCCACTCCAGGAACATGGAGTTCAGGATAGGACTAATACTAACAAAAACAGATAATCTTTAGGAACATTCCACCTTGTTTCTGTGGTTGTCTGGTAAAAACAACAAAAGCTCCAATTTGCAGCGTTGTCTAGTTTTTCTCTGTTCAACGTGGGTGGGTTGGAAAGGCAGCAGAGCAAATTCAAGGAGGAAAACTCACAGATAAGAATCCAGTAACAATAACAAATTATTGAGCATAAAGCACTCTCTTGACTGGGATGGGAGAGAAAGAGACTTGTACTGGATGACAGAGTCCCATAGTGGAAAAGACTAGAGGTCCAGGTAACTTCACAGTGCCTAGAGGTTCTGATTAGTTTGTGTGAACATGACTGTCTAAATAAGACAATTGTTTTGATTTCCAGTCCTTCCAAATGGGAGCTAAAACCTGAGTATATTGCTTGAATGAATGCAATACAGCTTGTATTGCATTCTAAGATATTATGTAATAACAAATGACACATTTTAAAACATTCATAATTTTAAGGTGCATATGCATAAACAGCAAGCGTACATGTACTTTTTTGTTCCACGAAAATGAGATGGCTATATACTTGTCATTATAGTTGGAATCAAATAAATATGACTGTGCATGGAACTACACTTTGTATAATGCTTGTGCATGGTGCTATAATCAAACTGCAACAGAAGATGAAGTACGTGTTCATTACCAAGTACAGTTCTATCTGTTTTTGAAATAATTAATACCACTGAAATAGTTGATAGCTTGGAGGATTGAAAATGAATTGTGGACTCCTGTGCACTCTCTTCCTGGCCTTGATTTGTCTTCCCAGGACCTCCTGGACTTGTGGTAGCAAAGTAGCTGGTGCAGGTCCGACTGGACCCAATTGTACAGTGGAGGCTTACCTCCAGGCAATGGAACTAATTTCCCCTTATCCTCTGGGACCTGAAACTCTTTTGCGGAACACAGTGCAGATTCCAGTGGCATCAGTGTGTGTGTGTGGGGGGGGGGGTAGGTAGCATTGGGCTGTAAGATTAGCAGTTGTCCAAACCAGAATCAGAAATCCAAGTCACAGCACTTCAAATCAGTTTCCAATTCTTGTTTAGAGGACAAGTGCTGACCATTTGGACATTACATTAAATTACTGTTTGTACTGAACAGGGATCTGACAGGGAAGCCATGTGCAAGATCAGAGGAAAAGCTTGCACTTCATTTTCAATCCTGCAAACTATTTCTTGGATGATAATCTGAACTGAGTCATGGTAATTAACAGGCTACAATTCTGATTCCATTACATAAACTGGATAATGAAGTAGGGAGAACCACTCTACTACCTTTTTAATGGTGCTGACCAAAAACTATTAAAAGGCAGTACGAGGTAACAGATCTGCATTGAGAAACTAAAAGCATATCCTTAACTTCCTTGAATGAATGAGGAATAAAGAGAATCAAATAAGGGAGTGTGAGGTAAAGAATAAAAAAGGTTCTTTTTGAGATCAAGAGATATTTGATTACAAAATCTTTAGGAAGCAAACAAAAAGTCTATCTTGCATTCATAATAATATGAATAGCATTGCTATAAAACTGACACAAAGAAGCCCTAGTTGAGGCAGCCAAATAAATATAAAAGGCAATCATCATTTTTGCATGTTTTCCTTAGGCATTATCTACAGCAGCAAAAGGTTTGTTAGAAGCAGTTTTGTTAATCAACCCACAGTAACATGATTCTTCTCTTAGCCTGATCAGTTGATCACCAAGAGCAATAAGACCAGTAGAAGATAGCCCCTTTAAAACAACAACGTACCACTGTGGAACATAAACAGAAAACAAAGGCAACAGTAATGTCTACCAAGGCTCAGGAAAACGCCAGTCAGAGCCCTTGGCCCAAGAATCCAGTCTTCAAGATTTAAATGTTCTGAGGAACAGCTAGAGCTGTCAGGAAGGCAGGTCCTCTTCACATATCCCAATACCATTCTGATCAAGCTATGAGTCCCACTTCATACAAGATAATTTTCCTACATGCAGGTATCTCCATGTAGGAAAAAAGGTAAAAAAAAAAGGTAAAAGGTAAAAAAGGTGAAAAAAGGTAATCATAGCCCCCAGATAAAAATTACCATAAAATGTTACAAATGAATAGTAGCACAATCCCACCACAATACTGAATACATATATGCAAGATAAAAAAAATATGATGGGCCTTTATACATTAATGTTAAAGTCCTACCGTGGAGAATTGAACCCACTGTCAACTGTGATGCTGCTGCTGTCCATGCTATCCAGTCTAGCTGAATGTGTGGCTCTCTGGTTGTTGCTGTTTTCAGTTTCTTTTGGAGTGAGGAGCGTGAGGTTCTTCTCAAACTTCCTTTGCAGGTCTCTTTCTTTTTCCCGCTCAAGAAGCCACTGCATAGTGCCTACATCATCCCGATTTTTTTCTTCTTCGGCATTCTTATTTGTCCCTTCCTCAGAGTCATCATCATCAGATACATTGTAATAATCAAAGGATGCTTCTTGGTTTCCAGTTGTCTCTTGCTGTCTCTGTGAAACAGGTATGACTTGAGTAACTGATGAGACCATAGCTTGTTCAACTTTGTCACATCTGCCTGGCAAGGTGTCTGAAGGTGTCTTTTGATGAGGTTTTAGTAGCGGCACACTGGGCTTGTGAAAACTGTTCACAGAGAGAGTACTGTGCAGAGGCTTAAAAAGTGTGTCTTTGCTAAATATTTCTTTCCTCTTATCAAGGCTACTGGATTCTGTGTTGTGATGCTGAACCAGTCGGCCATTTGCAATCACTTCAGAGATCTGGCTAGTAGCAATTGGTCCACTGCTGTTGCTTGGCCCTTTAGGTGACTCATCTTTGTGCACTCCAGGTTCTCTGGTTATGTGTTGGGACTGTCTTTCTGCAGGAGACACTTTTTTAATACTATCTGTCAAAGTCACTGTGTCATGGTCATCTTTATTTTTTCCCAAAGGCGAAGGAGCAGTAAGAACAGTCTCACTAGAAGTGTTACACTGAAAATAATCATCAATGGCTGATTTTGTTGTACAAGTATTGAGCTCATTATAGGATGGTACATTCTCTCCTGACTTGCTTTGTTCCAACAGACCACAAGAAGTGGGAGTTTCTGCATTGCCACCAGTCTTTTCAGGCTTAACTATCTCTTTGTAGTTTGCAGATGACATTAGAGCCCTTTGATGACAGAGTGATTGTGAAGGCCTTAAGGTGCTATCATCAATATATGTTTGGCTAGCTGTCTGGTCATCTTGACTGCACGCTTCAGCTATGTCTTCAGGTGTACCCAAAGAAGCACCACCAAGAGGTCCTTTTGAATTATCCATTGATCGAGACCGTTCCTTGGCTTTATTAGACCTCTCATTTCTTGATCTTCGATCCTGTGTATGGCTGTGGCTTCGATGGACCTTAGAATGGGAGCTTCCCCTTGAAGGTTCAGGAAAAGGCATCTCAGTTCTCCTTTTGGCTAGTTCACCAGATACATCCCATTCAGGTGTCATAGGAAAGTGAGATTCAAGAACATTAGGACTACTGTGCATGATAAAGTTGTCCCTTTTATGCTCTATAATGAAGCAGCCTTCCCGTGGTGACCTAGTGAGGGGATCATAGAAGTCATAGTCTCTTTCACCTGGTACATCCAAATGGGAACCCTCTGAAGGATCTCCTTTAGAGACCCGAGTTTTGCTGTGTGACCGAGATTTTCCATGAGACTTCCTATGACTTCTGCTCTTTTTGCTTCTCCCACTGTGGTGAGCTGAAGAACCAGCCTTGCTTCTTTGAGCCTTTTCTTCTTCAAGTTTCTTCATTAGTGCAGTGTGTCTCATGACATTTTCCACAGTCAAATCTGGGTTAATACGCCTAATAATCTCCATCTCTACCTCCCTAGGTATAGTGGTAGGGGTGTCTTCATCCCTCAAAGGCCATTCCTCGGGAGGAAACTGGGCAGAAAAATTGGCTAGTTGCTTTGTTTTGTCTTTTTTGAAGCTCAGTCGAAACAATTTTAGTCCAAATTTTTTAGACTGCTTTTCTCCATCTTTAGGCTTTGTAAGTGTCTCGGTTTTGTATGAAAAATTTACAGTACTTTTACTTTTTTCAGTGGGTGGCACCTGGCATATAGAAGGGGGGCAATAAGAGTCCTTGCAGTCTTTTGCTGATTTCCTCTGCAAAGTGGAGGCATGCATGCTGTGCATGTCTTCTCTGCAACAGTGGCAAGAGTCGCAGTGGTTTTTGGGTAATGTTCGGTCTCTGACGCAGCCTGAGGTGGAAGGAGTTATAGTTCCTTGCTGTGGAGAGGTACACTGAGACCTGTCAGGTATCCTCTCATCCAGATGGTACCATTTACTGTTAGTTCTTATAAGGGATGGTGTTATAAAATAAGTCTGTGGGGTCACAATAAAGTAGCCATCTGGAGTTGGGTATATTTTCCTTTCTCGAACAAGCATGTTTAAGGTATGGCGAAGGATTTCTGGACTTGGAGTTGGAACACCTAAGAAACAAAATAAAATTTATTACAATAATTGAAAATCCAGAGATTTCTTTTTAAGCTCTTCCTTAGGATATGTAGGCCCAGCCTACACAATATTTTGAAGATACAGGGTGTGCTGAGCAAATAAGGCTTGATCAAGTATCCTTGGGTGGTTTGAAAAACATTTCTTGTACTTGAGACCTCTAAATTTAAAACTAAACAAACAAAAGCAACATTGGAGTATGAAATCTTTAGTTATTTCATTCTAGCATGTTAGTAAGCATTAAGATTCAAAATTATACCCTCACACTAAAAGCCTCAAAATGAAAATCATCAAAAAAAAAAAATTGTAGGTTGCTTCCCCCTCCTTAATCTGGTAAAATATTTATATCCTAATTAGCCGACTTGTTTCACAGAACATAAAGTAGCAAAGGCATAATTTTGCAATTTGGAGAAGCTGTATGTTTATTTAAATAAAATTATAAGAAAATCAGTAACATATACCCAGAAAATGTAACCTCTAAAAATATCTAGTTTAAAATATCTCTGATAAATCTCCATTATAATTCAAACTATATAATTTAAGACAAGCGTAGCACAACACATATTTCAATCTAGGAGTTATTTCAATGTTAGACCAAAGTAAGATTGGCTGCATAAAAAAATTATATATGTCTTTCTCCATCATAAAATCATTATATCTAGAACAAAGATCAAGCTGAATTATCTGATGAAATTTACTAAATTCCAAAATGAATGTGGAAATGGAACATGTTTCTAGAGACACTATGACAAAACCCGGGGATTACTGAGTTATATGTTGTAGCACTGCCATGGTACATTTTCTATAACATTAATATAATAGTATTAAATATTATTACATATAACCAGAGAAACTGCAACATGAGATGCCCCACAGATCATCTTAAATAGCGTAGAGAAATTCAAACAAGAATTCTTAAAGATTATTTAAAAACAAGATTATAAAATTCTACATGTCCTAGAAGAAAACACGACAAATCAAGAGGGTATCTTAATTTGGATTAATATACCAAATAATGGAAACTTCCACAACCTATAGCATTCTTACAACAAATCAAGTTTGTTTCACTAGCCATCCTAGTGAACATGATGCAACCCTAACATACAGGGATCCACTGATTCAGTACCCACGGTTTCAGTTATTCACAGATATCATGGATATTGGGATGCCTATTAAAAAGATAGGGGGACGTTAAACAAATCTATTTTTTTTACTCTGTTGCAGCCAAACCACTGATGTTCCCCTATCTTTAAAAAGGCATTCCCAGTACCCACGGTGGGATCTGGAACAGAACCCCAGTGAATACCAGGGCATGCCTGTATATTATGCACACATTCAGGTCACTTTCCTATTTGTCACTGGAAAAAAAAACAGAAGATGACAAACATCATGAGACAATTTGCTATAAAATGTGTTAGGATATGATAGGCTTTTAAACACCATTTTCATATAATTGTGAGAAGAAATCCAGCTATCTGAAAAAAAGGTTTAATTGACACAAGTTAGAGCCCAATCCTATCCAACTTTCCTATCCAACTTTCCTATCCAAAAGGGCATGTGCTGCATCCTGCGATGGGAGGAGCAGTTATGGAGGACTCGGCACTGAAACGTTGGATACAATAATGCCCTTATACATTTCATTCCTAATCTATTATCTATCTCTATCTCTTATTTATATCAAAAGCTCTAACAGATTCTAAAACTACAGACAAAAAGTTTATGGGCCCATTTTCAGTAGAGACAGTGAACTCTGGAAACCAGCAACATTGATTCTAGCAAGTTGGGCACAGACTCAGCAGACTCATTGGATCTTAGAACAATCAGTCTCATAGGTTTTGAGTTAAGAAAATACATTTTATTACATAAGGCTGTTGTATTTTCCTTTTCTAATTTTTTGGCTGTAACTTTTGATACACTGCATTATATCATTGTTTGTTTCATTGCATCAACAGTTTGCCAAATAAAGAGATGACAAGCTCTGGTCTTGACATCTATAGAAAGTAATGATGTATTGCTAGTGAGGATGCAGACATCCTCTTGAGGAAGAATGGAAACTTATTCCACATACCCACTTCAATGCCATTGGCTTGTTTTTTGTACTAATCCCTCAAAATTAGGGCTGCGATAGTCTCAGTGGTGTCACTAGGGGCTGTACAAGGTGCAGACCATACCAGGTGATGCACTTGGGGTGTGTGACACCGAAATTGAGAAACTGAGACAGCAAAATTGAAAAAATCTTAATAGTTTCAAATAAGACATGATATATATTGTTCAACATGATGCAATGAAACAAACAATGATATAATGCAGTGTATCAAAAGTTACAGCCAAAAAATTAGAAAAGGAAAATACAACAGCCTTATGTAATAAAATGTATTTTCTTAACTCAAAACCTATGAGACTGATTGTTCTAAGATCCAATGAGGTGTTGTTAAGACACAGCAGGGAACAAATAAGGTGCTGTGAGTCAGCTCTCGTTTCCATGTATCAGAGATAAAACTACTGTAGAACTCTTACTCAGTTGTGTGATATCAAGTAGACCACTGGGTTTTTGATGGTTATTGATTTGTAGGGTGGCATATACTGATATATATGAAAATACAGAAACAATAACAATGTGGGTTACACCAACCCTAGTGATGCCACTGCATTTCCGTTGTACATAGTGCCTGGTACTGGAAGAGGTCTATCATGGGGGTGATGCAATTACCAGTAACTCTTGTACCAGATGACACAAACTAGTGAAGCCACTGAGGGCGCAATCCTAACTTGAAGTGAGGCTAACACAAGGGCCACCCACTGTGCTGCAGCCTTTCTCCAGGGGCTAAGAGCAGATTAGTATCCATTAGCTCTAAGATAAGACCTCCTCCCTCAACCCAGGAAGTGTGATAAAAAACTTCTGTTTTGCATTTTTTGCCTTGCTCCAGGACGAAGAGATTTTATTTCATGGATACTAATCTGCTGTAAGTGCTTGGAGAATGGCTGCAGCTGTGTTGCCATGGTAAGAGAAACTTTTAAAAATGCTGACTGCTAATTAACAGCACGTTTTATTCTTTTAAAAGGGATTTCATTTAACGTGTTTTCCAAGGGTTACTGGAACGGAACTCTCGCAGATAAAAAGGCTCCACCTGAGTCTCTGAAAGAAGAACTTTAGGGATGGGAACCATTACAAAATGGCACTTGGTGCACGGTGGAAGCATTTTGCACAAAAACCCTCTCCTGTCTCTCATAATAGGTATGGCATGATATTTGGACAGCAATTTGTATTGCAGGTATTCTGCCCCAGGAGGTCTTTACACATTCACACTTACCTTGAACCTCTACCTCACCACTCCATCAGGGGAAGGAGAATTCAAGCCACAAAGTTAAGAAAGGGGCCTGGGAGTCCATAATTCTTCCCAGCGTTCCATTGTAGCCACACACACCCCAGAAAAGGTAATGTTCAAAGCTACCACACTCTTGCCCCAGGGGACCAATGCATGTGCAGAGGCACCACTCTCCCACACAACCAAGTATGCATTTCAATCCAGATAACATATATGATTTGATGCTTTTGTCAATGGCCACTCATTGGCCATGTGCCTTCCCTGTCCCCACTCGGTTCACCCTGGTGATGCTTCTCTGGCCACCAGCTTTGGGTGGGTGTGGTGATTGGCTCCTTGGATGTTGCTCTGATGACGTGCTGACATCACACCAAATGTGGTGCTAACATGCACCAACATCAGGCTGCCACTCTATGAATAATGGGCTGTGTCATGGTTTCCATGTATGTTATCAACTACTTGGAAGAGCTGTGCTGGTATGGCATTACTTGGTTGGGCTTAGGATACAGCGGTGTTTGTGCCGGCTGTAGTGTGCTACTGGCACAGCTTCTGAATAGGATTCGGCCATCAGAAATATTTTCAAACTATTCAACACTTAGGAGCTTCACATAAATCAAGTAGCAGAAGCAGTTTGAGGACTAATGCTTTGAATGTGTGACCAATTTTTGCAGCAGTTTAACCATGTGTAGAGCTTACATAGCCAAAAGGACTACACAATTGTCACTGGTGGTATGAACTTCTTTAACTGCAAATAAATAACTATGATGGAAATAAATTATTAGTAGGAAAACGTTTACATGACCACCAATTGTGTGCAACAAATCAGACCTTCAAACATGTTTTGACAACTTGTGAACCCCAAATCCACAAAAAAGGAGGACTTTGCTAGGAGGACTTTTACAAGAAGCCTGTAATTCACTAGAATATGTGAGGTGTGGAAGCAGAGTGGAAAGATCTTTGTGGGAACTTTAAGTACCAGCATACCAACCATATAATCAGAAAACTCTATAACATGGGGACAAGAAAGGTACAAGACAAGAAACATGGAGAAATTGAATTATATGTGATTGTTCACATTTCTTGTCTACTGTCAACTTTAATATTGGCTGGTCAATAGCACCAAGAGAAGTGGGCACCCCTTGACAATCCAGGGTTGACCTAAATCTTTCTCTCTCTGTTTTGCATTCATTTAATTAGGTGTTTATACAAAACATGCATGACCTGACTTGAGCTGGTTCACGTCCCATGGACAGATCTTTTCTCTCTTTCTCTCTCTGGATATGGAAGATCCTGAGAGCACTATTAACTCCACCGTAAGTCATAATCAGATGGGATTGCTTTTCATGATGATGACATGTTAATTTACCTGTCAGGTGCTGAAAATGCATTACTTGGAAATGATGAGAGAAACTGAGTCATTTGGACAGGTACCAGGATACAAAATTAGGGTACGTATCAAGGTTTATATAATATAGTGACAAGCTGGCAGATGTGTATAAGATAAGCTTCCATATGGCAGGAAACAAACCCAAGGAGAAACCTGCCAATTGGAACAAATTATTCATCAGCTAGTTAAGTAGGAGGTTTGCAACCTGTACAAATTGACTCTCAGGATATACCATCTATTTTGTAAGATATCTGTTCAGATTTTTAGAGAGTGAGATCTGCAAGGAAGCAGAAGCAAGGGATCAGAAGCACAAGTTACTCACATCTGCATTTTTGATGAATGTCCAAATCGGCTCTTAAAAAGAAACACTAGCAGGCTCTTCACCTATTTATAAAAAGTTGACTATTAAATATAAAGGTAGATAAGAAAACAAGACTTAAAAAAGCAAAGCTGTATTAAGATTGCAATTCTACATTCCTTTTCCTGAGAATAAGCTCCATTGAACACAATAGGACTTACTTCAGACAAGCACAGAATTGCAGTGCAAAGGATAGATAATTGAAACACATTTGTTACTATTCAGAGAGTAACACTGGACTAGAAAAATGCAATTAGCATATATAGTATAGTATTGGCAGTATTATATATATTTTTGTAATGACAGTCTAGTATGAACTAAACACAAAATAACAATTTGGACATCAATTGGAAAGTAGTGATGGAGGGCATAAATTGCAATAATATTATAGGACAAGAAAAAATTCCAAGAATTTAATGTCCATTTTGGGAGAGTTAAACATTTATGCTCTTATTCATAGACTTAAGATACTCCAAGTTTGAATGAATAAGAGACTATTAATTTAAGGCCTGCTGCAAACACAAGCTATAGTGTATGCCAGTATGCTGAATTCAGTAGTTTTGTTTGCTGACAACTAACTACTCTAATTTCCTACCTTGACTATAAATCTATAAATCTAGACTATACATCTAAATAGCTTTAACCTCAAGTGTCCTGATCTCTTTCTTTTTGTTCCTGACTCTTCCTATACTCAACAAGTTGAATCTATTCAAAATGCAGAAAAATCTGAGACCCATTATACTAGAAAGAGTGTGAACTTTATGTGCCCTTTCTACCTCCTTTCCCCCACAAACATGGATCATTAATTTTACAGTCTTTGGAGAACACTGGCAAACCTTCATAAATAAAGCTATGTGAAGGATGGCAACAAGATTTCACACAACAGGCTGAAGATGCAATTTCTATGCAGAATTGCTTGAAAATAAGCCCTAGTGAAGTCAGTGAAATCTATTTCTGCATAAACATGAACAGGATTTGCTGCATCTTTTCCTAAACTATTCTAAACAATTTCTTTTCAATCTCCCATATTGTTTCGGTATTTGAAAAATTGAAGGAAATATTTCAAACATTTTAAAATCCAGACTCTTCCTCCAACCCCTACCTCACAGCTTTAAGCAGGAAACCCCTTAACAGAAGACAGCAGCAAAACTCTAAGTGGGATCTGCATGTTGCAATTTTTTTAAAAAAAATCTTGCCAGAAAAAAAAAACAGTGACAAGAAATGGTTCCCATTCTGTGAAAGCATAACATTCTGAATACCTGATGTTTTTAACTATACATTTGAAGTGGGTAAGGAACAAGAATGAAGTAATCAAATCCTTAAGGCCCAAACCAAATCTGCAAAAATTCAACAGTTCCTAGTGCAGGTGATTGAACTTATCATTCCGCTCAGTAAATCTATGGCCAGGAGTAATTGTGAAACCGGAAACATGAATTTGCTGTTCCTTATTGGTCTCATTTCCCGCATGCCTCTTGTAGTGTGATTCTAGTTTTTAAAGAGAGAATATGCATCTTTCAGATTTAAGGGATTTTTAAGAGTGATTTTGAGAATATGTGATTTTCGCCTTATGTGCTAACTTTGGGACCTAGCTTCCAGGTAAGATATGACTGGTCTGCAATTCCATATGATGTAGTTGCTGTTTTGTTGATATGCTTGTATGGAATTCTTTTGTGCAAAGAAAGTAGGCTACCTGAGGTGAACTGAGTAATATACTTAGGACCACAAAGGGGGAGACTTATTATACCCCAACTTTAACTCCACTCAGTTCTACTGGGTCCAGAAAGAAAAATGATTGTGTCGTTGCCTACTCAAAAATGGATTAGAAAGATACCTAGATGAACTCTGACCACATGAACTGGAATAAGAGAAGGGCAGCCCAATCCTATGCTGCCAGAGGCCTAATGCTGCATCCTACTGGCACCAAGTAGGCACTGGAGGCTCCTCGGGAAAAGGTGACGTGTGTCTTCTTTCCCCAGGGTAATGAGTCTGCTCAGATCTGTGCCTTCTATTTTGCAATGCAGAATTTTAGGGTCTCCATGTCAGGCTACATGGCCCAACATGGATCTAGCGGTGGAGGCCACCACTGGTCCCATCCTCGCTCTGCCACTGCCCCCCATCCAACTCCACCCTCCCTGCCGACCCGGAAAGAGCACACTGCCAGTGGTGGTGATACTTACTAACTGCCAGCAACCTGTAAGCTCCTCTGGGTGTTAGGCAGGCATGACCGCTACTGGTGGAAATGCTTTACAGCCCTTTTTGACACTGGCGCAGGCGGTAAGGGTTTATCACCGGCACTAGAGCCAATAGGATTGGGTCCTGAGGCTGTCTAATGTTGGATAACACTAAAAGTAGGCCTTTGCGCTAAAGATTTATGAATGGGGCTTGTGTGGAATTTTGGCAAAATTCCTCTCAAGGGTTATACTGTCACAATACTACAATAGCTGCAAATAAGTATGGGTGACCAATGAATAGAAAATATTTCCAGAAAATAAATGAAAACACTAATTTAGGTGCAATATCTTTAGGATCATTTACATAGAGGGAATGGATGAAACTTGACAAAAGCTGCTCAGCCATGTGTGCAGAAGTTCTAAAAGGGCCATTAAAACAACCTCTTCAGTTTAGGATTCTGTCTGAGAAATTGGACTATGCCAATTTACAGCTTATTTACAATTTACAATTTACAGCAAGTTACAGCTGTGACTTGTGCAGACATTACAGCTGAACTGTATCACATATAATTGAAAGTGACAGAACAGATATTTACAACAGTGATGCAAGGCACATAATCTGAATATACATCCTTTAAAAAAGAAAGCTTGTAAAACTTTTTACAAGGGCTGTTGAAAATGCCTTTAAACAAATCTAGGTCAATGTGAGCCAAGATACATTAGCATATAATTACCTGGGAAGCAGGTTGTTAGGTGTTCCATTAGTGCTTCTTGCGTGACTTGTTTTCGTGCTGAGTTCATTGCAGAGATGGCCAAGCAAAGGATTTCCCCAAGTGGGATAAATTGTGATTGACTGATGGGAGACATACTGATGGGCGATACATCACCTGTAGAGAGAAAATGGACTTTAAGCTAAGTACTTAACTATCATTTAGTCAGGATGACTATACGGAGACAGACTGATGCTTCCTTCAAAATGTTGCAATAAAACCTTCACAATAAAAGAAAACATTACATCATAAAACTTAACATTCTAATTATAAAACTGAAACACAGATCCCAAAAGCTTGGTTGAAGAAAAAAGGTAAAGGTTTCCCCACGACTGAATGGTCTAGTCGTGACCAACTGTAGGGGGTGGTGCTCATCCCCGTTTCTAAGCCTGTAGAGCCGGGCATTTGTCCGAGGACAAGCTTCCGTGGTCATGTGGTCAGCATGACTATACGCTGTAGCACATGGAATGCTGTTACCTTCCCACTGAAGTGGTCCCTATTTATCTACTCGTATTTTTACGTGCTTTCGAACTGCTAGGTTGGCAGGAGGTGGGACAAGCAACAGGAGCTCACTCGGTCATGCAGTCTCAAACTCCCAACCTTCTAGTCAGAAAATTCAACAGCAGCCGTTTAACCCGCTGCACCACCACGTCCCTGGTTGAAGAAAAGAGGTGGTTAAAATGTATACATTTAACCACAAACGTCACTAAGCCAATGTGCACGGGGTGGCTGCCGCTGCAACCAATAACCAACCAGCTCCGCACACTGATGGATGCCAGATGCCCATTGGAGGAGATAAGCCAGTGCAAAGGGTTGATGAGGACGGGTTGAAAGGGTAAGAGGTGGGTGCAATGTGGGAGGGGTGGCTGGAACAGGGATCAGGAGGACGACAGATTAGGCCTGGGAGGGGGTGGGATTGGTGGCAGTGCATGCCAAATCCTGACCCCGTTCCTTTGCCTGATTCACCTTCATGGATCAATGTGTACTCACACAAGCAATTAAGGTGCTGCAGGTCTGAGCTGAACCATAGTGACTGCTGGGGCTTACTCCACAGCAAGGGAACAAATGTCTCCTCAAGGAGATCTCCAGAAGCCAAAACCCCTCTACAGGATACAGTGGAAGCCATTGCAGTGCAGGGATTATGGCAGGTAGATTTGGACTGTTAATTCACTACCCTGTCACTTCAGCAATACAAGTGCATCAGAAAAAAAATAAGGATCAACTCCTTGCTTTTCAATAGGAAACTAAAGGGAAACGTCAGTACTGCTAGATGGTTATGTTATTTCTCTTGGAATGAACATAATTCTACCTTATCAGGCTCTATATTCCATTTCCCCCTACAGCATCTTATTTTTTTACAGTACAGTACAAAAACCCATTAAATGGCTAGAAAACAGTTCAATGTGAATCAAGAGTAATATATATCTGACAGTTCTGCAAAGGCTGCCCTTTCTGTTCTTACTGAGGTGGTAACCTTGAGTTTGAGTTGTACCACTTCAGACGGCAACTGGGGGCTGCCATGCCTCCGTGCTTCTCCACCGAACAAAAAAATCCCTTTATACTAAAAGCTAGAGGTCAAGGGTAACAACTCTTGTGCAGCTTTCTTCCTGACATCTAGTTTTCTATATGCAAGGAATATTTTTGTATGGCAGAATAGTTGATCACAAGAGGACCTCCCAGCAGCAGCATGAGGCACAGGATCAGACACAAGTTTACCACATCAGTGAGATCTAGGCCTCTATAATCATTCTTTCCAGAATTCCAAATGCCTATATTTATTGCACTGAGGAGCAGTGCATACTGAAGGTCTTCATTACCAAAAAGGAGTTTAAAAAATAAGCAAAGGGAGAATGAAGTCCACTCCAGATTGTTAATTTCAGCAAAGGGCTTTGAGTTTGTTTTAGAGGCATAGTTCAGAGCACAAGTTAATGTTAATGGAATCCTGCTATCCAACTATAAAAGTCAAATTGGTTGATCAATGACTAGAAAAGTCTTGCAGATAAGGACAGGACATTTGCTGGGCCAGAAAGTACTTTTTAAAGATATCTGTAGGCAGATTTCCTACAACTCATAATGGTCCACAATGAAAACAAAATATGTACAGTATAACTGTTCTAAACACATTATAGAAAAGTCAAAGAACCTTAACTCATTCAAATGTCTACTTGAAGACAGTTTTACAGCTTTTTTGGAACCCTAAGAAAGAAGCAGATTTTCTGAACTTCTTCAGACAAGAGATTCTAAAGCTTAGGAACTATCACTGTAAAAACCCTGTTGCCACCATCCTCACAAGTTTCAATGACAAAACAATAAGACATTTTGTTGACCTGACCTCATCAAGTGTGTGCTCATAGAGGGAAAAGAAGTCATGGGTCCCAGAATATTGTGCATTGAACTGAGCCACATATTCTTTGAGATACCTGCCAAGAATGCTGTGGTCATTTATTTGGTAAACAGAATTTTTTAATCCAAAAACCCCCTATATCCTGGATTTCTATCCCAATAACCAAACACCCAGAGTGGCTAAGTTGAGTTATTGCTTACCTTAAAAAAAAGCTTGATACTAGTCAAGTATTGCTCCTGACTTGTATCAAGACAAATTCTAGTTCATGTAAATGGTCTGTACTGTGCCACATATATACACTTGACCTAATCAAGCTACCACTAAAATACATGTGTTAAACTGAGGAGGAGCTGAATGTGGTGCTTGTATGCAAATGCACAGCTCTTTTGGAAAAGCTAAACCCTCTCCACCCAGCATCTGGGGTGCGTATGGAATATGGGACTAGTTTAAAGCTCCCTTCTTCCCTTCTGAATAGCTATCTGGAAGCAGGATTTTACCATTTGACAGGCTCCACATATACAACCCTGGTTGCTCTGTGAGATCTCTGTTGGATTAGAGACTTTATTTGTGAACATGAATTTATGTCAAAATAGCTCAATATTGAATTGGACACACTTAAGCTCATGGATTTCAATTAAATTGGTTTATTGGAATCTAACTCTGTATTGGGTTCCAAAGGAGTGTCCAAGTTACTCAGCTGAAACAAAAACAATGAAAGGTGCAAAGCAAAGGCTAACAAACAGAGGCATACTTCAATAATATGGCAGGTTAGCTTCCAGATTCATAACCTGTAAATATCACCTTAAAACGAACTCTAGCCTTTTTTTACCTGCCAGTGCATATATAAAAACCTAAAAACATATTTCTACTATTATTTATTAGGAGTGCAATATTCTAGGTCTTTGAAAAAATGCAAAATCACAAATAAAGTAAGAACGCTCAGTACGTAAGCATGGATAACAAAATGGCACTGATTGACTAGCTTGCTGATAGGTGCATCACTGCTGAAATCCCTCTTAAGAGGCAAGCAATGAAAATATTAAACATGAATACAATTGAAAGGTGCCATGTTAGCAAAGCTCTCTAAAGAGAAACACCTTAAAGTGAGGTATGTCTTAAATGGCACCTATAATGGTTGTAGCCATGCTACATAAACATTGTAGCCAATGTTTATGTTCCAGAGCTGTACCATGGAGAATGAGGCCAATATTTCTGTTAAATTATTGCGTTTACTAGTATTATTCAGCAAGTCTCTTCTAAATGCTTCAGCATACCTGAAAACTACTTTGATTTTTCCAATTAAATACTTGCATTGTTTTCAAAGTCAAACATCTGATACATATTTGCACAAATCTAATTGCTCTTGTCTACTAAACACCTATCAATATTCCTTCCTTTGTAAATTCTTAGTATTTCCCAAACTGTGGGTCATGATGACCTGATTTTTGATGGGTCACGAAACTGTCAAGCTGATAGCTGACAAGGAAAATGTATTGAGCCTTATGGAAACCATTTACTCATGAGTAGGCAAATGTGTCTTGGCTCTTATTGAGGTACAAATGAAGGGGAACATAAAGCCACCAGAATGGTCCTGATCTGATGAATGCTGAGTTCAAGAAATGCATCAGAGGTTGGTCCCCTCCCCCATAGTAAAAATGATAAAAACAGAGGCTTGAGTGACTGGTAAAGTGTAACTTTTAAGTCACATAAAGCTAGGTGGGTCCTGACAGAGTGTTTTTAAAAAGTGGGTCCCAGTGCTAAAAGATTTGGAAACCACTGCCTTAGAGAGTTGCTAGTTTTTGTTTATCATGACCAAACAATTCTCATTCATCTTCACTGCTGCCAGTTAGTACTACAATTACTCTACAGACGTCTAAAAGTAATAATTTGTGATTCCTCATCTACAAGACAAATACAATGGAAAAACTCACAAAGAACACTGAGAGCTTCCCTTCCTCCCACCTAAGGTTTTTACCTTTTCCCACAACCAAATGGTCTAGTCATGACTGACTGTAGGGGGCGGTGCTCATCTCTGTTTCTAAGCCTGTAGATCTGGTGTTTGTCTGAAGACAAGCTTCCATGGTCATGTGGCCGGCATGACTATATACCGAGGCGCACGGAACGCTGTTACCTTCCCACCAAAGTGGTCCCTATTTATCTACTTGCATTTTTAGGTGCTTTCAAACTGCTAAGTTGGCAGGAGCTGGGACAAGCAATGGGAGCTCACTTCGTTGCATGGTCTCAAACTGCCAACCTTCCGGTCAACAAGCTCCCACCTCAACCCGCTGCGCCACCACATCCCATTGTCTCACCCACGTCCTCTCACCTACAGAGGTACTAATTTGTCATGTTTTATCTCAAATACCCTTGAGCACCAGAACATTACAAGCACTGTGTGATTATAGTTAAGCTAACAACTTTGTAGATGTTCAAGAACAAACAATACTTTATTTTCAATTTAACTGATTATCACTACTAGGTTACATAAATATTCTCTAGCTCCTTAAAATGATACTTCTTACAGTCTTTCAGAAGAAAGATCAGTCCAACAAAAATGCAGTTTTTCCTCTTAAGAAGGGGTTTGATTGTTTATTTCTTCTGAAGACCACAACTCTTCAAGGAAAAAAAAAGCCTACTACCATATGGCTCCCATTAACTTGAACTGATGCGGGCTTCAAGCAGCTCTCCTTTGAAATTAAATTATCTTACTCAACTTTCCAATGTTTATGTTCCAGATTAAAGGGGAAGCTATGAACTCTGGGGGGGGGGGGAAGCCTGCTTTTGCAACTTGACTATATATTTTGTTTAAATGCCCCAAATGAATGGTTTAATCTCCACTGTCACTAACTGAAAAAAAGAGAATTTTCAAAAATAGCAAAATTGTTCCCTGTTACTTTAAGATTGTACTAGGAAAGTGATTAGAATGTGATTGTGAACAGAAGATACTTCATAGACATGCTACACAACACCAAAACAAAATCCATTATTTTGTGTGGAATTCTGCTTTCAGGACCCTCTATTTATTCATGATAAAATGGGCATGCATTATATTCCCATTTTAGAGATAGAAGCAATGAAGCACAAACCCACAGCTAAGTGGACTAAGCATAAATAACAATGAATTCCCAAAAAGAAGACTTTAAAATGATATAGGATGCAATCCTAACCAACATTCCAGCAGTGGCATAGCTGTGCCAATGGGGCATGTGCTGCATCCTGCAGTGGGGTAGTAGTAATGGAGGCCTCCTCAAGGTAAGGGAACCTTGGAGCTACATTGCCCTTACCCCAACGTTGGAAAGTTAATTAGGATTGTGCCCTTAGAGAATAACTTATCCCAATTGCTGTAAAATTTTTAGAAAAATGTAACAACATTAAATAAAAACATAAGGGACGAACATTGATCTTGAATTTATGGATCTATAGTTTCAATAATTTTTTGTTTATAATTTAATGCAATGTTGCACTTGGTGGGTCGCAACCTGATGCCAGGTGGGTCGCAGAAAGCTGGGAGCAGCCACCTTGGAAACTGCAGACCTTACTTTTGTGATATTTCTTTTGTGAGTTTTAACAGTTTAAATTTTCAAGTGAGGGTTTTTTTTTTTAAAAAAATTATTTTTAGTTCCGTGCTTTTACATCATATGTTGTCCTCATCTTGCTTTCTGTCAGAGATGTTTCATGGTTGTACAATTGTTGCAGTCCAAGAATGCCAATTCGCCTTTTTGGGAGTGTCATTTTATTATGTTACAATGACAGTACTTCTTACTTGATGATGTTCCTTCCTGCTACAACATCACTTCCAGGTTAAAGACATCACTTCCAGTGTAGTGGGTCCTGGCACAACTGCCATTCTAAAAAGTGGGTCCTAGTCTAAAAAGTTTGAATACCACTGATTTGTTAGATTAAGTCATCCTCACTCTGTGACATTTTAGGCTCTGAGGGGGAATGCTCCAGAGTAATCATGAGTCCCTTTTTGTCTGCTGCCATGGTAGGCAGTGGCTTGGGGACAGCATACCAACAGCCATCATTCTAAAATTGGTGGGGCTTCTTTCCCCCCCCCTTTGCTCACTAGAAGGCATTTTGACAGGTATATGTGCTACAAAATTAAAATAAGTGATAAATCCATTTGTATAACAACATTTTTCCTTTTGCACTGGAGGTTATTTAAATGGTCTAAGATACAAAAAAATGTTACATTGTCTCAAAAGAGTTATCAATCATAAATTCTGCCACTCATTGTCACTGACCTTCTCTCTCCCTCAAGGGTGAAATACAAAATATTCACTGTGATGGGGCACACACAGCTCTTCTCTAGGTCTGAACTGCTAGTGAGATAGTATTGCATTCCCATCTTGCTGAGCAGGAAACTGGCACAGAGAACAAGGAAACTTGCTGCTTTCCAAGCTTTTCTAAGACACAGCACAATATCATGGAATTCCCCACCCTTTTCCAGGCTGTGAAGAAGGGTGGGGAATACTTGTCAGAATACAAAGTGTGCTTGCCAGTGGCAGACACATTTGTAGACCTTTATCTACCATTTTGTCAAACTTAATTCTTTATTTCAAATATTTCTATACAAAAGCACATATATGGAATATACAAAGCTATGTAATTTGCAGAATATTACAGAATATAATATTTTGCAGTCCAATACTATTTTGCAGTCCAAATAATTTGCAGTCCAATACTATTTGGCACTGGTGCCAACATTGCACAGATGGTGGCACAACACCTATCATATCCTAAACACTTGTGCCATGAGGGCCTAATGTCAAGTCTGCCCTGGCAAAGAAATGTTGGCGTAGCCCTTCCCATTAATGCCTCCAGTGATGATGATGGAAAAATCAACACAGCCTGTTATGCATGGAGTGGCACCCTGATGGCAGCATGTCACCACTCTGGCATTGGCATGTCATCTGTGTGCTGAAGTTGGCATGCAATTAGTATGATGCCCAAGGAACAAACCACTTCATCCAATCAGACCCAACACTGGCAGCCAAAGAAATACCACCAGGGTGAACTGAGCAGGGGGGCAGGGGCAGTACCAATGAGTGGCCAATGCTGTGGAGACACCCCCCTGCCAACCATTAGGAATAAACAACATAGTTACAGGCGCTACCTTAACCATGGATAAATACTCCAAGGACCCACCACCACCACCAAACACACCACCACACAAGGAGGCCGTGGCACCCTTCCCACCCCACCGGCATCACAGTGGCATCAGCAGCAAAGAGGCAAAAGCAAACAACTGCTAGGCTCCCAGGGTTCAAGTCCTGTCATCATATGAAGACATAAATCCAGGAGATACCGTTCGAGCAGAGTGCAGATAGAAAAATAGTTCCCGTGGAAGAATGCCGTCGTATAAAACAAACAATATTTAAAAAAGCCATATCAACCGACACACAAGGACCTCCATGGCAAGAGTTTCAGTCCGCATTGGGGGAGGACATTTGAAAGCTGGAAGGAACCCTTTTGCCAGAGGAAGAACAAATCACATAGGGAGTCTCCACAACACCTAGGTAAAACGGGTGATAGTAGCTGGCTGCACAAAAACACAGGCAAATCTACCTGAGCTCAACCAAAGGGCTTGCTTTCACTGGCAGAGCATTCATCTTTTTCATGATGGGCTTGAAATACCCATGGTGAGTCCAAGAAAGAAGCAGATTGAAAACCCACACCGCCACTCCACGAAGTGGGGCTGGGTGCTTGCTAACCACTCAGCCATAGCAGAGGACAGGCAAAGACCAGCTTGCCTGTCATGTAACACGTTGCATCATTGCAAACAACAGGCACATCTGACTGGGAGGGTATGGCACATGGACCTATCAGAGGGAACACTGGACTGGCATGTGACACAAGGCACCTACTGTAGCAATGGTTCCTCTGTACCTATTCTTTTGTACGCAGACGACGCTGTCCTTTTGTCTATTACCAGACTGGGACTCCGTCGTCTACTAGTCACATTCCAAGAATATTGCTCCCTGAATGATTTGACCATCAACTCTAACAAAACTAAAATCTTAGTCTTTTCGAAATCTTGGGCGCCTATTACCTGGAAGATTGGGTATTCCACATATCAACAGGTTCAGACCTTCAAATACTTGGGAGTTTACTTTCATTACCGACACTCCTGGATTGCTCACCGCAATTCTTCCATTTCTACAGCTTTGCTCTCATCCAACGCAATCGCCCGATTTCATTTCAACAGAAGTAACCAATACATCCTGGCTGCCCTTCACATATTTCGATCCAAAACCCTCTCACAATTGCTTTATGGTGTCCCAGTTTGGATTGAAGCAGTCAATCATGAGATCGACAAATTAGCTGCCTCATTCCTTAGAAGGATCCTTGGAGTTCCAAACTCTATCAGGTTGTCTACTATGATTTTGGAATTGGGTTCTCACCTTCCATCTACCTTTGCATGGTCGCTTACATTTAAGTTCTGGCTTAAAATCCATCTTAACTCTCACTCTGATTCCATTCTCCTAGATTTACTAAAAGATCCCTTTTCCTTTAAATGGTTCAAAATTCTTGAAACTAAGCTATCTTCTTTGGGTCTCTCCCCCGAAATTTTGGCCGACATGAATCTTCACACTGCGCACCAGCTTATTAAATCAAAACTTTGGGAACAAGAATTTAATACCCTCCTTCCTAACTTAAACCCGATCTGTTCCCCTCTTTTCTTTGGTCTCTCTCCTTCGTTGGGTCGACCCTCGAATTATTTTGTTAAGCTAACCAAGTTTAATGCAAGAAGGGCCTTCATGTTAGCAAGGTTGAACATATTCCCGTCTGCTGTTCACTTTGGTAGGTTCCTCAATATTCCCCGCCATAATAGATTGTGCCACTTCTGTGCATCTGAGCCAGATACCTTAGAGCATATTTTACTTCATTGTCCTGCCCATACAAGTTTAAGAACCCAATTACTTGAACCCTTTCTTTCTTCCCTCTTTGCTGCCTTTTCTAACCCTTTTGTTATTCTTCTTAGTGATTATTCGATGGACATTACGTATTTGGTGGCGGAATTTTTATTAGCAGTATCCAAATCTAAACCCAAAACTTAAACCCTCTCTCTTACCTCATAGCCGAAACGTTGTTGTTTTTTTCACTTGTATCTACCTTTTGTTTGTATGTGTTATGCCAATAAAGGTTTCTAAAATCTAAAATCTAATCTGTAGCAGTCTGCCCAGCTATCGACATACTCACAAACATGCCATGACCAAAACACCTACTAATGTGGCTATTGGTATGCTGTCCCCAAGCTACTGCCTACCATAGCAACAGACAAAAAGCAACTCATGATTACTGAGGAGCATCACTCTCAGAGCCCAAGAAGTCACAGAGTGAGGATCCTACAGACCTTGAGAACACAGAGCCCCTCTCTGCTGCGAAGTCCGAACCTGAGGGTAGCTGGGGTAAGAAACAACTAGTGAGGATAGAAGGGATCCTTGGCTGCTGTTAAAGACAGGGAGTGACCCAGCCAAAGGTTTAATTGGACTGTATGTATCCATGACAGAGCAGCATCTGAAAGAGGAACACATAGGTGGGGTTGCCAACCGCGGTCTGTGATGCCATTACATGTTATCCAACTAGTTTCATCAATGTACCTATCTTTTTATAAGACTTTCTAGAGAACATAAGCCATGTTTATTCCAAAAGATAAATGTTTCCAATTCTATTTAATGATAAAATACTGATGTCAGTAATAGATGAGAACTTAAAAGCAATTTAACCAATCCCAAACAGAAAGATTTTCAGCTTTCAATATATTTTGGGCCACTGGCCCTGCAGTACAAAAGGCATAGATCTTACAACATCATAGGATCTGAAATCTTTTATTGCAAGATATCTGCACAGAAATTAATTGTCCATTATGAATGAATCTCATCTGAAAATCAATACCAGATATTTATGAAAGAGAGAACAGCAATTGTTATGTTACTTTGAGCTTTTTAGTACAAAACAAACAGCTGTTAAAACATGTGGCAGCTGAGAAGGTTAGATACTATTGCCATCTTCATCAAGTCAGAAAATTAACAGCCACTGATACTGTTATGGTTTCCTGGGAGGTGCACGTGGAAGTGGTTTGAAGATAATATGATGCCCTGAGGATTCCTACAAAGTGGCAAAGGTGGATGACATGTCTTTTCTGTAACATAAGTTTATTATAAATCCTTCAAATAAAATTCATATATAGACATGCCCCCGTATTCCTTGGGATCTGTTCCAAGAAACCCCCAAGGATAGGGAAACCATGGATATAGGGGGTGCCTGTATTAATAGCAGCCTCTGTGTGTGCCCGTATATAAAAGTGTTTCTTGCTTTAAAATATTAAATATGTTTAATTAACATAAAAAAAACAGATCAACAGGAAGCAGGAAGTTAACTGTGGCAGCTGTTAGTGTCAATCTAGGTTTTTTTTTTATGCATTCAGGATGCCAGCAGCCTGCTAACTTCATACTATAAGATTGAATGCTTATAGTGTCCTGTTAAAGCAAGAAACACTTTGCCGGTAAGCTTTTAAACAATGCTAATGAGCACGCAAGGGCCTTCCAGATCCTCAGATAACTCAATCCATGGATACCAGATCGATGGATAAGGAGGCCTACCTATTTTCATTGGTCAGGATGATGGTGATAGGAATGTTGTTCTTTGTGCTTATTTTGAATTAGAAATACAGACTTCCCACCTCTTCTAGAAGAAACAGATCTCATTGGGATCAGATATTATTACGAGGCTAACTGGTTTGAGGTTGTAAAAGACAAAGAAGTTATTTTAGTTTCTTTGGTTTTCTTCTTCCTTTAGTTGGTCACTGCCTACATATTAAACTTTTTAGTTATTTTTACTATTTCCACCCATTTTGTCCTTTAAATATCCTAATGTATATTTCTTTTTTCCCTCTAGCTTTTGAGCTTTTAAAAAATCTTTGTATCTTCCTAGCAAATTTTGTGATGATTTTGTTAACATGATTTGGCCGCTTAAAAAATAAAAATATTGATCACTTTACCATTAAAATGTCTACAAACCTTATAGGCAAACTAATGATAAGAGTGCATCTTAGCCCCTATAATTACACAAGGAAGCATACAGCTGGTCTGTAGTCACACAGAAAACTAATGTGCTTATTTTCTTTAGGAAGGTTCATATATGAACAGGTTTGTCTCACTATTTCTTGTTCACATAACCACACCCTCTTCTCCTGGAATATTTTCTATATATTTTTCTATATTATATTCTATGGCTAACGGAGGTAGACTCCCATTTGAGTCCCATGCATAATACCAGAAACTCACACTTGTGAGAACAAGAACAAGGAAAGCCAGTTTAAAACACACAGCATATAAAAAGGGATTCACATTATTTTAAGATTCTGAACTACTTCATGCCTAAATACGTGCTGACGGGGGGCTGAACCCAGACTCCAACCGTGTCAAGAGCGTCGCCACTCACCTCGGCGACCCCGGAAACTACGGATCCGACACCGATTTCATCCGTTTTGACCGTTCTCACACGGGGCCCCACGCACTCCCACCCCCGGAGGCGCTAGGGGGGGCTGACCCCCGCAGTGTTTGTCACCAGGCTGCAAGGCATGCGCGTGCCGAGTCTGGCTCCAATCGCTCCAGGCATTGCAGTGGGGCATGGCGGGCGTCTTGTTTCGCACCCCTTCTCGCCCCCTACGCAAAGGGGGGGGCTGAACCCAGACTCCAACCATGTCAGAAGCGTTCCTGCTTGTCTCGGCAACCCCGGAAACTACTGACTCGATGCCAATTTTGGCAGTTTTCGGCTGTCTTCATGTGGGGCCCCCTGCACATCCCCAGCCCTGGGGGTGCTGGGGGGGCCTAACCCCCGCAGTGTTTGTCGCCAGGCTGCAAGGCACGCGCATGCCGAGTCTGGCACCAATCGCTCCAGGCGTTCCAGCACGGCATGGCGGACCTTTTGTTTTGTACCCCTTCTCACCCCCCACACCGAGGGGAGCCCAAACCCAGACTCCAACTGTTTCGGGAGTGTTGCCGCTCGTCTCGGCAACCCCGAAAACTACGGACTCGACGCCGATTTTGGCCATATTCTGCCATCTTCATGTGGGGCCCCCTGCACACCCCCACCCCTGGGAATGCTGGGGGGGCCCTGACCCCTGCAGTGTTTGTTGCAAGGCCGCAAGGCACGCACGTGCCGGGTTTGGTGCGCGTTGCTCCAGGCGTTCCAGCACGGCATGGAGGATGTTTTGTTTCGCACCCCTTCTGGCCCCCCGTGCTGAGGGGGGCCTGAACACGGACTCCACCGGCGTCAGGAGTGTTGCCGCTCGTCTCGGCAACCCCGGAAACTACCGACTCTATGCCAATTTCAGCCGTTTTCGACCATTTTCACATGGGGCCCCCTGCACACCCCCACCCCCGGGGGC
>JAJKFI010000003.1:15346274-15376340 GCA_029204185.1 Lerista edwardsae
AGAGAGAGAGAGAGAGAGAGAGAGAGAGAGAGAGAGAGAGAGAGAGAAGTGGTTTCTGAGCATGAGTTTAAGCCATTTGGAAGCTTGGGGAGTCCTGTGGAGAATTCCGCAGGGCTCCTTGCAGCCACAAGAGGCCAGTGCTGGCTGTAGGTAAGTAGAATTCCCCCCTATTCCCCAGTGGCGTGATCCTGGGGATCATGTCGCTGCCTTCCACCCAACCCAAACAAGGACTTATCTCAGTTCCCAACTCTTGAGGAGTTTGGGAACTGCTGAAGTCAACTGAGGAGACTGTTCTGTGGAGAGGAGTAAGCGGATGCTATATAACTCCCTCCCGTGTGAACTAGGGCAACAAAGGAAGGTTCTCTAGGCCAGGAAGTAGGATCCTTCCTGGGCAAATGGAGAGGGATGTCCCTGAAACCCAGCAATGAGGTACTGTGAGTACAAGAGAGAAGCTCCGCCTTCCAACATAGGCCAGAGGCTTAGGAACCCCACAACCCAAACCCCAAAACACAAACTATTGGCCTTTATAAGATACATTTTCACTCCAGACATATTGTAGATTCAAAAAAAAATTGTTTTTGTTTTTAAATAAAGAATCCAGCCTTAAATGCTAAAGGGCTTTGTATTTCTGTGGCACATGCACACTGAAATCTCCCACAAATCATGTATCTGAATCAATGGCTGCCTGCACTCAGCTCACCAATAATGAGATCCTATGTATGCGTATTTGACTACAAGTTTCACTATCGTCAGTACAGTTTATTCCTAGCTAGTATGTTTAGGACAGCAGCCTAAAGGCACAATCCTAAACTAGAGTTAGGCCAACACAGTTAGGCTGGGCCGGCACAAGGGACATCATAAAGTACATTTGGACCACAGATGTGAGCGATCCTCCCCGACTCCAAAAGTGGTCCAAACACTCTTTACAGTGGTCCTTGTGCTGGCCAAACTTTGCTGGCCTAACTATGCCAACCTAACTCCAGGTTAAGATTATACTCTTTCATCTTTGAGATATATTTTATATGCTATATAAATGTACTAAATATTACTTATATTTATAGTCATGAAACAGTTAAAACAAATGAAGAATTCACTCACATCCACACTGAATATACACTGAAGTCTTCAACTAAAATCATCCAATTGAGGATTCACATAGAAACACCAGAACAGTGTGGCCTAGCAGTCAGAGGCAATGGCCTAGACAGCATTTTAAAACTTGCCTACTTCAGATAACCCGTTCCACAGAACATTTTCCTTGTGGCAGAGGATTATGGAAAAGAATAATATTGTATGCTGCTTTTAAACAAAATAAATTCACAAAGCAGTTTACAATAGCAAAAATAAATAAAAAGATGGCGCTTAGTCCTGGACAGCTCACAAGCTAAAAGATTATGGAAAAGAGACCCTAATAAAGAGTCACTGGAAAGATGATATGCCAAGGTGAATAGGAACAATTGTTTGTTCTTACTAATACAATAAAATTTCCACTTCAAAAGGTGTCTTTGAGCCCAGTTAGCAGGGGGTGACTCTAGGCTGACAGCTCACAAAATGCTAAGCAGAGCTATCAGGCCCTGGATTAACTGATATACTAAATCTCAATAAAACAACCAACTGTCTCTGATAACTGTACAGTGCAAGAGAAAATTGATAAAGCTAGAAAGGTTGTGGCTGAAGCATTACCAATTTTGAGTCCTTTTAGGGCATTGGCTCCCAAACGGTGAGCTACGGCTCCGGGGAGCTACAGAAACCAGCCACGGGAGCTGTGGAATCCTCACAAAAAAAAACGTATAGGACTGTAGCACTAATGGGGATCTGCAGCACAAGGCCAGCGCTACCGACGGATGTGGCAGCACCCGAGTGCTGGCACAGCTGCTTGTGCCAGCCCAGTGCCATAGCACTGACATGAATGCACTTGATGGCACATTTGCGACAGCGCTCATCCAGTGCAAGAGTGTAGCGCCAGCGTAACAGGGGCATAGGATTGCGTTCTTAGATATTTTGTGGCTTAATAAGTTTTTTGTTGTTGTGATGGCGTTTCAGCTATAGTAAGCTGCAGGTCTGGCCCAAGGAGAGGTAGCACTTGATGCCTCCCCCACTGATGCCCTTGCCTTTTGGAAGCAGAATCACAAGCAACAATGACGATTACTGCCTCCACCACCTGCTGCTGCCGCCGCTTCTTCCTCCTCCACAAATGAGACAATTGCAGCAGCAATGGCCCCCTTAGCCAATCTACCTCCTCTTCCTCTATGATTGCTTGGAGGTGGGTGGGAGGTGACAATGACACCAGCAGCAGATCCTGGGGCATGCCTATATGTAACATTCCTCTTGACAAAGATGCCATCTAATTGTTTTGGAATGGCAATACTTGCAGCTGTCTTTTCTGTTTGTGCTATTATGGATCATCTTACAGTTCTTTTTGATGATTTGCTTTGTTTGCTGGCTCCATCCCAACTTTTAGTTTTACAACTACTGTGAACTAGGTTAGGCTAAGAAACTGACTGGCCCAAGATCATCCAGTGGGTCATCCAGTGGGCTTCAAAACCTGGAGATGTCCATCCAGCTCTCTCCAGTCCTCACGTGACATGGGCTCTTTTGTGGCCTAACCTAACATTATGCTTTAGGCCAACTCGAGTCATACAGTGGGCCAAATAACATTCACGGTGTCTGCTGAGGGCTGGAAATGACATCATTAAGCAGATGGTCAAAAAGAAGTACTTTGTTTTAACGTTGAAACTCATTAGCTGCAAATAACAAACCTTGTTCTTAACTTCAAGATCTAAGAGAGCCCAATTATCATTATGGAAGAGCCCAATTATAACAGGGGCTGGATACACTGCTTCAGTAGGTCACATCCAGCCTGCATGCCATCTCTCCTTTAGATGTTATCACAGGAATAATTCCAAAAGTGTTCCATAGGGGAACATATTACATTGAGGTAGGTCCCTGTTAAGAGATTCTAAACTATGCATGATACTAGTATAGTGTACTGCATGATACTAAATGCACCAGTGTGTATAGTACCAGATTTAAGTTCACTCAGGTGCAGTAGCCATGCAGAGAGGCAAGTTGGATCCGGAATGCAACAAGGAGGCAGAGAATACTTTACTCTTTATCTCTGCATTGTTTTTCTGCTTAAATTCACTTCTCTAAAGAGCACTTAGCACCACATGCAGTTTGGTGTCAACACTTCAAGCCTGATGTAATCAAAATCTGCTAGCTGGCCAGCAGAAGGGTTTAAAAACAAACATATCTAAGCCTGCATGCAGCACTCAATGTTGCATCAAAACATACAGACACTATACAAGTTAAAGAAACTAACTTATTCCTTCCGGCAGTATTTAGAGATGCACACACAGTCAGACTAGCTGAAACATGCTGGCTATAACTTTTGAGCTATAGTAAAGAAAAGGATTAGTTGTAGTGCTTTTGACATACACATCGATGTTTGCACTCATCTACTTTAGAACCTCCATGAATAAAAAACTTCACATATTATGCTCTGTTCCTCCTCTGATACTATTCCTTACCTTGAAGTATCCTACATAGAGGAGAAAAGTCTGTAACCACCATTCATAATTTGCTTACCTGCAATCACATGGCACGTACACTTTCAACATTTTATGAACAAAACTCTGCCTTATTTTACTCCTATGCTGAATCAAAATACATGGTACTTCTCTTTAAAAGAGAAAAAGGGAAAAAACTCAGCTGCTTTATTATATCAGTATAGCCACATGCCAAATTATTGGCCAGAAAACTATAGTATGGTAAGAACTACAATTTCAGTGGCAGTGTACTCCAGGAGGGGAAAGGAGCAATGACAATACAACATTTTTCTCAGCTGAATCAGCCAGACAATGTTATCCCAGCAAGCACTCCTATTGTGGGTGAACCAGAGAGCTAACATTTATTCAGCTACCAGCCCAAGTTGCTACTAAACTGCTGTTCTTGGCCCCAGCCTGCAAGACTTGTTTCACATCCTTCACCATGGGGAAGGTTGTCACACTAGTCTCATGGGTATCTATTGTATAGTGCTCCTGATGTCATCACAAAGCACTTGGGCTACAGATTCCTGTCCTGCAATATTTTGAATTCCCTGCTCTTATAGATTTTCTTTTGCTCTGATTTTATTTCTATGCACTTTTTTGGGAAGTTGCACATTCAGAGCCCAATCCTATACATGTCTACTCAGACATAAATCCAAATATAGTCAGCGGAGTTTACTCCCAGGTAAGTATGGATAGGATGGCAGGTTCACACTCTAATGCACCCCTCCTCACATTTTTAATAAACAGAGCAAGACAAGCCAGGGTCCTAACCATTATGTAGAATGGGGACATCATTATAAATGACAAGCAATAGTGAAATACTAGCAGGAATGCTGTACTGCTTCCACAGGTAGATTAACCCTTATTTGGACATCTGAAATCTAGACTATCCTGAAATCCAGATACTTCTGGCCAGAAAAAAACTTTCTGTAGTGTGAACACTAGAAGGTCTTGTGCTCATTCCCGCATACAGTACAGGTACAGCTGTTAGTTCTGTTCTCTGCTCTGTGGTGTGTACCTATACAGACATGGTTGAAAAATGTCAGAGGTCTTATAAAGAACATTTTTCATTATACTTATGCAAGTATTCTGAAACCCAGACAAATCCAAAATCCAAACACCTTCCTGTCCTAATATAAGCAGTCCAGATAAGGGATACTCAACCTGTACAAGAAACCAGAAACAGCAGCACACCAGCACCACTGAGCACACCCACAAAATGCAATCTCAGAGCCACAGCAGCTAGCACATTACTAAATTGCCCCAAAATGGGGGGCAATTTAAAAAATCTATTTTAAAAAATCTATTTATTCATTTAAATAAATATCATATTTTGTTTTAATGCTTACTGCAGTATTTTTATGATATTTTACAATTATTGCATTTTATATTTCATTCCTATTTTTGCATTCTATTATTTTTTCTCTACTTTGTATACCATCCTGAGTACTCTGTTTATTCAGAGGGAATGGCAATACAGTATACAAATATTTTAAATAAATAAACTGTTGTATCAAATATAAATACTTTTGCTTTGCTCTTCCTTTATTTCTGCCTTACCTCACCCAGGCTTGTAAGGTCTTTTTAAAACTGCACTCCCCACAGGTATTAAAGCTACATACCTAGTGAGGGTGATCAGTGAATTTATAAGTGTACGTGCAAATGTGATCATTATACAGCACGCTTCTTTGCTTTGGTTACACAGGTGTACAAGGTTGCTGCTCAGGGCAAACAGGCACGCAGGAAATGGTGTCTTAACATTGTTTACTTCAAGTGCAAATACAGTTACAATGTGAGCAACAGACAAGTAATTCCTTCAACAAATCTTACTGATTACAGCATCTATATTAATACAGTAATTCTTCTTGGTTGAAAAGGGGGTCATCTAAAAACCCAATCAACAATGCTGGAGTGTAGTTGAAGCACAAGCAGTTTTTTAGTACACACTAATGGGAATTTTTTTAAAAGCTTTTCAGTTCTGAAACAATAAAAAAATGCAGACCAAGTCAAGCTTAGCTCCTTAGTATCCTAAAGTGCTAAGCAATTCTCCAAACCATAAAAGATTCCAGAACTACATGAGACGTTTTCCACTGCGTGCTAGGGTTACTTATTCACAATTTGACAGAAACATCTACTTTCAATTCCCAAATGTCCTGCATGTAATTGAAAACAACAACAAGGGGGAAAGAAGAATTCCAAAGTTCTCCCCCTTTTACTATTCCAATTGGGTGTCACGCCTCCTTTTTTTCTGCAGGGAACAGAGCAACCCAAATCCTATAGATCGTGTCTTGATATAACTTAGTCTCTTCTTCCAAAGAAAACCAGGAAGTCACTCCAAACTTTCTACTCTCCCACACCAATCCCTTTTATCATGACATACAAAGGGAGATGTCAATGTACCTCCAACTATGCCAGTACTACACTGTTATGCTGAAAGCAGTTCATCCCAAATCCTGTCAATCAATCTGCCCACAGATAGATCTTAAATTGCTCTCCTACAATTCCCACATCCTACTGCATAAATATACAGAGAACCATATAAAGCGCATGGAGGGTAATTACTTCAAAGGGGAATTAAAATCATCTATGCTGCAGCCTTTCAAAGATCCAGTCCATAATCCCAAAAGATTCAAAAACATTACCTCACCGCTGCTTTGAGACAAACTGAACATTCACTCTGGGTCCTACCCAGCGTTCCCTGGTCCACACAAAGACAACAGAGGTGTGACCAATCACATTGTGGCTAGCAGGCGCTGTTTGAAAGCTCCCTCCCTGCACTGCCCATTGACATGCTAGCTGGCAGCCTGCTGAACTTGTTGTCATGGCAACACATCCCAGCTGCTCTCCACTGAGGCTTGTTACATTACTCAGCCCCCCTCCCTTTTCACCACTCACTTTTGCTAATTAAAAATTTAGGCCTACGTTTTGCATGTTGGAAGCAAACAGAAACAAAACAGACTCCTTGCTACGGGAGAGCTGAAAATGCACAATTAAAACAGGAGTCTCACTATAAACAATCCATAGACAGCTGTACAGACCTGGACAGATGGAACTTGTCACTAAATCTAGTCTGCTGCAAAACAAAAGCACGGACAGATCTAAAGACACTTCATCCAGTTACAAACCTTGCAGCCCACACTGCAGTAAGAAATGCTGTGATCTTTTTCCAGCTCTGCCCAAATTGATCACTTCAACAGTCTAGTCTGCCAAATGTTAAAAGAGGGCCATAAAATTCCAAACTGTCAACAGGATAACAAAAACAGGCATTGTGCCGGAGAAGATCCTAGTTAAGCTGCCAATAAGGTAAATGCATGCAGGGGGGAGTATGGGGGAGAAACTGGGGAAGGGACAAGGTGAAACTTGTAGCATTCAGCCTTCTCAGTGACTTCATCATTACACAATATTTTGTTAAACAGCACTGCATGTGCCATATTGCCCAAAAAAAATTTTTTTAAAGGATACAGCAGTGCAGGTTCCTCTAATGTGAAAAACGATTACAGCTTAAATCAGGAGATTCACTGTACAGGACCAAAATATATTCAATGAAACTCCCACCATTCAGAGGAGGGAGAGAGAGATGTATGGCAGAGAACCCTGGGGGCAGCAGTAAAGTTGTATAACAGGTCTCACCCCTGTCCCGTAACTGTATCCAAATTGCAGTCCATGTGCTTTATTCCATAGGTCTCACTGAAAACAGTTCCACCCGTCCCTCTACATAAGCCAGCCCTGGCATCTTGCTCTCACTGAAATAAGAATAAGGGCCAAAGGAAGGCAAGGGAGATCATGGGAGTTTTGCTTTCGTATGAAGAGTAGACTCCGCCCCACATTTTATATGTGGACAGGGCAGAAATGTTTTTAAAAAGTACATATGGCTGCTTAACCAGAAGCTTCCACATGTGTGTACAGAACCAAGACTGAAGGAGAGTTATGATGAGTCAAAGAGATGTTATGTGGTGCAGGCTGATGACAATGGAGGCTTGCCATGGTGCATGGTATCAGAGAAATGCCGGCCTCACTGCCAAGCCACAGAGACATGTTCTCTGTTCTCAAGATAGGCCAGCACCAGGTAACTGGGAAGGAAATAGAAAGTGGGTGTCAACTGAGGAGAACAAAGGAAGTAGGCAAGGACTAGAGGCAGCCCAGGTCAGAAGAGTCTCCTGGAAGCTAAGCTGAAGAGAAGAAGCAGGGTGCAGTCTAACCCCTAACTCCTCTAAGACTTGAGAATGATGATTATGGGGGGAGAAACACACACACACACACACACACACACACACACACACACACACACACACCCCTTCCTAATTTTTGTACAACTCCACACCATATTTTCTTAATAATAAGCTTACCTGTGCTTTCTCAAGACCCACCTGTAAACCTCCTAGACATTAGATAGACAATACCAAAAGCCTACACTCACCAGGGATGTTGGGGGCAGAAGTTATCTAGCAAACTGAATTTCAAGTGCAAGAGAGTCATATTATTCTTTTAAAAAACAAACAAACCACCAAAGTCCTGAAATCTTGAAAGCACTAGCAGAGGAGGACTTAGAAACATCCCACTTGCTACAGACCCCAAGACACATGTGCCATTACTGGCACATGGAAACTTTCTGAATGGCACATGCAAAGTTGCAATATATTTTTAAAAAAACATTTAAATTACAACAAAGATAGCACCACAGCAGTTTATGGGTTGCTTGATTACTTTGCTCCTAGCACAGTACATCCTCAAGTTTCTGATGCTGTAGTAGGCATACTAAGGGTGGCTACACCTTCAAGGTCGGAATAAAGGTCCATGCAGGCCACCTTTCTAGTCACCTGAGTGTCTTTGGAAAGCCCCAAATAGATAACAGCAGTCCCAAATTTCTTGCTCAGTGCCTTTTGGCACTCTGAGACATACTGCCCTGTTTAGTCCTATAAACTACTGTACTGTGGTAATTGCTAAAAGCAACATTAAGGTAGAACGGCATATTCAAAAAATTTTACATAAAAAGTGGCACATGGTATGCTGACAGTTGGTCTAATTCCATTATCAGAATTAGTCTAATTCTAATTCCCGGTCTAATTCCATTATTAAAGTGGGATGACATCAGAACTACACCAGGGTACAGCTGGTGGTTCATGACAAATAGTGTAACTCCGTGGTTCACCTGTAGCTGCACCAGGTGCACCATTGGATATTTTAAATTTCTACAGGAAACTATAGGAAAAAATTACAGAGGACTATAAGGTGAACAGAGAATGTTTGGGAACTTCTGGGCCAACTACTGAGAAGTAATGAGTAAGAAGCAATCTAAAAAAATGGGCAGATTAGCTCTATATTCTTTAAAGCAGTGGTATTCAAACTTTTTAGACTGGGACCCACTTTTTAGAATGGTACTCGTGTCGGGACCTACTGGAAGTGATGTCACTAACCTGGAAGTGATGTCATAGCCAGAAGTGTCATCATCAAGCAGGAAGTGCTATCATTGTAACATAATAAAATGACACTCCTGAAACACAAACTGGCATTCTTGGACTGCAGCAATTGTATAACCATGAAACATCCCTGACAGAAAGCAAGATGAGGACAAAATATGATGTAAAAGCACTGAACTAAAAACCATTTTTTAAAAAAAACCCCTCACTTGAAAATTCAAACTCTGAACTTTCACAAAAGGAATATAAGAAGAGTAAGGTCTGCAGTTTCCAAGATGGCTTCTCTGAGCTTTCTGCGATCCACCTGACATCAAGTCATGACCCACCAAGTGGATCCTGACCCACAGTTTGAATAACACTGCTTTAAAGCACCAAATCTCTGGAAGTCATTCGGCAGCTTTGCAAATAACACCACAAACATTAATAGCCCACATTAACTTTTACTAGTCCAGCTGCCTTCACATACTTATGCTTAGGCTATAATTCTACCCCCCCCCCGAATGTTGCAAGCATGCCGTAAGGCACATTTACGTCACTTTTGGAGTCATGGAGGCAAGCGCAGACTGAGCTGGCCTCCTTGCACTGTGTATAGAGGCAGGTGAGGCTTGCCTAGGGAGGCCGGCACAGGGGGGGAGGCGGGGAATGGGTGGGCCCATGGGTGGTCCGGCCTGGAGAGTGTGATGGAGCCAGAATCTGGCATTTAGGCTGGATCATAAAACCTCAGTCCTAGCCTGGTCAGCCCCAAGCTGGGCTGCTCAGACTTGTGCCACTGATTTCAGTGGCTCAGATCTCAGTAAACCCATTCAGGCCACTGCCGCATTACCCCGGGGAAGAGGTGTAGATTCCCCTCGCCCTGGATTGTGCCACAGCTGGTCCCAGCCCCGTGCTGGATATGTGCCACGTCACCTGGCCTCCCTATTCCAGCATGGGGTTGGGATTGCGTTTTTAGTCAGTGTACTAAAAATTCTCCGAAAAGAAAAAACAAGAATCAATCCTCTTCTACATTAGAAACGAAGTACTGGAAAGCAATTCTTACTACAGATGGCCCATTGAATAGCTCTTGAAAATTGTCAACAATGTAACTGCAAGTTTAATGCTAGAGAATTCCTGGTGAATTTACTAGCCACCAATATTTCTAAAATGGACTGCAATCAAAAGATATTTATTTAGTACCTATACGATTTGGAACATTCTCTAACAGCACAATCCTATTGTGTTCATTCAGAGATTCTCACAAAATTCAATGAGACTTACTCCAAGATAGATGTGAATATCATTGCATCCTAAAGCACTTAGAGAATTAGTTATCATTGCAAAGGAAAGGCCCATAAAGGCTCCGAGTTCAATTCCTTTATGTAAAGCAGGGAAAAATACCTATCTGCCACTATGGACAGCCACTGTCCACAGTAAACTAGATGGATGAACTGTCGGACTCAGAATACATTCCATTTCTATGTTCCAAGTAAGATTCTAGGTTAAGTGGGTCATTGTTAAATGGATCATACTAGGTTAATAGGCCAGATTTATATGATGTGGAACATTATTTATTTCTGTCCATTTTAAATTTCATACCTACTATTACTTCCAATAGGTGATTTCCAATTTATATTTTGGGGGTGAAGAAGAGCTAATTCACCCTGCAATTTCAGTGATGTAAGTGATTTTTTTTTGTCTTATGAACGTTTTAATATACTGTTTATTGTGTAAAAGAAAATTTCCAAAAGTAGGTTGAAGCGGCCACATCAAGGCAAGTTGCAATCTGAACATGCCTGAGCATTCACATGGCATGATACACATGCCAACATCTACCAGGAAAGCTAACTTGGGTTACGTGAAACAGCCTTCAATTAAACAAACAAAACACTGAAAACAGGGAGCATAAATTGTATTAAATATTCCTCCCAGCCTTGTTTAGAATGTACTTTTTTTAGCATTAGGCTAAGCTTTTGTCTGTATTCCAATCTTAATTTTGAACATCTGCATTTATGAAATTAAGCCAAGATTATTATCTGAATCAGGCGTGAAATCTGCAGCGTTTATCAAAACAGCTTCTCCATGACTTTACTGTCTTGATCCCTGACAAAATAGCAGGCTGGAGCATGCACTGAGGAGTCAGTTGAAGATTCATGCCAAATATTTTTTGAAGTCACCAACAAAAGAAGCAAAACTGAAGAATCAAATGCACACCATTTTTTCCCTGATGAAAGCAAAGCTATTCAATTGGTGCCTATGACAAATCACTCAACACTACTTGGCTTAACTATCAAATAAATTTCTGAATTGTGTTTTAATTTCTTTGCCACAGATATATGCACATGCACACACACATACACACACGGATAAGAAGTGGAAGTTTGAGCTTAGAGTTATTATTTAATCCCCTTTTACTAACAGAACAAAATGTTGTAGTAGTGTACTAGATTATGATGTTTGGCAAAATTATATATTTGCACTGACAGCAAGCTGCAATGTGGAACATATGTCAATAATCACTGCATGTGGCAAAAATGGATGTCCTAGTGAGGAAAAAACAAATGTTCTTTGAGCAGATGTTGCTTCTGCTGTCATTACTGGCCTAAGGTTAATTTAGCTGCCCTCTAGGTAAGTGAAGAATCCCCAACTGGAATCAGGGGGAATCCAGTTGATTTCCTACTTCCTCTAGAGTCACACTGTACTGGAGAATAGTCAAGCATGTCGCACACAGAAAGAGAACATGGCTCTAATATAAAGATGCATGGCATGTCACCATGTTTAATGAAATATGGGCATACAAGGGAGAACATAAGAACGAAAGAAGAACCCAGCTGGATCAGGCCAAAGGCCCTTCTAGTCCAGCTTCCTGTATTTCACAGTGGCCCATCAGATGCCTCAGGGAGCACACCAAGACAACAAGATACTTTGCTTCTCATTGCCACTCCCCTGCATCTGGCATTCTGAGGTAGCCTACTCCTAACAAAGTGCCAAGGAACTTTGGTAAGCTATCACTAGAGAATGCAGGAATCAGTTGGGATCTTCCTAGCCTCTAGGCCAGTGGTTCTCAAACTTTTTGACACTGCGACCCACTTTTTAGAACGGCAATCTGTCAGAACCCACTTTACTTGAAGTGATGTCATTAACCTGGAAGTTATGCCATGGCCGGAAGAGACATCATCAAAGCAGGAAAAATTTTAACACCCACCACACGACGAAATCAAATCAAATTAAGTATATTAAAAGTTTACAATAAGTATAAGTTTAAAACTTTATTTAAAATAAAGAACTCGCCTAACCCTCCCAAGCAGTTGTTCATCTGTTTAAAAAAACGTCCAAACATCCCAAAGGCTGCAATCCTATCACAGTTACTTGGGAGTAAGCCACATTGACTATCATTGTTGAAAGAACATATATAGTAGCCTGTTAAAAGTACATATCTGTAACATTTCCCCAAATGCCATCACATACCAGGATCAAGTCTAATATATTACAAAAAATACACATTGAAATGAATGGGGACCCACCTGAAATTGGCTTGCGATCCATTTAGTGGGTCTCAACCCATAGTTTCAGAACCACTGCTAGCTTACGGAAGACTTATGCTGGAGGAGGCCACTGGGGCTCTACTTGGAGGGTACTTGCGTATGAATTGCTATTGCTGTGTGTGGATTGTTGTCTTCCATGCAATGTGGGGCTTTCTTTGGAGACTGGTTAGCAGTTTGAAAGCCCATAAAAATGCAAGTAGATAAATAGGCACCACTTCGGTGAGAATGTAACAGCATTCTGTGTGCCTTGGCGTACAGTCATGCTGGCCACATGACCACGGAAACCTGTCCTCAGACAAACACCGGCTCTTTGACTTAGAAACGGAGATGCTTTGGAGATGAGCACCACCCCCTACAATTGGTCACGACTAGACCTCGGTCGTGGGGAAAACTTTACCATTTTTTTTAGTAAGAGTGATGGGTGGCAACAGAGTTGCCAGAGGCTCTGTAGGAGTGGCTGCCAGTGTTGGTATGCTCTCTTCTTCCTGATGCTATTCTTGTGCTTTTTCTCTGCCCCTGAGAATACATCAAATTATTACTTACAGCTGCCTGCGTCCACAGGTTTGCCCTGTTTGACCAGTTAATGTGAAGTATGTTTTAAGGCCAGTTTTCAAATTAAGTGGTTGAGAGAGAGTAGATACCTGACTGCAGAATTTACTCTCTTAACTTAATTCATCTGGTGTTCTCTCTCTCTCTCTCTCACTCACTCACACACACAGGTAATGCAGGACCAAAGGAACTATAGATTGGGTACAATAGACTCACAGTGCAATCCTACTGCCCACATCGCTTGCGCCTCTTTTATAAAAGAGGGTGCGTCGGCGCTACAGCTGTCAGGCTGATGCTACGAATAGCATCAGCCTGATAGTGCCGACAGCAAGCCTCCCTCATGTTGACCTGGTCAGACATGGGATTGGCGGGGGTGGGGGTGGGGATGGGACATGGGTGGGCTTGGGATTTGGCCATAAGGCCAAATCCTAAGCCCATTGGGAGGTTGCGTGGCCCTTATTTGGGCCGCGGGTCTCCTCGGATCTGTACCTGATATTTAGCAAGGGCGAACATGCCCTTGCCTTGGGAAGGCTCTAACCTCCTCAAGCAGAGTTAGGATTTGGCACAGGCCCATCGGCCTTGACAATTCAGCGCTGTTTAGGATTGTGCTCTCAGTCTGAGACATATACTGCACAAAGTGAACGAGGAGTTACAACTGACTCTTCCATAAAATGAAGTTTTATACACGAAAATTATTTTGGTATTTTATCATGTAAGGCAATCACCCAATTAAAGAACCTTTATTCAATTAATTTAGAAATTATAACTGATTAATCACTCAGCCAACATGGTGTCTGCCAGCTCCAGTACATATTAAAATAATTACATTTTTAAAACATGTACCTTTTTAAATCACTCAAGAAGGCTTAATCAATTCATTAACAAAATACTAAAAATGCAATGTTTCTAGAAGTAAATATATGATCCCCCCTCAAAACACTTTAGAAGAAAGAATAAAAATTAGCTGAACAGAATTTACTGATTCCAAGAGGCACCAACAGGAATAAGAAGTCATGAGTAGGTGGTGAAATAGTAATCCTTTTTTTACATGTTGCAAATGAAAAATAGTCTCAAAAGTGGGAACCAGATCTTTTTAGCTTTTCCTCTCTCCAGCATTGATGTGTCATCATCCAGGCTTGCAACATTTAGTCAATTAATTGCCTAGATTTACAGTTGCACCGAATTAACATTTTTATAAGTAGTGTACTTATGAAAACTATGGGAAAAAGGAGTCCTCTTAGAAGAAGAAGCATTTCTGCTTTTCCCATGAAGGAATTCCTCTTCCAAGATGGTGCCTGCTATGACACGAATCACCTGAACACAAATGCTTTTTTTAGAAAATTACTGTTTTATTCATATGCAAATATATGCAGGCACAATCAATTAATTGTATTATTTTAATTAATTAATCAACTGATTATTTTTTTGACTGACAGCACTAGTCATGACAATACACTTGTTTGACAACCCAAGATAGGCAATGCCAGCTTTAACATGCTGAATCTACTTTGTTTTGACTCAACCAGAATCTTGACTATAAGCAACACCTTTTTAAACAGTGGAAAGAGAATCCAAGGAGCGTTCGCCTATATTTTTGCCTACTGTATATTTTAAATATTTGAAACTTTATATGGTTTCAATTTTGCTATTCCAATTCTGAATTTGTTATTTCAAATTCAAAATTTGCATTCTGAATGAAAAATGTTTCCTTCAAATTCAGATTTGAAGCTTGAGTTTGAGTTAAATGCATTCAGATTCTTTGCGTTTGAGTTAAATGCATTCAGATTCTTGCTAGAGCTTCTTAAAATCCAATCCTATCAGGCACACTGCCGGCGTTCCAGCCCCACTGCCAACAGTGAGTGTCACAAAAGTGCTGCAGCGTACTCCAATGCCAGCAGGAGATACTCAGCACCAGCAGAAAAGCCAGCGCCAGCCGGTGCTGGGTCTTGGTGCTGACAAGATCCAGGACAGGAACACCAGGCAGTGAATATTCCCGCCTGGCAGCGGGAGGCTTCTCAGGGCAGAGGGAGGGCAGGGGAATGCAGGAAGGGGTGGAACTGAGCAGAGGAAGGGCTGCCACTGAATTGTATGCATCCTCAGTGCCCAACACGGGGCCTCCTTGGTTCTGCAAATCCCTTACCCCATGTAGTACTCCGCTGGCCCCAATGAGTCTCCTTGGATCTGCGAGAAAGGACAAATGTTCTCTTGCTCCAAGGAGACTCCAGCAGCTGTTCATGGGATACAGTGGTGCCAGGCAGGGGCGTAACTAAAGAACTGCAGGGAGTGCAATTGAACCAGGCAACAAGCTTTAGGGGGGCAACAAGCTGAGAATTTGATACTGAGAATTGATACTAGTGGCCAAAATTGTGAAAACCTTGGCATGTATGAAAAATACCATCATGTTATACATCATTGGAAAGGTAATTTAGTGCAGAATGCAATGAAACAAAACAGAGTGTAATATCTTTACTCTATCAAATATTATGGCCAAAATACAACTGTCATGTAAAAAGTGTGGATTGTTAAAATCACGGTTTTTAGGAATAATGCTATCATGGTATATACCAATCTATGCATGCTTTCATGCAGAATACAATGTAACAGATTGGGTGTAATATTTTCAGTCTATCAAAGATTATGGCCAAAAAACTGAAAATGAAAATACAACTGTCATGTCAGTGACAACTGTCACTGGCTTAGATAACTTTTAAAGAAATGGAGCAACCATGCACACCACCCTGAACACCTTGAAAGAAGGGCAATATAAATATGTGAAAAGAATAAATGAATAATTTTGTCATATGGGGGGATGTTAAAAAAGTGTCAAATGTGCCCCGAGTGTCAAATGACCTAGCTATCAACGACACTGTGGGGGGGGGTGAATGTGGGCTTGGGGGCATCAGGAGAGTGCACTCTGCTGCGGGGAGGATGCAGGTTTCTACCTCATTTTCACCTTTTTTAAAAGCCTAGGCATGCTGTCGCTTCCAGAAGTGATGTCACTTGCTGTTGTGCTGTCACTTCTGGGGCATCATTTTGCCCTCAGCACCAGACTACACTTTCATTAGCTACGCCGCTGTTACTAAGGTTAGGCTGTAAGTGATGAATCAAAGCTGGAAATAATTAAGCAACAGAGTAAGCTACATGGCTTAGAACCCAGACTGCTGGGGACCACACCATATGGGAGATGGGAGTTGCATAAATAGAGAACATGTTCTGTGAACAGTCAAAAATGGCTCTGTAAAATGCAGCCACTTTCCATAAGGTGGGAAGGATGGGAACCATCAGGTAGGAAGCTAGTTCCAAAATATGCTATATCCCTTCTCTTGCACTGGATATAGACCAACATTTTATAACCATAACAACATACAATACTTTTATTAAAATTTGTGGAGAAAGTAAAAAAACATTTTATATCTGAATTAACAGAACGAGGATAATGGCAAAAACAGACAAACCGCATCCTGTGGTCTTTGGGGGAAAATGTGCGTGTGTGTTTAAGATCATGGTTCTGAAAACAATCACTATTCTCCTCAACAACATGGTATGTTTAGGACGTGTGCCATTGAGAAGAATAGGCTAATGACTGAAAAAGGAAATTAAAATAGTGAGAAAATTCCCACATACATCCTGCTTTGCAGAGATGCTAGAAAATTATTGACCACATTTTGTTACAAAATCCTGCCTGTTATACAATGACTGGTGTATTCTACCCTAACCTCCTTGCTACAAATAAATCTGTCACTCAATTATTGCATTTCATCACACCTGGCTGGGACAGGAGTGCAAAATGTACCATCACTTCGCACTTCTATAAACCTACATAAGACGCCTCCAAACATCTTCCATTCCAGTTTTAGTAGAGATTGAGCAGTACAGACATAGCTGTGCAATGAAAAGATAGTGCTGTTTTGTTTCTTTCTTTTGAACAATATATTTCACACAATTATAACAGATAACATTCCATTTTTATTTGTTTTATTAAAGCCTTCCAGTTCACACAGGTCCTTAGATGAATAACAAAGTGAATACAAGCCATCATCACTCAACACTCTCCCCCACAGACACTTGCGATATGCACCATCTGAAAGAACCACTTGACATAGCCCAGTATAGATATAACATTTCTAATCTAACTAACCATCTGGCACAGTGCTGTAACAGCGACCATCACAATTAGTTTTAACCAGAGTGTGCAAGCTTCCTTCTAGTCCTGGTTGCAAATCCTGGATTGATGCTAATCTTAGTATTAATATTAGTGTAGACTGAACACAGAATCATGCTTAGCTCCAACAAGAGAAGGAGAGAGGGAATTTGTGTATACAAGAGGGAGAAGGGACTGGCATGCGCCAGCCTACAGCAGCTTCCTGGCACAATAATTAAGTGGACCGATTATGTTTGCAACATCATGTAGAAATTTTCAGCACCCCATGATAGGATATTACCCATGTTTAGATTATAATGGTCAAGTTGTAACATCTGAGGAGTGAAACAGTTGGGTTACTTTTCTTGCTGTGTAACATTTGTGGTTCTTGATTCCCTCCCCCCTTATAATCATACACTTCACAAGCATCTTATCATAACTCCACTACTTGCTACAACCACTCTGACTTAGAACAACACTTAACTACTTGTGGAGAACATTTGAAATTATACCACAAAGCAAGCTACCCAAACTTGAAGGGACATTTCAGAGTGCCGTCATGTACAGGACAGCCCAAGCCAATCTGCTTCCTGAACCATCAGCCATTTCTGCTGCCTACCCCTTCACCAGTTCATAAGACAGCACACACATACACACCAGCATACCCATGCCACCTTTATTGTTTGCCTCCTCAGCCGAGTTTCTGCAGGCTTCTTAGGTTGGATTCCCAGGATCCTTCTCCTATCTGCTCCCAGGCTTCCCCACCTGGCTACATTACAAGAAGTGCCAGAGGAAGAAAGGCAGCAACTCTTTTCCCGAGTGCTTAGGAGACAGCTTGGGAAAAGGACCACAGAAGTTACTGAGCTGGAAGAGAAGGTAAGCCCCCTCATCCTAGGGCTGCAGCTGCAATGTCAACAGGCAAGGGAAGGTGGCTGGGTGGTTGCAAGATACACCTCGCCAGTTTGCCATCCCCCCAAACAGCTGCTTAGGTCAGTCTCATGAATGGGCCACTCCTGCTCATGGCATGCAATTGATTTAGTGATAGATGTAAAGAACTTGTTCCAAGGGGAGAGCAGAGTATTTCAAATCTGAAATCTACACTACAGTCAAGGCAAAAACAAAGTGAAAAGAGCTAAAGAAAATAACAAACCACAGAGCTACTTGGAGAACTCCAGCATTCAAGAGCCAATGCTTACCATATATGAATGTCTGACCTAAAATAATGGATAATTTGTTCTCAAACTTTAACCAGTTTCTGTATTCAAAATAATGCAGACTGTCAGTTGCCCTTATTTTTTTAAAAACCCATTCACTAAAAAGTTCAATTTTGAATATAAAAACTATCATGTAATAGCCATACAATGATGTTGCCATGCTGCTAATAACTAACCTCTCTCCTTTTCATAAGTAAACCTTCAAGTGTAGAAACCACTCTGTGTAAAATTGCAAGGATTCAAGGAAGATTGGCTGTAACCCTCAGCAGCCACTAAAGATGGAGATGCAAAAGCTATGCCAATGGCAAGTTCAGCACAAGCTGTGTATTGAATAGAGTGCCGCTGTTTTGTTTCCCTTTCTGTGGCAAAGCAAAAATACATTAGGATGACTGAAAAGGGTAGATGCGGCGTCTCTTGTGACCTGAGAAACAATCCATTAGAAGTTGACAGGGCAGCACAGAACAACAGTGAGACACACATACACAGACACACAAACAGACAGCCACCATCACTCCTGCAGTCGCACCTCATTCAACAACAGAGCCAGCAGATACATTTGCTCCTGTAATTTATGCCAACCATCTCTGTTCCATCTTGTAGCCGGTGATTAATCACTATCCAGTGGAGCAACTCATGCAACGCAGAGCGTGGTAATAGAAAAAACACCGTGGGAATTTTACGCCTAGCTGGGAAATCCTTTCATCTACCTGTGAAATTGAAAGTGGTGCAACCAATGAAGTGGAAATACAAGACTGTATTTTTGATGACTGGATGTGTGTGATGGTATCTGAAGATTTGCAGCAAAGGATGACAATTACTCCCTTTACAATAACAACACATAGAGCTAAGCAATTCTACTTTATCAGCTGTCTAGATAAGCAATGCCTTGAATGCACACTACGGGATCCAACCATCCATACCACAAACTGCCAAATACACCCATTTTCTAGATAGGGAAGGAAAGCTGAGAACTAGTGATAGGTCCCCAAAGATCCAAAGATTTGAAAGCATGAATCCAGCTTCAGTTCTAGTATGTAAAGCACTAGTGCACAATAGATTTTCTATGCAAAGTCAATTAGGGGCACCATTCATATGTACTCCCTGGATTTTTGCCTTCAACTCCTAGCTCCCTTGAGCTGACGTCCTTACCATTTTATTCTGATACTTGCACTCTCAAGAAAGGCCCCTTTTTTCAATTCCTACAAATAGATATAACATTTCTTCCCTTTCTATACCTTTTTTATTTATTCAGTCATAAGGAAAACTATGCAGGCAGTTTTCTGCCCAATTGCTCAATAAGAATTATACTGATTGTAGCTTCCACAGTTCTGATTGGTGTGTGCAAAGGACAAGCTGTCTACCCTTAGACCAGCAGTTCTCAAACACTCTGGGAGCTCAAGAACCCTGCGGGGGCAGGGAATCGCAGCGATGTGATTGCTATGATCATGTAACTTCTGGCCACATATTGGAGCTGGGAGGACTTGCCACTGCCTCCCCCAGTGTGTACGAGGGCTGGGAGGCCCCGCAGCCCCCCTGCAGGGCTCCTTGTGTGCTAGAAAAAAAAAAAAAAACCAATTGCGTCCCTCTTCTGATTTTGCTTTTTTTTCCATTTCCTAATGCACTTCTGTGAACACAGGAGCCGAAGTTTAGTTGAAGGTGACAAACTGAAAATGAGATTTGATCTTGGTTTCATGATACAGCCCAAGCAGAGGAGGAAAGCAAAGGGGGAACACATAGACTCAGCGCTCCTTCTGACACGCATTTCTAACACAACAATTTATGGTTTCTTGGGCTGCTTGAACCAGACTAGTGTGCGTTACAAACTGGACTATTGTGCACAGTTATCTTTAGTCAATTGCCACAAAACAGTACGTCAGATACACCCATATTTCTTGTTGTGCTTTTGAAAGTAAAATCATTGAAACCAGAGGGGGAGAGGAGAAAGAAAATGAGAACTCCAGCAATAAAGAGCTGATAGTTCTGCACCCTAACACAGAAAAGCCATCTGTTTGGCATATCTCCTTACAACACTAACCTCCAAAAATGTGAAGCAATTTAAACCACTAAGCCACTCAGCTTTAGCAGAAACAGGCATATGTGATTAGAAGTATACTTTCCAACAGTGATATCTTAATAAAAGCCCTTTATGCACGTTATTTTCTAACACTGCTCTAAGACACTTGATTTGAAAATTGAGTAAATTCATTTGCACATTTACTTTTAAACAGGCATTTGCTTTTTATGTGTCTTTCATGATTTATCTACAGATTGATAAATTACTGTACATTCTTTCATGATTTATCTACATATTGAACATAACTGATAGTCTGGAAAAACAAATTTTGTGGATTTTTTAGACTGTCCAATGCTATTATGTGCCATCAATGCAATGCAATGCAAGAATAGTCCGTGTACCCAGTCAACGCAGATTTTTATGGATTATGCTACTTGACCAAGTTGGAATTCTCAAGTGGGAACCATTTCCAAAAGTCAGGTTAAACAAAAACAAACAGTAATAAACAAAAATACTTTTTAGTTGGTGGTAGTGTTACATTTCAAACCCTCAGAACTGCAGCCTCCGAATTGGTGCTGTTGTTAACGCCTATAACTACCTATCTGTATGATAGTTGGGCTAGACTCCTGTGACTGCTCAACTCCAACGAAGCTTCTCCCCCTCTGTGTTCCTGCTCACCTTAACCAAGGTTAGAAGCATTATGCCTGGTTAAAGCAAACAGGGAGATTTCTAAGCCAGTGTTCATACTCTGGGTGTGCAGACAGAACTTTCAGGAAAAGGCCACCATAATTTCAAGTTATGTAGTAACGTATTCACACAAAATCCAATGAAATTTCCGCCAACAGCATCTCTGGTGTCTTCATCAATTATTTTTAAACTACATTTTTAGAGTTGGGAAAGTCAGAAAAGAAAGCATGGCTTCAAGTCCTCAGAACATAACTTCCCCCTCCCCTTTTCTTGTATGCTGTGGATTAATTTTTGAAACTGAAGATTGATTCAAACATTCAGTAGATGAAAGGCAGAGTATTCTCTCATGGAAGTTTACCACATCCAAAGTCATGTTTGAAAGCACACTTTGAAACTTCAGAAGTCTGTTGCAGCATCTAGAAATTCTGGGAATTGTTGCATGCTGCTATATGTGCTTGCAGCCAGCACCTAGGGCCAGTGGATGCTCCATTACAGCACCGGCCATGAGCCCTCTCTGTCCCTATACTATATCCATGTAAGCTTGAAAAAAAAAGGATGGGGTGGCCTAACTCCTTCTGCACACTATTCAGGACCCAGATTATGAGGCTGAATGGCATGGAGAACATACAGCAACAAAATCCAGTTTCCCCCAAATGGTTTCTGGTGCAGTTGATGGAGGTGTCTGCCAATTTCTAATGGACAGTGTCCTCAGGGTCCTGTACTAATTGACAGTGTATAATTGTCAGGAAAAAAAAAACAGAACAGGTTCAATTTAGATAACCCTAGGGAAGTTTTTAGAATAGGCTTTCCTATAACTGTGAGAGCTTGGGTCATGCATTTGTTTATACATGCTTCCCCCCTTCCCCCATACATAATATAGCTTTTGAAAATTTATGTACATGTACAAGAAATAGTTTTGTCTCCTTTAAAATGATCCTAATATAAGAAGTAGGATGAGGTTCTTTGAATTTGGTGAATAAAATTGACAGTAATTTCAAGTTGTTTGGCAATCCAGTTCTATAAATTCTCCCTTCACTTTCACCTCATCCCTATGATAGTTTAAAAGTGAACTGCAGCCTGAACTGCAATGGGTGGTTGTAGAATTTTATAGTCTTTTTATGAGGCTTTCACACACACCATTTCAACAGTTAGCTTTCTACAGCCGCTACAACATCTGAACAGTTAAGAGATCTACAAACACCACACAGAGAAAAATAATCTGGGTGTCCAACTGTTCTCACTGATGTTTAGACATTGCTATTATCTTCTGTTAGTTGTTGGGAATACCACGGATTCCATCGCTACAATGACTAACAGGTCAATCCTTCCAGGCCATGACATGCAGCACCAATGAAGGAATGCATACTACATGTTATGGTGGTGACCAGACAGCCTTGGAAAAGTAAATAAAAATATTTTTTATTTGCCTCCCCATACTTGCCAATGGGTCTCCTCAGACTTATACCAACTAGCATAAGTCCAAGGAGTCTCAGGAGGCATGATGGGCTGAGAAAAGGCGGATGGATCTTGGCGTGCACCATTGCTTCTGAGATCCTGCTGCTCCCAACCTTGGTTTGGCTGTTCCCTGCCCGGAACCTCCCCTGTCACCATCTTACTTACTCCAATGTGGCAGTGGAATGGCTTTCACACTGCCAGAACAGGGCTTACAGCAATCCCATATAGGCCTCAATAGGTTTGAGCCATAAAGGAGCTAAAACGCTGCTTGGGGCAATCAAACAAGGCATGAAGTTGGATCCAAGGAACTATGAGGGGATGGAAAATAGCTGCCAGCACTGTTCTGCAAAAGCCTATATAAGAGTTCTCACAGTGAAATGGTGCATGGCATTCACAAGAATTCACATAGCACCATAACAGGAAGTTCTATTGCAGGTTTCATTATTCTGCTTGTGCAAAAGGTTGCACATGCTCTATTATACACAAAAGAACCTCTTCGGATTTTTTTCTCATGAAACTTTCTAGAGCAGTGCTTCCCAAAGTGTGGGCCTCCCCAACACTCCTGAAGGGCCTCCCCCGACCCTCCAGGTATGCTAAAATGTCACTGGGTGCCTGTGGCGCCACAGTAGCTGTGGCACGGTTGGGATACCCCTGCCGCAGTCCCAGCCCCTGCATCTACTTACAGCAGTCCCAACGTCCGAGTAGGACTTTGGAAACCACTGTTTTAGTGCAAGATATAAAGGAGCCCTTCTATGCGCAAACACACCTTCCACATGAGGAAGGGCACTTCTGGATCTAATCCATAGTTATTTCCACTGTTATACCATCAAGATATTAATTCCCATAGCCAGAATTATCATCCATTCTGCATGTGAAAACAATATCTGCAAAGCTCACGCAACAAGAATACCAGGAGTGATATTTCCTTAAGGGAGATACTTAAAATGTAGTGCAGCTTCCAAGAACATTACATGACCTAATTAAAAACACAAACATGGTTAAGGTCAGTTAATCATCATGTGTGAAGCAGTGAACCTGCCTTTTCACACACACATTAAAACAGGACTAGCAATCTTTGCATTCTACAGCAACCTATGGTAAGCTAAAGCAGTGGTTCTCAACTGCTTTAGCTTTTTAGCACCAGGATCCAGTTTTTGGAATGACAATCTGTTCAGGACCCACCAGAAGTAATGTCATGCCCAGAAGTGGCATCATTCTGACACCAGAACCTGCTGCCCTCCTGAGAATAAAGCAATAAGTTGAGTATTTTCTCAGCCAATAGCAAAGTGAATCAGAAAGAAAAAAGCCTATTTACAACCTTGACACAGGCAAAACAGCCCCAAAGCCCTCCCCCTTTGGGGAGCATCCCATATTCCCATACTTTCAATATGGCTGTTCTAAGTGCTTCGTGGCCCACCTGAAATTGGCTCACAACTCACTGGTGGGTCCTGACCCACAGTTTGGGAACTACTGAGCTAAATATAGCTTCTAAGCTACCTATAGTAGCTTATAAAGTTATTCAATTTTCACCAATCCCAGAAAAGTTCACAGATTTTTACTAAACAACTTGATGTTACTGAACTAAGCCCGCTGAAAGAATAAAAAAAGATGGGAAGAAAATTACCAGAGTTAAAAAATGAACAATCGGTTTCTGTCAAATCTGTGCAACTAAGCTAAGATGGAAAAGTATGATGATCTGAGTGCTATAAATATGCATTTGATTATGGACTGTCGGAAGGTTTTGTGCTATAGTTTGTGGGAAGGATGAGAAATGATTGCAGAATTTGAGGTTAAAAGTTAATCCACTGCAATTTCACAATTATAAATATTAGAATGCCTCAGGGAAAACATGCTGGCCAGAACATATTTTGTGGGTTATTTGTACTCTACAACTGTAACAGCAATCAAAGGAACAAAAATATGATAAACAAATTGTTACTATTTCATAACTGGGAGTTATTTACAGAATAGAAAGTCTCCATTTAAGCTGTTCGTTGTGTCCTGAAATGACATAAATTGAAAATCTGGGAGCTTTCCCTGGAGAAAAATCTTGAAGGAATGCTACGTCTGCACTTTGAATCCAAACCAAATATAACTATAAATCTGCAGGAGCAAGTATAAACAGCGAATTGTGGGCTACACAGTCCTCTAGGCAGCAAACTTAGACAAAGCATCTCCCATAGTGAGTTTGTGTGTGCATGCACAAATAGAATTTTCCATCATAAAAACCAAACCACCAGTAATCTTAAAACTTTTGAGTGTTGCCGATCCTCACCTCCAAGATTATATTATTATTTAGCTGATTAATGGACTTGTTGCTATAATTTAGGTCAAAATATACTGCTCTCACCAAGACAGAAGAACTACAAAGCCTGGGTCTACAGAAATTAAACTAGCTAAGAATATAATTTCATTCCCTAGAAACACCCAAGATTTAGATGGAAAAGGAAACAAGTATTCGTACTTTATAGAAAGTGCCAAATTACTTCTATGATATTGTGAGATTTCTGAACTATTATGTGCAGTCTAACAATACCACGACAAGGCTTAGTTCCTGGAAATTTGAAATCAATATGGAGACTACTGGATCAAATCTGGCCCCTAAGAGAAATGAATTTGCTCTTACTGATCAATCCAAAAACATCTGTGGAAGGGAGCAGTGGTTGTAACCAAGGGATTTGCCAGCGGTTAATCCTTTCTCAAAGCAGTAAAAGCAATTGCTAACCAAGGCTAAACATGATGATGCACAATTTTATTCAGCCAAAAATATATTTTTTATTTTATATTATGTCTACCTGTGAGTCCCAAACTGGTGGGTTGCAACCCACCAAAGGAACTGGAAGCAGAACATTCCCCTTAAGGGAGACTGATCACCCCTGCAGCTTGTTTATAAAGCCCTTATCTCCGATCTAAAGCTACTTCCGGGTTTTGGGGAAAAACAAGAAGTAGCTTTAGATAGGAAATAAGGATTTATCCACACCAGGGACGTGGTGGCGCTGTGGGTTAAACTGCCGAGCTGTTGACCGTAAGGTTGGCAGTTCGAGACCACACAATGGCAAGAGCTCCCGTTGCTTGTCGCAGCTCCTGCCAACCTAGCAGTTCGAAAGCACCTAAAAATGCAAGTAAATAAATAGGTACCACTTCTGTGGGAAGGTAATGGGGTTCTGTGCACCTTAACATATAGTCATACCAGCCACATTATCACGGAAGCTTGTCCTAGGACAAACACCGGCTCATCAGCTAGAAACGGAGATGAACACCACCCCCTACAGTTGGTCAAGACTAGACCATTTGGTCATGGGGAAACCTTTACCTTAAGGATTTTGTAAATCTATCTATCTATCTATCTATCTAAAGGTGTGTGTGTGTGTATGTGTGCGTGCGTGCATATATTCCGCATAGGCTCAGCAACGCCTGGAGCGATGCGCACCAAACTCGGCACGCGCATGCCTTGCGGCCTGGCGACAAACGCTGCGGGGGTCACGCCCCCTAGTGCCCCCAGGGGTGGGGGTACACGGGGGGCCGCGTGAAAAAGGTCGAAAATGGCCAAAATCGGCATCAAATCTGTAGTTTCCGGGGTCGCTGGGATGAGCGGCGACACTCCCGATGCCGTTGGAGTCCGGGTTCGGCCCCTCGGCATGGGGGGGTAAGAAGGGGTGCAAAACAAAATGTCCAAAATGACCAACTTTACTGTCAAATCCACAGTTTTCGGGGTCGCTAAGCTGACTGGTGACAGTCCTGATGACATTTGTTACCCAGACAATGCCTGGTACCAAAAAGCTAGTTAGCTATAAAGGAGAAGAGAGGGAGTTGAGAACCTCCTGGACCCTGCAGGAGGCCAGCAGTGCCCCCAAGTAAGTGAAAAATCTCCTAGGCAGCGCTGCTATCTCTGCAGCATTGTTGCTGCCCCCCTCCCCGCCCACGCAAACACCTGGTTCCCCACTTTCCTATAGGCATTTGGGAACCACTGGTCTACACCATCCTTCTTTCAAGTATACAAGGGTGGTGTACAAAATAAAAAAAATTAAAATAATAAAGTACATACAATTATAAGTAAGAACTAGCAATAAAACAAAGCCAATTAAAGAACCAAAGCCAATTAAAGAATGATTAAACAAAGCCAATTAAAGAACCAAAAAGTAGCAGCATCCAAGAGTACCAAAACCATGGCCTACCATGGTTACCTACCAAATTCTTGGCCTACCACTTAAAAGAGAGCAGTGAAGACATCTGACAAGCCTCTTTAAGGAGGGAACGCCATAGGTGAGATGCCACAGTTGAAAAAGCTCCCTCTCTGTTCCAAAAGCAGAAGCAAGTCAATGAGAATATCAGTAGATCAGCAAGGTGTGTAGGCAGAAAAGGAAGTGCTGCTTTAGACACCCAGGTCACAACACTGATGAGAACTGTTGTCAGTGTGCAGCCTCCATTACAGCCTCCTATGATTAGGTAAGGATACCATACGTACCTTGGGATACTACAGGCCCATTACATAAAAAGAAGCTTAATGAAGTCACAATTTTGTAGTCCTCCATGTTAAAAGCTAATGCTACAAATATTTGCCAGTCAACAAGCCAGAGATGTGTTACTGAAGCAAGATGTGTGGATAGAATTGAGGCAGGACCATCAAATGGAAAGAAAAACCTGGAAGTGATATTGTGGCAGGAAGTGACATCATCAAGCCAGAAGTCATTGTAACATAATAACATTACACTCCTGAAATGCCAATTGGCATTCTTGGACTGCAGGAATTTTACAACTATGAAACATCCCTGACAGAGAGCAAGATTAGAACAAAATACGATGTAAAAGCACTGAACTAAAAACAAAAGTTTAAAAAACCCTCACTTGAAAATTCAAACTGTTAACACTTACAAAAGGAATATAACAAAAGTAAGGTCTGCAGTTTCCAAGATGGCTGGTCCCAGCTTTTTGCGACCCACCCAATATCAGGTTGCGACCCACCAAGTGGGTCATGACCCACAGTTTGAATAACACTGATTTATATATTGGGGTCATGGTCTGGAAAAGGTTGACGACCACTGTCATAGATAACAGACACACTAAAACAGACATCAACACAAGAGAGCAGCACAGACAGTAATCTACCGTATATACTCATTGATATAAGTCGATCTCATGGATAAATTGAGGGTAAGTTTTAAGCCAAAAATCATGGCATTTGCATGCCCTGTAGATAAGTCGAGGGAGAAACTTAGGGGTATCTGCAGTTCTTTGGATTAGATCATTATGTCTGATTTTACCCAACACCAGATTCTGACAAATGATCTTACCTAAGAACTGTACAGTCTACCTATTTATTAAATTGCAGGGAAAAACAAAATAAAATAGCAACATAACAAGCAACTATTAAACTAGCTGTTCCCAAACCTTTTAGCACTGGGACCCACTTTAAAAAATGACAGTCTACGGGGACCAGAAGGGACCATAATGAAACAAGGTGCGCACACAAAAACTGTTCAAGGCTAGAACTGATTAAGCATATCAGCCTGGAATAGAGGAATGCATGTCACCCTGTTGAGCTCAGTTTACCTGCTTGCAGGGATAACTGTTGTGCCAAATTCTCTCTCTGCAACCTTATGTTCACAGTAGGCTAATTCGTTTCCCTTCTATCATCCAAAACAACCTTAATTTTACACAAGGCACCACTAAACCCATGAGAAGGCAAAATGCAGTCAGCTTGCCTGCTTAGCCACAAAGATCCTCCTTCATTGGTGACTTCAGGGGCATGGCAACCACACAATAATTCCCCAAGAACAACCTTAGTTCCAACCACAATCTCAACAGCTCCAACTATTCCCCATCTGTCCACAACCCTTTTCCACCTCTCTGAACCCACATCACTGCTCCTCCCATGAGCTCCTTTTATCAGTAGGGCTCTTATCTTGTTATTCCCAACTGGCTGCAGTTGTGAACTAGCTGCAGGCAATGCTCAGGGTTAACCCTGTAATTCCTGGCTGATAGACAAGGGGCCACTGCTGATATAATTCCCTATCTTCTCAGCGTAATCTTCTGCAATTTCCATAACAATTGCCCCCTTCTCCCGAAGTTGGTCTGTTATGTTCTTGCAAGGAAGGGCAAGGAACAGTGTGTGTGTATGTGTATGTGTGTTTGCCTACTCTTCCCTCAGATTCTCCTATATGCCTTGAAAGAAGAGCAACATACCTGCCTGGGAGTACTACTTGGGAGTAATAAAGGAGCTGGTTTCTCTCTCCCCCAATAGTACCTCAGTACCTCACAGTATCTCAGCAGCACAGCCATCCTGAACAAAAGAGTGCACATGGTCTGAAAGCTCAGCCTGAAAAGAGTCTGTTTTCCAAGCAGCCTGTTTACCTTTTGCAAGTGAATGCACAATCCTCACATGTAGAGATTGAAGAGCCCTGCTGAATTCAGCTCACGTGTTGCAGTAAACACTTGCCTACTCATGAGTAAACACGACCCTGTCGCTCTGCTTCACTTTCAATACTTAGAGGAAGCGACTTCCTTCTCAAGTGTTTTTGGGGCTTACATTCTTCAGATCTGGACCGTTCTGGCAACGTTGCATTCCTCTCAGCCTGCCCTTTCCAACACACCATGGCACAGCTGCCTACTCATGAGTAAGCACACACTGTGGCTCAGTTTTTCTTTCCATAGGATGCTTATTTTCCTCAACTGCTTCTGAGCATGCTCAAGGCTGAGGATGCTCAGAAGGCTCTGTAGCTCTCTGGCTTACTCGGAACAGCTCGGCCATTCATTTAGCATGTGACTTTTAAGGTATTTACTGTGTTCCCCCGAATATAAGTCGGGCCAGGTTTCTCTAGTCAACTTTTAGGCATAAATTTCTCAACTTATACATGATTATATATGGCATACAAAAGCACCCAGAACCCAAAACAATTCCTAAAGTCCTTACACAAGAATGTCTGTTTTAGAGCAGAGAGATTGGGGGCTTGATAAATCTCCATGGAAAGAAAATTCCACAATGGTGACATCACCACTGAAAAGGCCCTGTTCCTGGTACCTGCTCAAAACCTTGTTAGGACATACAGACATTAGGAAGGCAAATCAGTAAAGCAACATTAATCTACCAGCAAACTCAAGTTTTCACACATACAGTACCTAATGATCAAAACCAATGGGACTCGAATATATATAAAGGCAGGGAGGATGTCCCTTGTGATATAATTAATCCTTAAATTTAAGAGTGACACCCTGCATTTGGAAATGCCATATCTTTCACCTATGAACTGTACAATTCTAAAGTAGATTATGCATTAGACTCAAAATACAGCACTTGATTTCAATTTCAGCTCTCTTTGAGCAAACTGCCCCTAGAGTACCTCATGAACTAAATTAATACAGAACAGCAATAACCTACCAAATCCCTAACTTTCTTCAACTTGAAAATACAACAACCACCTAACATAAACACATTACTGACACATTTCTGCTTAAAAAAGCAGCAGTAATATTTTTCACACACACACACACACACACACACACACACACACACACACACACAC
>JAJKFI010000003.1:15376350-15422050 GCA_029204185.1 Lerista edwardsae
CACACACACACACACACACACACACACACACACACACACACACACACACACACTTATACTTCTTGGGGACTTACATTTCAGCCCACAAATCCACACAACTCTGACCAATGTGTAATTATGATCTTACAACTGAAGTTCTAATATTATGGGCCCAATCCTATCCAATTGTGATGGAGCCACAATGCAGCCTAAGGTAAGAGAACAAATATTCCCTTACCTTGAGGAGGTCTCTGTGACTGCCATCCCACTGCAGGACGCATACCGTTGGCACAGCTGCATCAAGATCGCATGACATGATGCAATAGACCCCAAAGTCTGCAGTAGGTAAAAACCTGGCAACAGGGAGATGGAAGAGAGCAATTGCCAGACTTTGTATTCTGGAGGTGAGGGAACAGCCACTATTGTTTCAGCTTCTTCTTCTCAGAGGTCCTAGGCACTAAGATCTTATCTAGCAAGGCTTATCCACACTGATTCTGCTTCCCATACTCCACTGTAGAACCATAATAAACTGTGGAATTTGAAGGCTTCACATCAAGCGCTGCCACTCCCCACCCGTTTTTTTTGACTTTGTTTAGCATCCAGTCTGACTATTGAAGACATTGAAAGTTTGCTTAGGATTTTGTGTTTATTTGGTTGACTATTTGGTTGACAGTAAGACTATTGAAGACATTGAAAGTTTGCTTAGGATTTTGTGTTTATTTGGTTGATCCTAATAAAAGTACTACCAGACTGTGGCACACAGAAATACAACCATAGATTATCACAGGCCATGAGCGCAGATTGAAAAAGCAGGGAACTGGGTAAAAGGGCAGGATTCCAGGAGGACATCAAAAAAGGACAGACATTTACTCTCTAAATTATTTAGGAAACGTGTCCCTATGAACAGAGTATCGCATATTGAACTTCGCCTTCTCGGGCACAAATCAAAATTGCTCATAAAGACTTTATTTCCTTTAGCCACATCAGAAAGTTGGGAAAAGGAAAACAGGAAGCTAACAATTCCCACCTCCTCATACAGTTTTGTATTAGAAAGGATCAGGAACTATTAATCTGTCATACAACAGAGATGTGTAATTTCAAATAAATAAGTAGATACCACCTGAGTTCTAAATGACAATCTTTTCAGAATATAAGAGAATATCTTTCTTTCGATTTCATTTATTGGAAGGAAGGAAGGAAGGAAGGAAGGAAGGAAGGAAGGAAGGAAGGAAGAGAAAAGTATGCTCCAATTACTCACATCTGCACTGGTGCTTCTGAAATAAAGGCCAAGGTGACAGCCATATAGCGGGAGGAAAAGGGAACTGTTTTGCTCAAACCCTGTAAATATTTTGACTACAGAATAATGACAAATACACTTTCCCAGCAGGATGTGATGAACCCACGAATTGAATTCCTGGTCTAGGTACTATTAGAATTGAGACCCTTGGCTGTATCTCTCCAGGACAGTGGTTCCCAAATAGGTGGGTCACGACCCACCACGGTAACTGGAAATAGGGCATTCATACGTAATGGGAGTAGCACTGCTCCGACGGAGTGAAAATGCTGCCGATATCACAGTGCTGCCACCGCCAAGGGTTTTTTTCCCCACTTACCTGGGGAGGCAGCGCTGGCCTCCTGCAGGCTGGCAGCCCCCTCTGATCAGCAGCTTGTTTACAAAACCTTTATCTCCTATCTAAGGCTACTTCCAGTTTTCCTGGGAAAACAGTGTGCAGCTGCTCAGAAATCAGAGCAGAGGTGCTTAACAGAAATCCTACAGCAGTGGTTCCTAACACCTACAAGGGAGTTGGGATCCAGGGAAGTGTTTGCATGGGCATGGAGAGAGTTGGGGAGGGGGACAGCGACAGTGCTGCAGACATCACAATGCTGCCGCTGCCAAGGGGCTTTTACACTTGCCTGGGGGAAGTGCTGGCCTCCTGCAGGATCCTCGCAGCCCCCTCTGCAGGTTGTTTATAAAGCTCTTGGGTTCACTGCTCCCCTCCCCACCTCTCTCCCTGCCCATGCAAACACTTCCCTGGTTCCCAACTCCCCTGTAGGAGTTGGGAACCACCGCTGTAGGATTTCTGTGAAGCACCTCTGCTCTGATTTCTGAGCAGTTGCAACCCAATTGGCTATTGGGACTATTTAGTAAGCCCCCTAAGAAAATCCAGGCAGGTTTTGTATCATATATATTGAAATCCTTCAACCTCTTAGATTAGGCCATCCTTGCCCTTTGTTTCTGCCTGAATGCTTGTCCTGACTGGTTGCCCTATCTCAGAGAAGCAGAACGGTCAGATAGCTGCCGAGGATCCTGGTCTTGGCTTGGTTGTGTGCTTGACAATTATTCTGCAGAAACTGATGGAACTGCTTAATAAATCTAGTGCACATGGGCTTGCTTTGGACTTGTTTCTGGAAGCAAGCCATTGCTCGAGAGCAATGCTCTTCAACCTGCAGATCGTGACCCCCAATGGGATTGTGAAGCCTCAACTAGGGGGGGTTGCAGCAACCTTTCAAAGCCTGTGCAAGAGAGAGCTTGGATTAAGTCCAATAAAATAGTTCTGCCTGCTCAAAACTGAATTCTTAATATAATCCTGCACAGCGTCTTGTCACTATCTTGTCCCACAGAGCCTAAGGTTGGCCCTGCTCAGGCTGCTACCTCACAGGGTTGTTGTGAAGAAATACGAGGCAGAGGTAGGCATCGATTGAGGTAGGCAGGATTGGTGGTGGGTCCTCAGTCTCATACTTTATTTACTGGGGTCATGGCATGAAAACAGTTGAGGACTATTGCTCTAGAGTCTGTCAGGAACACAACATACAGAAGATGTATGTTTTATATCATATATTCAAATCATGCGCACGAAGCCTTTAGTTTTTAGTCAATGAATTTACTGCAAACAAATACAACTACACAGTATATCAATCCATAAATCAGTTGAGCTGCATTAGCGTTCAAAAATTTCTATATATACATATTTTAATATGGCTGATCAAAAGTAAAAGTGTATTTCTACAGAAAGAAATTATGCAAAAATTGTTGCAACGTTTCTCCTTCCCCAATCCTAACTACAAATACCTTTCTGTTTGAGATTACAGAGAAAACGATGCTGCCTTAGTGGTCCCAATTACATGAAGCAGATACATGACCAAACTTCTGTTTGTAATTCCTAACAAGAATGTGCAGCTTTTCTTAGCAGGCTGCACTTATGCAAAGTAAAGAAGAACCTTTTCTTTTCAAAGTACAAGAATTGCATTTCCTCCACTGTGGTGAAAAACAAGAGGTTGGTAACTAATTGGCTGATATGGTAAAAGTGATAACAACAGTATTCCATATCATCTATTGCTGGTATTATGAAAAAGGCAAGATTCTGATATAGTTATCAGGTAGGGAAAGATGAATAATTCCCATGAATGTCACAGGGGGTTCAGTTCTAGGTCAATGGTCTGAGCTAACAACAAAAGTTTTGAACTTTAAACCTCACTACAGGCCACTTTATTAAGAATACAGTCTTGGGAAGTACTGTGTTAGAAGTCACTGATGTTGTTTCCTCAAGTGTTTTCATCATTAGTATAGTACAGCACAGTTCCCAAGGATCTTGGCTAAATGCATCAATGGAAAACTAAAAAAATCCCCTTCAGGTTTATTGAAGAAGCTTCAGTAAGTTAGATGATAATGAAGGAAGAAAAAAGAGGCAGCTTGTTTTAAAAATAGAATGTAAGTCTTAACATATGGGCAGCCCAATCCTAACCAGTGCAGGTGCAGCAGAGCCATAAGGCCTACACCAGCAGTTCCCAAACTGTGGTTCCCTGACCCACCAGTGGGTCACAACTCAAGTTTTGGGTCAAGATGGGTCACAACCCATCTGCCTTGTCAATGTGCATCAATGTGTTAAACAACCTGCTGTTTGGGAGTGGGGAAGCACTGCTGCTCAATCACCATTATAGCCACAGAGCCTGGAGTAGCAGACAAAGGATGTTTTTCAGGTGGGTCCCAATGCTAAAATGTTTGGGACTCATGGGCCTATGCTGTATTCAGCACTGGTTAGGAGCAGGCTGGAAGTCTCTTCGGGAAAGGCAGAGGTTCCCAGTTTCTCTGGGAGAGTTTGGGGCCTCATGTTTGCGGAGGGGGGAGGGCGCAGTGCCAGTGCTCCTGTGATCATGCTGGAGCTGGGGAAAAAGGGGTTCTCGGGAGACTTAGCAGGGGTCACATTGGTCCTCTTTAAAGTGCAGGGTTCTCTGCAGGCCTCCTTACAACACAGAAATGCTGTAGATCACAATTGCTACCCACTTCCAGTTTTCATCCAAAAACCAGGAAAATGGTGCAAATCCCCCCTTTTCCCAGTTGCAACATGATTACGGAAGTGCTGACACCACGTTAAATGTTGTCCCACCGCTTAAGAGAGCAGGGACCAGGGTTTCCTAGTTGGGCATCACAATGCTCCAGTTTGAGAATCTCTTGGGTAAAGGAACTTAAAGCTCCAGCCTACCCAACAGGGCTACTCGGATCTGTGCTAGTGAAATTGTTGGCGCAAGGCTGAGAAACCCCATGTAAGGCTGCAAGGTCCGAGAAGAGATCAGAATACGGCAGAGGCCTACAAACCCCACTCCCTCCTGGGTCTTCCTACTTCCATTCCACCCTTTCCCATCGAACGCCCTTCCCACCTCCATTCCATCCTGCTCCTGCGCCGCTCTTCAGAGTACTTACTTCCACTGGCAGCCTTTGCTTTAGATACAGCGCGGGTGGGGCAGTGCAGACCTTGCCACCAGTGCTGTTTGTTTGTGAGTCATCACAATGTCCTTTACGGCATTGTCTTGATATTCTAGGCTAGTGCAAGCAAAAGCTACTGAGGAGCATGCCTATCATTTTTGTTCTTATCCTCTGAAAAATAATTTCTTTCCATCTTTTACTTAGCTCACATTGATCCATATGAAACAAATGCCTAACGCACTGCTACAACTATACCACTTACCAAAAACTGAGAAATAGTCACCCACTAACATTCTAAAATCCCAAACAAATGTTGCTGTCCATCATGATGATGATGTCATCCAAGTGCATGATGTTTTACATGAAGTGAGAAAACAAGTCCCTGTCTGGAAGATTCACAACAGAAGAGACACAACAGAGGCAACAGAGAAAGCAGAACGAAGTGAAAGCACAGAAAAAGAAAACTATCATTCTGTATATGCTTCCTAAGAGATATAACACAGAATGGAGACTAAGTGGTGGACCAGTTGGAGATTTAAAAGAAATAACAATGGTGGAATCACAGAGGCATCACAAGCATCAGAGAAGCATGGGAAAAGGGGACACAGTCATTTGACCTTTGGATGGCTGAAGGTGGTGGAGATGGAGGAGTGAAAGTCACAGGTGGGACATGTTGGGAGTATGAGAGCAGAGAGATTAAGAGTATGAGAGACCATGCATTGAGACAGCAACTGGAACAGCCCAAATGGAAGTTTAGCTACAATTAATACCTCCTAAGCTATATACATCAATGTAGATTGTTCAGAACCGAGGCCTAGTTGTAACCCAGGCAGAAAGTCTTTCAAGTCATGCTCTACTCTTATGATTGTTCAGTTGTTTCACTGAAGTGAAAGAATGCAGACTCTTTCCTGATCCCACTGCCACCAATCCCTACAACTTTTAATTGAAATTGCACCATGAGGTTGCAATTTTCCCCCCTTGCAAAAATCCTATATCTGCCAGATCAGTTTCTGATGGAATGCTAATATATATTATGTGTGAGAATACTCACACACACCCCTTTTCATTGGAACTCAACTTCCTCTTGGTAATCAATTTCTGACACATGATAATAATGTACATCTATTCGAGTGTGTATGTTTAAAACCCTGCTCATTTTTTTTTTAGAAATATATGTAGCATATCATTTTTAAATGATTGTTTTCCATTGGTTAGTAACAATCAATCTCATAGTACAGTTATTTTCCTCCAGTTTTAGGTTAAAAAATTTCAGGTTTGAGGAGAGTTATTTGGGGATGCTATTCAGCAGGGGTCTCCAAGCTTTTACGTTCAAGGGCCACATTGTATATTTTACACATTTTTACAAGCGTAAAACAATCAGTTTATAAACGAATGAATGAAAATGTTATTTGAACCTTTTTTTTTAAAGCAACATGATATGATTCAGAACAAAAGAGAAATATGACAATTACAAAGAAACAATGCCATGCTTAAACTGAGAAATGATATACAATGAGTTAAAAATGTCAAACATTAGCAAATGTTCTGACAAAAAAGGTTGCTACTGGCCGGATAAAATTTTGTGACAGCCTGGGTGTGGCCCCTGGACCATTGTTTGGAGACCCCTGCTATACAGGATCTCTCTCTGTGATATGAAGTTCAACCATATTTCTAGTTTATATCTGCTTCAATGCCATAAAAGCTAGCCAGCTTTCCTAGGGGAAATTAATATTCTCAGCATCAACAAATAGACCCTTTGCATGGGCTCTGAACTCTACAGATGCTCCTAGATTACAGTAGAATGCATCCACATTTTCATTTCCACAATAAAGCTCTCACCATTTTACCCATCGGTTTCTTTTTTTAAATGGCTATTCTCAAATGTGCCAAGAGTAAATAATTTGGACTCTGTTTAGGGTGCAATCCTAACCTGTGCTGAAACAGGTTAGGAGCAGGCTGGAGGTTCCCTTGGAGTAAGGGGATATTTTCCCCCTTACCCCGTGTCAAGCCCCAGCCTGCCCTATGGGGTTAAATTTGGATCTGTTCCAGCTATTACACTGGTGCAAATCTGAGCAGCCCATGTTAAGGTTGCCAGACCAGGGAGTGGGGGTTAGAATTCAGCATGCACTGCAGCCACTGATCCCACCCTCCTCTTAGGCCTGATCTGCCTCCAGTTCTGCCCTCTCGTGCCCAAAAACTCCCCCTCCCCACCTCTGTTCTGCTCTCCCGCCACTCTCTCCCACTCCTTGCTCCAGCCTGCCTTCTGGCACAAACATACCCCATGTGGGTAGTGTAGTGGCTGGATCCAGCCTTTGCGAGCTGGTGCGAGCCTCCATATGAGCCCAGCCAACTCCTGACTCAGCTCAACCATGCCTTACAGCACATTTGCGACACTTGGGAGCTGACGCAGGGGGCCTGTGCCAGCTCAAATTGTAGTCTGGATTGCTCTGCCCAATATTTAATTATTCTATAAATTATAGCCTTGCTCTCAGGTCATACTTCTTAGACATCTCCATACTTTTGTACCCATTTACAAGAAGAGTACGTTTTCTATAGGAGTTCTTTAAAAAAATAATAAGAAGGAAATTCAAATTAAATCTTGTTTAATTAAATCTTGTTTAAATTCAGGATGTAATGCACTATCCTAGGTGTAATACTTAATACAATATGTAATACTTCTGGGTAGACATATGAGGACTGTACTGTCAGATTTCTAGGATGCCTCATCTCAAGGACTCAGGGTGCATAATAATAAGTTTGCATGTGGGGTGGAAGGGAGAATGAAAATAATTTGCTTTCTTGCCTACCTTAATGACCTTGGGCTTAAAGAATCAAGCCCAAACAAGCAACTTCCTCTTTCATCCATCAGACAATACAGCATTTATTTAAAAAGGGACAATACTAATGGTGATTAGCCTAAAATTCTGGACAAACAGAATGCCAGAGACTGAAAAGCTCCATGTGTTTCAAGGCCTTCTCTTCTGTAAAACATTCTGGGTGACAAAGAAAGCATTTGTATTCATAGTCACTGCAACTTTTATGCAAGACGACTTCCTATAGATTTCCTGTCAGGAAGAGAGCTTCCTTTTAAAAAGCCAAAGTGTTTAGATACAGTACCCATTCCTCACAAAACCAATATTTGGAAAGGCAAAGGACAGAGTTCATTAAAAAAAAAATCAACCCACAAAGAGGCCAGAATTACTTTTCCAACTACAGTATCACATGCTAGGTTTGCTTTACATCATTCTTGATTCAATTGCCACTTGTGCTGTATTCCTAACAATTATAGTGTATTACTCATAGTGGATGTGTCACCTGCTTCTTCTCTCCCTCCACCACCCCAACCCCTCAAACACACACCATACGTTAATGCACTGTAGCACTGCAGATCATGGCCTCCAGATATTCACAGATGTAACATTCCAGTTTAGAGTGTCCTGTCACAAAAGGTACAAGATTCTCATCCAGCAAACAGGTACAAGCTCGCATGTGTGTACAGTACACACAGTTAGACATAGGAAACTTATACATTCTCCAAATGACTCAATAGGGATCAGCCAATTGCATCACACAGCCAGCTACTGTCAAGATTCTGCATTTATGAATACAGAGTCTGTGTACATGTTTAATTCAGTTGCGTTACTATACAATGTTTAGAGAAGCAAATAAACAATGCTAGCAACACTGATTTCCAGGGGCAAAAACTGATTATGCTTTTTCAGGTCTCAATACAGTTGCATAAAAACTTCAATTAGACATGATCTAATTATCCTGATCTAAAATGTTTCAAATTTTTTAAAAAACTGCATGACATGAGAGTGAACCTGGGTTCAGATTCTGAGTGTATACAAGGATGCCAGATTTGTCAGTTATGTTGCTGAAGGTTCTGCAGCAACCAAACTCTAATTGTATTATACAATTCCCTTGCAAATCTGAGAAAAACAGAAAAGCTTGATTATCAAAACTTATTTTCCAAAAATATTTCTTCTTCATATTTCTAATTGCTGGCAAAAGAATGTTCCCAAGAGATTCTTACAGTATAATGGTCCAAGTGCTAGCAAAAGAGATGTTTTTATTGAAAAGGAAATACAGCAAGTTAAGTATGTAAGTTACAGACAACCTTGTTTTAAGCATTGCTTAAAAACCAGGGATGGAGAGAAAGGAGGGAGATGGGAGAACCTTTGTAGTTACATGGAAGAAGTCTTCACCATTAAGCTAAAATCAACTTTAGGAGGGTGGGGGAAAATTGACTAGATGGGAAATGGGTATTTGATCGGGGTAATGAAATGTTGTTCAACTGCTTTGTTAGTATCATGATGAGACAACAAAGGAGGTATCCAATATATTTATTCTTTCCCCTTCTCAAATATTATTTCATGTCTCTTCTGAATATCAGCAATTTAAAAAGTCATTATAGTATGAATGAAATGAAATAAAGCAGGCATTATCTGGGGTGGTGGGTGGTGGTGGGAGATCAAAAACCATTTCCTTCCAGAAATCTTGAGTCAAAGATTAAGGTTTGCCTTTATTATTAGAACCTTCTGCATTTTTATTGTTATGTTTTGTTTATGCTCCTATCTTGTGATATGTGCACAAACATGTTGGTGCAGTGTCCATTATTCCTACAGAGCTTCCCCTGATGTAACAAATAGATGAACACACACATGTGATATGCACCCAGACACTCATTTGCCCTCCCCTACACACAAATGTTTACATTTAAACTCATTTCCATCACCAGTAAAACAACCCAGACCAAAATACCCGACTGGAACATGAAGACTACATACACAGGGCCCAATGGCAGGTGACATTTTTTTGTCTAGAAAATGAAACACAGAAATGCCTATTGAGATAATTGTATTTAGCTGGATTAAGAGACACTATCTGGTTTGGTCATCATTATTCAGCACAAGGAGGGGGGGGGGTTTCCAGGTGGACTGGAGAGTCTTCTGGGATCACATCTCCCAGATATTTCAATTTGCTGAAAATACTGATCTCTCTCTTCATTTATTTGAGGGGGGGGGGCTAGAAGGCTTCAAAACACCATATTGAGAAGGCCCTGCTGTGAATCTTCCTGAGGTACAAAATGGTGGATGTGTGCTTTAAAAGAAACTGCATTATTCATTACAACCTATGCTAATCAGTCACACAATAACAACTCCTTTACACAACACCGGAGAGATAAACATATATACAAGACCAAGCCTTGGAACAAAGATACAGATGTGTGTGTACATAGACACATAGACAACACAAGGCACACACAAGATACACAGAGAGAGTGTTACAGACCTGATGTCATGTAGCCCCGTGATGCCTGGGAAAGGAAAGCTGGTGGGAAATGTTTGTGCAGGCGGTAGTCCTTTTCACTGCGGGACCTCATGCGATCAGAGGCCCGGTCTGAGAAATCAGAGCTAGGCCAGGCTCGCCGTAAGGTTGTACTCCGTGTCTTCTTCATTTCTGAGACTACCTGCAGTCTAATCCACCACGAGCAGCAGCAGCAGCAACAGCAACAGCAGCAGCAGCAGCGGCGGCATGAGCCAGGCCTCACAGCTTGCTCACTGCATTCCGTTTTACATCAGTCTCTTTACAGGCACAGCTCAGCTTGGCTCTGCAAGCAACATTTTGCCACTACCTCGTCCATCAAGCAAACCACAAGCCTGTTTCTTTCCCCCCTCTTGAAAGATCCGATTTTACACACGTCCAACAATGCATTACACTTCATTGGCACTCAAGCCCAGCTTACAGCTTCCAGAGTCATGTGGAGGAAAGGCAAATTATGTGGTTTCTAAGGCGGGGGTAGTGGTGGTGGTGGAGGAGAGAGACCAAAAAAAGGGGGGAGGGGGAACAAGAAGAGGAGATCTGCAGCGTGGAAGCTCCGGGGTCCCAAAACAATAGCTCAATTCAGCACAGAAGGGCTTAGCCAGCTGTGAGCCAGGACACAAAAGACCCAAGCAAATTAGGCAAAGCACACGGCCTTTGGTTTTGACCTGAAGGACTGCAGAAAGCAAAGCAAGAAAGCATCCAATCTGCAATGCCATAGGAGTCGCATGAAGACCTGGTAGCAGCCAAATGCCGATTCCCCCCCACTCCTTCAACCTATCAGAATCCAAGCAAAGCATCAATGAAGCAGCCCAAAAATCATGGCTGCAGCAACCATTCGACCATTCTTCACATTAGCAGCACCCACAGCCTCTCCTCCTAGACTTGCAGAGCATATTCCTCATTCATACGTTCAAGGTGTATATAACCTACAAACAGCAATCATGTTCAGCGCAGATGGTCATCATGGCTGAGGCTCCTGTCTCTTCCATTCTCTTGCAGCCGCAGTTCGCCAGCCGTTTCGTCATTTTCTCATGCAAGGTTATTCTTTCTTTCCAGAACTACATATGCAGCTACGTCCGTCTGTCGACCGTGCCAGCTCTTCCAGCCTTGGGGAGGCCGGACTGCAAAATTAATCCAAGCGTTTGCTTTCAGAAAATCCAGGGTGTATCGTCTGCTCCGCTTGCCACTGCTCCTCTCCGCCCCAATTCGCTGAATAGCTATTGAAGGGCAGGAAACAAGGCAGCCACCCAGTCTTATGCTAATCAAGAAGCTGTCTTAAGTTAGACGCGCTGAGCCAGTCAGGCTGCACATTTTCATGTAAAATACCCTGAGGCTCATCCAAACCTTGGCTTGTGCCCCAGCTTATAATCAGCTTGTGTGTATTTACATACAAAGTTGTATATTTTTATGACAATCCAGCCTACTCTTCCTCTTTTCATGAGGAAAAAAAGACCACTTGTTTTTAAAAACAAGACTGCATGCAGGATTTCTGAGTCCGCCTTAACAATAACTGATTTTGATTAAAAAAAAAATAAAAAATCAAGAAAGCCCAAAGAGACTGCTGGAAGGAATCAGTTCATTTGACAGCTGCAAAGGAACTCCAGAGCAAAGTAATCAAACTGGCTTGAAGCAGCTACTTCTTAGCAAACCCCTTTCTCCATACACAGTGCCAACCAACCAAACTCTGTAAGAAGAGCCTTTAATCTTTTTCGCAAACCAAAGCTCCATACAGCTGTTTTTTTGTCCAAGAGCCAGTAATTATAGGACAACAATGCATGCAATAAGTATATTGAGGGAAGCAGTCCCATTCAGTTTGGGGTGTGCAGATAGCCGCAGAACACAGGAGCTGCAAGAGCATAACTGTGGGAGGGCTATAGTATTCTATTCTGTCTGGAGGCTTAGGAGGATATCCCCCCTCCCTTCCCCTCTCTCCCAAAAAGGAATTTTAACTATGCTTCTTTCTAACCACAAAACCTCTTGAGGCAAAGAATTTTCATTCAAAATAATATTATTTACTATTGAATGCCTCAGATCTTTGATTTTCCCCTACTCATTTCAAATCTTTAGTCATCCATCTGTCCAAATTGTTTTTAAAAGGTCCTACATGCACATATATGCATATTTTCCGTCAGGGGTTGAAAGGGTTAATGTCTAACATGCACAGCCGCAGACCAAGTCTGGAAGACTCTCTTTTCAATGTTGGGCTCACTAGTCCCCACAAAGCAAGTCCCCTTTTGCTCCCCAAGGCAAGTGAAAGGCTAGGCTGGGAAGTGCAAATCTCAAAATGGCACCTTTCTTCCTTCCACAACTTCTTTCCACAACTTCTTATTACCACAACCTGCTGGGAAGTTTCCTGTCATTCATATTTCCTGTTAATTTATCTCTGTGCAGACACAATATTTGATGTTGCACACAGGTCTGTTGTCTAAAAGTTTTCACGACAATTTTCTTTGTCAAGTTATATACTTTTTTTAGGCTTCTTGCCATTGTTATGAAAGATTGTGCGGGACAGTCAATGGGAAGATGTCTCATAAGCTATGCTTCGATCTCTTGGTCTCTTTTGCACCATAAAGGTGCAAAAGAGCACTAAGTAAAAGATCACCCAGTATCAGGAAGGCTGAGAAACTGAAACAATGATGCATCTAGGATGGTGGAGTAGTCAACGTGGGGCTCGTGAGCTGCCGGTAGCTCATGGGATGGTTACTGGTACTCATGGCCCTTTTCAGCTCAAAGCAACAGTCACCACCTAACCATCGAGCAGCCAGAAGAAACAGGGTGAGAGCACAAACCGGCCAGCCCAGCCCTTTCCAGCTAGAGCCTGGAGCCCAAAAGCTCGTGAACTCCTGGCCAGCGTTGCACTCTTATGAGATGGCAGCTCAAAGCGGGTCTGGTGACTGTGGCCAGATAGGACAGCAGGAGAAGTGGCTTCTCCAAGATTGTGACAGACGGAGCAGACAAAGCACGGAGGGAAAGGAAGTGAAGTGAAAGATGTCTCTCTCACTTCCCCAGAGCATCATGGGAGGGGGACTGTCTTAGAAGTTCTCCCATTCTCCAAAGCAGATACCAGTTATCTGCCCTCTCTCTTGCTCGGGCAATTTTATTTTCTACAGTTCAATATGGGGGTGGGGAAGAAACCAGGTCTCTGAGGGCTATACTTATTAATGATCTGCTGCTGTGTGCATGTTGCTTCTTGGAAGGATCCCCTGCCATGCTGCCTTGCTCTGGCAATTTTTTTTCCTACAGTTAAATATTGGGGAGGGAGGAGAAATCCCAATTAAATAGCTCTTCACCAGTTAGCCATTTTGTTAAGTAGCTCACATATATCTGATGGTTGCCTACCCGTGATCTAGGGACACCTTTTTCACACTTGCAGTTGTCATCCTGCAAACAATCATTTCTAAAGGAATAAGGAATCCACAAGGCATTTCAGGTAACACTCTCCTGCTTTATCCTGAGTTATTCATAGGCTGCAGTATTTCTCTATGAGATTTTAAGCTCCACCCTCCATAAGTAACTGCTACTGTTTCTCATACTGAAAGGATAGAGAGGTGACTCAAGGACCCTTGATATTGCCAGAGTTTAGGGACCTTCTTTCAACTCATTTCAACCTTTAATTTGCCCCTGAATGTATTAACAAGGCAGAAGTTGAATTAAATTCAGCACATTAAGTCTAGCGCAGGATACCAGATTGTGTAAAGAGCTCAATTGTCTTCACTGGTTCTACAAATGATATGCATTTATCAGGCTTGGAAGGAAACGTATTCATGAGCAGAAGTTGAAATTGCCAAGTAAAATCAATCAATCAATCAATCAATCCTATTTATATACCACTTTTCAGCACAAAGTTCACAAAGCGGTTTACAGGCAACTAAATAATAATAATAATAATAATAATAATAATAATAATAATAATAATAAAAAGTTAAATGGCTTCCTGTCCCAAAAGAGCTCACTCTCTTAAAAAATGCAGAATACCACCAGCCACAGCCACTAGAAAAGACACTGCACAAGGTTGAAGAGGGACAATTACTCTCCCCCTGCTAAATATAAGAGGAACACCACTTGAAAGAGTGCCTCTTGCACAGTTAGCAGGGGGGAACACAGCACTGTATTTTAGATCACACAAAGCCACTATATTTTAGAACGCTAGCCCAAAGTGATCTGCCAGTGGAAAAGGAAGTGAATCTCCTGTCCTCCCCCCCCCCACAAAAAAATTCTGCTGCCTCCCAGCTAGCACACATTCCAACACATATACATGCCCCACACACCAGCCAACCCACACGCTGAATCAGCACTCACCTCCTTCACCACCACTACCTTGTCTGCCTCCCCCAACCCACCACCTGAAACGAAAGTACAGTGGCTTCTGCTGTTTTACAAAGAACAAGAATAGTGATTGTAATCTCTCTGCAGGAAGGCAATCCTTCCTCCCACACCACATCCTCATCCAATAAACAGAGGCTGTGCACAACACTACTGTCTGTAGTGCTAAGGTTACATGTAGTAAGCAGCATTTTTTTATCCTACAGAAAGGCCATGGGAGAAAATTATGCTCCAAGCAAGTCAAACAAATTCAAGGCTGTGAAGCTTCAAGGTCAAGCTGCCAAATTTCTGCTATTTGAGACACCTCCAACCATTTTTCCCCTTGCATCACAAAAGAAACGATATGTATTGTTTCCACAAGCCATTCTATCTTACATTAACAGCTGAACATTCCATCCAAGGCTATAACAGAACCATCATTTCAAAATTTAAATCATATTAAACAACGCAAGCTTTTTGCTTTATATACACTTAATTATAAATAGGGCACATTTGTGACAGAAGGATGGATAACTTCAGAGCTGCTCCAACGAGCTAATCCTATGCTGGCGTCTGCCAGCAGGATGGGTGTTGCGCACTGTTGCAAATGTGGCATAAGGCACATTGTGGTACTGCAAAGGACCTTGGTGCCAGTGGAAAGGCCTATGCTAGCCTGCTGGAGCCAGAGGCCAGCGGTTGCAGGAACAGGAAGGTGCTCCACTGGCCAGCAGGGGGTGGGTGGACAGGGGTGGGGAGGCATTACGAGGCAAAGTAAGGGCAGGGAAGGGGCAGATCAGGCCTGGGAAGGGGCCAGGAATGGCAGAAGTGTCTGCCATATTCTTTCCCCCTCTAGAACCTTTCCCCTCACATAGGGCAGCTCAGATTGTGCCAGCGATATTGCTGGCATGAATCCAAGTAGTCTATAACGGCTGCTGGAGCTTTACTTAAAGGGACAGATACTGGAGACCTCTAGCAGCCTCTAATAATGTGCTGGATTCAGTGGTGCTGCACCAGCCCCGTTGGATCGTAGCATGGGACTTTTGTTAGGACTGGGCTTTAACACCATTATGTTTCTCAACATTCTACAATCCACATTTAAAATGTTAAGAAATGGAAGGACTGCAACTTTAAAGCAAGGAGCAACCATTAAAGAATGCTTCTTATAAACAAAGGGTAGTAGATATTGGAAATCTTCTAAAGACCTGCACTCCTCACCTTATTCCTAGGTAGAGGTGGTGTTTTTTTCAGTGATAACAAAAACACATAACACAACTTTCTGCATTTCTCATTTTTGTAAAAAGAACCAAAAAAAAAAACACCACCCCAAAATCTGTGAAAAAATAAAACCATTCTTTAACACATGTATTCTACTATGCATGCGGCTACATCTGCTGACACTATACCACCAAAATAGCCTACCTGGTACACTATTAAAGCAATTATAATTCACAAAAATGCACCCATAGAATAAAAACACATCACAGCTTTTTGTACTTTTCATTTTTGTCAAAAAACAAAATCCGTTAAAAAATAAAAGCATTTTGACCCACTTCTATGCATAGGGTATCTAGATAGAGAAAGAATAGAAAGCTGGCTCAGTTTGTAAACACCACCAAAGCACACAGGATAACAACTGTGTAAAATAGGCACGAAGAGCTCAGTGAAGGGAACCCTCAAAATTGGGTAATTAGGTAACATTCTAGCAGATGAGGTTCAGTGCAAGATGGGGAAAAATGGGGAAAAATATAACGATGCACAAGCTCATGGGCTGGCTGCAACAACATAGGAAAGAGATCAGAACAGAAGGCTAGTGAGGTAATCAACTCTAGTGTATTGCAGAAATATAAAAGATGAATTACTGTAAAAATAGATTAAATAAATTCATGGAGGGTAGGCTCATCACTATACACCAATTGTTCTCAAACTTTTTAGTTCTTGGATTCACTTTTTAAAATGACAATCTGTCCAGGACCCTTCAGAAGTGATGTCATGGCTGGAAGTGCCGTCACTGTGACACAACAGCCTGCTGCTTTCCTGAGAATGCAGCAATAAGTTGGGTTATTCTCAGCCATTTTCCAATAGCAAAGTAAATCAGAAAGAAAAAGGCCTATTTACAACCTTGACACAAGCAAAGTAGCCAGCATCCTATTGTCCTATATTTTCACTATGGCTGCTCTAGGTGCTTCGCAACCCACGGAAAAATGGCTTGTAACCCACAATTTGAGAACTGCTGCTCTATTCCTTTTCAGGTCTCTTTCAAAAGATGTCAGCTTTTGGGAGAGACCCAGGAACAAATTATAGAAGTCCTTTGAGTTTCAGAAGGCACAGGTCTTGTCTTTCCAACACTGACACTCAGATGCACTAAGCAGAAAAACACGAAGCACAGACACAATACAGCAACTTTCCTAGATCGTCTGTCACCAGTACTCTTAATTTGTTTCCTTTCAAAAACACTCATCGCCATTTAAATCCAATACACAAAAAGGTGCCACAAAAAGAAATTGCTGGCAAGCCTACAGTTTGTCATAAAATATGACTATTTCTACTGATGGGATTCGATTAGCACCTTGATTATTAGTGTGGCTCATTCAAAGTATACCTTCTTTGAGGACACCATGTTTGAAAAATTAAAAAAAAATTTTTTTAGAAGAGAGCCATTCAGACATCCTCAGGCAAGTCATGTATATTGTGCTGCTGAACTAATCCGGGTTTAATTACAGAACCTCTTAAGTGAGTTTCATATCATATTTCTCTCAATTTTTATGGTTGTGGAATGTACAATGACAGGAATTCAGAGCTTCTCTTCTCTCTCACCAGCTAACTTCTTAAAAACCTTTACAAAAAATTTTTTTCAGCCAACTGCATTTTTCACAAACTTGGCTTCTTATAGTGTTTTTAAGAACTGACAGAGGATTGAATGGCTTCTCAGTTTCTTTCAGTTCTTACAAATTATGTGGCCGCATTCACATGGACCATTACTTCGGTTTAATGACTCTTGTGTTCTTGTCCAAAATCATTAACCAGCAGCAAAATGAGAAATAAAACACCTGCATTTACAGAAATATTTACAATACATCTACTAGACAATACAATTGCATGGTTTTACCTTGAAAAGCAGGCTAGCAGTGCTTGCTGGGGCTGATGGGAACAAGATGGAGAATGTTCAGGAATATTGAGTCTGTGGACATAGCATAGCCAATGTTACTGACATTCCTCTCTGCTCAGTTTAAAATATCTGTCCTGTTAAAGAAGACCGAAATCCGAGAGCAAAGAACTCTGTCAAGTCACAACATGGTCAATAACAAACCATTTAAGACCTCAAGGCAAGGAACAAAGGAAAAGGGTACCAGCAGCAGACAACCTAGCAGACATGAAAAACAAACTAATGCTACCTGTGGAGAAGTGCAAATTGCAAATATCACTTCTGAAAACTCCAAGTGATAGTTTGCTTACACCAGGTTGGAGCAAGGAAAGTGATTAAATATGCACATTAATTGTCAGCCCAATCCTATGGTCAGGAGCCCCAAAATGGCGACCGCTGAATCCTAAGGCCACCAAGGCAGTGATGTCATGCACTCACTACGCACCACTACGTGAGTACCGGTTCCCAGAAGTTGAGCTGGCCCCACCCACTTGATGCTGGCCCCGTAGGCTGGTTAGCTCAGCAGCTGCGCATGCGTCCTGCACGCCCGCAGCCATTGCCTGCACTTTCTGTGAGGAGGCAGGCAGGCAGGCAGCGTGGTGGTGGCGGCAGCAGCGGCAGCAGTGGAGAGAGAGGACCGGAGGCGGCGGCAGCAGCAGCAGCAAGGGAGACCCGGGAATAAGGCAGCAAGCGTGAGAAGGTAGGCTGCCTGGGGCTCCCGCTCCCTCCCGCCGCGCAGATCCAGCGTCCTGGTTCCTCCTGCAGCCTCCCCCCAGCCCCCACGCGGTCTTTTTTGGTTGCCCATTTCCCCTCCTGCTCCTCGCCGGCTCCTTGCATTTAACATTAAAGTTAAATGGCTCCCTGTCCCAAAAGGGCTCCCAATCTAGTACAGTCTAGCCTGCTATTTAACTGGGAACAGTTGAAGCAAAATATGTATATACACATCTCTAGAAAGCAAAGCAATAGAAGTTAAATCAACACTAACCACAAGCTAAAGTTATTACAAACATGATCACATCCATGGCAACAATCATGACATCACTTCTGGCTATGACCTCACTTCCTGCTACGACATCACTTCCAGCTATGACCTCACTTCCTGCCACAACATCACTTCCGGCTTATGACGTCACTTCCAATGGGCGGACCCCGACAAGTGCCTATCAAAAGTGAATACCTGTTCCTAAATCATTTGGATGACACCACTGCACCAAGGCCACTGCTGTGTGTGTGTGGGGGTGTCTCCTCAAGATAAGGGAGCAGCGCCTATGGGTCTCCTCAGCTCTGTGCCTCCTAATGAGTGGGTGCAAAGGAGACCCTTGTCAGGCTGGCCAGCTTACACGGGGGGTTATGATTCAGTGGCAGAGGCTGTTGCTATCCCTGCGCCCTTGTGGGCCCAATTCCTAAAAAAATTGTTCTGCTGTGTCAGCAGTACCTTCAGGATATGAAAATAGTAATCTGGACCTTGGTAAGTTTCTTGTCCTGTCATTCAGTGTTTAAACTGAACTATACTACAAGTTATACTATACTACAAGCAAGTCTTGCCAATGTTGGCATATTTCTTAGAGAGGGTCCATGGGAGGAGGAAACCACTAAGTCTTTGCGGGGGCAGGGCTGTGGCAGCAACATGATCCCCAGTATTGCGCTGCTACTGGGGATGGGAGAGGTTTTCGTCATGAAACCACAAGTGCCCATGTTTTCTTTTTTTAAAAAATGTTTGGAAGCAAGGGGAGCCATGCAGAGGGCTCCCAAGCCCCCCCCCCCCCCGGGACTCCAGCCCTGGAGGTTGATAAATGTAAAAAAACAACAAAACATCCCCAACAGCCGCGAGATCCCCAACAGCAGGGGATCACATTGCTGCCTTCCCCCCTCCCTGCCCTTTAAAGGGGAAGGAGAAGTACTTCCTTGGTTGGGTGGGTCACAAACCACTACTTTGGGAACCACTGTCTTAGAGGCTGGATCTAAAGAGGCATGTGACTACTATTCTGGAGCACAGAGACATGTGACTACTATGCTGCAAGTTTCTTTCTAGAGGGTATCATATTGGAGTGAATACAAATACATGTTTACCCCGCTCCCCTAGTTTAGGGGAGTTTATCTTCCTAGTTTAGAGAGTTGAAAATGAACTGCAATTTCCCAGGAGATATTCGGACAACGGAACTGCTTGTGGGCCATATGTCGCTGCCCTAAGCATGTACCCCATATTCTCTATCAGCCATATGATAAGGCGTAGAGAAGCCAGCAGTGGGAGGCATCAATCACTATAGTGATGTATGTAGAGACAAACAACAGAAGGGTCCAATCAGCAGAGGAGGTAGATAGAACTGCATTATGGTCTCCTATCGGACTTGTGGCCACCTGTTGAATACCCATTCTTTTATATCATTTCTCTTCAGTTTCTGAACTAAAAAAACATTACTGCACTAATGCATGGTGGTAAATGCTGAAACATTCAACAGCTGTTCTCTTGTTATGGCCATGACTTTACAGGCAGTAGCTTTAAAAAGCCACAGGGTAACAAACTCTATTTGCCAGACAGCTCTTTGATGAAGATGAGAAAAAGGCAAAGACAGGTGTCTGTTGTTATATTTGGACAACAGATAAAGCATGTACTGGTATTTGCCAGAGGAAATTTATTTTCTTCTTCCCTTCTGGCCTTCCCTGTAACATGTCATTTAGAATAATATGCAATGCAGCTGGCTTCTGCATTACATGTCAATTTATGGCCTTCAACTATGCTACAGATAAGTGAAACTATGGAAAAACAAAGTTGAGACCAGAACTCAGTAGTTTCAGCCTAAACTACTTTTTATTTTCCTTATGTGTAAACCAGAAAACATACATGCATACATCATGCATTTTGATTTCATGCTTTTTTCAATGTCATGCATGAAATTAATGAAGTGGATGTGGGACTACATGAAACATTTCTTCTATATAATTCTTGTTCCAGGGGTCTGAAAATCCCGCTAGACTGAAAAGTCCCGCTAGACTGAAAACACATGGACTAGAAGTTATGGGAACTGAGAAGTCATTTGAACACCTATTTTTGCTTGGGTAAAAACAGATACAGTATGTGACAGGGTTAGGTATGTGAGTATTTGCAAATATGGACCAAACAGCCTGTGATGCAAATGTTTTCCTTACACTGTGGGAAAGATTATTAACTAGCAAGCCTTACAAGCTGGATGGCATGGTACATAGGAACACTTACCTCAGATACTCAGCTGTAAGATGATAAACTTTTACCAATAAATAAGCTACAATTTGCCTCCTCGCCTTATCTTAGATTTATTCAGTTCAGGAGTGTCAGCTGCCTGTTGATTGCCTGCAAAGTGCCTGTGGACCATCATTTATGCTTGCAGAGAGTTTCCAAGCTTTAAATTACACTCAGAGCTGTCCGTTTATATTGGTCAGAGCTAGGCAGCTAACTCTTCTGAGTATGCTATTAACGCCTTAACTCCCAACCCTTTCTGAACTTGCTAAGCTGTGGTGTGTGGTTTTTTTCTGCAGTATAAAGACATGTTATTGTTTTTCTTGGAATCTGAATGATTTCACATCAATTCAATGTTATCTGTCTTGAGTCATCATTTGGGGGACATTTTACACTCCTCTTCACAAGCACCATTTCCCTCACTCTCCCTTGATGCAGTGATTGGCTCCAGACCTTCTCAGTGTAGGAGAAACAAGGGAGGCCAAATTTATAGTCAGACTATCATTTTAACCCTCAGACTAGGTTTTAACCCCCGGATCATTCCATGCCAAATCTTCACACTGACCTCCTTAGACTTTTATTAAATTTGGGGTACTTATTTGTCCTATTGTATAATGCAAAAATACCAATTTTTAGCAGCTTGTGTTTATTTTTTGAAATTTGATAGCTAAGTAAATTTTCAAAATTTTATCAAAAAATGGCATGGTGGTTGCAATTTTCTGGCTATAGAAAGTTACAGCATCTAAATGTGCATGAGTCAAAACAGGCTGAGAAAAATAATACACATGGAAACAACAGGCATAAATACTGTACAAGAATTGCTATAATTAAAAAAAATTAAGTTCAACTTGAAAATTCTATTTTTTCCTTATCATACGTATTTTTATATGGTTAGGCACAGGTATGAAATAATTTTGAGATTTTTTCAAAATTTTAAAAATGTTCTGAGAAAATTGATTTTTAAATTTTAAATTGAATTCTTTAAAAATTAAAGAATTATTAAACCCATTGGGATTCATATGAAAGTTCACAAAAATAGCTTTAAAATGAGACCACTCCCAACTCTATCTCAACCAGTGTCCAATACAGCTTCTTAAAGTATTACTAGCATGCCATTTTTTGATAAAATTTTGAAAATTTAGACTTAAATATTATTTCTGTCAATTTAAAAATAAAAAATGCATTTCTTCAATTATATAGGATCTTTTAGGTATGACAAGTTTCATCAAAATCTAAAAATGTGACGTAAACAATATTAATAAGTGTGATGATCTGATAAGGAATGACCCTCCCCCTCAACTTATATGAGGGTCATAGCAAATTCCATGATCTTTGGCTCAAAACCTGCCTTTGATGTATCTGTGGAGACTTATACTTGAGTATCCGCGGGTAAGTGTTGTCCTAACTGACAAATGAGTGTTATCCCAGTTTCAATAACCGTGCAAGTAATGCTTAATTACCACAGAAGAGAAATACTGTGCTAATTTCTATCTTGGCATTCACTTTTTGTATAATCTCGCCTGGACCAGACACTGTAGAAACACTGCAAAACTTGCTGGCGCAATGGTGCAGAACGTTGTATGCTTCCATTTTACCAGAGGGGGCGTATATGTCCCAGCTTCCCTGAAAGTCTTCAATGCCAAAATTGTTCCTCAGATCCTATATGGTGCCCCAATTTGGATTATGGTAATGAATCACTCCTTTGAACAAATTCAGTCAACTTTGCTAAAGAAAATTCTGGGTCTACCCAGATGTGTCACCAATGCTTTCTTATGTCTAGAGATGGGGCAACCACTAATTGAAACTAGAGCCTGGCTGAGAACTTTTAAATTCTGGCTAAGAGTCCATTATAAGCCTAGCCAGAACAGCCTTTTACATATCCTTTTAAAGGACTCAACAGCTCCTGTGGGTTCATCTGAGGTTTTACATAAGATTAGAACTGGCATTGATGTGGAGGTGCTGGGCTCACTGCCCTTCATGGCAGCTTTTCAACTAGTCAAAAAGAGATTCCTGGATATCCAGGCTCAACAACTCTACAGTGCAGCAAGCAAGGTTTGATCCCCACTGAGCCTTCACATTTTTACCAAAGCCGGCGACTGTCCATCATACGTAACCTTGCTAAAGTGCCCCCAAGAACACTGAGCCTTTTCTTTGGCCAGGTGCAATGTATTTCCATCAGCCGTGCTATATGGAAGATTCAGCAAGACCTCCTACAGTGAACGTTACTGCAGTTGTGAGTCAGGCTCAGTTGAGTCTCTTTCACATATGGTCTTATATTGCCCACTCCACCAAACATTACAAAATCAACACCTATCTCCTTTTCTGACTAGATGGGCTTATTGCCCAGATGTCATCCGGCTGAGGCATTTATCGTCTTAAGCAGACCCAACTATCACTGAAGCTATGGGGACCTTCTTAAAACACTTAATGAGACATCGTGGGCCCTCTTAGGGCAGCAACGAGGAGCTCATTTGTCATCTCAACCAATTTCTTGTTTGATGGTATGTTCTTGCTTTTACATTTCTTGTTTGTTAGTTTGTCTATTTGTTGGTTTGTGTGAACTTTTGTTTGTGTTTGCGTGATCATGCCAATAAAAGTTTCTGATTCTTTTTAATAATGGGATGAAACAAACAAGTTCATATATGAAGCCTAAAAACTGCTAAAGAAAGTTATTCTTCACATAACACACCTTCTTAGGAGTTACCCCTACCCCACCCTGGAAACTGTAACCAAAGTTACCAACAGAGCTTTGGGCTCAAACACAGAAACCAATTAATAGAGGAATAGTCAATTGGACTAAAATATTGGGACTGCTCTATCATTCCACATTCCTTTTCATCTCCAGTCCCCTTTCTTCTTATATTTTGTCTTTTTAAGTTATAGAATGCACTGGATTAGACACAGATTGGCCAGCCTCGCTAATCCAATGCAGTATAGGATTGCGCCCTCAGTCTTATACTATATCTCTGATCCGCATCCCTACATCCAGAAATTATTCCCTGTTTTAGTTGCACCTTGCAGTATATGTGCTGTCCAAGGGGTGACAAAGTTCACAGTGTGTCAACATAGTTTCTGTATTTTTGCCATAAATAAGAACTGCATCCAACAAATTTGTTAAAGTGAGGTGTGCAATGTTCCCATCCCATATTTTAAATATTGGCTTATTCTGGAGGAGATTCCTGAACAGATATTATCTACAGGCTTTAAATTCAGTCATTCTGGAGGAGATTTCTGAACAGATATTATCTACAGGCTTTAAATTTTCACCATTATACTGTATATAAATATAAAACTGTGGTCTTTTCATAACTAAACACAAAATCAATTCCTTAAAAAGATATGACAGAATAGTAGAGAACAACGAAGGCAATGAAAAACACAAATCTTATGAACACAATTGTTCAGAGAATTGTTTCAGAGAACAATTTTTACCAACAAACTATTCAAATTGTATAAGAACTTGCACCACAGGCTTTTAGTTTAGTATCTAAACTAAGATATCTCCACACCATGTTAGCAATGTTTAAATTTAAATGTTTCTACTCACTATATAGCTTTTAATAAAATACTAAAGGTTGAAGGGTGGGGAGGGAGAAAGAATGATGCTATTATTGAGCTGTTCCATAAAGAACCTCCTGCTAATACTCTTTCAGCACATCCCTACATGTACCTAATCTGAACATAAAAGGGTGGGATTAAAACTGCCAAGATTAAACCCTGCCTGCAGTTTCAAACTTCAGGGCTTGGTGGTTTAAATCCTTGGTTACTTGCTTTCTGTATAATGTGAAATTCTGAGACCCACTCCACTCCAAGTCACAAACAAGATCATACAAATCTTCCATGGCACTTATCCGCAGGGCTGAAACTTAAATCAGAACATCAGCCTTTAATTATTAAATGAATGAATAAGTATTTATTTATTTATCCATCCATCCAAGTTTCTAGTCCTTGTAAATGCAGAGAGAAATGAGAAGAGAGACAGGTAAATTTTCTCTGGAAGCCACAGGAGAGCTTCAGACAGGGATTCCAGTGACAATGGGGTGATTTTTCACACAATCCACATGTTCAACAGTTCACAGCATCAGGTTGGACAGCAATCTCTGGGAAGTACCAATTCTGTATCTTGCACTGGAACATACATTCCAAAGCTGGCTTGCACACCAAGGCAGGTGTACTGATGCACTATTGTTAATGATGGATTGGGAAAAAGGAGGGGAGATCATGTTGAAGAGAAAAGGGAAAGAGCATGCAAGTCTGATCATGGTCTCTTAACTACAGGTAGCTGCAATCCTATGCACACTGACACAGGAGTACGTCTTACTGAACTCAAAAAGTTTCTGAGAAGATATACATAGGATTGTGCTTTGAGTCTGCACTGAGCTGAAGTAGTTTCATTGGTGCTTACACATAATATCAAAAATAGATGAATACAGACACAAATTCTTATTTATTAAAAGGATTTATATCCCACCTTACCCATCCGAAGCAAATGACCAAGGCAGCTTACAGAACTACATAATAAAAGTACATTTTGTACTTTTATAAAAGTACACAACAATAATTAAAAATATAAGCATTAAAACAATTTTAACATCACACACACCATTTAAAACCCTACATATCTCATCAGGCCTTTGGTGAGGAAACAGATTTTCCAGGGAGCAGTCAAGCTACAGCACTATTCCAGAGGCCCAGAGGGCAAACATCCAACCATCATCCAAAAGCCAAACTAAATAGGCATGTGTTGAGCCCTTTCCAAAAAGCCATGATGGAGGGGGTAGTTCTTAATTCCTAATTAGGGAATTCCATATTTGTGGTGCCACTACAGAGAAGGCTCGCCCCTGAGCTGCCATCCCTCCAACTTATGATAGAGGCAGCATTTGAAGGAAATGATCTAAGACAGTATTTCTCAAATTGTGGGTTGCGACTGATGTCAGGTGAGTTGTGGAAAGCTGGGAGTAACCATCTTGGAACCTGAAGACCTTACTTTTACTATATTCCTTTTGTGAGTGTTAACAGTTTGAATTGTCAAGTGAGGTTTTTCTAAAATTTTGTTTTTAGTTCAGTGGTTTTTCATAATATTTTGTTCTAATTTTGCTTTCTGTCAGGGATGTTTCATGGTTGTACAATTGCTGCAATCCAAGAACGCCAGTTTGCATTCCAGGAGTATCATTTAATTAAGTCACAATAACAGCACTTCCTGCTTGATGTCACTTCCTTGACACTGCTTCCAGGTTAATCACTTCTGGTGGGTCCCAAAAAGAGGGTCATTCTAAAAAGTGAGTCCAAGTACTAAAAGGGTTGAGAACCACTGACCTAACAGGCTAGAATGTATGGAAGAAGGCAGTCCTTTAGGTAACTTGGACCAAAGCCAAGAAAGGCCTTAAAAGGTCAATACCATCATCTAAGTGAGACCAGAACTGCATGAACAGCCAGTGTAGCTGCTGAAGCAGTGGTCCAAATTGAGAATCGTCTAGCTCCTGTAACCACCTGGGCAACTGCATTTTCCACTAATTTCAGATTCTGAACTGACCTTGAGTAAAGGATGCCCAAGTCTACAGAGTCAGTTCCATTATTGCAATAGTATAGTCAAACACATGTTTTTCTCCCCTTGAAATCAATGGGACCTGAAAGTATTTAATTTTAACCTCTCATATCAGATTTAATGTTTTTTCCATTTTATCACAAATTATGGCAGCCAACACACATATGCACACGCATGCACACACTTGACTATTCATTGTTTGCTATTATGTTTATTAAGCTTACTATAGTGCTGATGATTTAATAGCACTTTCTCCCCAGAGATTTCAAGTTATTTTTCTGGCAGTCAAATACCATCAAATTCGTGCACAAAAACTAAAAGGACTAGAAGATTAAAAGTAATTAGTATAATTTTACCTACTGAAAGCAAAAGTACTGAAAGGAGATGAAGAAATGATTCAAGGTTCAATAACTCTCTCTTTACATTAGCATACTGAATGTTATGCAAGAAACACAGAAGAACTGCAGAATAAAGATATTCACAAAGAAGCACACAGAAGAAAGACATCAGTACTCACAACTCCTTCAAGGGTCACAACACAAAAGAGGACAGCACTTTCCTTGCATTGTATATACCATGCAGTGGTTCTTATTATATTAAAAAAAAGGTAAAAGGTTTCCCCATGACCAAATGGTCTAGTCCTGACTGACTGTAGAGGGCGGTGCTCATCTCCATTTCAAAGCCTGTAGAGCTGGCCTTTTGTCCAAGGACAAGCTTCCGTGGTCATGTGGCTGGCATGACTATACGCCGTAGCACACGGAACGCCGTTACCTTCCCACCAAAGTGGTACCTATTTATCTACTTGCATTTAGGTGCTTTTGAACTGCTAGGTTGGCAGGAGCTGGGACAAGCAATGGGAGCTCACTCTGTCATGCAGTCTTGAACTCCCAACCTTCCAGTCAGAAAGCCCAGCAGCAGCGGTTTAGTCATGTTAATGTTTGCTAAAAATGTCATGGACTTGTACAAGGATTATTGCAATCCCATAAAAGACTATATCTGTGTGCTTTTGGTTCATATGGTAGTATAGTTAGTTCTCATTATCTGCTAGGGTTAGATTCCTTTTTAAAATAACAATCGGTTGAGGACCTACCAAAAGTGATGCCATGGCCACAAGTGCCGTCATTGTGATGCCAGAATCTGCTGCTTTTTTGAGAATGCAGCAATAAATTGGGTTACTTCTCAGTCATATTTCAATAGCAAAGTGAATCAGAAAGAAAAAAGCCTATTGACAACTTTGACAGAAGCAAAACAACCACACATCTCTCCACCTTTCCAGAATCCCATCTTCTCATATTTTCAATATGGCTGCTCTGGGAGCTTCACAACCCACCTGAAATCAGCTCATGACCAGTGGTGGGATTCAAATAAATTAACAACCGGTTCTATGACATCATAGCCAGAGCCAAAAAACCCCGAAGCCAGCCGAGATAAGCGAGTAGGCGGGGCCCAGCCATTTAACAACTGGTTCTATAGAACCTGGGCAAACCCCCTGAATCCCACCACTGCTCATGACCCATTGATGGGTCTGACCCAGTTTGGGAAGCACTGCTCTAGGGGATAGTGAATTTGCAGATAATAAACCACTGATGATCCCAACGAACCGAACAATCCTATGGGGTTAGGTGCAAGGGGTACCCTAGGGGTGAAGGGATACCTTACCTGTCATCAGCAGAATCTAGGAAAGAACCCTCAGGAAGCCAGCAGACTGTAGCAGGAAGTGCCAAAATATCTCTGAATGCTGCAGAGGCCTTCTGGAGGCTGCAGAGACATTCACAATGGCACCTGGAACCAGAAGCTTCTGCCGGCCATTTTAAAGGTGCCTATGTGTGCCATTTTGAAGGTCCCTGCAGCCTTCAGAAGGTCTCTGTATAGGAGATAATGAAAACAGAAGTAACAAGAACAGAGATAATGAGAGGTAGGTAGCAATTCTGCCCCTTGCATATAAGCAAATTTACAGATAGTAAATTCACATATAAAGAGAACTGACTGTATCTCCACATGGATGTAACCATGTTAGAACCTAAGGGCAAGTTAAAACCTAATATTTAGGAAATATTAACCAAAAGCCTGCATATCTGAAACAGTCCTAAGTGCCTACTCTGGTAGTGTATTCTAGAATGAACATGAAACCCATCCGCTTGCTATAAGTATTTTTTTCTATAGATAAACCTTCTAGTCACAGCCTGTCAAAGATGACAACAATAAACAATAAACTATTTTCTGTGCCTCTTTCCATCTTTTTGGTAGATACCACTTGGTTTGAAAATGAAAACAATGCTTTTTGGAGTCGTGAATGCTGCAACTTTAAAACAGGCTTTCTGATAATGAATAAAAACCACCATTTGCTTCATGGTTTAGCATAAAAACAGCACCCTCTACTGCACAGTTAAAGAGCAGCAGTGCCAAACAATGGCATTGTTTAGCATTAGGAACACGGGTGTTGCTCTACACAAAGTTAGTCTCCTAGTCCACCTAGTTAAGTATTATTTATGCTTACTTGACAGTGCCTCTCTAGGGTTTCAGACAAAAAAATTTATCTGCTCTACCAGGGAACATGCGAAGCCACTGAGCTATGGTCTGTCTTAATTAACACTGCAGCAAAAGCTGTTTTGGTACCTTTTATTCTTTCTCTAATACTGCAGTCCTTCACCTGCCTGCTTAGAAGTAAACACAAGTAATCTGGGAGCAAGTTAATTAGTTTAATGAAAAGTAGGAAAAGTACAAATTGGAATAATAGAATATACAAACATGTTTAGCACCAGCCTAAAAACACCATCCCTTTCTCTTCCCTCTCTTACTGCACGATTCTATGTATACCTACTCAAAATAAGGCCCATTGAATGTATGTATAGGATTGCAGCCTTAGGCCCAATCCATACAGCTATTCTGATAGCAACTATAACAACTGCTGATCACAAAAAACCCTTAGAACATTACTGTAATGTTACTGTAACATTACTCTAATATAAGTAATACTAAACTTTAGTATTACTGCAGTGTGTGGAACTATAAAATAAAAATGCTCTGTACTGTGTAGCAAAAAAGTCTAGATGGGTCATTCATCTCCCAGCAAGGCTATTCTTATGTTAAATATCCAGCAGAGTGGTGGTAAAGGTCCAGTCACATGAAACCCTTTACTGTTGTACAGAAGCACATGAATTAATCCACAAACAGTTGTCCTCAATGTTTCTCTTGCAAGCCCGATACAGAACATACCCTTTAAGAACTCACTCATTGCAGTCAAAACTTGAGATGCAAATCTATGATAGTACCAAGGGAAACGCAGCCTATCCATAATAAAAACTTCCAATGCATACACAACTTGAAAAAGTGAATGGCAGACAGAAGGAACAAAGAATATGAAGAGGATTTGATTGTCAGACAGATCCAGGGAGGTCTGCTAACATCGAAACACAAATATTTAATCTGATTCTGAAATCTTATCTGCTGCCTTTAAGAAGATTAACAGATATTCTCTTGCTGCAGACTATGAATTCTGACTGCTTAACAAAGTGGAAGCATTTCTGAAGATACAGGACCCGTGTGTCTTGTAAGATAGATTTTACTCAAAAGCAATTGTACTAATGCAAACAAAGAGTCAAGCATGGTGAAGAATCTAGAGACTAGGCCAACCAATCAACCAGGTGATCTGAAAATGCACCCTGATTTCATATAATATACATTTAAGCTTGGTTAATGTGAATCAAGTCTGAAACAGAAAAGTATACAAAATGTGGGTTCCTCTACAATTAAGTTTTTGACCATATATAGCTAAACAGGATGGGCAGCCGCTTTGATTTTCTGACTTTAAAAGTAACAGACAAGCAAATGTACAGTATATTGTGAGGCAATCCTAAACTGAAAATAGAGAGAGAAAATAAAGACAGAAGCCATCAGTATGCTAAACTACCGCATTCCTGAATGAATGAGACTTTACCCTGTATACCTCACAAAGCGGGGAAAGATACTTTCTCCCAACCCAGTGTGAGAACAAAAACAGGCGCTCTGCCAGACTGCTATACAGTATCAGCTACGTCCCACTGAACATCATCCATGTGGAGGTTTGGGCCAGAAAATCCATTAATTTGCAAAAACATTAGGCGTGCCCCTAGCTCTTCACAACATCCCTCATATAGCCACAAGGGCTTTGTCTAGACTAGGATTTACTGTTGCATTAGCTTATCCTACCATCTCTTTCAATCAATGCATGTATAGTGAAAGAGAGATACTTGTTATTTTCCGCACTAGACTTTTTGACTGTGACTTTAGCAATCTACCTAACCTAGCACATTTATTTATATATCCACGCAATATTTACAGTAAAAGTGACATAAATAGTGGCTTGGTTCGATGTTCCGTAACAGAAATACAGTTGCTGATGAGATCTGATGCACAACGCACAAATGGCTCTTTCATCACAACTTTAGTGGCAACACTCGCACAGCAGCAGCAATTGCACCAGAGGCACCTCCTGTCCCATGTGCCTCAACCAGCTGTGACATGCAAGATGCTTATGTACTCTATTGGGCCTTCACAATAGAACATGACATGGCTAAAAACACTATCCTGACATGAGATTCTGAGGTAATCAGAGCAGCACTGGAACTTCCATACTTGCATGGAGGTCTTTTGAACAGAAATGATGATAGAACTGCAACTAAAAAGCACTTTTTGCAACTAACAAGCCTGTCCCAATTGGGCCACATGTTAATGCACAAGAACATAGAACTAGCTTCAGAGGCTTGTTAAGTTGCATTAGGAGTTTTTAATTATCTGACACACATTATGTCTGTACAATACTTTGGAAATTAATACCCACCTATATTTCCATAGATATCTTAGTAATAAGCTACAAACAAAACTCTGCAAATTTGTTGAGAAATCGCTTTGTCATCTTTTGCCAACTTTTTGACTTTTCATAGTCTGCTGCCTTCTAATTACATATAACAATCCTGTTCCTTTCTTGTAAAAGAAAATCCTATTTTAAAATACTTTCTCTAAACTACTTCTTGAGTTCTCACACAATCTTTAAAAGTGTGAAAAATCCTAAGTCATTTTGGGGTCTGTATGTTCACCAAAACTGCCTCCAATTTGCTGTTAACTTCCAAAAAGGCATTTTAATTTTTTTTCTTACCGAAACATACATTAAGAGCAAAAGTAGATAAGCATTTTAAAAGACTTATTCTTTAAACAAATATTTATTTTTAAAGAAACGTTCATAACACAATCCAATGTTGCGCTTGGGCTGGAACAAGTCTCCTGTGCAGGCAGAGGAATATTGCAAACACACTGTAAAGTGTATTTGCAACGAATTAGGAGGTGGGGAGAACAGCACGTGTACGTGCGCTGGCTTCCATGCGCTGTTCCTTGAGCCTGCAGCACCCAGGTAAGGCCTGCCTAGGGAGACTGGTGGGGGGGGGGAAGGATGGGGGAAGACTCGAGTTGGGAGAGGCGGGGGACGATGGGTCCGTTGACAGACCAGCCTGGGGAAGGGTGTGGGACCAGCCTCTGGCCAGTTAGGCTAAATCCTAACCCCTGGTCCTAGCCTGATCAGCCCTATACAGGCTACTCTGAGTCGCACCAGCGATTTTGCTGGTGCAGCTCCAAGTAACCTATTGGAACTGCTGGGTCATTAGTTGGTGTAAGGGAATAGATTCCCCTTACTCTGAGTTGTGCCACATGCTGCTCCAAGCCCGTGCTGGATACGGGACAGATTGGCTGGCCTCCCTATTTCAGCATGGGGTTAGGATTCTGCTATTAAAGAGTTGTTTACTAAGTTTATAATAGAGCTGGTTTAATAGTTTTCTTTTGTTGATGCTGTCTCCTAATTTTAGAAGCTCTTAGCAAATTTGTAGAGTTGAAGAAAATCCAGTAAATCTATACCTTAAACAACCATTCTGACTGGATGTACGAACTGAGTTTTTAGGAGTATTACATCACAAGAAAGTTATGAAAGAAAGCCTAGGTATAAGCAAGGTTATCCGTGCTAACTGGGTGAAGAGGCACCTTTTAGAATGATCAATCAATCAATCAAGGTACTTATATACCTTATATACCTGAGAATGATATCCTCTTATATTTCAACAAAGAGAGAGAACCTAAGAATAGCATGTTTTCAAGTGGCCTGTTGCTGGTGTCTTGTTTTTCTTTTTTTAAAAAAGTATTGTGAGACTTTGGGGACAGAGAACCATTTATTCTTCTATATCAACTGCTCTATGAATGACTTCTGTTGAAAAGTGAGATATAAATATTCTTAATAATCATTGTTTTTTTAAAAAGCAAGTTTCACCTGATTTGAGTAGCCTTGTGTTTTGGCATCATCTTTTCTCTCCCCCCCCCTCTCTCTATAAAATCACTTTCTGACTGATATTTCTTAGAACAAAAAAAAAATTTAATGTCCGTTACATGGCCCATTCACTTTAAAACAAAAAACTACAGTTTCCATCTTTCAATGGCACAATACATATACACACAGCCTCTCCCCAGTCAGCCCCCACTTTTTTGAAGATGTTTCAGTTTATTTTTTGCAGATTTTTTTAATGAAAAAAAGTGGAGAAAGCCGTGTTATGCATTTTTATTTTGCTATTCCCCCCCAAAAAACCCCACACCTCTAATGATGGATAACTATAAAGGCAATGAACTGGACTTTGACTACCAATACAATGAACAAAATGACTCACAATCCCCCTGCCATTGCTGGCGCAAGCCTCTTGCGCAGTCTGAGCGCAGTTGCGCACATGCCATAAAGAATGTGCACACCAGCACTTCTGTCACGGCGCCAACACAGGCACCTGCATCATTGCCGCAGTGCTGGCACAAACCCCTGGTGTGTTGCTCCTTCGCTAGTTTGGCTGGTGCAGGGACGGTTCTGGGAGGAGGGAAGGTGGGAGGGAGGGCTCTTTCTGAGCATGCAAAATGCTCCACTTATATTTTCTTGATACAATCTTGATATTTGTATTTTCTTGATATCTTACAACCTATAAGGTTAATTATTCCCATATTGTAAGTGAGGAATGCAAGCTGAGAGCGAGAGAGAGCGAGAGCGAGAGAGCGAGCGAGAGAGAGAGAGAGAGAGACTTGCCTGAGGCCACTGAGAGAGGAGAAATATGATAGAGGCGAGATTCAAATCTGGGAGAGCCTGATAAGCACCTCAGTCTCTAAACCATGAGGCGACACTCATCAGCACTTTTCCCCTCTACAACTAAGCCAATTAAGGGCCCAATCATATCCAACTTTCCAGCCCTGATACAGCCAGGCCCTGCGCTGCACTCTGCAGTGAGGGGACAGTCACAGAGGCCTCCTCAAGGGGCTCCTCAGGACTACATTGGTGCAGGAAAGTTGGTTAGAATTGGGCCTGAAGCTGCTTTACACTGAATCAGAATAAGTACAGCCCAGTATTGTTCTGGACAGTTATATTCACTGAACATCCAGTATTGTTCACTCTGACTAGTAGTATCTTGGGCAAAGGATTTTTCTGTCCCTTTCACCACTTCACCTGGAGATGCCAACACTAAAACTGTGACTAACACATGTTCTCTGCTATTTCACTATGGGCTTTTCAGAAAATTCCAATACTAATTCTGATTTAAACTGAGATTTTGTACTTAATGGGACTGAATACTGCGAATGTTATTTAAGCGAAAGGGCTGTAGACAGACGGACCAACCTACCAAACAACTACAGTGTTTGACTGAAGAGGGTCTGATGACAAAGTTGTGATAGGTTTTAGGTAGTGAGAAAGGAAAAGGGGAAATCTATTCTGCTGGCGACAGATAAGGTACAAAGGCCTTCTTTGTAAAGGGAAAGAAGGAATGAGAGAATATGATCAGAGAAAGTGTTTGAAAGGAGACCTTGTAACTGGAAAGGGTTTAACCTAGCTGATGGTGTAACACTGGATTTTGTTGCTGCATTGAAGAAATTTAAGGGACAATTCACCATACATTATCAGAATGACTATACAATTTATCATACAATACATGTGGGAGTTTCACTAAATTTGATATAGTCTCTTGTCAACAGCTTTTTATAAAGAATTACATAGTTATAGTTTATTTCATAACACCTAGAAATTCATTACAATAGGGGCTAAAGGTCCATGAGAAGAGGTACGGGGGTAAATTATACCTGGGCCTATGGTTAAAAAAAAGGGGGGGGGGGTCTGGGAGTCAAAGTATGAGAGCTGGAAATTTCCCTGAATCTCAGAAAATGTTTGCATATATGGGGAGGGGGTGTATCTGTAGATCCAGTACCTGCAGTTTCATGTATCCACAGATGTGGATGCTTCTCCATGTATCCATTTCTTTAAGGGATTACTTATCCCAGACTTGCTTATACATGGTCCCTATGAGCTTAGAAGTTTAAAACAACCTTCAGGCTCCATCCCAGCAGTGTGGTCACTGAGATCCATAGTATCTGAAGTTTCTGGTATCTGTGGGAGGAGGGGCCCAGGATCCTATCCCCCACGCCAATATTGTGTGGACCAGAATTCACATTTTGTGTAAGCCTAGGTAGTTTTATATATAATATCATAATTCATAGAACTAATGATCCAATGATCCAATGAAATTAATAGAACTAGTTCTATACATGGGCAACAGGAATTTCCAGACACAAAAGCAGTGTTGAAGAAAGACAATCCATTTAGAAGTAACTTTAAAAGAAACAAAAGATGAAATGCAAGGATCAGAGATCAAATTAGAAATACATGATTCCCAGATGGAAGTTTATGAGATAGAGGAGTAGTAGACTCAAGTTAAGTCGCCCAACTTGATTTAATGGAAAAAAAGATAGAGAGATTTAGAGCCATGCCCATGTCAGGGCATACGAGTCAAAGAGTTTAGCAGAGTATATAAGGTTGGATTGGGAAGAACTGGAAGCAAACTGGTATAGAAGATACAAATTAAATAGAAAATGGAGGGTTAAAAATTTGGGGATGCAAGATGTACGGGGTAGATCTTGCAAGAAAAGGAGCAGGGTAAAGAGTATATGAGAATAGGCGAAAAAATTGGGGAAGGCTGTGTGGAATAATGAAAAGATTTTGAACTAAGGCAATAGAAATGTATATTAAATACTATTAAATTTATATTAAATGTAATTTTAAATAAAAAATTTTGTTTGCAGGATATATGTATACGGGATGTATGACTTACATAAATTAGCAAAAATATATTAAACAACTAGATGTCTGCAGTACAAAAACAAGGAGGTGATTCTTATGATGTGTTGGATGGGCATGAAAGCTAAAAAGTAAGGATCTTAGATAAATAGATGTAATTGACTCTAACAGCAAAGATATACAATAGATACTTAAGTTTAAGTCGACCTTACAGATAAGTCAAGGGCAAGTTTGTGCAAAAAAATCATGGAATTTTCCACGACTCTCAGATAAGTTGGCGGTAAAATTTGAGGGTTGGTGTCTGACTATAATTTTGTCTGATTTGGTGCTGATTTGTCTGGCAATGGTGCTTGTGAGAAGCTGTAGCTTGCCTTGGGGATGAATGGACGGACGGACGGACACACACACACACACACACACACACACACACACACACACACACACACCAGAATAATGACACAGTTAGCATTGAATTACTGTGGGGGGATTCGAACTCTAGAAAAAATACAGGTTATTACCTTGCATAAAACAGCATATCAACTTCAGGAAGAAGTAATCATTAGCACTGTAAAAAATTTCAAAATAACATGAAAAACAATGTTAAGCATCTCAAAAGACCTTGAAATTAAAGCCTTTAAGTTTATACTGTTTGCAGCAGTTTAAGATTTCAAGAGACTCTGCCGTATTGGGAGTTAATGGGTTGTGAACACCTAGCAGCAGAGCTAACAAATGTAAACAATGAGCTCTACTAGCACTGAAGACTGCAGATGCAAAAGCTTTGCAGACAATCAACAGGCAGCTGAAATTCCTGAGCTGCCCTGACCCTTGAATGACTCTGATAAGGCAAAGGAGGCAATGTACAGCTCATTTATTTGCAAAAATTTCTCATCTTATAGATGGTATCTATGGCAAACGTTTTGTTTTATTACAGGATGTGCAGAGATAGTACTGTCCATATAGAATAGAAAAAATTATAGAAAATTTTTTTCATAGAAGATTGGTCGATAAAAATAGTAGACAGTGAAAATTAGTAAATGTATGCGTTTATTTAAAAAAACAATAAATATTTTTGGAAATAATTAGAATTTTTTTATTTTCTGCACAGGAAGGAAAAAATAATATAATGAATGGTAAACACCAAATATGTTCACATATTTGAAGTAGAACTGATATAGGTAGAAGAGATTCAAAATGGAGAAGGTAAGAAAGGCCTTCAGAGAGCCAATTTGAAAGGCTGATTAGAAGGTCAGAGAGATATAAGTAATTAGGATATACTACTTTGCTTTTGCTGTAGCTCAGTGGTCCACAAATTGTGGGTCGGGACCCACCAGTGGGTCATGAGCCAATTTCAGATGGGTTGCAAAGCACCTAGGGCAGCCATATTGAAAAAATGGGAAGATGGGATGCTGGAAAGGGGGAAGGCTGTATGGTTATTTTGGTTTTTCGTATTCACTTTGCTAATGGAAAATGACTGAGAAATAACCCAACTTATTACCCACCCCTACTAACTGGGCAAGAGGCACTTTTTCAAAAGGTTTGAAAAATATTATATTTAGCAAGGATATATTTAGCAAGGATAGAGTAATTCTCCCTCTTCTCCCTTGCGCAGTGTTTCTTCTAGTGGCTGGTGGCGTTCTGCATTGTTTTAGATTGTGAGCTTTTTGGGGATTATTATTTCATTGTTATTATTATTTCCTGTAAACTGCTTTGTGTTGAAAAGTGGTATATAAATACTGTTGATTGATTGATTATTGCTGCATTCTCAGGAAAGCAGTAGGCTCTGGTGTCACAATGATGGCACTTCCGGCCATGACATCACTTCCTGTGGACCCTGAACAGATTAAAAAGTGTGTCCTAATGCTAAAAGGTTTTAGAACCACTGCTGTAGCTTATTAGATATGTACTTGTATACCTATTTGTGTTATTGTTCATTGATGTATTGTGGTGTTCGTCTGTTTTATTTAATAATTCAAAAATATATATTTAAAAGAGACAGAGCAATTAATTCACTGTGCCTACATACCATTCCCTCAACACAGACTAACTCTATTTCTGACTCTCAGCCAACATCAGCATCTTGCAAATTGCAACAAATCTCCCTTTGCCACAATACAATTCACCTCTCCTGTCCACAAGTATAAATTTTTCCTGGTTCAAGGCTCAGCACAACACTGTACTCTTGTCCACCTACCACTGTTCCCTTTAGATCAAGCCTTCACCTTAAGCTCTCTCTTTTGTTATTCCTTTCAACAACTTGACCACTGACTTGGTCTCAAACCTATCCTGAGTAACTTCTAACCTAGTATGTCAGCTCTGAGCATTATGAAATGCTTACTGTGCCTTGGGGTCACTGCTCAAGATAATTATAAAGCTATACCACTGTATTTATGTACATTTGTGTTTATGCATTTTGTTGTAGCTCTATCCCTGTTTCTGTCAAACCAACGTATGGTTTTGGTTCTTGATTCTAAATGCCTTAGAAAACTCAGAAAATTAATTAGTTGAGGGGGAGGGGAATGTATATAAAATATTATCCTGCTCATATTTCAGCTTTCATGAGTAACCACTTGACCTCAGAGAATCTAAGATGACAAATGACCAAAGGAAACCACTATACAAACTTGAAACTAAAACAGACAGAAGAGAGAACGAAAGGATGTAATATATGCCAAAAAGAAAACAGACCCAAAACAAAAACTTTATATCCAGCCAGTGAAGAATGTTTTTTTAAGAATTACTGGCTTTTACAATTCTCCAGTTCAACAATGTTTACACAGGAACGTTCATGAGAGAGGAAACTGTCAAATATCATTAGATTGGTAAAATTATATATCACTAGTTTATTGCAGTAACTCTATTTTTTTTCCAGACCTCTTGCCAACTTTTGGCTTTTAAGACATTGCTGCATCTTGTGAGACTCTATACTCTTATTAAAATATGTACTTTGGACAGAAATATCTGAACCATAAACTAAACAATGAGAAAAGGAGAGACAGACATGCAGCAAGATTTGTAGAGAAGAATTAAAAGAAGGGTGAAAAGTCCATTAATGAATGATCTCAAGTATTAGATATCTCACCACTCATTTTAAGAGAAGACTGAAATTTTATTTAGGGCGCAATCCTAACCAACTTTCCAATACTGACATAGCTGTGCCAAGGGCTGCATCCTCCAGTTGGGGGGCAGTCACCGAGGCTTCCTCAAGGTAAGGGAATATTTGTTCCCTTACCTTAGGGCTGCATTGCCCTTACCCTGGTGCTGGAAAGTTGGTTAGGTTTGCGCCCTAAATAATTTTAAAGGACATAGTTTCTGAACAATTATATGTATATCTGATTTGAAGATTACAATTGTATTGAAGGCATAATGATCCACTCACAAGGATCCTGTTCCTGCTCACAAGGAAGCAAGTGGAACCTGTCCACATGCAAGAAAGGTTGCATGGGCACTGCACAAGGGGAAGCCACATGAACACAAGAAGCTCCTTACACCAAGTCCTGTAAAGAAAAGCAGGTGCTGACTGTTGAGCAGCCCAGAACATTTTTACTTGGACTGGCCATGACTTTTCAGAGTCCTAGGCAGAAGTCGTTCTCAGTTATCTGAGATTCTTTTAGCTGAAGATGGCTGATGCTCAAACTGGAAATTTCAGCACAGGGCTGGCTGTAGTTGTTGTGGGGCCCGATGCTGAGCAACTTTGCAGATCCCCCACAACACCTGCTGTACTCTCACAACTTACCAGCACGGGCAGCAGCAGCAAGCCCAGGGCTAATGACAACCCATGCAAAGCATGGATTGGTAATGTATGACATCACTGTCACCTGCTTCTAAGGGGGGCAATTTTGGCCTATCGGACCCAGGGGCAGATGGGTAGGCCTCACAGGAGCTCCACTCTCCATGCTAGCCTCTGCATGGAGGCTTACCTCCATGCAAAGTGCCACTTGTGGCTGCAAGGAACCTGCCAGGCAGAGAGTGGCCCCCCAATGCAAGTGGTCTGATTGCACCAAATTGGCAAAATTAGGCTAAGGCCAGCCCGGCTTCAGCATGCAAAATATATGTACTGTATGTTTTATCTCTAGCTATGCCTAATTCAGGGCAGATGGAGAGTTGGCATAAAGATCAGAAGAATAAAAATATATTGCAGTAATGGGGAACAAATATAATTCTGTGAAACAACAATTTTTCCGTGAAACAAATGAAATTTCTCAAATTCTTTTAATATGCTTTAACTTAAAATTCAATGTTTCTTTACACTTTTTCATTGCAATTGTTTGCCATTTCTTTGTTTATACTGACCCCTGGTGGAACAAAGTAGTTCAGTTCAGTTCAATTTATTACGATCCAAGATCAGATAAAGGAACAAAGTAGTATAATGTTGCAATACTACCTTAAAGAAATTGTCATAACTTGAATGGTACCCTTCACCCTGGCAAAGATGGCCATAGCAGATGTAAGACATGGAAAATCACACATGATCCTCATGAGGGATTATTGGGCTTCGAATTGGCACTTTACATATCATTTAAAAAGCTAGATTTTGTTTTCACAAGTTAACTCTCAAATAAAATGGATTTTATTTCTGTTAATATGGAATGCCTTTAGCATGAAGGCATTGCTATAATAACCAGATTTCCCACTCACTTTCCAAGTAATGTCCAAAATGTATTAGAAGATGAAGAATTGACAGAAATATTTGCCTGAACATATATTCCTGTGTTCCATCTAGAGATGTCCTGAATCTATATACGCTGCTCAAAACAATAAAGGGAACACTTACACAACACATCCGAGATCTGAGTGAACGAAATATTCCTATTAAATACTTTGTTCCTGACATAGTTGAATGTGCTGACAACAAAATCACACAACAATCATCAATGGAAATCACGTTTATTAACCCATGGAGGTCTGGGCTTGGTGTCATACTCAAAATTGAAGTGGAAAAACACACTACAAGCTGATCCAACTTGGATGTAATGTCCATAAAGCAAGTCAAAACGAGGCTCAGTAGTGTGTGTGGCCTCCACGTGCCTGTATGACCTCCCTACAACGCCTGGGCATGCTCCTGATGAGGTGGCGGATAGTCTCCTGAGGGATCGCCTCCCAGACCTGGACTAAAGCATCCGCCAACTCCTGGACAGTCTGTGGTGCAACGTGGCGCCGGTGGATGGAGCGAGACATGATGTCCCAGATGTGCTCAATTGGATTCAGGTCTGGGGAACGGGCGGGCCAGTCCATAGCATCAATGCCTTCATCTTGCAGGAACTGCTGACACACTCCAGCCACATGAGGTCTAGCATTGTCTTGCATTAGGAGGAACCCAGGGCCAACCGCACCAGCATATGGTCTCACAAGGGGTCTGAGGATCTCATCTCGGTACCTAATGGCAGTCAGGCTACCTCTGGCGAGCACATGGAGGGCTGTGCGGCCCCCCAAAGAAATGCCACCCCACACCATGACTGACCCACTGCCAAACCGGTCATGCTGGAGGATGTTGCAGGCAGCAGAACGTTCTCCCTGGCATCTCCAGACTCTGTCACGTCTGTCACATGTGCTCAGTGTGAACCTGCTTTCATCTGTGAAGAGCACAGGGCGCCAGTGGCGAGGTGGCCAATCTTGGTGTTCTCTGGCAAATGCCAAACGTCCTGCACGGTGTCGGGCTGTCAGCACAACCCCCACCTGTGGACGTCGGGCCCTCATACCACCCTCATGGAGTCTGTTTCTGACCGTTTGAGCAGACACATGCACATTTGTGGCCTGCTGGAGGTCATTTTGCAGGGCTCTGGCAGTGCTCCTCCTGTTCCTCCTGGCACGAAGGCGGAGGTAGCGGTCCTGATGCCGGGTTGTTGCCCTCCTACGGCCTCCTCCACGTCTCCTGGTGTACTGGCCTGTCTCCTGGTAGCGCCTCCATGCTCTGGACACCACACTGACAGACACAGCAAACCTTCTTGCCACAGCTCGCATTGATGTGCCATCCTGGATGAGCTGCACTACCTGAGCCACTTGTGTGGGTTGCAGACTCCGCCTCATGCTGCCACTAGAGTGACAGCACCGCCAGCATTCAAAGGTCACCCAAACATCAGCCAAGGACTGCGAAGTGGTCTGTGGTCACCACCTGCAGAACCACTCCTTTATTGGTGGTGTCTTGTTACTTGCCTATGATTTCCACCTGTTGTCTACTCCATTTGTGCAACAGCATGTGAACTTGATTGTCAATCGGTGTGGCTTCCTAGGTGGACAGTTTGATTTCACAGAAGTGTGATTGACTTGGAGTGACATTGTGTTGTTTAAGTGTTCCCTTTATTGTTTTGAGCAGTGTATATAAAAATTTTTTTTTTGTGTGTGTGTGTTCCAGCATAGCTCTGGAATGCCGGGAGCAATTTCCACCAAACTTGGTATACATATGACGATCTGGAAAGAACTACTGCGGGGGTAAGACACCCCTAGCACCCCTAGGGTGGGGGTGCCTAGGGGGTAACCTGTACAAATAATTGAAAACGGCCAATGTTAGTGTCGAATCCATAGTTTTCGGGGTCGCTGAGATGAATGGTGACCCTCCCGATGCCGTTTAAGTCCACGTTCAGCCCCCATCAGCATGGGGGGGGCGGGGTGAGAAGGAGTGAAAAATAAAATGTCCAAAATGACCAACATTAGTGTCAAATACATAGTTTTCGGGGTCGCTAAGCTGATTGGGGACAGTCCCAATGACATTTAAGCCCAGGTGTAGTCAAATAGAATGAATAGAACTCTGTAGAACCTTCTGGAAATTTTTAGAAATCATTATGCCCCGGTCTTGGACTCCAATCAAATACTTGCCACGTGACCAGGCGTAGTCACTGAATACAAGTCTATCGATACCGTAGTAGATGCCTATGAGGTCGTCAATTTCCCATCAGACTTCTTAAACTCACTTGATCCGGCTGCACTGCCACCAAATTGTCTTTTACTTACAGTGAGATCTCCAATTATTTTACTACGGAACCTCGATCCGCCAAAACTTCACAACGGCAAAAGGCTGTGTGTCAAGAAGATGCTGGGTACTGTAATTGAAGTGACTATCTTAAAACAAAGGGAGAGGGTGAAACAGTTTTTATCCCACTGATAACATTCTGAAGGATCTCCCTTTTAACTTTAAGAGACTGCAATTTCCAGTGAGACTTGCATTCTCAATCATGATCAACAAGTCACGGGGCAGTCTATTAAGTACTGCGGAGTGGACTTGGATCGCCATGTTTCTCCCACGGACAACTTTATGTTGCTTGCTCAAGGGTGGGTTCACCCAAGAATTTATGTATTCTTGCTCCTGGAGGTGAAACTTAAAATGTTGTTTATAATCAAGTTTGAGTTAAATTAATATTATAGTGAATTTGTAAAAGATTTTACTTTATTTTATACTGTACTTATACTTTAATTTCCTGTACATGAAATTACTTCAATTTTAACTATAGATAGAATTCATTCCTTTTCCTGTCTAATAGAAGCTTGGGATAAATAAATACCCGGGCAATGCCGGGTAAGAACAAGCTAGTAACCTATAAAAGGTGTAAGAGCAGAGCCAACTCAGCAATGAGGCCAATTGCAAATGAGGCCTAGCATTGGGTTGGGCCAGGTAGCAAGTTGGCTCCCATCACCTACGACTTCACCTGACCTGCTACCACACAAGAGGAGAATGGTGGGGCACTAATGACATCTAGTGTCTGATAAAGAGATACTGGGGCAGAAGCTCCTGCCATTCCCTCCACCAGCTACTAGAAGAAGAAGCAATGAATGTGGAAGCATTGAATGTTGGAAGAGGTAAATTCTCATCTTTCTCATATGCCCAGTGAGTGCACAAGAAGAAGATGGAGTCACCAGGGAGGTGACCCTCTGGTGTGCACTGTCAATGGTGTGCACTTGATGGTGTGCATCTAACACAGTATATGCGTGGGGGGTGCTGTTGGCAGTAGAGCGGAATTTGGAGGGTGGGTTCAAGCACTGGTTTGCGATGCTGCCCTTATGTATGAGGCAACTTATAGGTGAGCGTATCATATACTGTATTAGAAGGCATGCAGCAGTGAAAAGGGATGGAAAAGACTAGCACACCTTCAGCACTGAGCTTAGTCTACAACCCAAATGACAGCAGAGCAGACTGCTGCTATTCACTAATTTATTGCGTGATGTTAGGGCATGGAAAATGTGAACACCTGCTGTTTTCACTGCTTTCATACATTCTGAAATATAGTTCACATGCCAGATTTTAGTACAGCTATAACAAACAGGTATGCGGATGTTTCAGGAGAGGAATAGGAAGGGTCAAATGATGGGCAACAGTAGGAAATGTAAGTTATAAAAACAGATTCATAATGAAGTCAATTTCCTATTTAAAAGAATGACAAGTATATCCTGTTTCCAGAACTGGTTTCTGGGGCACAAGGTGGATTAAAAACAATGTTTTATAGAAGTGGTTCTCAAACTGTGGGTCGGGACCCACCACTGGGTTGCAAGCCAATTTCAGGTGGGTTATGAAGCATCTAGCACAGCCATGTTGAAAATATGGGAAGATGGGATGCTGCGTCTCTGGTGTGAGCAGGGAAGCATCAGCCAGCAGAAGACAGACGGGTGGCTAAAGAAAGAAGGCTAAATCCAGAAAGGAAGATCTGAATGTGTGTAGTTCTTGAAAGACAGAACATTTCTGTAAATTGTAAAAACCTTTGGGTTTATGAAAAGTCTGCCTATGTAAACCGCCTTGAGTTGTAATCACTAGAGAAATCTAGTGATCTTAAGAAAGGCGGTATATAAATACATGTATTATTATTATTATTTATTATTAAAAAGAGGAAGGGCTATATGGTTGTTTTGCTTGTGTCAAGGTTGTCAATAGGCTTTTTTCTGATTCACTTTGTTATTGGAAAATGGTTGAGAAATAACCCAACTTATTGCTGCATCCTCAGAAAAGCAGGAGGCTCTGGTGTCACAATGATGGCAATTCTGGCCATGACATCACTTCCGGTGGGTCCCAGACAGATTGTCAAGTGGGTGCTGGTACTAAAAAGTTTGAGAACCATTGTTTTAAAGTACACTGACATCCAGATACTAATGTTTCAATTCTACATGCACTTTCCTGGAAGTAAGCTCCATTCAACACAATGGGACTTACTTTTGAGTAGACATGCATAGGGTTGCTCTGTAAATGTATTTACTTGAGACAAACCCCTGACATTGCTAGGATTTACTGCAGCCTTGCCGATTAGCTCAGAGATTTTGTTAGTAAAATTATTTATTTTTTACTACCCACACACAACGTTTGGTATTAGTCACCTTAAAAAAAGTACAAAGGGAAGTATATAAAACTTCTCTACCACTGGCTTGGGGAGATTTTACTACCCACATGCAACAAACTACTTGAACACTTGACAAATTTACAAAGAACTGCATTTCTATATTGCATTTACCAGTAAATGTATTCAAAGAATTTCACATGCATTATGTAAGCAATATTATTATTACTATTTGCCTGTAAACCGCTTTGTGAACTTCGTGTTGAAAAGCGGTATATAAGTACCTGTTGATTGATTGATTGATTGATTGATTCTTACAATAGCTCTGAAGGTAGCACAATGCTGTTAGCTGCAAATTTATTAAAGTAAAGAGAATAACACAGATCATCCCCTACTTAAGATTGGTCAGGTTCTGGATGTCTGTACTTAAGGTGAAACATTATTTATGCAACATACACAGTATACAATATACACAATGCAAATAGATTATAATTCACTCCCTAGTGAACATTCACTGTGGTAATCCTGCTTTTTGTTGTTCTATAACAGTGGTCAGGGAACAGGGGTAAATTACCCCAAATGGGGTAAAAATGAAATTCCTGGGGGTAATGGACAGATAGGAGTATGCCCCGCCCCCTTTTCCCTCATCCTTCCTTCATGACCAACGTTCTCTCTTCTAACCAATGGGAAGTTCCTCTCACGCTTGATGGATTTCCCTTGCTTCCAATAGATTAGAAGTGGCAAGGTACTTGGCCCCCAATAGGCAGCGTTCCCCTCCCTTCCCAGGTGGCGAAGAAGGCCGTGGTTATCGATCTCGCTGCTGGTAGAGGGAGAAGGAAGCAACAGCAGAGAAAATGGCGGCCGTGGCTGCAACTGCGGTGGTGCTGGGTGATGGGGGAGCCGGCGAGGCCAAGCCTATTCCGGGCAGCGAGGCCGGCGCAGACCAGCTCCTGGCTGGCACTCAGGCAGCCGTGGAGTCGGCAGTGCTTGACACTAGGGAAGAGCCCGAACCAGCTCTGGGTGGGGAGGCCGAGGAGCTGCCGCCATCGCCGCCACCCAGGAGCCCGGCAGGGATGCGAAATGTGCAGGCATGGGGGAGGCTCTGGTGAGCGGCTGAGGTGT
>JAJKFI010000003.1:15432050-15447374 GCA_029204185.1 Lerista edwardsae
CATCAAGGGGGTAACGTCAGCGTATTTAAATATATTTTGGGGTAAAAGGTAAAAAAGTTCCCTGACCCCTGTTCTATAACATACAAATGGGCCTTAGAGCAGCTTAGATAGGTAGCTGCTTCTGTATTAGTTGCATTTTACAAGTTACTATTTGCATTCGCTGTACATGACGACAGTTCTATTAATTACTGTCCCAGCTCCTTGACCAACCACCTCTGCACCTCCAAAATGTAACATCTCTCTTCTTCTCACAAACCAGTGTTACTGCACCTGTGCAAAATCATCACAATAGTTGGACTATGCCCATGTGAAAGCATGATGTGATTGTCCTTAAGTAGGCATGTTTTTAAGTTGGGTGTTCTTAAGTAGGGGATCACCTGTATTCTTACCTAGGGCGATAGGCGGCAAAAACCTAATCTACACTGGTGCGGCTGGTCAGAATGGCCTATACCATACCCAGCACAGGTTATGAGCAGGCTGGAGATCTTCTTGGGATAAGTAAAGGGGATTTTTTCCCCTCACACCATGCAATGCTCCAGCCTGCCCAATGGGCTACTGGGATCTTTGCCAACACACATCTGAGTAGCTCCATGTAAAGGTGCCAGGCTCAGGGTTAGGATACAGTGGAGGTCTCCTCTGGCAATCCCAGACCTGCTCTACCCCCATTCTGCCCTCAGGGGACTGATTGCAGAACTAACCAATAGTAGGCAAATAAAATCCAAGAAAGTTTGAACATGTACCCTTAGAGTTGTACGCTAAAACAGTATGCACATGTCATATTTGTTAACGGATAACTTTCCGGTACCAGACACTTCCCCTGACTTGGAAAGCTATAATTTTCAGATGGCAGTTAAACAAGTAACAAAACAAGACGGAAGTTTAGTCCTAAAATGTAAGTTTGTACAATGTTAGATGTTTTTTGAAAGACACAGAATCATCAGAAAAATGAATTCTCTTTTAGGTTTTGTTTATCTCTCTCTAGAGGAAAATTGGGCACACTTGTTTTTAATTTATCTTATATAACAAGCTTAACATAGCTGGAAGGCCAAATCCAAATCCAATTAGTATTTGCTATTGGATGGTTAGACAAGAATTGAATTGTTCATTGCTTCCTGCAATTATTTATCAATTTCACACCCTTTCCTCTCAATTATGTGACGTTACACCCTTTCCTTTCCTTGAGAACAGATATTTTTATGCAGCCAAAACTGGCTTCCTTCCTGGCTGCTGATATATAGAAACCAAACTCCCTTCTGATTTCTGGCTTTAATTTGCACAGAAAATCTTGTCCTCATGTGAGACTACAGAATTTTAATCATGATGTTATAGATTTAAAATTCAAAGATCTAACTATACAAAACAGCCAGTGAAAGATACTACATTATGCCTCTTGTATCAGATTCTCTTGATGCACATCAAGCCAACAGATATCTTGTCTAACTCCTATTGAGTTATACAAAAAGAGTCCGTGGCTTTTGTTTATATAATTGCATAAACTTTCTTCTCCTAGAATGTGGACCTAATTTACATCTTAACAGAATGATGACCTCATTCCAAGTCAATGTTTGGCCCTTTTCATGACTACAGTCTCACTCAACACGGCAGAATACCAGCATTGTGCTTCTTTAAACAGGCAGCCAATCAGTTTTCCATTTCCCCCCAATAAACAAAAACTAACTTCTTGATACCTTCAGAATACTAAAACTTTTTCCTAATCATCTTTTAATAAGTAATACTGTCTTCCATGTTTTCCATTCCTCTGAAGGGACTAATCAAGGCAGAAGAGTCTTAACAATTCTAATTCCTGCTTTGCATATCTATGGTGCCTAGGCATCTACAGATCTCACAATGACTTGCAAACAATGAGTAACAGAAAATCAATGATTTTTAACCAAAGCAGACTTCCACTGGTATCTGTAAGCAACTTTCTACAATTTTTTTTAATGCTGAAATAGAAAAATAAGTGAAAGGCAACAAATTATACATGCTACTTCAAAACACTCAGCTAAGGGAGACACAGGATGGGGGTTTGCAGGGTTTGCTAAATTCCTGTCTAAAAATTGTTGCATGCCGTGAACACTTCAGGGAGAAAGATTATACAGCCAGTTCATTAGAACAGTGGACACAGAACACCCCAATGCCCTCTTCCAAGACTACATACTTCTGTGCTCTCTGGCATATTATACAAGTCTAGATCATTTCCAAAGATAACAATCAATCTATGCAGAGTGCAGTACAAATGACTGGAGGTTTCTTAAAAACATCTCTGCTATTTTCCAAGTCATTTTCCTGTCAACCATGACCAAATATTCAACTCTACTTAACTGCCATTTTTATGATACTTTATTCTACATCAAAATGATCAACTGGTTATAACTGTCATGCTCAATGATATGTCAAGCGATAATTTATTTCAAGATATACTCAATACATAGCTTGGATCCAATCAGATGCTTTTCAAACCATTGGCTAATAAAGAAAATAAATATGTTTTCCAAATACTTCTGTCTGCACTGCAGACACTGTGTCTGAGAAGAGTCAATAAAGATGAAAGCAAGATAAAAGATTTTTTAAAAATGAGGATTGTCAGCCAATTGCTTTTTAACCTGTTAACTGCATGGTTTTTAGTTTATTAACAGACCAATCCTACTCTTGAGATATGCCAGTGTATCTTCATGGACACCAGTGCAACAACAGCCCCAACAGTTTAGTGACTGCCCGCCAACAGTTGTGTTATGGATGTTGGTGCAAAAAACGGAAAAACATGGTGTCAATATAACTTGGATGCCAGAGCAACTCTGCTGGTAGATAGGAGAAGGAGATTAGGACATGATATGGGAGGGACAAAGAGAAGTGAACATTCACCAGTGGTTCTCAAATGTTTTAGCATCAGGACCCACTTTTTATAATGACAATCTGTCCAGGACCCACTGGAAGTGATGTAATGGCAGAAAATGTCATCAGCAAAGTTTGGCCATCACAAGGGCCACCACCGTAAAGTGCATTTGGACCAATCTTGGTGTCAGGGTGGATGGCGCACATCTGTGTGCTGGCCACTCTGATTCCGAGAGTGGTCCAAACATACTTTACGGTGTCCCTTATGCTGACCAAACGTTGCTGGCCTAACTGTGCCGGTCTAACTCCAAGTTAGGATTGCACTCTTAATTATATAATATAAAACAAATCTTTACAAAAACAGAAACATCAAGAAAAAGAAAAAACTCAGTTGATTTACAAGTTTATAATATTGTTTTCCTTTTACATTACTACAGAGTTTCACATCATCATTGAACTGATCATTCCAATATAGAACAAAGTCCATTTCTGTATAGAAAGAAATGGTGAATCATCTCCCCATTCTGAGTTCAGGTGTAAGAGCATTCCACAGTGACACATTCCATACTAAAAGGTTTTTTTAAAATGTGTTTCCCAAGCAATGCCTAATTAAATAGCATCAATATGTAGCATTTTTTTTAAAAAAAAATGTTTGCATTCAAAGCTCTCTGCACACATTAACTCAGTAATCCTTACGAAAAACTAAGACGGTTGGTCAATATTATTAACTAAGAGTTGGTGGATTGCATAAGACCTAGCGAGTTTGGACAAAATGCTTTTAACAAACTTCTCCTAATGTAGTTTATGGATGCACAATTTTCAGACCTAAGTAGTTTCACTGTTGTAATTTGGATTGCAAAGGCAAGTCAACTTGCTACTTTTAAAAGATTATTGCTCAAGGGTTCATGCCCATGAGCTCAAAAGGGAGTTAGCTAAATTGTTAGATGCTTCTTTGTAATCATACTGGTTTTCATTCTACGAAAGGTACAACTACACAGATTCACTCGCTTCTTACTTTTGAAACAAAAGCATAACCAGGCTATGAGTTTGTGAAAGCTATGCCTGTAAAAACAAGTGGAAGGTCATGCAAATACTCTGGCATACCAGGGCACTGACCCTGCAAAACTGGACTGCGGAAAAATTAAGCTGCAGAACATTTGGACTAGCACATCAACATTCTCCAGATCTCTTGGAAAGATAAGAAAGCACAAATATTTACATCAAAACCACCTGTACTCCCCAAGAAGACAGTCATAAGCAGTTTTAATAGCTGACTAGAGCTCCAGGGTCATGTAATCCCCTACCTGTGCTATAGCAATAACATAATGTCTTACAACAATTTCTTTAGTTCCTGGTGACAGATAAGGATGAGATACCATTAGAAGACACAAACATTTCAGTCTCTTTTACTTTTAAGGCAAAAGCCTAAACCCAAATATCTCTAATTTCAACATGTAGTCTCACCCTTCCTTAAGACTTGCCATGTGAAACTATATACTTGAATTCGTATGCTATTCTCTCCCATCAGTGTATACATAACATAAAACCTACACTAAGAGCAGATTTCCACATTTCAGCCACTGCAGATGTGTCCCACAGCTCTCTCAATCACACTGCCTCATAGACTTTGCCAAATCATTTCAATCTGACTGACTTTTAACCTGTTTAAGCAAATTGTGTACCACTTTAAAGGATGGGATATGCGGTTTTCAAAACATGTTTCTGTTCTAAAAAGTTGTGTTTCTCCTTTATTATTGCGCATTTTAGAGAATGCAAAATCTTAATAAATGATTGGTATGAGTACAAGAAATCAAAGCAGACAATCCTGCCCTTGCTTGTGGCAGCCAATGAAGATGCCTTCCTTGATGGGTAGGAGTCATACAGAGGGTTCTGCTAAGGAACAAGGCTGGGAGAGACAAACTTGCATAGGGATGCTAGTCCATGTGAATGGCATGTGTGCTCCAATCCAGTTTTTTCTTGACTCTACTGCAACACAGTGCAGAATGTAAGATTATAGGAATTGCCTTGGAATTGCTAAACACTCCTGTGTGTGGAAAGGACGACCCACTCTCTGTCCAAGTGGGTCTTCTTTTCCAAAGGCAGAATACCCATTTACGAACTAAATCCAAAACAATCTACACAACCCAAGAGTATCAGATACAAGAATGCTAGAGCAGGCAGCAAAAAACAATCTCTCACCCCCTTGCTCAATCACTACAAAGAACCATTCCTGGCCATTGTGCTGCTACTCCAGAACTCCAAGGATCTGAGCTAATGACATCTAAAAAAGTCCTGCGCAGAACATAACTGTATAGTGTAAAGAGCACTTTGAGTTCCTGGAAAGGAGAGGAAAGTAAAGTCACCTGTAACAAATAGCATCACATTTCAAGGATAGTCAGAGCAGCCATTCCACTTTCATCTTTCGGGGGCCAAGTTGTTGAACAGGCATCCCCCAGTACCACTCTTATCTGCCAAGTAGGAGTAGAATCACTGCAAAACAGTGCCCCAACTTGGCCACTCAGCCCAGGACACAATGATTTGATAGTTTCAAAAGTGCTGGGGGATGCCTGTTTGACACCCTGGCTCCTGAGAGGTCCAGCAAGACCAAAAGTCTTGGTCTTTTGAAAAGGGCCAAAAATGTCAGTTTTTGAGAAAATTGATTTTAAAGTTTTTAATTGAATTTTTTTAACTAAACAAATTATTAAACCCATTGTGTTATATATCATATGAAAGCCCATGGAAAGAGCTTTAAAACGAGACCACTTTAACTCTATATCTCAACTGGTGTCCGAGGTACAACTAGTTAAAGGATCACCAGCATGCCACTTTTTGGTAACATTTTAAAACTTTAGACTTAAATATATTTTTTCTCTGTGAGTTAAAAAACTTAAAAATATGCATTCCTTCAATAATCGTATAGGACCTTTAAGTATGCCAAGTTTCACCAAAATCTAAGAACGTGAGGTAGAAAATTGCCCTTAAGTGTGATGATTTGACACGGAATGAGGTAAGGTAAAAAGACTCTGAATAATGAAGTAACTAGCAGTGTTCTCCAAAAATGTCTCAACATTTGATAAAATGACAAGCCATTACATAACGCATCATAACAGCATTTCTCTTCGTATCTGTATAGTTACAGCAGGGTTTGACAAATTTGTTTTTGATCCAGAAGCCAGCCCAAAAACGTAGGAGTGAGATGACTTTTTCAGCTTTCAAGGTTTTATGTTTTAACAATGGCCAAAAAAATGCACCACCAGTGAATGGAATAAATTTGATTTTTCATACAAAACAAGCACTGAGAAAAAAAAATTCAGAGACATATCATAAAAACAACATATTCTGAGCGAAATGACAAATGTGCTGTTTGCTAATTTTTGCTACTGCTTTGCATTTTCTTATCTCCTAGCTGTTGCTACATGCTTCATTTTTACAGTATTTACTAAAAAAAATTATTAATTTCAAATCGCATCTAAGTCTCTGTGTTAGTCTCTGTGTTTTTATTGACTAACGGACCCACAAAACTGTAATGTGCCATTCGTTGTATGTCACATAGGTTACACCCAGGTTTTCAAACACACAAGCCAATCACTGCGCCCTTTGTTTTGGCCAGGTGCAGATTACATGTCCACACATTACACATCACAATACACACAGTATGGTATTTGGATTCATTGCCAAAGCTGAGCAGTTGAGTGATGCAATCACTGCTGTTCACATTTTACTATCATAATAACTTGAAAAGACATGAATGATTGTCAAAAATACTAGGCATCACAATGAAATTTGTTAGGTCCCGACTGCGGTTGCGCCTGGAAATCACTTTTGCGTGGCTGAGATTCCATACAGCACCTGCAATGTTTGACTCTGTTTCCTATGTGGGTTGCCCAAATTGCATGGTGAGTAACTGAGCCAGCACCACTTGCCCCAGGGGCTGGCATGGAGCAGTAACTGCAAATTCCAGCTCCCCCATGTAGAAGTGACTGTCAGCAGCAGCCATTTGCTGAGATTATGTTTGAATTAGCCCTTAGAAATACAATGCATTCCTGTTGGCAATTTATCAATGAATTACTGCCAAGTGTAAACCCACTCCTGTTCGGGGTCATACCTGAAGAGAAGTAGTTTAAAGAAGCGTAGCAAATGCATGGACAAGGGATGGCTATGCCCATCTGCTCCATTAGGATGCCCCATCCACATCTGTTTACACCAACTGCCACAGCAGAGTGCAATCCTGAACTGAGAAACACAGTCTGTGCCATGGCAGCTGCTAGTTTCAGGCTTTAGAACCCAAAAGACAGAAGGACATAACTAGCAGAGCACCACTGTATTTGCTTGATGGAAGAAACACAAAGTATACACGCACATCACTGTTATAGGACAGCAATGTTTTTCCAATTATGTGATGGGAAGAAAGTGAAACCAATCGCAATTGTTACTGAACAAGCTACAGGCACAAGCGCCATCAAGGATACTAATATATATGGAGTAGACTTAATAGTGGAAGAGTTGCAAAAAGATAGGTTTTGCAAACAATTTGAAGTTGTAATGGCAAGAACTAACAACTTTACATGCGGTAATCAGAAAGTAGTCATAAAGTTAGCAATGTTGCTAATCAAAAATGTGTGTGTGTTGCTAGAAGAAGAGATACTCTCTCAAGGACAAGTACTGTTGATGGATATTGCAAGCCCAGTTGGGGCATAGCAAACTGGCAGGGAGAAGGAGACACTACCCACCTGCCCACTGTGACTGGGCGGTGGCACATGTGGTGGGATGCATGACTTCACTGGTTAGCTGGGTGGTGAGGAAGGAGTGCAGCATTCATTGATGACACCAGCAATGCCTGCTTCCAACTGCAAAAGAAAGGGGCTGATGAGTAGTTGACCCCAGAAGATGGGTCTGGCCTCGGCACTAAAAACCTCTATAAAAACCACAAGAGAGGAGCCAGAAAGGAGACAAGAGGGAACTTTCTCACCAAAAGAGGAGGGTTAAGGACCAGCAGGGACTCAAGTCCCTCCAGGAAAGGCCAAGTCAAGGTCAAGCAGAGGCTGTGGAACCCATTAGAGAGAGGAAGGAGGGGTGCCAGGAGGTAAGAGAGCAAGTACAACCCAGAGGTAACCTAGGTCTCCTAGGCTGTAGGCTCGGATGTTCCTAATGTCCCTGAGTACCGCAAGCACCCTGGGATGGGACTATGGCTGCCCACATAGGGATCCCAAGCCCATTCCTTCAAGGAGCAGGGCAGAGCTGATATCCCAATGCATGGCCTGGGGTCTACAACACAGACAATACTGCACTGTAAGAGGAGAATCTCCATGTAAGGTCCTTAAAGAAGGACCTTTCTTTGAGCAAAAGAAAAGACCAAGGTGAGAAGGGTTGGGATTAACCCAGAGAGGAGGGCCAACCACTCCTCTTTTTCTATTTTGTCTCTCACTTGGCTCAAATTAACAATACAAGAGAGTATGGCACCAAACACGTTGAGACTGACATGTCAGTAAGCTCACAAACCCCTTGGAGATTGAGCCAAACCCCTCCTACCTTCCCTGTTGTATGAGGAGGTAGGAGTGACAGACATACTGAATTCATATATACATTGGACTAGTGAAACAAGAGATACAGATTTAAACTCAAACATAATCTGGTTTAAACATATGGGGATAATCTACTTGCAAAAGCTGAGGAAAACTGAGCTACGGGTGACAATCAAAAAGGCTTGTATTAGAATAAACTGGAACATTATCTTTCAAATGTGGGAAAAAGGCAACATATTAAGAAGGGATATTCTATAGCTGTTGAAAGAATATTATACCATTATCACCTGTTCCAACACAAGATAATCTGCTGAGTAAAAATGATAGCCCAATCAGAAAGGTGGGACTTTTTTCTGTCAATCTGTACACCTAGTACTGACAGGATTAGTTGTCAGACCTTTTATTCTAATTGTTTGCAGGTCTGATGACAGATTGACTGGACTATAAGGAAAACCAAAGAGAGATGGGCCAGGGATACAGCACTGAACATCTGGAAATGCTGATGTGATTCTTCCATTAGCACATTTTCCAGTTATCAGTCAAATAACTCTCTTGGAACACCAGGAATGCAGGAGGGGGAAACCAAGAAAATGATTGATCTGTAAACGCTTGCAAATGCAGCCACAAAAGCACATTTGGTACCACATACTTTGACTATTCTTCTTTCTTTAGAAAGGGAGCAGTTGTAGTAAAAGCAGTGATATCCAGTATGCATGGGGTAACCTCAATGTGGTATTGAAAAAGTTTTCATGACCCTCAGGGTTCCTTCTGCTTCTTCCTCACCTGACAGGGCTCGCTCTGTGGTGTGTCTCTGCCTTTCTTCCTTCTGTATGAGGGCCTTGTAGGAAATAAACTTCCTACCACACAAGGCCCTCAAGTAGGAAGAGTGGAATGGCTCGATTCCTGGAGGGATCTCATGTTGGAAGGATAGTGAAGTGGCACAGCAGAGCAACCCAGTTACATGAGGAGGGTGCTTGGAGGGGGTCAGGTAGCTTGCTTTACTTATACTTCTTTAAGCAACTCACACTTAATTAGCTTAACTGCCCAATAACAAAACCCCAGTTAACCGAGTTTGCTGCTTCACTAAGCACTGGACAAAGCAGTTTTTACTGTACCAAGAAGGAAGATCCTCAGGCTAAAAACTGTCACTCTCACTGGATTCCAGTGAACACATCACAGTTTATTATTGGTTTATTCCCATACAGAAAGGGAGAGGGTGTGTAGTTTTGTGTCAAGGTTGTGAATAGGTTTTTTTCTTTCTGATTCACTTTGCTTTTGGAAAATGGCTGACTTATTTGCTACATGGTCAGAAAGCAGCAGGCTGTGGTGACACAATGTCAGCACTTCCAGCCATGACATCACTTCTAGTTGGTCCTGGACAGATTGTCATTCTAAAGAGTGGGTCCCAATGCTAAAAAGTTTGAGAACCACTGGGCTAATGGGTTCTGAACTTGGTTGGTCACAACCTCATGTTAGGTAGGTTGCAGAAAGCTGGAAGCAGCCATCTTGGAAACTACAGACCTTACTCTTATTATATTCATTTTGTGAGTGTTAACAGTTTGAATTTTCAAGTGAGAGTTTTTAAAAAAAATTGTTTTTAGTTCAGTGCTTTAACATAATATTTTGTCCTCATCTTGATTTCAGTCAGGGATGTTTCATGGTTGTACAATTGCTGCAGTTTAACAATGCCTTGCGGTCTGGTGACAAACACTGCGGGGGTCAGACCCCCTAGCACCCCCAGGGGTGGGGGTGTGAAGGGGGTGCCACGTAAAAATGATCGAAAATGGCTAACATTGATGTTGAATCCGTAGTTTCCGGGGTCACCAAGACGCCGTTTCAGTCCAGGTTCGGCCCCCATCGGTGTGGGGGGCGAGAAGGGGTGCAAAATAAAATGTCCATGTGTGTGTGTATGTTCCAGCATAACTCTGGACTGCCTGGAGCAATTTACACCAAACTTGGTACACATATGACTTACAATCTGGGAAAAATACTGTGGGGGTAAGACACCCCTAGTGCCCCTAGGGGTGGGGGTGGGAAGGGGGTGCCATGTAAAAATAATTGAAAACACCCGATATTAGTGTTGAATCCATAGTTTTCGGGGTCGCTGAGCTGATTGGTGACAGTCCCGATGACATTTAAGCCCACGTTTAGTCGAATAGAACTCTGTAGAACCTTCTGGGAATTTTTAGAAATCATTATCTTGGACTCCAATCAAATACTTGCCATGTGACCAGACATAGTCAATACCGTACTATATGCCGATGAGGTTGCCAATTTCCCATCAGACTTCCTAAACTCACTTGATCCGGCTGCATTGCCACCACACCATCTTTTACTTATAATGGGATCTCCAATTATTTTACTACGGAACCTCCACCCACCAAAACTTTGCAACGGCATAAGGCTGTGTGTCAAGAAGATGCTGGGTACTGTAATTGAAGCAACTACCTTAACAAGAAAGGGAGAAGGTGAAACAGTTTTTATCCCACTGATAACACTCATTCCGACAGATCTCCCTTTTACCTTTAAGAGATTGCAATTTCCAGTGAGAAATCTCGATCACGATCAACAAGTCACAGGGGCAGTCTATTAAGGACTATTAAGGATTGCGGAGTAGATTTGAAATTGCCATGTTTCTCCCACGGACAACTTTATGTGGCTTGCTCAAGGGTGGGTTCACCCAAGAATTTATGTTTTCTTTCCCCTGGAGGTGAAACTAAAAATGTTGTTTATAATCAAGTTCTGAGTTAAATTAATGTTATAGTGAATTTGTAAAAGATTTTACTTTATACTTTTTAGACTGCACTTATACTTTTAATGTCCTGTACATAAAATTACTTTGATTTGACACTATAGATAGAATTCATTCCTTTTCCTATCTAATAGAAGCTTGGGGTAATTTGATACCTGGGCAATGTGTATGTTCTGCATAAGCTTTGGAATGCCTGGAGTGATATGCACCAAACTTGGTACACGTATGCCTTAGGATCTGGGAACAAATACTGCGGGGGTAAGACCACCCTAGCAACCCCAGGGGTGGGGGGTGCGAAGGGGGTGCCTTGTAAAAATACTCGAAAATGCCCTATATCGGTGTCGAATTCAGTTTCCGGTGTCGCCGAGACAAGCGGTGACACTCCCGATGCCATTTGAGTCTAGGTTCGGCCCCCATCAGCATGGGAGGTCTAGGGTTGGGGGTGGGAAGGGGGTGACATGTACAAATAATCAGAAACAACCGGTATTAGTTTCAAATCCGTAGTTCTCGGGGTCACTAAGATGAATAGTGACACTCCCAATGCCGTTTAAGTCCACGTTCAGCCCCATCAGCATGGGAGGTCTAGGGTTGGGAAGGGGGTGACATGTAAAAATAATCAGAAACGACCAGTATTAGTTTCAAATCCATAGTTTTCGGGGTCGCTGAAACGAATAGTGACACTCCCGATGCCATTTAAGTCCACGATCAGCCCCCATTAGCAGTGAGAAGGGGTGAAAAATACAATGCCCACAATGACTGACATTAGTGTAAAATCCATAGTTTTCGGGCTCACTAAGCTGATTGGGGACAGTCCCGATGACATTTAAGCCCAAGTGTAGTCAAATAGAATGAAGAGAACTCAGTAGAACCTTCTGGAAATTTTTAGAAATCATCATGCCCCGGTCTTGGACTCCAATCAAATACTTGCCATGTGACCAGGCGTAGTCATTGAATACAAGTCTATCGATACCGTAGTAGATGCCTACGAGGTCGTCAATTTCCCATCAGACTTCCTAAACTCACTTGATCCGGCTGGATTGCCACCAAATTGTCTTTTACTTACAGTGGGATCTCCAATTATTTTACTACGGAACCTCAACCCGCCAAAACGTTGCTTTGTGCACAAGGCTGTGTATCAAGAAGATGCTGGGTACTGTAATTGAAGCAACTATCTTAACAAGAAAGGGAGAGGGTGAAACAGTTTTCCCCCCACAAATAACACTCATTCCGACGGATCTCCCTTTTAACTTTAAGAGATTGCAATTTCCAGTGAGACTTGCATTCTTGATCATGGTCAACAAGTCACGGGGCAGTCTATTAAGTACCGCAGAGTGGATTTGAGATTGCCATGTTTCTTCCACAGACAACTTTATGTTGCTAGCTCAAGGGTGGATTCACCCAAGAATTTATGTATTCTTTCTCCTGGAGGTGAAACTAAAAATGTTGTTTATAATCAAGTTTTGAGTTAAATTAATATTATAGTGAATTTGTAAAAGATTTAACTTTATAATTTTTATACTGCACTTATACTTTTAATTTCCTGTACATAAAATTATTTTGATTTTAACTATAGATAAAATTCATTCTTTTTCCTGTCTAATAGAAGCTTGGGATAAATAAATACCTGGGCAACACCGGGTAAGGACAAACTAGTAAAAAATATTTTCAACTCAAGAAAAAATATTTATTTAGCCAGTGTGTAATTAGTCTGTGTAACTTCTTGCCACAAGATGTGGTGATTACATCTGGCCTAGATGCCTTTAAAAGGGGATTAGACAGATTTCTTGAAGAAAACTCAATCACAGATTTCAAGCAATGATAGGTATGTCCAGTCTGAGATTAGCTGGTCGCTCATGAGGGCTGGGTAGGAATTTTTTTCTGTCAATTTTTTTTCTGTCAAATTGGTCATGAATGGCAGGGGTTTTTTTTGCCTTCCCCAGACTGGCAAGAGAGGAGTGGTGAGTTTATTGTTTCACGACTGAAAAATTGGTCACTTGTGTTTAATAAAGTTAGGGCACAATCGCAGTCTGGTGTCTTTCTTGGGGGTTGATGAAGGGGAGCGGCAGCGAGATGCAAGTATCTGGTTTTTTTTTTGTGCTCCCGGAGGCATCTGGTGGGCCACTGTGAGATACAGGAAGCTGGACTAGATGGGCCCTTGGCCTGATCCAGTGAGGCATTTCTTATGTTCTTATTAAGTAAGACAAGCAAAGGCAAAATGCTGTTAGCACTACATATGCCAGCCAAGTATTAACATGATTAAAATTAACATGGAAATGTTGTAGTCAGCTAAACCACCAACAGCCTATTAAAAAAGACAGTGAGAAGTTACAAAACATGGCTCAATAGAAAGGAACACCCATGTGCTCTGAAAGAGGGGGAGGAGTGAAAATAACTGAATAAATGCATCAAATTGAAAATGCACTTGATATGTAGTTGGAGATTAAGGACACAATCCACAAGGGAGCCCTCCACCATGGCCAAGGTATTGACAGCCTCCTAGCTGTTCACTCAGCACTGACTAACCCAGGCATACACAACTCCCAGAAACCTGAAATGTTGGCATTCTATCTGTCGGTCTTTTTTTGTTTGCCTCTATGACAGCAGAGAGTTTCCTCTTGGTTGGACCGACCTGTTAACGACACATAGCCAAACAAGAAAACAGACTTCATTGCTCCTACTATCTAAGAAGAGGGAGAAGGTATCCCAGTACAGATAGTGCCTGATTATCCATTGTTTTTTTTATCTGCGGATTTGGCTCAATGTGGATTAGGGCACCTGCACTGAGGCAGATCAGGCACTACTTAAAACTTCCAAACCCTGGGTTCTCAAGGGTTGTTTGTGGCCCACAGAGGCCATGTACCACTGCCCTCAACCTCTGCAGACCTCAGAATAGGGGAAATTCATGTTTTGAGGGAAAACTGGAAGTTACATGTTTATGCCTTTATAAGGAATTGCAGGGGTTTTGCCTCAAACAGCCATTCTGAGGGCTGCAGAGGCCGTAGGCAGTTGCACGCAGCCTCTGCGGGCCTCAGAAAACCCTCCAGACCCAACTGGAGCAGGTTCAGAGGGTGGCAGATGTCCAAATCCATCGGTTTCATTACCCAGGAACAGAACCCCCACGGATACTGAGACACGACCTGTACTACTGAAGTGAGCATTCCATGTACTAGGGAAGACAGAGAAAAAATAGCATAAAGAAGCTCAAATGCCACACAGGGCAAGCCTCTGACATTTTATCAGTTTACACAGTAATGTATCCCTGGCTCAGTGAGAAGGTAAGCTGTTGCAAGCAATCACGTGCTTTTAAAAGGAAAAAGGCAAAATTAAGGAAGGTTAATTACAGGTAAAATGGTAAGACCCTGTCATTAGAAGCCCATAGCAAAAACCATTTAAGATAAGCAAGTAAAGTTTTCCCTTCAGGGATTTCTTTTTCCAAAATATGCCTTGCTGGGTGACTGTTACTTGTTATATGACAAGAAGACAAACAAGCTTAACAGTAACCAGAATGCCTGTTTATTCTGAAAGACGTAATTTAAGGGGTGAATTCTTCCACTATAATTTTCTGCAGAAATGTGGCCCAGTGAGGGAATAGGCTTGTGAGGAAAGGAGAAGGTGAAAAGAAACATTAAGCACCTTTACAAGTTAAAGTAAAACAGGTGCAACATATGGCACATATGCTGGTGGCAGGCTGCTGGGGACCCTGGGTGTAGCCCTACACCTCCTGCCCACCCTCTGAGGACATACAAGGTGCTACCACTGCCACCAATACTAAGGGGTCAATAATCAACTTGACTCAGTGGGTCCTCTGTTGTTTCTGGGCCCAAGGCTCAGCCTGGTCAACCCCTGACCCATGGTATGGCCAATGGACATTTCAACAGAAGCAAGAGGACCTGTGGGTTTAGCTACAGCACAGAACCATGCCAAAACTCTTGCTTTTCCCTGCAGCAGCACACTGTTGCCTGCTCCCAAGCTCAGTAGACTCAGCAAAGTCACCCAAAAGCACAAGGAGCTGTACTTTTATTGCAGCACAGTCTTACAGTCTAAACTCAGCGTGTACACTCCAAAACACTTGACCACCACCAATGTATAATTTCAGCATGCATATTCATTTTTCTGTGCAATTCGGCAACAATTGCAGAAGAATAAATGCCATGGATTTACTATCAGGGTGTGTGTGTGTGTGTGTGTGTGTGTGTGTGTGTGTGTGTGTGTGTG
>JAJKFI010000003.1:15456775-15618515 GCA_029204185.1 Lerista edwardsae
TGCTCCCTAGTTCTGGTGTTGTGAGAAAGGGAAAAGAACATCCTTCTATCCACCCCAAGCAAAATTTTGCACATCTCAATTATGTTCCCCCTCAGGCATCTTTTTTCTAGATCGGTCGTTTTGGACATTTTATTTTTCACCCCTTCTCACACCCCATGCCGATGGGGGCTGAACGTGGACTTACATGGCATCGGGAGTGTCACCATTCATCTCGGCGACCCCAAAAACTATTATATGGGTTCGACACTAATATCGGCCGTTTCCTATTATTTTTACATCACCCCCTTCCCACCCCCACCCCTAGAGGTGCTAGGGGTGTCTTACCCCCACAGTATTTCTAGAATTAGGATGAGTTGTGAAATGTGAAATCAAATGGGGTCCTCTACGCCACCATCAGCGTGCTGTGGATATTCTATTTCCAAGTGCTGTGTCTTGCACCCCTTCTCATCCCCCATGATGAGAGGGGCTGAACTTGGACTTAAACGGCATCGGGAGTGTTACCGTTCATCTCCGTGACCCCGAAAACTATGGATTCGACACTAATATCAGTCATTTGAGTATTTTTACATGGCACCCCCTTCGCACCCCCGGCACTAGGGGTGTCTTACCCTCGCAGTATTTCTTTCCAGATCGTAAGGCATATGTGTACCAAGTTTGGTGTCAATCGCTCCAGGCATTCCAGAGTTATGCTGGAACACACACACACACACACACACACACACACACACACACACACACACGTTCACTTTTATATATATAGATTAGACAGGATATCTAAATTCTTTGCATATTTTCCACTGACTACAAGTCGCATATTTTATTTGAAAACTTTGTATTTAACACAAGATTCATAGCTGCAGAACATGTCTGTATATGTTTCTATTATGAGTGATCCAGCCAGACATAGAAGCCTTACGGACCAATTCTACCCCCCTCCCTGTGGGTGTGACTCGCATTATGCTGGCAGAGGCTGCTTTATGGCAGTCACAAAGCAGCCTCCACCAATGCGTACTGCAGATCTGCTAGAGGGAAGGCCAGAGCAGCCGCCCACAGATCCATGGAGACACGTAGATCTGAGTTGACCCATAGCAGCTGTTGGCGCTTATCACAGGCAGAGGGGCAAATATTCACTTACCCTGAGAAGACTTCCAGCAGCTGAAAAACCCCGTCTTATACAGCGGTAGCCATGCTGCATTGTCACATACATAGGGATTTACATAGGATTGTGCTGTTAATCATTATCTAATTACTTATTTCTTTAATGTAATCAACTCTCAATGCAAATTTCATGGAATGTGAGAGTTGAAAGGAGTCTTAGAGGGCATCTAGTCCAAACACCTGCTCAGTACAGGCAACAGCTACAGCATCAAGCAGCAGCCATTTGACATCTTTCCGGAAAAGGGACAGAGAACTCACAACTGCATGAGTTGTTCCAATGCTAGACAGCCACTTTTCACACATGTCATACTAACATACAAATCGATCCTTGGCTAAAATTGAACTCAGTCTTCATGTTGTAAACTGAATTATATATGCCCTGCCCACATAGCCATGTGAACTACAGATTTCTTACTGAATAAGAATCAGGGTGTGCACATACAGGAATAGCCATTCAGACAACTAGCGTGGCAGAAAACATCAGTTCACGTGGCAATGACAACACATAAATGTGTTAACAGCAGATAGGTTTGGGGCACATACTCCATTCTTAAAAAGAGTATATATCTTTTTTTCAGATTCTCCTTTTGCAAAAACACTGAAAATCCATAATGTCAAACTGAAATATTCACAAAGCCAAGCTCTCAGCTCATCCAAATTATTTTAAAGATAAGGTAAGTTTAAGCAGCTCCTACACTGCCCTTGAGGGCTTGTTATCTGATGCCAACCATTCAGGCTGGTTTATACTAGACAGCAACAGTCTAATTAATGTGAATGAGTCACCCAATATGAACTCTTCTTTGCCAAAAGAGGTGCCTATTAAGTGGTGTTTATACTTCGCTGCGGTTGTTTTTCAATAGGAAAAAGCGTAATCCTGAATAAGCACTTGCAGCATAAGTATCAGAACAGTGTTTCCCAAACTGTGAGTCAGGACCCAGTAGTACGATTTTCAACCAGATTTTCAAAGAAGTTTTTGAAACATTAAAAAAACACAAATTTACAAGCGCCCTTGCTTGGTTTGCAGAAGAAAATTGTTAGCTGGAATGCTAATTTGTGGCACAAGATAATGTTCATACCCTCAAATTAACATGTCATATTTTCTGGTTTTCTCTAGTAATTAGCATTTATTTTATTTCAAGAATGTGTATCCCATCTTTCCCATGTTGAAACAAATGCTCAAGGTGGCTTACATGGGCAGGCTAGCCTAACCTTTTTCTTTTGTGTAATGGGTCACAACAGATTGTCTTTTTAAAAGATGGGTCCCAGTGCTAAAAAGTATGGGAAGCACTTTGCACTGAATTTCTGCACCATACTGCACAACTATTACAGAGCAAACAAAACAAAGCCAATGCAAGTGTCTATTGCAGCAAACAGAACATTTAATTTGTTTCTGTAGCTGAGTAACTGCATTAAAGAAGCAGTTAAAAATGATCATCATCATACTACATGACTAGTAGCGCAATCCAAACATCTGCCTGAGCCAGTGCAGCCATCCCTGCATCGGCTCCAAGTGTAACAAACGTGCCATACAGCACACTTTACTTATGAACTGTCAGTACCAGTTCAAAGGCTTGTGCCCGCCCTCCAGAGCTGCACCCAAAAAACAGCACCAGACAAACCAGGTAGGCTCATGCTGGGCGGTGCAGGGGCTTGGAGAGAGTGGCAGGGATCCAGGGAAGGGGGCGTTTCTGGGCAGGGGAGTGGAACGGGCAGTTTGGGCCTAGGAGGGGCAAGATCAGCTGAGGCCTCCTTCCCGTATCCCAACCTCCTTCCCAGCCCTCCCAGTTTTACACCAGGATTCATGGATTTGCACCAGCACAATAGCTGATACGGCTTTGAGAATCCCTTAAGCAGACTGGGGCACAACACAGGGAGAGGGGAAATATCACACAGAGGAGACTTCTGGCATTCTCCTAATCTGCATCAGATACAGTGCAAGCCTGGTTGTGCCAGCACAGGTTAGAATTTGGCTGCCCGTGTATCATTTGTGATGAAATCAAACTCATTTCCTAGAGGCAGGCTTCTTTTCTTGCAAAGTTTCATTACTTGCATTACTTTCAATGTAATGAAACTTATGGTTGGACTACATGACCTTCTAGGACCTTTCAAGCCAGTGACTCTATGAACAGATAGAACAGACTCCAGATTTTAAAAATCCATCACTGCAAAGCTTATTTTCTTCAGAAGGGACAATGTCCCTGCACTTCTTAAAACTGTAAAACAGAATTATTAATTTTAGCCTGATGGAACATTATGACTTAATTATATAGAGACACGCAGTTTTGAAAACATGTTCAAACGAATAAACTACCTAGCATAATCACTATGCAGTGCAGTGCCTGAAATTACAATATTTTAATAGCCAAGTATTCAAGCAAGAAAATAAAACTTCCTTGTTTTCCTTGCCCATATTTGGAGCTATATATTCGGGAGAGGGAGAGAGAGTGCACCCTCTGTTTCCATGTGATCGGCATACTCTGTCCGAAGTAGCTTCTGAGTCCCAGTAATTTTAATGGCTGAGTTAAGTGCATCTCCCACTGAAATCAACAAGACATTAAAAAGGCTTATCTTTAGCTAGATAATACCCAATTTGTTTACGACACAGGTTTGGCAAGTCTGGATCAGCTCATTTTTACAGTTTCTGAAAAGTGCAGTACAGTCAAGATGGTCTCCATTCTACATCCTAGCTTGCAGGAGCACAGATTATTTTTCACTTCAGAAGTACTCACCTCCCTGCAATTGGTCAAATGTCCTTAGATATCTCTAATCCTCCTCAATTATGAAAGCAGTTATGAAAATTAAACCTTTTTATTTATGAAAGAAAGAAAGCAGTGATCTGATGCATGCCAATTTAGGAATAAGCACACTTAACTCAGTGGGACTTACTTTTAAGTAATCACACATTAGATTGGGCAGTATGTGATATATTACTTCAAAGCGGAACTCCTCTTATATTTAGCAGGGGACAAGCAGCTGTCCTTACTCATTCAGCATGACATCTTTTCTAGTAGTTGTTCACTAGTGTTTCTTCTGCATTTTTTTTAGACTGAATTGTTTTGGGACAGGGAACCATTTACTCACTTATTTTGCTATGCAAACCACTTTGTGAGCTTTCTTAAGTATATAAGTATTGTTAATAACTGTTCCCCTGTAACAAAAGACTAACTACATTAACAGATTTGAAAGGTCCCAAAAATTGACAACGCGAAGACCTACCGTATTTCCTCAAGTATAAGGCGCACCAAAGTATAAGACACACCTTAATTTTGGGGCCAGAAATTTGAAAAATACATTTTTGGGGCCGGTTGCTCTTTAAGGCAAGCGGGAGCACGGAGAACGCTGCATTCTCTGTGCTCCTGATTGCCTTAAGAGCCGCCGGCCTCCCGCCGGCTCTTAAGGTAAGCAGAAGCACGGAAAATGCAGCGCTGCGTTCTCCGTGCTCCCACTTGCCTTAAAGAGCCGGCGGGAGCGCTGCCCTCCCTTCTCCACGCTCCTGCAGGCTCTTTAAGGCAAGCGGGAGCATGGAGAATGCAGCACTGCCCGGCACACCCCTTGAATAAGACGCACCCAATTTTTAGCCCCCAATTTTTTAGGAAAAAGGTGCGTCTTATACTTGGGGAAATACGGTAATTGCCACAACCATTTGTTCCTATTGTCAATGTAAAGAGATGCACAAGAGACACGTACAGTAATGTATAATTTCCTCCATGTACTTCTCCTTAAGGCTTTTTTTTCCCAACTGTGAAACTAAACACTCTCTCAGTGGAAAGTTGCATGGTTTTTTAAAAAAAAGATCTTTAGCAACATGACAATACCATTTTGTGGCTGTCAACGAATTAACAACATTTAACGAGCTCTACCTACTAACTATATGCTTCCTCACTTATTCACTAATGACCAGAAAATTATGACAAAGCACTACTTCTGAGTGCAAAAAATTAGCAGAGTGTTAATTTAATTTCAAGATGGCATAAAAGGCAAAAGTGCAGGGGAAGAAAGAATGAGAACAGTCAGTTCAACCGAGAAACCTGCATAAAAGTTCCTATACTGTCATGCATGGAAGAGTATAAACAATGAACAATACTCCATCTGAGCTCATTTTGCTGGACTGCTGTTTCGTTTAATTATTGCACAGGTCTCTCCTGAAAACTTGCTGTTTGGAAAAATCACCTTCTAAATGAGGATACTGGCTTATGTACCAATCACGTATCGTTAAGCTTGTTAACTGGCTTCAGCCATATATTAATACCTTCCTGACTTTTTAATACAGACATTTTTCAAAAAAGTATCTTGCCTAGCACCAAATGCAGCAAGCAAGCATTACTGAGAGAGTCCAAGTGCCAACTTTTGAAGCATGTGCACTGAAGCAACACAACTGTTTTCTAATAGTCCGTGGGAAATGGGGAGACATCAAGGCAACCAAAGCACACTTGGTAAACAGTTTGTTAAAAAATGGAAAGAAAAGATTATGCACGGAACTGAAAATAAGAGCCCCTTCGCTCCTTTCTACAGACTGAATTCCTTACTGCTTATGGACTGCAAACTATGTTCCCAGTCACATGTGGAGAAGCCGAGCGGTGCTGAAATACCAACACAGATTAGAACAGGGACCGTCAATGGCTTTTCATTAGTCTCTCCCTGCTGCAGCACCTTTTTGCATGCCATTCTCAGTAAGTCTTCCCTTTGAATGCTGACCTTTATGCCCTCAAAAGAGCAAAATATTGTGCAAAGCTGCACCTTCAGCCAACTCTGAAATGTAGGCACACCCTCCAGTTTCCTAACACTTGAGTTACTCTGGTAATTACAAGGTACTAAATGAACTTATTACAGGCTATTGGAGTGTAGCCATACGAAAACCTGAAAAAGCAAATGCAAAAAAATACACTTAACTGGAGTTCCAAGGCCAGCCATACTAGCTAGGAAGGATGTTAAAAGCTCCATCCCTGACATTATATAAGACTTGCCCTACATCTAGCCTAGTAAATATAAGAAAGCAGATGACAATTTAGACATATATTTCTCCACATTTATGAAATCTAGGTGAGTATATGCAGGAAGTTTGTCAAAACATGCACTTGCTTTTTGCTTATAACCAACTGCCAACACAAAAAACAGCACAGCCTGGCTCTACAACGCTCATAACTCTCTTTTTTCCATGAATTCAATAAGTGTACAGTAAATAACAAGCAATCATTATCTAAGCAAACCGTGTGCACCAACTGCAACGTAAGAGAAAATTATGCATTTTGAATTTTTTTTAACTACACAACTTTTTAATTTTGAAGTTTAGCACACTACAGAAACATTGTTCTGCCCAAATATAAATAAAAAAGTATTATTTAGGAGAACACAGTACTGAATTTTAACTACTATGTCCTTTAATACAGTCGAATGTTTGATTGTTATCTACACTGAAACAATTTATAAAACCACGAATAAAGCAAATTGTTTTTGCTTTAAACCAAGAATAGATGCAGCAAATTTCCTCAAATAGTGAGGGGGGAAGAGGGTGCATTGCCCCAACACTCAGCAGCACGCAACCATGCATTAAAGTTCAGAGTTACATGTGAAGCTGTCCAGTAACAGCCATAGTGTCACGTAGAAACAAATACTGCAGACCTTTCCACCATATATACAACTAAGAAAAATTTCTTCCATTGTACACACACATTTTCTTTTACGACAGACTGAAACAGACTAATACCTGGATTAGATGCAAAGACAGTTCACAGCTGCAGAAAGATTTCCCCTTTGGGGACTGACAATTACTCAGATCTTTCACTCACAGAAAAATGATTGACTTCCCAATTACTGCGTAAAGACCATCCTTTGCAGTGTTTAGAATTACAACAGTTCTACTTTAATATCCTAATTCATCGTGCATACAAATCACGCACACCTGCTTAGAAATGTAATTTCTCTCACATCTAATTAAGGCCATTTACAAAAACTATCACCCCTGTGGAATTAAGAAACAGAATCTTAAATTAAATGCATTTTAACTTGCAATACTAAAAGCTTGTCCTAGTATGATTTATATTAGATTGGCATGACATCTGAGCTAAATCATACTTTGGCACACGTGAGTGAGCCTCCAGACTAACACATTCCCTCCTTCCCCACCCCTCATGTGGTCCAACTGCCATTACTGTAAATGCAAACTGACAATCAACAGTTTGTGCTTGCTTTCCAAATGTGAATTATATACACTATGCATACACTATGGTTTGCAACTGTAGTATGGAGCACCACTTACAGGCGTCCCCGGTATCCACAGTTTCAGTTATCCACAGATACCATGGATACTAGGACACCTATTAAAAAGGGGAAAATTAAACAAGCCTGTGTTACCACAAAAACTCTGATGTTTCCCTATCTTTAAAAAAGCGTCCCCAGTAACCACAATTTCATGTATTCACAGTAGGGTCCAATAAATGCTTTTTATTTAGTTTGCTAGTTGAACTGCAAAGCAAGCTATTGTTTGACACGCAAAAAAGGAAACATTGGAGGAATCAAACCAAGGGGGTGGGGAGAGGGGAGTACAGAAGTCGAAGTTTGCTCATGTAATGCCAGACTATGGTTTGGTGCCACATCTGAATTGGGGGGGGGGAGAGAAAAAAATAAATACAACTAGGATTATTCAGTTTTTGGAGCCATTCTGATTCAACTTTCCAGCGCTGGTGTAGATGTGAATTGCATCCTATGGTGGTGGGGGCAGTCATAGAGGCCTCCTCAAGGTATGGGAACATTTGTTCCCTTACCTCAGGGCTGCATTAGCTCAGGAAAATTGGGTAGGATTGGGTCCTTTGAAAAGCCTATATTACCCAATGTGGACACTTAAAATTCTAGGTTTAGAATACTGTCTGAAGACCACAGGAAAAAACCACACAGACTTTCAAATGAAATTACCTACTTCCTCCCAAAAGTAACTTTCTTTTGGACTTTCTTATATACCAAAACGCACCAATGGCAGGCACTTAGAAAAATTTGGGCCCAAACCTATCCAATTTTCCAGTGCCGGCGTAGCCATGCCACTGAGGAGTGTGCTGTATCCTTTGGTGGGACAGCAGTTACAGAGACCCCCTCAAAATATGGAAACATTTGTTTCCTTACCTCAGGGCTGCATTGTGGCTACGCTGTTGCTGAAAAATTGGATAGGATTGGGACTTGGTCTTTAGAATAATTAAAGGTAAAGGTTTCCCACAACCAAATGGTCTAGTTGTGACCGGCTCTAGGGGGTAGTGCTCATCACTGTTTCTAAGCCAAAGAGCCGGCATGTGGCCGAGGACAGTTTCAGTAGTCATGTGGACAGCATGACTATACATCAAAGCGCATGGAACGCCATTACCTTCCCACTGAAGCAGTACCTATTTCTCTACTTGCATTTTTACATCCTTTCGAATTGCTAGGTTGGCAGGAGCTGGGACAAACTACGGGAGCTCACTCCATTGTGTGGCCTCGAACTCCCAACCTTCCGGTCAGCAAGCTCAACAGTTCAGCAGTTTAACCCACAGCACCACCATGTCCCTTTTTAGAATAATTATTCAAGAGTAATTAATATGAACATGTAATATTCAACAATATGGCTCATTCCTTCCAAACCTAAAATGAGCATTCCAAGATGGAAGAGCTCTAAAGGAAAGACAATGTTTAACTAATGATATAACCTTTAGAAGTCCTAAACTAACAGGTTGTAATACAAGTTTGCAAACTATGATATGAAGAGTTGCTACCCATGCAGACACCAACTGATTACTGTAGCCCCTAGTTGAGTACAGTACTTGGTTTCTGCAGAGTAGGAAGCAAGAAAGCTAAGACTTACTGGCTGCTGGAAATAATATTTGATCACCAAGACCAGTCAAAACTTGGATTTTGCCAACTGGACTCCACTGAATTTCTTCACATTTCAAATATGTAAAATTTATTTTTATTTAAGAATATGTATATGTCATTTTTCAACCAAAAAAGTTCACAATGCAATTTATATACCAAAATCACATCATCATCATCATCATCATCATCATCATCATCATCAATAATAATAATAATAATAATAATAATAATAATAATAATAATAAAACAACCTGAATCTAGGCATATTTACTTGGAAGCATGTCCAGCTAATTTGAGAGGCTGTAACTTGCACCAAATGCCCATAAAACAGCATCCCCTTTTAAATATCAACCAGCTTCAAGAGGAAGTGAGGTACATTTTAAACCTGTTTATCAGTGCTCTGCTTAGCTGAAATATTTTGCATATAACAAAAATTTGTGCAAAGAGCAAGGCACTAGACTAGCTAGAGAATACATACTCCAATGTATTTTGGGATCCAAGGCTCAAAATCCAAATGACACCACCCTCAATGGTGGTTAAAAAAGAATAGACAAACTAAATAATTGACAGCATGCAGTCCTTTGAGACAACCCTCCCAATAAATCAAGGTCAGGGGGCAGGGAAGACTGCCTATAATAAATCAAGAAAATTGCATGCTACTTGAACTGCTGACCCCACATCCCAAAGAGGAAGACTGTGACCTGCCAATTATAAATAATTCAACCTAATTGCTCTGGGTGATTAGCCAAATATAAAATACAACATTCTGTTTAACAGCCCAGGCATTAAAAATTGAATGAAGATTCCATGTAACTAGAAAAAAAAATCCATGATGCTATCCTCATGTCATTTCCTGAATAATTTGGTAACACGATACAGAACATTAGCCTTTGTCTGGGTAAACACAAACTCACTTTATGCAAAAATGTGTCCCTTCACTATACTACAGGATTTTTTGGGGTGGGGGTGTCAGGATTTTCAGCAGCCTGTTTCATTACTTCAACAAATGCAAAAGAAAAATTATGCAGACAAGACACAATGAAAAATTACATACAATTCTCAAGAACAGTGACACATTTCACATCCCAGTTTCTCTCTGCCATTATTGGGAAGCCATTATTTATTCTGCATTTGAGATTTGCTGCACAATTCAAGAAACGGTGATTCACAGATCTCACTACAAACAGACCTGACATTAAAAACAGACTGTTGCAAGCTGCCTCATAAAAAACCTCCCAAGCAACCATTGTACAATGGTTAACAGAAAAAGTTAACAGAAAAAACAGACCCAAGAACACTTCAATTGCAATCCTACACACACATACCTGTAAGTTCCACTAAACTCAATGAAGCATACTTCTAAGTAGCCTTGCATAGGATTACATTGATAGATTCCACCAGGCCTTGTTGAAAGTCCAGAAAAAATTAGATTGTTTCCAGTATTAATTCCAATAAGGAATTAAGAGCCCAAAGATAAAATTTCAAATTATTTTCCCTATATACATCTACTTGTCTGGTATAACCAGAGAGAAAAAAGAGCATAAGACATCAAACCTGCACTTTTCAGTGTATCACTGCACACACAACCTCTTACAAAGTTTAAGAGTCCAATCCAAAACTCTCCGTGAGCCGGTGCAGCCGTCCCTGTACCAGCTAAGAAAGTAGCAAATGTGCCATAAAGCACAACCTCCAGCCGCCTCCTAACCTGCACTGGATATATGCATAGTGGCTGTCCTGCCCAGATTAGAGTTGGTCTGTAATACCCTCCAGCACAGACTCAAGTTTGGTAGCTGGCTCTACTCTTTAAGGTCTAAGGGAACAGCAAATCTCAAATGCACAAATTGTCACAACTCTTCTAATGCAATGACGGTGGAGAAGGTTCATATATTAAGGAGGAAAACAAAACGGGAAGACATAATCAGCTACCAATCTCACTTTGGATGCATCACTCACAGGGCCAGCCTTAAGCCAATGTGACCAGTGGTGTTATGCGGCCGGAACGCTAGGCAGGACATCAGGGTTGGGGACATGCGTAACCAATTACACCGCTTGCGTACGGTACGCAAACGGCGTAACGCTGCAGAACGCAACAGGCGGGCTGTTGATCACCCGGATGTCCCGCCCAGCGTTCCGGCCGCGTAACACCGCTGAATGTGACCAACATCATCACATTGGGCCCTGCATGTCAAGGGGCCCCGCATCAACGCAGCAAGCATATTGCCTGTTCCTGCAGCCAGGATCTCTACATCAGCGGAGCAAGCTTTACCCTGGGCCCTCCCACTTGCCCTGCCTCCAAACAGCCCAAAATGGCCCCCCCAAAACAGGTCACATCATTATGTCACCACCAGTGGTGAAATTCAGCCAGTTCTCACCTATTCTGCAGAACCATTTGCTAATTTTAGGTTGGGAGAGGGAAGAAAGGCAGCGGATGGCCCTGAAGGCCGCCCTGAAGGACATAGAACCGGTTGTTAATTTATTTGAATCCCACCACTGGTCACCACCATTTCCAGGTGCCACGCTTTGCACACGGGACTACAAGCACTCTTCTTGGTGAGTGGAGAGCCCCATAGGAATGCCCTGCATTGGGCCCTGCTACTCCTGGAGCTGGCCTTGGTTACTCATTCTCAATAAGATCAACTTGTCAGTGAGACAAGTACAACTGGATGCAGGCTTGCGTTTAACCTACTGAACTGGTCTCCAACTGCACTTTTGGGGGGGCGGGGGGGGGAGAGAATATTCTTTTCCTGAAACCATTAAGCCACTTCCGGTGTGCCAATTTAGAAGTCAGGCATGTTTCAGGAATCCAGTACGGCTTTCTTGAAATCGCGGGACTGTGCGAGCACACACACGCACACACCAACATCGCCTGGATTAAACTCAACACAGACAGTGCGGATAAAGTCAGCCAGGCGTCATTAGGACCGGCGAAGAGAGCAGGGATCGGGGATGGATGGGGGCCGTGGCCTGAGCGTGGGCGAGAGCAAAGCGGGTGCGTTGAAGGGAGATGCCCTTCCTCTCCCGAAACAACAACGAGGGAACTTCACGTGGGCCCTCTGGAAGACGCCGCTCCGGTTGCCAGGGTGGATGTCCGCAGGCGCAGGCACCCGCCTCCCCGCTCCCGTCCACAGGGGGCCGCAGCTGTGCGGGCTGTCCTGTCCCGGCTTGCCCCGCCGCCTCTCCAGCGCCTCGGCTGACTTACCGAGGCACTTGATCTGGAAGCCGGCGGGGGGCTTGAGGGACCTGCGCGTCCAGCCTTCGCGCAGCACCTCCAGGTGCTCCTCCTTGCCCTGGATCAGCAGCACCTGCTCGTCGATCCAGCCCAGGAAGAAAGTCTCGGCCACCGCCGCCGTCACCTTCTTGTTCCAGAAGTGCTGCATGTTCTCCTGCTTGAAGTCGGCGAAGATCTCGTAGCCGATGTGGTGGCGCCCCAGCTCCCTCCCCGGCGGCTCTCCCGCGGCTCGCGCCCGCCGGGCTTCCCCTTCGCCGCCGTCCTCCCCCCTCCTGCTGCTCCCCTTCGTCGCCCTCCTGCAGCTCGCGCCGCTGCCTGGCCGGCCGCGCGGCAGCCGCGTTCCCGCCGCAGGGACTCAGCACGATGGCCAAGGAGTGGGGCGCGATTTGCAAGAACTTCTCCATCCTGCGCGGCATCTCTGCGCCAGCGGAGGCTTCGGGAGAGGCGGCGCCGTGGCTTGGAGGCACCACAAGCAGTGGGAGCACCGGGCATAGCACGCCGCCGCGCTGCCAAGCTGGCGCTACTCCCGCTCAGCCAGGACCGCCCCTGTCGGGCAGGCTGCAGGTTCAGCGTCTCCCCGCCCGCTCCGCCTTCTCCCCGCTGCACGTGCGCGCCCTGCCTCCCGGCCAGTGGGCTCTCGCGCGCGCTCTCAGGCTCCCCTTGCGGCGCCGCGGCGCCACCCCACTCCCAGGTTGGGCAGTCTGTGGGAGCCACGGAGCCCACCTTCGTCAGCCGTCACATAGCCAGCCTGTCTTGTCCCGGGGGCCGAGCTTTAAAAACAAAAACGCGCGCGCACTACAGTGTGTACGTCTCGATAGAAGTTTATGCGAGGTTGCCAACTTTGTTTTTCCTTGCTGGGCATTTGGCTGGAGTGCAACAAAGCCACTTGCAGCGCCTTAAAGCCCAGCCAACGTATTTCAGCGCAGCCTGCTTCATGAAATGGACGCGTGACCTGCAGAACCTCAGCAGCTGAAGCATTCCCTACTAGGCTAAGTGCAGAGGTAGGAGAAGGATCGCGAAAGGAGAACCTTGATGAATGCCTGTGAATGATACCACCAGGCTGAAGCTGATAGAGGGCCCAGGGCACAATCTCAACAGCATCTTATTAAAGTGCAGCACAGCTTTAACAAACTTTTTAAAAAGTTAGCTTGTGGACAGATTCCTGACTATCAGACTCTCTCTCTCTCTCTCTCTGTGTGTGTGTGTGTGTGTGTGAGAGAGAGAGAGAGGGGGGGGGGGAGGAGAGAGACAGCCAGCCAGCCAGCGGAAGATCCTAGAATACTCTCCACTGCCCCACAGAAGGGGAAAAGATTGTTAGATAGTGGGTTAGGTAGTACTTATAAGAACCCAAGAAGAGCCCTGCTGGATCAGGCCAAGGGCCCATCTAGTCCAGCTTCCTGTATCTCACAGTGGCCCACCAGATGCCTCAGGGAGCACACAAGACAACAAGATGCTTGCATCCTGTTGCCCTCCCTTGCATCTGAGGTAGCTAACTTCTAAAACCAGCAGGTTGCACATACCCATCATGGCTTGTACCCTATGATAGATGTTTCTTCTAGAAATCTGTCCAATCCCCTTTTAAAGGCACCCAGGCCAGACCCCATCACTGTAGCAAGGAGTTTGACAGAACTCTTTTCTTATTATCTTTGACTCAGAGTAGTCCAAACATACTTTAAGGTGTCCCTTGTGCTGGCCTAACTGTGCCACCCTTACTCCAGGTTAGGATTGCACCCTCAATTGGATTCATGGCTGGGCCAGCCCTGATGCCCCAAATTAACAACAGAACTGTGGCAGTTCCAATAATATTTTGGCCCATCACTGAGTGTTTTCTTGCTTTCTTTATATATACTTTTCAAAACTGTTTTGGATAAAGGTCTCTTATACAACATGGAGCAAGCTGTGATGTCTCCTTTTATAGTACTTTTATAGTACTTGTTGAAACTGGTCTAATGAATTTAAGCATGTGTGAGAAAAGGAAAACGTTAAGAACAAGGAAAATTAAAAGATAATTGTGGATAATTTGTCCAAAAGGCTGGCTGTAGATAATACTTATCCCATAAACAGGCAAGTATGCCATGTTTTTAGGGCCAGGCTTCTAAATAGTCTATGAAGGGAGCTCAACAAGCAGAACTTTTTTTTTCAGTTTTCATAACTCCTATTGATTCTAAACTGCCTATAGGTCATGCCAAGAGAATTGCAAAGTGTATACTGAACTGCTCAGACGGCATACTGCTGAAAAGCAGACACTTCTCTCTCAACTCATATCCGCTACCACTATGGGCCCCAGCATATGCTTGGCATGGGACAAGGAATGAAGTGGATAGAACACAAAAGAAAATATCGTTTAGTGTTTGATGGAGGATGTGCCTCAACTCCTTTTGAGGAAAATTCCATCATGTTACCACAATACTCCATTTTTTCCCAGTCAGATTATTACAGTTTAGGCAGATGAGGATTAGGTTCTTTATTTGTACAGTTAATATGGATAATTAGCTGGCAATATCAACTGAAGGTATTCCAATATGATTTTTTTTACACATTGGGTGGCTCCCAAGAATGCAGAAACATTAGGATTATAGTGTCAGCCAAAGTGTTGTATTCTTCCCCACCATGTATGTTACTCATCTTTTCTACTTAAAACAAAAAAGCAACTGCAAAATTACTGCCAATAAGCACCAATATCTAAAACTAGTGGTTGGGTGTTAACAGTCCTCATCTTCTCCAATGTACCTCTTTAGGGGAGCTTGTTTGCAGCACCTGATCTAAGCCAACTGGAGCTTTTGGAGAGCTCTATATGATTATATTTTCATTTATGAAACCATCAGTGTGCATGGTGCCTTACAGGAGAAGAGAATCAATCAACAGTATTTATACACCTCTTTTCAACACAACATTCACAAAGCAGTACAGGCAAATATTGAAGTTAAATGGCTCCCTGACCCACAATCTTAAAAAGTGGAGAACATCAACAGCAACAGGCACTAGAGATGACTCTGCAGAGGGACAATTACTCTCCCACTGCTAAATATAAGAGGAACAGTACTTGAAAAAGTGCCTCTTGGCCAGTTAGCAGAGAAGGCAGGTTTCAGCCCAAAGGGGTCATGCCCACTGGTCTTCCCATAAGGGAATTGTGCCCAGGTAATCAGGGAAGAGTATGGAATTATCTCATGGGCATGTACTTAGGCTTAGTTGCTGCACGATAAAGGTAGTAACTGTACTGAAATGGATTTGATATACACCCCTTGTAGCTACTCCTTTTTATCCAAGGAGTAAAAAGGTTTGTTTGCTTTTGAGGACCAGACATTCCCTCATGATACAATAGTTGGGAAATGTGTGGGGCTAACAATGTTTACTTCTTGGGAGGAAAGCTATGGTGAACCTAGACAACTTAACAAAAAGCCGAAGTATCACCCTGCCAACAAAAGGTTTGCATAGTTAAAGCTATGGATTTCCCAGTAGTAATGTATGGCTGTGAGAGCTGGAACATAAGAAAGGCAGAGCATCAAAGAATAGATGCTTTTGAATTATGGTATTGGGGATAATTCAGGGGACTGGTGTTGCAGTCCCCTGGACTGCAAGGAAATCAAATCGGGCAATCCTACAGGAAGTCAAGCCTGATTGCTCCCTGGAAGGACAAATACCGAAGCTCAAATACTTTGGCCACCTCATGAGAAGACTTTAGAAAAGACCCTCATGCTTGGAAAGATAGAAGGCAAAAGGAAGAAGGGGGCAGCAGAGGATGAGATGGTTAGATAGGATCACCAAAGCAATGAACATGAAGTTGGGTGAACTCCAGAAGCTAGTGGAAGACAGGGAGGCCTGGCATGCTGTGGTACATGGGGTCAGACACAACTTAGCGACTGAACAACTTTTTTCCTCAGCGATATCAAAACAGCAAGAGCAAAAGAACAGATTTCTATCTAGTAAAGACAAATCCACCTGTGATTTGTGGTTAAGTGGGCTATTTTGTTGTGTACATAAGCATTTGGGATTTGGATCTTCATTGTTTTCCCTAGAGCAGTTTCTCAAAATGTGGGTTGGAGGACCCACTTGGTGGGTGTCAGATGGGTTGCAGAAAGCTGGAAGCAGCCATTTTGAAAGCTGCAACCTTACTCTTGCTATATTCCTTTTGTGAGTGTTTACAGTCTGAATTTTAAAGTGAGATTTTTTTTAAATTTAGTTTTTAGTTCAGTGCTTTTACATTTTTTTGGTCCTAATCTTGCTTTCTAACAGGGTTGTTTCATGGTTGTGCAATTGCATTTACCCCCTCCCACTCCCATGTCATGACTGACTAGAAGAGGTAATTAAGAGCATAAAAAGGTGTTTGCTCTCCTGCCTCCCACAAAAGGTATTGATAAGAAAACAAAATCAGTGTTGAATTCAGAGTAGGTCACCAGGAATTAAAAGCAATTAATAGAGCAACACAAGAAATGAATATAAGTAGTTATATGAACACAAAAACAATGGATAACTGTCTAGCAAATACAATTTGTTTCAAAGAGAACAAACAACGCAAAACAATTTTAGATAACCACAAGTTTTGAACAAAATTATCAATATAAATAAAACAGTTTTAAATCAAAAGAATGTTGCGTTTGTTTAAAAGCAGAATGTAATAAAAATAGAAGCAAAATACACACACTGAACTATATTTTTTTGCTGGTCTACACTTGTTTATATAATATCCTTTTAGCAAAAGAAGACAGACAGCTCTATTGTACAAGTACTTTGCGAGTCTGGACACAGCTACGACATTCTGCCATCACAATGTCAAGATCAGTAAAGTGCTGTAAACTTGACATGAAATCACCAACCCATATTAAAGAAAAAATGCCATCAGCATAATGTGAGTTTTCTTCAATAGCTACTATTGTCAGTGGATGTATGAATTTTAACTATTTTCCACAAGATAGATCATGTGTGAAGAGCTTCTGAAGAACATCATTCCTCAGCATCTGTTGACATGAAATTTCCAAATATCTATTTTAATACTTTATGGGTTCCACATGTTTTACTATTACAAGTACTTAACTTACAAGGCTGTTTTGAAAATGCAGCCTTTTCCCACTACGTATTAATGAATGAAAAGGTAAAGATTTCCCCGCGACCAAATGGTCTAGTTGTGACTGACTGTAGGGGGCGGTGCTCATCTCAATTTCTAAGCCCAAGAGTCGGCGTTTGTCCGAGGACAAGTTTTCGTGGTCATGTGGCTGGCGTGACTATACATTGAAGCGCACAGAACACAGTTACCTTCCCACCGAAGTGGTACCTATTTCTCTACTCGCATTTTTTATATGCTTTCAAACTGCTAGGTTGGCAGGAGCTGGGACGAGCAACGGGCACTCACTCCGTCACATGGTCTTGAACTGCCAACCTTTCGGTCAGCAAGCTCAGCAGCAACAGTTTAACCCGCAGTGCCATCCCGTCCTTATGTATTAATGAATACCTTTGTTTTGTTATATATGCTATTAATCCATACAGTGGTTTTAATGAGTAGCAACAAACACACAGGAGCCTGCTGCAAGGAGCTTACAATCTAACATTTTACAGAAGAGAGGCAAGGGAGGAATGCAGCCCTGAGATAAGTGAACAAAAATTTCCTTATCTTGAAGAGGCCTCTGTGACCAATTGCCTCTACTTGTGGGATGCAGCGCACACCCTGTTGACATGGCTACAACAGCGCAGGAAAGTTTGATGGATTGGGACCCAAATCTATTCAAAGAGCAACAACAAAGCAGATACCTTTTATTTCCTTAGTACTGCTACTGCTAAGGCATTTATCATCGGAAATTAAGAGCATGCTCTTTTATTACTGTGCTTTAAAATTAAGAACGTTTGAGGAAAGCAAATTTCATCACTTTCCTGGTTTTTGCAAAACGAAGTGTTTTAACGTACAATAGTGTACTTTAGACAACTGTTTCTTTTTGCCTGCTAGGAGAAAATTTACAAAAATCAAATAAAATGCAGTCTGAAAACATTTCACAACATAGGTAAGAAAACATAATACTTAATTCATTACTGGGTGGATCTGATTTAATTTTCATAACAGTGCTCTATTCAAATGTTTTTCTAATGCTGCAAGCTATTTGAGCACTATGGTGTTTGTTTTAATTAGTTTCTTTCATGAGATCATTCCCATGTATGTCACCTTTTAGATTTGCCTAGGCAACATGATTTGCTAGCCAATTAAATAGCTCTGCTTAGGAAAAAAAATGCATGTAGCCAAACAAAATGCTTTGCTAAATTCCATGTTTGACCTAGCTATCCAAAATATAAGTACCCAAGCGTTATTATAGCAGACCATGATGGGATGCCTTGCTGGAAATCGTGTTGTGCCAAAGCAGCTAGTGGATAATCCTTACTTGCATTATTTGTATGTTTGCACACTCAGGATATGCTATGTAGAATTACTATTCCTTTCTTTTGGGTTGTACTAGTATTGCCCAAGCGGATGGGTGAACCTGTGGATATCATACACCTGGATTTCAGAAAGCATTTGACACAGTCCCCCACCAAAGGCTGCTCAAGAAACTTCACAGTCAGGGAATAAGAGGGCCGGTCCTCTTATGGATTCAGAATCGGTTGAGGGCCAGGAAACAGAGAGTGGGGGTCAATGGACAATTTTCACAACGGAGAGAGGTGAAAAGCGGAGTGCCCCAGGGATCTGTCTTGGGGCCGGTGCTTTTCAACTTGTTCATAAATGACCTGGAGACAGGGATAAGCAGCGAGGTGGCCAAGTTTGCGGATGACACAAAACTTTTCTGGGTGGTGAAGACCAGAAGGGATTGTGAACAGCTCCAGAAGGATCTCTCCAAGTTGGAGGAATGGGCAGCCAAATGGCAGATGCGTTTCAACGTAGAAAAGCGTAAAGTGATGCACATTGGGACAAAAAACCAATACTTCACGTATAGGCTTATGGGTGCTGAGCTGTCTGTGACAGCTCAAGAGAGAGATCTTGGGGTGCTGGTGGACAATATAATGAAGGGATCAACCCAGTGTGCGTCAGCAATTAAGAAGGCCAATTCCATGCTTGGGGTAATTAAAAAAGGGGTTGAGAATAAAACAGCCAATATTATAATGCCATTGTACCAATCGATGGTAAGGCCGCACCTGGAATATTGTGTACAGTTCTGGTTGCCGCATCTCAAAAAGGACATAGTGGAGCTGGAAAAAGTGAAGAAAGCAACAAAAATTATTACGGGGCAGGGGCACCTCCCTTATGAAGAAAGACTGCAGCATTTGCGGCTCTTCAGCCTAGAAAAAAGGCACCTGAGGGGGGACATGACTGAGACATACAAAATTATGCACGGAAGGGATAGAGAGATGTTCTCTTCCCTCTCTTAAAACACCAGAACCAGGGGCATCCGCTAAAACTGAGGGTTGGGAGAGTTAAAACAGATAAAAGTATTTTTTACCCAGCTGTGTTAATCTGTGGAACTCTCTGCCACAGGAGGTGGTGATGGCATCTGGCCTAGGTGCCTTTAAGAGGGGAGTGGACAGATTTCTGGAAGAAAAGTCCATCGTGGACTATAGACCATGATGGATTATGCAACCTCCTTACATTAGTAGTAGGCTACTTCAGAGTACCGGGTGCAAGGGAGTGGCAACAGGATGCAAGCATCTTGTTGTCTCATGCCTCCCTGGGGCACCTGGTGGGCTGCTGTGAGATACAGGAAGCTGGACTAGATGGGCCTTTGGCCTGATCCAGCAGGGCTCTTATGTTCTTATGGGTAAAAAAAACAGCTGTGTTTTGACAACTAAGCATGCTCACTATTGGTTTTAAAGGGCCAGGGAGGAAAGCACTCATACCAATTATCTGGTTGCACTGCTATTTAACCAAAGTAGAAAGAAAATTATAAACGTGAATTGAAATAAGCTTTAAAAATACATATTTAGCTTAACACTTTGGACTAGCTCATTCCAAAACAGGCACAGTGGCATCACTTACTTAGCAGGGGGCTCTGGCTATATTACCTATCAATTATGCTATAAAATGTTTAAGCGCTATGTCACATTCATCTCTTGCCAAGTAGGGGCTTAAGTGGGGTGGCAAGGTTCAAGAGAAAGGCAAAATCTATACAAAGCACACATAGGACAAGTTTAAAAAAACAGTAAGCCAAAGCGTATGCAGGTGGAAAAAAATGTAAAGATCCATGGATCTCTGTTACCCAGATCTCTGTACCAGGACTGCTATGTCACAAATTCCAAAAAAGTGATTGATCCTCACAGAATCATGACTACAAACTTTCTGTAACATAAATTGGAAACCCATGTAAGAAAACTGTGCCTAAGAACCACAACTTTCCAGGGCTCCCATGCATTCACGCACCTCTAAGCATTATAAAAAGCTATTTACATGTTGTGGCAACCAGTGCCTTTTCTTAATATGAACAGCCCCCAACTTAAAAAAAAAAGGACTTAACATTTACAGGCATCAGCAACTCATCTTGCTAGTTATTTTCTCCTGTGCCAGCATTTGGTCAACAGCAGGCTATTTTCTGCCTGATGCCTATAAGTTTCTGGTAAAGGAGCTGTTGTGGACTTGAATTCTGCCATGTAGAAGCTTGTGTCAAAGCAGCCAAATATAATTACAATGCCTTTTAAAATGTAAAATTTAGATGTCCACCCATCCTTCTTAAGAGTTTATTTACCCTCAACTTCCTACATGTTTTGCTCATCGCCACCCTGGTACATTACTGTTACTTTCCCCTTTATTACTTTTGTATTCAATCTGTACACAGAACATTTAAAAAGTTACATGGCAAACTCATTCACATATATACATGTGAGTATTTAAATTACATCTGCTTGCTGCCTTTCCTTTACAAAATTAAGAGCTGCTTACATGGAGTTTGCCCAATATGTTGAAGGCAGGGAATAGGCTTGGAATGGAATGAAACTTCCAATGGTGTAGCTTTGCAGGAATTGCTCCACAAAATCAACATATGCTTGTATGTATACAGATACTTTAGAACTTCCTTTAGATCCAAAAGGGAAAAAAAAACATGAAATGCAAAAGTTTTAAATTAATTTATTAAAGAAAAAGCATTTCACAAAACAGCATTATTTACATGATTTATTATGAACATTCTAAACATCAGCTCACATGAACACTGACAGGATGAATTTTTCTCATCACCTAATTGACTGGCATTCTGCATCTAGCAATGCCCTCATGAACTCTTGACATCAAGCCACCTTCCTTTAAAACGGGGTCAATTGCTGTACTGTAGTGACTTTTTTCACTAAAATGATTTTCATTTTATCATTAGCAATAGCAGGTTGCAGCAGGGAAGCTGTTCTCTTGTTTTTTGAGCCAGTCAATAGTGTCTGGCCTGTTTGGAACTCCTATACATTGTAAATATATGTACTTTTTATACCTGTATAGATTAACAAAAACAGCCATTTGTCCCCAAAGGCCTCATGTCAATGTCTTTATGGCATAGTTTTGCAAGGGTATTCAGCACAAGAAGCTACATGTTTTTAACTAAAACTGAGCTGCCCCATCCCCTATTATTGAAACCTCTTGTGATAAAGCAACCACCATTATTGACACTCCAACAGGAAAGAACTAGTGGGTATAGACAAGCTTGGAATTTTCTTGGGGTTGTGCAGCGATTGTTTGTTCCCCTTAGCAGCTCCCGCAGACTTGCAGTATTCCTTCCTCCCCCACACATCCATTACCTGGTGTCTTTGCCTTTTGAACATGAAGCCCCCAAGTGTTTAACAATAACTAGGGCATCAGTACTAGTGGTCAACAACTTCCCATGTATCACAATGTGTTACAGTAAGAGACACTCTTGTTCATTCACCACCTGGAATCATGTGCACTGGTACCCGAGGTTGCAAGACATTGAGAATTGAATGACTATAGCCTGGTCTTACATGGCATACAAAATGACACAAAAATGAATTCCATAAAGCAATAGAAATGTAAAATACTATACAATGTGGGAGCAAAAACAAACTACCACCAAATCAATTATGGCAACAGAAGCCACTGACATTGTTCCTCAAGACATCGCTCTTGAAGACAGAATGCAAGTTTTTTTATCAAGTTAATAGGACTGGCCCACCCACGAGGCTGGGTAAAGCTGCTGCTTTCAGTGACAGGTTAGGGTGGCAAACAGTGACTGCCCCATGCTCATCAACCACCTCCACTGGCCTGTGCCCAGCCAACTGTTCACCCTGCTAACCAAGCTGCCACCATGATCCTGTTCCCAATTGTGCTCCCACAACGGAAGGAAAGCAAGCAGGCAAGAGCCAGCAGAGTTGCAACAACACCCTGCTTCCTCCTTCAGAGCCACTGCCATTATCCCTCCCTTGCTTGCTTCATTCTCCTCACCAAGGAAGGGAAGAGGGTTAGAGAGGGATTATGTTGGTGGTGCTGCCACTATGATCTTCTTCATAGTAACTCCTTTACCCTTAACCAGAAGGACAGGTTAAGTGAGAGGGAATGGTGGGGATGGAGGCAATGGGGGCATGGCAGGATGCATGCTAATGCACGCACAAAAAGGGGCAGAAACTTCAGGTGCCAGTTCAGCTTGGGTCAAGTCTGTGAGAACTTCATCCACCACTGTCAAAATATTCCATACACATAATAAATAACACTTTCATTTAACTTTCAGGTAAATCAAAAGGAAAAAAACAAACACATTCAAAGGAAAAAAAAAACAGTATGTTAAATATAAGCAGTGACTTTTTCATGCATATTTATTTGTTAGAATCAAGTCCTCAGAGAATCCATTTGTTGTCTGGAAACTGTTACCAATCTAAAAATAAATTTTCATTTCTAACTTGAAGAATGCTGGGGAAAGGGAAGCAGAGTTCTATGTAGTCTGTGCAAAATTCTGATTCCCTCAAGTGCATGAATCCTCAGTTATGCAGCAGCAATAGAAGCATCATCTGCTTGGCGGCCCTGTGGCTTTAAAGGGGAAAGAACCCAAACATGCTTAATATAACCATTTAGTCCATTACATACAGTGCTATAATACACAAGCTACATGGTTGCAGTTTTTTTTTCTTGAAAACCTCTTTTTGGCCATTAACTTTTAACTGCCTTTTGGCAGTTAAAATATCTGAATAAAACACAAAATTCCACATTTTGGTGTTTAAGGTATTTTCCAGAAATTAAATTTTTTCAATTAGAAATAATACTGTGGCTGCTTCTGCTGACACTATATCTATATAATCTACCTAGTACACTTTTAAAGCATTTAAACTAAGAAAAATGAGAACTTGGGATGAGAATATAGAATAAAAACACATACCACCACAATTTGCTATTTTAATCAAGACATTTTGGAAAAAAAAATCACTAAAAACACACACCCCTACTAATAGTAGATTTCGGTCTTATACTTTAAGATGCAAGTTCCATGCTGCAGTCTAATACTACTTAGAGGCTAGCTATAGTAACCCTATAGTAATTGAAAACCTTAGGTAAGCCTAATTGAAACATTGAAAGTACAGCAATATTTTGCACTTTAGTCTGATTAGGGACTAAAGTTTTACATGTACAAATGTAAAGAATGGATAAATGTCAAAGCATAGTCATATTTAGCTTGCAAATTAATTTTAGCCAGCGAAAAACTTAATTATATAAAACATGCGAATGAGTGTGAAAAGAAAAACATAAAATGGACAAAAGCACGTGGATGAAATCTGAAATGTGATTATCCTGCAAAACTGGTGAAAGAACAAAGTGATGAAAATCAAGGTATTGCTGCTAGTTCCTTTAAGATCAATAAGGCTCCCATTTCTCTCCATTTGCTACTTTTAAAGATTAGAAGTACTATAGTGAAATCCTTAAGGAAATGGCAATTTTCATATTTTAGCCTATCCACGAATATAGGTAAGGAGAGATTACAACTCATGTGCTAGACAAGCTCACAGCTTCTTTCCCTGGGGCAGAAGGCTTATGTCTCTAGTTGGCAGCTAGTGTGGATGACTGATCTAAAAAGAAACATCGATTGTCAGAGTTTGTGGGAAACACCCATCCTTTTTGGCTGTAAAGCAATCAAGCAGAATGCAAATCCTCTTTGTTATGAAGGGCGGATTAAGTTGGGTTTTTCGATATAGTTCACAAAAAAATAAAAGCACATTGCATTTTTCAACATTTCCACAAACTATGGTATTATATAGGAAGGAACCTGTCTAGGCACAGACTGGTTGCTTCTTAACTGTTGGGGTAATAGCAACAGTGAACAAGAAGGCTTTAAAGAAATGAAATCTGTAGGGGGAGGAGGGAAGAGAAGAAATGTTCATTAACTTCATGGAAAATAACTCCATTTTTGTGGGAGAGTCTGACACCATAGCAGTACTGTAATAAACTGCTCAAGTTAGGCTATTTCCAGGTGCAATTTAGCATGTTGCTTATTCAGTACACCAAAGACTGGTCATATCCTGAAATTTCTGGAATTCACTTTTCCAAAGCACTCAAATTTGATAAAGCAGAATGGCGATTTTCTTGTTTTAGTTCAGACTGCAGAACACAGCAAAAGTTGGAACACTGATGTACAGTTTACAAGACTAAATTGACAGTCCAGGCTTCTAGGAGAATAACTTTATTTGGCCATAGTACAAAAAACTTTCTTAGAAGCATGATTATTAAAAGACAAAATCTAATGTGGAACAAAACCTTCATACTAGACTGAAAGTCAAATTATAGAATTAAAGAATTATCAATTCTTACATTTTTAAATTCCCCAATTATATGCTGTAGTATTTTAAAAGTCTAAAGTTGAAATCCTAACACATACTTTCCAGAAACAAGCATTAATGAACCCAATGGGACTTATGTCTGAGTAGACATTTATAGGATTATGCTGTAAACTATAATTCAGCTGACTATAAATTCAAACTCTTTTAGACTACAATCTTATTCACATTTACTTGGAATTAAGTTCCATCAAACTCAATGAGACCTATTTCTGAGGAAGCATACCTAGATCATGCTGCTGAGGCTCTAAGATTGAAGCAGTTGTTTTAAAAGATTGTGAGCTGCTTGGAGGTGTTGCTACTAAACATTCAAATTTAAAAAGTTAAATTACAAATACTGTATGCTAAAACACCTCTGAATGGCTTTGTGCATTATACATTACCTTTACAAAGATGTGTGTGGGTATAAATCTTCTAAGCAGCTGGTTAGTAAAATGTGGAAACCGTAACAAGTTTATGTTGAGCAATGGTAGCTGTTGATATCCAGCCATGAGAGGGTAGAAGTTGTATAACATTTCTTGTTCGGTACCAGGAAGGATTCTCAATCTTATCTAAAAACATCACAAGATATGCAGTAGATTATACATGCCTAGTTGGTCTTATGAAAAGTGTTTTTAAAATGCAGTCACTTACATAAAACTTGTGGAAATCCCTATGATTAGAATAGCTAGTGTTTGTGAAATCATGGGCTATGTAAAATGCAACAGAGTTGGTACAGCATTCTTATGAGACACACAGTAAATTAGCAGCATAATTCCTTTTATAGGCCAATCCTAAACTGTGCTGGGTGCAGCCAGGCTGCATGGCCTGTGCTGCATCCTAGCCAGCTTAGGAGGCAGCTGGAGGTCACTTCAACATAAGGGGATTTTTCCCCCTTGCTCCCAAGTAAAGGCCCAGCCATCACTGTGGGGCTTCTTAGATCTGCACCAGCTAATTAGCTGGCACAAATCGAGAAAGCCATTGTAGGGCTGCCCACCGCAGAAGCAGGGATTAGGCTACAGTGGAGGAAACCTCTGCCAACACCCTCCCAGGCCCGATACTCCCCTGATTTGCCTCTCATCAATGCCCTCTTCCTGCCTCCAAACCATCCTCCAGCCACTCTCTCCCACCCACCCAGCATGAACTCCCCCAAACCAGCCAGCACAGGGAATTGATCCAGTATGGGCAGGCCAGTGCATGTCTTTGTCCCAGCACTGCTGGTTCCCATGCAAGCCCAAATGTGCCTTATGGCATGTTTGCAGCACTCTGGCACAAAGAGGCTTGCGCTGGCACAATGGTAAGTTAGGATTGTGCTGTTAAAGATTTACAGACATATTGCAGAAATGCAGGGCTATAATAAATTGAAGAGTAAGCACCAACAAAATCTCAGCATTGTAAGGTTAAAAAGTGAATTAGTCAACTCACACAACTCATACCTGCTTAAGACCAGAAAACATGAAGGCATCACTAGGTTCCACTGACACTTCCACATCTTGAACTAAATTAGTCTTATTCTGCAGGTGATATTTTACAGGTAAAGATTCCCTGACTCGACCAAATGATGGTAGATCTTTGGAAAGAAAATGCACAGGTAAATTTTATGTTTCTATTTTTGCAAGAAGCTTTTGGTGTTTTTGTTTCAAACTTGCAAGAGTATATTGACACTATTTAGGATTAAATATTCAAACACCAAGATAACTTGCATGCTACTTGGGACATTTGTCGAAATGTTTGCATGCTTACTCATGTTTTGATTTTCCAAATTAGGACTGAGAAAAACATACTTAGTTCTCTCTTCAGACCCAGAGCTGCTAAAGTGCTGAAAGGCAAATTCCATGTGTCATTCACATGTCACTCATTAGTAGCAACTGAAAAGGAAGAGTTGGGCATCGTAGTGTGGATTAAAGAAAATGGAACAAGGACAGCAAATTTCAGGGTTTTGCTTTTATAAACAAAGAACAGCATTTAAGGCACTCCACCAACAAGGCAAAGGAAATCAGGTGCCTGGCAGACCAATCCACAAACCTGCTAAACCACAGTTAAGTCATTTCAGTATCACTAACTAAACTTTTTGTCTGGTTTTAGTTCTATTAAAATCAAAGAACTCGGAGTTCATGACTTTTGAGTCATAGAAGTTCTTTTAAAAGAGAAAAAACGTTTGCAATTCAGTGGACTCTCCTTATCCATGGGTTCATCTCTACAGATCTGACTCAGCAAGGGAGCTGACCTGCACTGGAGGGCCTCACCTGACCTGCTACACGCAACTCCCGTTGCATCCAAAAGGCCCTTTAAGGGCTTTCTGTGGACCCCAGTATCCATGGAAATTGCTTATCCTGAAGGGTTTCCCAGAACAGATCTCCGCAGAGACTGATGGCCCACTACACTATCTGAGAGAGCCATGTGCTGGAGGTAATATGTTTGAGCTGCCATTTGGGATACAGATATTAACAGCTCATTTATTAGAGCCTTTCAGGTATAGTATTTAACATGTTGATCTCGGACCAGGGAATCCTGGGTTCAAATCCTTGCAAGGTAACTTTGAGGTACTCCCTATTGCTCAACCTAACCTAAATACACTAGCATTTGCTGCTGGCCTGGAACATAAGTGAAATAAATAAGTCGTCTAGCCAATCCCTCTGTAAGTAGTAGTTGTGTCGGTGCAAAAAGTGATGCTTTGCAAGGTTCACTTCAATTTGATAAGGAGTGCATCTTCTCATAAACATTTTACACCATGGAAGCACAGAACACGTGAGGGAATCTATGTCCAATGAATAGGAATGAAAATGGTGAAAAGTTATGCTATCTGCTGCCTTCTTTGCCTTCCAAATTTTAAAATATGGAAGTGCTTTATTAAAGGACATCAAAAATTTCAACACATAATAGAGAGATCCCCTAATATAAGAAAAAAGCATACTGTGCTCCCAACCTTATCAAGGAGAACCTTCACAGCATACTACCTTGATTACTGAATCAAGGTTTCAGAGCCTGTGCAACTTTATGCATCCATTAGCATTACCTGCATTGACATGGAGTGGGATACTGTCTGCAATCACATGGGGAAGCGTGATCACAGTATTAACAGGTATGCTCTTCACAGCCGAGCTCCTTAAAAAAAACAAAAAACAAAAAACAGCCTATAAACCAGACATTTTCCACACCAGGTTCACACAGTAAATGAAATAAACTGCTTATTTTCACAGTTTAAAGAGTTATGTGGAAATTGGCATATCAGACGTGAAATACAAGGGACAAAAAGGCACCCAAGACCTAGGTGATAGACAGCAATGAATCCGACAAACTAATTTGCATAATCACAGGAAAATTGATATCGCTTTGCAGCCTGTAGATCTGTTCAAACAGCACAGGACATATCCAAAATGCAGTATGGAACCAAGGGTAAGGAGACAGTAAATGATGGGATCCCAGGAACTGAGGGGCTTTGGTAAATCCCCCATTAATACCTAAACTAATAATTTAAAAGGGAAGGAAATGAGAATAGTTTTACTTTCCCTAACTGTAGTTTTCAGAGTCTAGGAGGGTGTCCATCACAGAATGGCAAACAGACAAAACAATGCAAAGACCCATACTTTGAACTTCATATTCCAAAAAATCAACCATGCAATGTTCTCTGCCCAGTATTCATGTATTTACCATAATTACTGTATTATTATTATTATTAAATACTATTCATGTATTTACCATTACCATTATTCATGTATTTACCATTTACCATTACCATTTACATTTTCTTATGCATCTCCACCCCTTTTCCAATATACATTGTGCAGCATTTTCCAATATACAATATGCAGCATTGACTCTGCTTGGAATACACAGCTCCCACTTTGTGAAGAGTTTCTCCATGGCTATCTCAAGACTCCAGAGTTCCCACTCTCTCTAACCCCATGACTATTGTACCTACAAATTCCCCCTGTATGCCTTAATTTGTTAGTATTTCTTGTTATTCACCATGTTATGGCTGGCCTGTCCATGAGGTGCTCCATATTTTCTGCTTTGTTTAAAGGGCCTGCGCAAAGGGAGGAGTAAGGAGTAAAGGTGCATGGTTTGTGGGGCGGGGACACTGGTGACAAGACCCAGTAGCTTCAGTTTGCCCAGTGAGAATTATGGGGATGGGGCAGAAATTGCATGCTACTTAAGGCAGCAACAGAGTTCTTACTATTGGGGTTTGATTTTTCATTAGATCTTCTGGGGTTCAGCACTATCCTGGGAAGGACATTTCCCTCAGGCAGCTCTCCTTTGCTTGGTTTCTGTAGCCTGCGATGGTGTCAGACAAACCACCAAGGTTTCTTCCTCATTCAGCTATTGATCCAGTAAAAGGAAAGAATGGAGCAGGAAGGGATGTGTGCACCCTCGCCTCTACTGAAGAATTTGAGAAATACTCTCTGTGGATTAGATAGGGTTTCACAGCTCACAGTTTAGATAGGCAAGCTTCAACCTAAGCTCTGTGATGCAGCATTTCCTAGTAACTACGCTTTTCTGTAATATATTATGGAAATTACTGCTACTCCATTTTGCTATGGTACTTGCTCTTAAGTTTGTCTAAGGAAACAGGAACATCACTTGTGGAGACACAAGATCCTCAGTCCTGTTAAGAGTGTACTTTTTAATGTCTGAAGGGGGTGCCAGCTTGCCTTGTCCGAACGTTCTAGAAGTGGCATGCTCACCAACCCTGGCAGACTCTAGCCCACTGCTTCTATGAACTGGACCAACCTTTCCTATCCCCACTGCCTCTCAGTTACCAGCTACATGAAAAGACCACAAGAACTGGCAGAAAACAGAAGACCAGATAAGAAAAATGGGAAAAGAAGTCTTGGCCACATGGCACGGGGGAAGGGGGTGTTAAACTGAACTGCTACTGTTCTTCAGAAACGTTAGACCAAAACATGAGGTATTTGAAGAGACAAACAAGGAATACTTTACCTTTTCCAAGAGATTACATAACATCCTGTAGCCACTCCACTTTGGCCACTTGGAACTGGTGGACAGCGAAGGCAAAAACATTCACTAGCACTCTCACCAGTCTGTAAGACAACTATCAGAAACATCAGGTTCAGTCAAAAATTGAAAAATTGTAATAGATTGCTACGCACTGCAATATACAATCATGCAAATACACGAATATAGATACTAAATATTGTAAGAAAACCAAAGCGTCTGTAGATACACATGCATCACAAGACTGTCTCACATCTTCCGTTCACCCTGCAAATTAAGTAGACTCAAATCAACAGCAAACCAATTATGTAAGATACAGAGGATAACTATATCCAGGGAGAAAACAGGATCTGAAGAATCAAACACCTCTGCAAGCTGCAAGGACAAAATGACTTTATTGTAGAAGCTGATGCATTCACTGTATAGTAAATGTGTCAAGATGCTGAGGACAAAGAGGAAAACTACTCTGGAAAGAAATTCAGTATGAGATGGGGGAATTATGCCAATTCTACAAGACCCAACTTTTCTAGTTATAACAAGGAGTTTCTTTCCAGCTGCCACCCTGGAAATATTTAAGAATATGCAGTTGTTTGCTCACCATTCTCCACATACGATTCCAGCTGGTCCATCGGTGCCATGGAAGGAGAAAGCTGCAGCTGGCTGGTTACAATAGTAAGGGCCCATGGTGAAGTACTAAGGATGTCAGTCATCAATAAAAATGGAATGTCTGCAAAGACTTTGTCTAGATATTCAAACTGCCAGGAAAGAAAACAAAGAGTGAATTATTGTTTTACTGCTTAACCTGTCTATCCAGATTATGTTTGTAAAGGTTTCCAACGCATACCTTGGTTGAAACAAATTTAACAGCTACATCAAATGGAAAAACAGTCTCTATAGTAACAGTTTCATCCTGCACAGGGAAGAGAAAGCAATTATACTTAATTTGATAGCAGATTACCAAATAATAAGTAACATTCCATGTTCTTTTCCACTGGTTTTTCCCCTCCCAAGTAAATGTCACCTGGATGACAGATCAACAAATCATTTACACACTAAAAACAAACTAATTATTAGAAGATTTTCATTTAACATACCATAAAGTTCTTCCCTCTAATATCAGGAAAAAAAAAATCCCCAAAGTGGATTGATCATCATATCCCATATTCTAAAAAGGTAAACTCAAGCCATTTCAATTACATCTAAGGCTCTCAACCGGCAAGCCTAGTCATCTCTCAAGAAACACAGTACGTGTCCACAAAACCTGTCCTGCCTCATGAACTTTTTTGCTTCTCCAGGCACAGGGCACATTGGAGAAGGCAGTAACTATATCAGCAGCAATTGTTTGAGTCTTCTCTTGGCTCAAACACTACTGTACTGGTGTGAGAAGCAATTTAAGGGAAGCAGCAATCACATCACTCGTCCTTAGTGTTCCTAGCTAAATCACCAGTCTCTCTCTGACACTCATTTCTTACTAAAGTACACAACTACAGGAAACGGTTTTAAATAAAATTTATACACACTGTTCACATGTGCAGGAACTGACTACACCAAAGCAAACTGAGTTAACACAATGAGACTTTAAGATATGCACTTTGATATTTCATGATTAAACCAAATGGATCCAGCTAATTCAACATACCCTATGACACTTGCAGAGGATTTCTTTTCCTTCAATGGTTGCACTCACTAAATAGGAAACATACACGAGAAACATCCGGGTCCCAACAGTTCCACAGTGAATATATATAGCTTTTTCAAGCTTAAAAAAGAAAAAAAGATGATTAGACAAAATGCCAAGGGTTTCTCACTGCTTTAAAGAGGACTTCTGAGTCACTGTATTGCCATACTCAGAATGTTGATTAAGACTTTCTGAAGTTTTAGGGGAACGTAATCATTAACATTTTGTTCTCCTAGAGTTGCTTTGGAAAAGTCATGGTTCTTGCTTTGGCAATCAGGTCAAATATAAATTTGAAGAAAAACACACATTCTAAAACTGGCTTTCCATTTTTTATAACATGCATTCTGACCCTGCCCCAAAGAACATTAGTCACGCCTAAGTCTTATGTAAAAGGAACGATTCAAGCGCAATCAGTTCTCCCAAGACCCGGATCTACATCTCCGGCATAACAAAGCCCTGGCACTGAATTTTTATTTTCTAATTCTGACAATGTATAAGGCATGTTCACCTTTTCACCTGGTTGCAGATCTCCTACAGGAATATCAGGAAGTAAGGCAGGATAAGAATCATCACACATTTCTGATCCGTTTAATGTCACGTGAGTTTTCTGAGTCAGGTTTGCATCTTGGCCTACAATAAAGAACAAACTAATATTTTAGGTTTAAACCATATTTGTGAAGAATCTCTTGTGGCAACCGGGAAATATTTCAAGCTGCTTGCAGTCAAGCCGATGGCATGCAACAATCCAGCTCGATTGGCGAATGAACTTGTACAAGCTCAGAACTACTTAATATGCATGTAATTTTTTTGTTTTTACGAACAGCTAAAACGCCAAATTATTTTTTTAAAACCATTTTTTCAAAATAGAAGACAGGGATTATGTTTACATCAAGTTCAATAATTTTCAATCCATGGGCTGATTCCATTTCAAGTAAACACAAAACATGCAATAATTACCATCAAGGAAAATTGTTGCTTTTAATTCTGAACGTACACAATTCAAAATGGTACTTGTGGAAAAGATGCACTGTTAAAATCAAACTTTACCAGTAAATGAATGTGCACTAAATGTATTCTTATTAACAGTTGTTAAGGATAAATTACTGCATACTAAAGGAGAAAAAAATCATACCAATTTATACAACTGGTTTTGAGAAAGAACAGAAATTCACCACATGGACAAGCCAACATTGCAGGAGAATGGTAATGTAAGTAGAAATCAATTAACTGAGCTTCAAACTTTATAACTGCTGTAAATCAGATACAGGTCCTGCCTTAGCATCTAAAAACATAAGAAGAGCCCTGCTGGATCAGGCCAAAGGCCCATCTAGTCCAGCTTCCTGTATCTCACAGCAGCCCACCAAGTGCCCCAGGGAGGCATGAGACAACAAGATGCTTGCATCCTGTTGCCACTCCCTTGCACCCAGTACTCTGAAATAGCCTACTGCTAATGTAAGGAGGTTGCACAATCCATCATGGCCTATAGCCCACAATGGACTTTTCTTCCAGAAATCTGTCCAATCCCATCTTAAAGGCATCTAGGCCAGATGCCATCACCACCTCCTGTGGAAAAGAGTTCCACAGATTAACTACCCGCTGGGTAAAAAAGTATTTCCTTTTATCTGTTTTAACTCTCCCAACCCTCAGTTTTAGCAGATGTCCCCTGGTTCTGGTGTTTTGAGCGAGGGAAAAGAACATCCCTCTATCGACTCTATCCCTTCCGTGCATTATTTTGTATGTCTCAATCATGTCCCCCCTCAGGCGCCTTTTTTCTAGGCTGAAGAGCCCCAAATGCTGCAGTCTTTCTTCATAAGGGCAGTGCCCCAGCCCCGTAATCATTTTTGTCGCTCTCTTCTGCACCTTTTCCAGCTCCACTATGTCCTTTTTGAGGTGCGGCGACCAGAACTGTACGCAGTATTCCAGATGTGGACTTACCATCGACAGTATTCCAGATGTGGACTTACCATTGTACAATGGCATGATAATATTGGCTGTTTTATTCTCAACCCCTTTCTTAATTACTCCAAGCATGGAATTGGCCCTCTTAACTGCTGCCGCACACTGTTCCCAGAACCCCCATGGATGCCAAAAACACAGACAGTCAAATCTGCAGTTGGACCAATTGTTTTGAAACACAGAGAGGCCGCATGCGACGTCCCCACAACTCAAAAGGCCCGTTGAACCCTTGAAAGGAAGTTCTAGAACTTCCTCTCAGAAGGTTCTGGGAGGCCTTTTGAATAGTGGGGAGGCCACACGTAGCTCCCCAGCACCACAGAAGACCTTCTGGTTGCAATCTCTGGTCACATCTGGGAGGTCCTTAGACATGGCTTTGCAATCCACCGTGAAACAAATCCATGGATAATGAGGATCCACTATATTTGTTTAAAGTTTAAACAATTCCAGTTATTTATAATGTGTTAATATACAAAAAGAAGACGTGACTTAACTCTTTCAATAAAGGAACCATGATTTTCTACAATGATTCTGAGCCAACACCACAATGAATACCTGGTTTTAGGCCTGCAGTGAGTTTTACATCTTTGGCAACTGTCTTCTCGTGTGACTCAATTGTCACAATCAAGCAGTACATTTCATTTGTCAGGGCAGGAGGTTCATGTTGAAGCTGGACAGAAATGTTTGGCACTCTGGAAATGACCCTTTTATAAAAACAAAAGCAAAGTAATCTATCATTTCTTGGCATTCTTACAACCTAATCTTAACCCCTTCTGTCACACAAGCAAAGGCTTGTGCCACAACTGAATTAATCTACTGTACACAAGACAACCTGGAGAGAATAAAGTTCTACTTCACATGCCTTTGAAACCTCCTCCAGTACTCTTTCCCCTCCATATCTTCACAATTATTCAATTCTCACTAATGCTAGATGGATGGACCCAATTCCAAGACCATTAGGGAGCTGTGCTAGAGATTGCTGGAACTTGAGTACATCCCATAACTGTTCAAAAAGCCTTTATAACAGAATTTTACCTTCATTTTAGGGCAACAGTGTCAGTAGCAGGTGCCAGCCACATACAGCAGTGCAAGGTTGGTTTTCATCAGACTTGAGGCAAGGTAATGAAGCAGCAATTTGTAACAATACCAATTGACCCTATCCTCTGTTGTTACTCTGCAGCAAAGCATCAGCAGTTTTTAAATTGCTCTTATTGGATATTACAGACTATGAACAGAACTACGGACTATGATATGGTATTCCCATTCTACAAACTGGAAGAAGTGAAGTTGTGTGGAAAGAACTGCCCAAGGTTATCTAGCAAATCTGTGGCAGAACAAGGGAGAGGAAGTTAAGTCAAACCTCTACCATTCTATTCACCAGGAATGCCAGAGTTGTGTGGTCCGTTCCCCCACAACAATCTGTAAAATCAGAGATCTCTGTCTGAGAGGGACCACCAATAAGATTGATAATGAAAACATGAACAAAACAGTTTAGGAATAGATCAATTTTGGGGGAGGGAGCACAAGTGTCAAAATACCATGTCAAATTTAAGATTAGCTTCAATATAGGAACTGCAAGTGATTATAAAGGCAATGATTGGCCTTTTTCCCCATGGAAAAAAATCTTAAAAAGTCTCGAAGTCCTAAATCTATTGCACATGTTGAAGCCCTCGCAGATTTTGTTTCTATATCATGAAAAAAGCTTTTGGTTTTCAGGAAGAAAAAACTTCAAAATCCAAATCTTCTTGATCTCTCAACCCTATTAGTGAAATGCTTTGTGCTTTAAAGACAAACACAAGTGAAACTGACTGTTCACATTAACTGAAAACTTCGACATGCTTTGTATCAATTCACAATCATCCACCACTCATTCATATTTTTCACTTACATGGTGCTTGCCTGAACAGTCAGACTGTCCCAATGAATCTCATTGTCTGGAAGTTTAGGTCTCCTTTTGAAGGAACGAGCAGCCAGCAATGCTTCTTGAGAAGAAGCAGCATCTCCACCTCCTCCATGCCAATTCAAAATCACACACCTGCCATTCTCGCTGCCCAGAATCAAGTCCACTGCAGTAATCTGAAAGACAGACAAGTATTAAAATTTTCCTCTCAATTTAAACTGTGTACCAAAAGACATGTGTATGTGTGTGCATGCGCACACATACATATATAATCTTCTCCCAGATTTTTTTTTTAAACTATGCAGCTATCACCATTCTGCCCTCTGCAAATTTCTGCTGAAGCAAGCCAGTATTTGGCGGTGTAAGGAGGCCAGGCTGCATTTCAGAATTTGATGGTTTCAGATTTTTCCCACGCTACGATTTGCAGAAAAATTTTCAAAGATGCTGAGCTCATAGCACAATTTTATACATGTTTATTGAGAAGTCAATCTAGTCTTAATCCCCTGCAATCCAAATGCACGCAGGATTGCCATCTTCAGCTTCTAGAGCAACTAAGTAATCTGGAACCCTGATATGCCCTCTTTTCTAACAGCAGACATATGCAACACATTGTACAATGAATTAACAATGTTGGTGCAATAGCCTCTGCAACTGAACCTCTTTTAATTTTTGTTGTGAACAACATTGTCTCAAATTTTAGTATTAGCTAACAATATAATGTACCCCTCTTTTCCACCATAGTGATTCTAAAAGCACTACACAATTAAAACAGATTTGCAGGCTAATGATATTGCCAAAAGAACAGTGCCAACCTAATCCAGCCACTGTACCTTTGAGATAATGCTTACCTCAATCTTCTTTCCCACATCCTCTGTTTTTGCCACAAATTTGAAAGTGAACTTCTTTGTCTTACCAGGGATAAGACATAATGTCCCCTGGGCGGTTGGTTCCAATATATCACTTTTATGATATGCTTCCTCCACCACACAATATTGATTGTATTCCTATGACAAGGGACAGGAAAAAAGGGTTACATCTTAATTTGTTTTGAGAAGCATCACGATTCAACTGACTGAGTTACTGTTAAATCTTACCACAGTTTTGAAAGATTATTAATGATATTGTTTTATTCAAACTATACATTATCAAGACAGCAACATATAAGCTTATCTACATTGCCTTTAAAAGAACATCTTTACTGTAGAACTATAGTTTGAAGCAATGTAACAAATTATAATTTTTAACGAACGATTAAGTTTGAACCCTTGGAGTTAGAATTCCATGCACTTTCTTAGGTACAAATCCACTGTGTGTCTTCCAAGTTTAGCATGCGATGACTTAGTTTCATTAAAAGCAATGGAACAGGCAACACAATCCCAACAAGCTGCCGCTGTGTCCTACGGGGCAGGGAGGCAGCTGTCTCCTTGAGGTCAGGGAACATTAGTTCCTTTACCTCAGGTCAAGCCCCAGCCTGCCCAATGAGGTTGCAATTATCTTAACCAGCTCAAATACTTGGGCAGAGACCAATAGCCTCATGTAGGGCTTTCAGGCTACAACCAAGAATTAGGATCTAGCGGAGGCCTCCTTCACCATCCCATTCACTCCCAGGCCTGAACTGCTCTCCTCCCCGCCTTTCTCCTGCCTAGTTTTGTCTCTTCTATTCCTTACATTGCCCGAGAATGCCTCCCATCTCTTGGCAGGAAACTTACTGGCAATGGTTCCCAGGCTCCTCCAACCAAGATAGAGGCTCAGCACCTACCTGTGCTAGCCTCCCAGCAGGCACTTCACTCTTTCTGGCTGCTGTGACATCCCTTACAGTATGGCTGCACCAACTGTCTCCTGGGCAACATGTGGGAGACCAGAGCTGGCCTGGGATAGGCAGCAAACCTGTACTCAGTAACCTGGGAGTAAGACTCGCTGAATGTAGTGGGACATACTTCCTAGTATACATACCTCAAACTGCACCAAGAGTCATGGCTACCTAGACTTAAGATACAGCCCATTGGGATTTTGAGTAGAGAGGCATAGAACTGCACTGTAAGTAGGTAAGTCAGACTAAGCAGATGTGCTTAGTTGGGCAAAATGTTCAAAACAAGTATTTTAAGAAAACACTTTTTTCATTTCTGCAAATAAGAATAGTAAGTTTAGAAAAATCTCATTGAAAGCTTTGTTTATTGTTATTATTTATACAGGTGCCAAAAAAGCAATAAGTTGAAAAGTGCTAACTTTTTGCAGATAAAAATGGATAACAGAATGCAATGACTCATTAACCTCTTAGATCAGTGTTTTTTAAACTGTGGGTTGGGGCCCACTTGATGGTCGTGATCTGATGTCAGGTGAGTCGCAGAAAGCTGGGAGTAGCAATCTTGGAAGCTGCAGAACTTACTCTTGCTATATTTATTTTGTGTTAACTGTTTGAATTTTCAAGTGAGGGTTTTTTTAGTTTTGTTTTTAGTTCAGTGGCTTTTACATATTTTTTGTCCTAATCTTGCTTTCTGTCAGGGATGTTCCATGGTTGTACAATTGCTGCAGTTCAAGAATGCCAGTTTGCATTCCAGGAGTGTCATTTAATTATTATATGTCACAATGACGGCACTTCCTGCTGGATTATTTCACTTCTGGCTATGCCATCACTTGCAGGTTAATGACATCAATTCTGGTGGGTCCCGGTCTAAATAGTTTGAGAGCCTCCCTCTTAGATGAAGACATATAAAAAAGGATTACCTTATTATTAAAACTGACACACAGCTTAGAAAACCGGATGGGATGTGGACAATCAGCTTTCAAGCATATGTCAAACTGAACAGGGGTATCAACATGAAAACTTGGAGCAAAGAATTTGGCTTTGCACTGCACTAGAATTTAAAGCAAAAGGAAAGCATGTTATTAGATACAACTCTCAAATTGGAATGTTTCATAATACCCCCCCCCCAAATGTAACCAACACTGTAGTACACACATTACATTACAGAACCAGGTAAACTTTGCACAGAAAGTCTGGACAAGTTAAGAGAGTTTACAAGGTTGTTTTTCTATTCTGTTCTATATAAAGGCACGGAACCGTGAACTGTGTCACTACAGATACATCCAAGCAGAATTTAGATGTGAATGTAGCCATCAGAGCTTTTTCTGAAGCGTTCAGAAAGCTTGCACTGCAGAAACTTCTATTGCTGAAGATACAAATTATTTTCTAGACTAGAGCAAATCTACTGTGAGAAAAAAAATAATTAAAGCAATGCCAGCATACACCACATACACCAAAGCCTTTTACCCTTTTCCCAATACTTGATCTGCCAACTGTGGGGCTTTACATGCAAAGTTCTTAAGTAACTGGGCTAAGATTTGAATGCCCTTGCATTTACTTCCTTCTGAAGAGAATGTGAAAAATGATGCAGGAGAAGAGTTTTTGTATCATTTTCAGCGATATATGAAACTTAAAAAGCTACACACACACACACACACACACACACAAACAGAATACACTTCTATTCATGGCACCCACTCAACAAAGCATATCAGAGTGTGTTCTAAAATACACCTTTTCCATATCCACAGTTTTGATTATCCATGATCAGGCCCCCCTATCTTCCTTTATTCTTAGCTTGGGTGGCTAAAAAATCTTCTTGCGTCAAGGTAGAACCTATACTTAACATTGGTTCTCCCTTATCCATGGTTTCAGGTATCCTGGGACGGGGGAGACCTATTCCCCCATGGAAACCAGAGCATGCTTTTATATTTTTTTTGAGTGGAAATGTTTGCACAAAACTAAAGGGTGCATCCTTGACCATTTCAGTCTATATACTGTATATTTCTGCAGAAAATGCTAGTATGTTGTATTAAGTTCATGCTACAAGTCAGTAGAGCCTGCTCAATTTTCACTTTTGAACTTTTCACCAGGAATACAATTTACAACAATTATGCTGATGAATTTTTTAAAATGTCCAATTATATATATACAACCACAAATAAAATGGATTGTAATTAAATATACCTTCATCTCTTATTTCCTATTTTTCAACACGTCATCTATATTTCTACGTACTGAGTAAAGGAGTAAATGGCACCCAGTACTGAAGAGTTCCAGGACATTATAAACAATGCCATTTGTCAATGAAACAGTTTTCAAAATGCTTATCTTCCCTCACATTAACTATATCAGTTAATTTGGACATCATATCCCAAACGCTACTCCAAGAAAGACTGCCTTCTCCCCCGGCAAGGAAAACTTGCTGCAGTCTTGCTACTGTTGGTAAACAAATTATTTGTGCATCTTCTGAAATAATTCGCTAGCTTCTCAATTACATCCAATACCATGTTTCAGAATATTTTAATCTTTGTACCAGACCAGAAAAAAAGTAATAAATACCTGCTCTAGAACATCACCCCAACACTTGTCTCTACTGCCAGGATAAAATATACCTTACTCCACTGAGTCAGATAGCATAACACTGCAAAAATCTACCTGCATGTTAATTCTTATTTTTGTCTATGTCATTCTGAAAACAGTAAATGCAAATGTAACTTTTCTGAGTAAAAGGGGTCTTGATACATACCAAATGGAACAAAATCTTGCACTTCTATTGTAAATACATTATTGCCTGCCAGAGAAACTCTATCAGCCCACAACTTCTGCGCAGCTTTCACAGAAGTAGTATCACAGTCTGGTTCTGCATCTGGATTCTCATTCTGGATTCAAACAAAAATATTTCAGTAAGCAGTTTTGGAGCCAAGTCTTTGGGAAATATTTTAGAAAAATGGGATTCTTCTGATTTACCATGAGAACTTTAATCAGGTTCTTTTCTATACGAGACTTTTGATCCTCTTTCAAAGTAGATGCTAACAAAAAAGGAAAAAAGAAAACTAAGAAATGCTGCCATCTTTGCTGAGTAAATGCAGAGTTCCAGCTCTTTCCAATGTTGAAACATGTGCAATTGCCAATATTCCTCAGTCACATTCTCACCTGTAGGTCCCTTCCAACACTATGATTCTACAAAATTCTTAAATTTATCTACTCATCGTGAACACTAAGCTTAAGTTTTAATCCAGTGGACTCTCAGTTTATACCTGGTTATAATTTACCAGGTATAAACTGAGAGTCTACTGGATTAAAATTTAAGCTTAAAAAAATTACCTTTTATATTAATTGGGATGCAAAAAGAAACTCAGCCAATGTATTTCCATGAGCAGAACATTATATTTCAAGGAGCCACATGTGGCTCATGAGCCACCATCTGACCACCCTTGAACTATGCCCTTTATCCCTGATCTCTGACCTTATCTGCAAGATAGAATTGCAATGCTTAATTAAAATGATAATCTGTATTCAAGAAATATTCTGACTAACTGGAAATGAGTCCCCAACTAATTGGCAAAACTTTCAAAAGTAAACATATAGATAAATTAAGGCTGCAATTCTATGCAAACCTTCCTGGAAGTAAGCCCTATTGAGACACTGTGGAGCCTACTTCTAAGTAGACATGCACATGATTGCACTGTACTTCTAAAAAAATGCACTGGCTGCGAGGTACTGTCTTAGGCATTCCCACTCCTCTCACAAGAGAACTCTAAGATAGTACCAGTTACTACATACACCTGCTAAAACCAAGCTGTTATTAATACGAATATTTCTGCAGATGTAAACGTACAACTAAAAATACACAATTAAAGTACTTTAAATTCAGCAATTGCCCTCAAAGCAGAACTTGTCTGTAAAACTGCCCATGTTTACCCTGACAAAGCATAAACCAAAGTAGCTGCAGCTTAACACAGAATTGAAATGCACTTCCTTACCTCTTCCCAGCAACTCTAATGAGTATGTAATATAATCTTTTATTTGTGCCATGAGGTAGGAACATTTAAGAGCTGTGGTTAGTATAGAGGTTAAGAGGGTCCACCATCCTTCACTACGGTAATCACACAAAACATAATCCAGCAGCCTGGAAGAAAAGGGGGGGGGAAACTTTAAGAATGAATTTGACTAAACAAAACATATGAAGTCTATTCCTATTACCACTCATCAAGGCATAAACCGCACTAAACAGTAGAATATGTAAATATGTCAGATTCCACTGTAAAAGTGTAATAAAATAAGGTTGATTAGATAGGCTCAGTGAAATGACTTTTTCAGAATTTTTGACATGAAACATCTTCCAATACCAAAATCAGCAGAGATCCAATTCAACATACTAAAATTTGGCATTTACCAAAAAAATTAATCCGGCTAAACTTTATCCCTGTTTCATACCTTGGCTTGTGTGCAATCTCTAGTTAGAATACTAGGAAGTTCAAGATGTGTTGGGTTTGGACATCACAACAAATTTGTTCAAAATCAAACCTGGAAGTTTAAAACTTCCTCCATTGTGTCCAACAAGAAGGATTTTGTGGAATCAGAATGGTCAGACCTGAGGGTAGATTGGACCCGGGGGGGGGGGGCGGGGACAGCCGCAGAGTCTGCCACTGAATCCTATACCTCCTTTAGAATTGGGGAGTCCAAAATGGGCCTCCTTCACCTGCTAAATCGGGACCACAGATCCATGGAAACCCACTGGGGCCAGCAGAGTTCTATATGGGATAAGGGAACCAATAACCCCCTACCCTAGAGCGGTGGCTGTTCTGGCCCCACAGGATACAGTTGTGCCATTTTGGCACTGCTGTACCACACAGTGCCAAGGCAGCAAAGGATTGGGCTGCCTGTAATCAACAGCCCAATCCTGTCCCATGGCACTCCATAGCATACAGTGCTGCTGCCAGAGTTTCTACTACATGCTATGGGGAGCTGTGACTAAATGGTCCAGGAAAGGCAAGTCTTACCTTTCCATAGGTCACCTGGCTGCCAATGGTTCTCCTCAGACCTACACCAGATACTTTGCTGACATTAGCCCAAGGAGACTTAGGGGTTGTTTCAGGGAGGAGAAAGGGCAATAGGATCTTGGTGTATGCCACCGCAAGCAAGACTGTCCCTGCCCTGAACCACCTGTTGTCAACCCAAAAGTGACAACCCAAATGCTCTGGAAAGATGTCGGCAATCCACTTTTGAATGCATGAGGCCTCCACCTATTTGCACCAGTGTCCCCGAAGCACACAGAAGCAGCATGGCTTTTGCACCAGCATCCTGGTCTTTGATGTCAGATCCCACAATAACTTGCCCAACTAGATTGGGCCATGATGATGCATCTTTTTCCCCCCCTCCAACATGCTTTTAAAAAGTCTTGAAAATCATGCAAGAAGAAATGCATAGAAATCATACTTACTTCAAAGCTTTGGTGTAATCTTTAGCATAGTAATATTCTTCACCCATCTGAACCACTAAAAAGAACATCAGATTATTTGCAATGCAGAAAAACCACTGTAAAGACATTTTTGACATCCGTTAGATGAAATGGAACTTACTCAAGTGGCTTTTCATTCTTGGACATTTGTATTTCTTGAACTGGGTAACGGCATTACTCAGCAAGGTGATTATTAGCTCCTAATAAATAAGAAATAACAATTCAACTATACTTATGCTTTCAATGCAAAGCCACAGATGATGCTGAAATCTGACTTACAGAGTGAAGAACCTTCTTCTCCTTCAGTTGCAGTGCCAAAATTCCCACTTTCTCCTTTTCAGGATCATGGAGATCAAAACCTGCATATGATAATGAAAAATCCATTATAACACATTTGTCCAATTCCAGAACTTCCTATCAGTACTCTGCTAGCATAATCACAGTAGTTCCACAAGTCTAGTTCCAATTCAAGCATGATAGGATTCTAAACACTATAGTATCTTAGGAGAAAGAATGTTTCAGAATTTCTTCTAGATTCTTTGTTCTCTTAAGGTTGCTGTAAAAGATATATTCCAGTAAACATACATTCAAAATATATTTAAAATGCATTCAAAGGCCCATTACAAAAAGGGCTGCTCTTAGAAGCAAAGCCAAATTTCACAATTCTGCATTTCTTAACCACCTGTATGGCATCATTTCAGAAAGGCAGTAGTTTATTTCTTGCTTTTATAGAAGACACCAACTATCACATTCCTGTCACATGTTGGCAAGTTTTGCATTTATCTGGAAGACAAATCTTTAATTTTTCCTTTTGAACTAAAGATATATAGGCCTACTCAACAGTTTTCCTAGTCCAGATCCCTACATATCCTCTGAAGTACTCATGCAGCTTTTTTCATGCACCAGCCTCCCCACTCATTTCAACACAGGGAGTAGATCTCCACGTGCAAAGGAAAGCATGTGGGGATAAATTTCTTCCACTGAATGAAAACCTATGCAGATAAGCTTCCTCCATTGAATGAACAGGACAGGCATTTGATGTGGAGAGGACCTGGGTTTCCAATGAAACATTTATCCTGGAAATCACGTTACTGGATTTGTACTGCATCAGAAGGAATGAAGTCACTTGACATTTCCATGAGTTAAATCAGTGTTTTTCAAACTGTCTGGAGGAAAAGGTTTCTATTTTGACATGTCTGCCAAAGTACCCCAGCATAACTGCCACAGAAACTCTGTGTTGCATAGGATCCCGGAGCACATACGCTGGACACAGGTTACTCAGAGCACTGACTAGGGCTGTCAAGACTCACTGTAGTCCTGCACAAGTTCCTCAGAACATACTTTGAAAAACACTGAACTGAGAATAAATGCCTGAGATACAAAAACAAGACTACCAGGTTGCTGTTTAAATTCTAAAACAGTAAGAAAAAGAAAAAAAATTACTTAGTATTCCTTGCCGCCAAGGCCTCTGCCCATAGAAGTCAAGCATTCCAGTCTGCGTTTCCAATGGATCCGGATTGGGATATGTCACAGAAGGCTGTAAATTTAGCAAATATTTTTAAACGTATATGATATGGAGTTTTTTGGCCACCCCAAAAAACTGGCCAAAACTGAAAGAAAAACTGGCTCCTCCCTGCCCCCATACATAGCCATATACAGGCAGGCCCTCATTATCTACTCCAGATAGCCCTGCAGATCAGGAAACCTACGGATACTAAAATCCATGGGTTTCAGGGGCCCCTGAAAATCTCCCGAGGCTCTTCTGAACCTCACAGAGGCCACAAGCATCCGCCTGCAGCCTCTGTGGGCCTTAGAATGACTGTTAGAATAAAAAAAGTGTCTTCTGGGTTTGGGGCAAAACTGTAGGTGATCTTTATATACACCTTTAAAGACATTCTGAGGCCTGGGAAAGCCTCAGCAGGGTTCTCATTCAGCAGGTTGCGCTCAAGTCCAGGAGCCCAAGTCATACCCCTAGTTCCAAATAAGCAACCTCATGACTCACCTTGTGAGTCGTAATGCACTACCAATGCAGCTCGATGCATGAAAAATTTCAAGCCAAGTCATGAGGGCAAAATCCTAACCTGGATTTAGGCTGGCACAAGTTAGGCCTGCAAAATTTGGACAGCAGAAGGGATAGGCACTTGAATCATTTTGAGTCCCGACTCATTTTTAGAGTCAATGGCCACAAGCCGAGTCTGGGTCAGTGATATCCACAACTCAACTTGAGTCGTCCAAAAACAAGATTTGGGGCAACTCAAATTAAGTCACCACAAGTACCCATCCCTGGTAGTCAGTCTGAGACACCAGAATTCACACAACTGATTCAGCATGTGACAGCAGAGTTAGGAGTTGGCACAGGCGAGCTGAAAAACTGCTGCCTTTCTGCAGCTGCCTCATGCAGAAAGCCTTGCAAGAACAGGGCTTAGACAGCTTAGTCCATTAGTCACCTCGTGATTACAGAGAACATTAGCCAGTTGCTTCCTTTCCTGTGCATAGTATGCTGCCTGTTGATAATAGAAACCTGGATTCTGAGTTTGAATAGCTGTCAATCCTAGTTTGATAGCTTCATCAAACAAATCCCCAAAAGCTTGAAATCTGCAAAGAAAAAACAAAAAATCCATAAGCTATTTGAGATAGACTGTACTTGCACAGCTTACCTATCTGAAAGAGAGTGGGCAATATACACACTACTTGCATTTTTGCAAGAGTACTAAACATTTTAAAGAAAAAAACAAGGACTAAGCTGTCTACTATTCAAGGCTGTATGGTAAAGCATGAAAACAGAGCAACTATTACTTCAGACCTGAACAAAATGAACAAATGACTAATATTACTGAAACATGTAATAAGGCTTTCTATATTCAAACATTTCTATGCAAAACTCAAGTGGTCTGATTGGTATTAACCATTTTAGATTGCAGGGATTTTCAGGTATCAGAATCAGACTATAATCAGTTTTACCCAGTGTAAAGAGTTTAGGGCTTAGAAGAGAATCCCTTTGATTCACATCACAATTCTTTCACTTATGCACTCAACAGTTAATTTACTTCAGATTTGATTCTTCATCATTTAATGGAACAACCATTACCATGTTCCTCATCATTATACGTAGTTAGAGCAAATGCTGAATGCAGTAAGGATTGTGAAATACTTTCCAAAGTAAAGAGAACATATACAGTAAACTCTAGTAGTATAGCCCAAGACCCAATTGTCTGGCACGCCCAATATTCCAGCATCAAAATAGTCAGAGTGCGCTCATAGCTTGGGAATGGCCCCCCATCTTCACTGACCCCTGCACAGGTACACTTGCACCTGGCTCAGAAATGGCATAGATAAAGCAAGCTATGGGTGCTTTAAAGCAATTGGAGATAATCCAAGCAGCCTGGCTGTAATGAAATTACTGTTGTAACAGACACTGGATCTGGGGATAATCAAGGGTGCGGCAGTACAGCACAATAGTTCAGCATTTTCAATAATTTAGCGCCACCTAGATCCTAAAGGTGCTCAATTATTGGAATTCTACTGCATTTAGCATTTTCAGCCCTAACCAGCACACCGATGCATTGATCACAGTACTAAAATTTAGTAAGACATACTGTTTTGACATCCAGGCAGCATGCTCAAAAGCCAACTCCGCACTCCCTATTTTTTTCTTGCACAAATCTATGTGTTTTCTAAATTGTGCAATTGCGTCCAGTGGTGTATTATGCTGAAAACACAGGCGACAAATCTAGGATTTAAAATTAAAACACTTAGATTAAAATGTTTTACAAGGAACCAACATTTCAGATTCACAAAAGCAACTATGACGTTATGACAGTTATGGTTGTAACTGTTAACAGAGCACATGTTAGAAAAAGCTATGTTCCTTTCGATCACTTAAAAACCTCTGTAGCATTAAATGGGATACAGAACATGAAGTTGAAAGTGGGAGGGGGTGTAATGAAATTAACAGAGTCAGGTGCATAAAATGTGGATTAATTTAAACCTATATCAGAGCAAACAAATCAATGAAATTTTTATAAGGTTAACCTCAGTTACAGTTTAGGTCAATTCAGACAACACACCAAATCACATGAATCCAAGCCATGGCTGAAGTTTCCATAACATACAATCAAACCATGGCTTAGAGCAACTTGTCTACAAGCACTCAACTTCTAGGTGCACTGGGCTCCAGAGTCAAAAACTGTCATAAGCAAAGTTTATCAATTCAGTCATGATACTAGCACAAACCATGATCTGCATAGCAGCTTCCAACATAGCAAGTACCGGTTTGCTAATGAATCAATTTGTACCAAGATATGGTTATATAGTTAATGCTACCCAGTCAGCAACTGTACACTTGCACAGTGCTGAATGTGATGTGCCCCTCATTCACTGTGGCTTCACAGTGCTTATGCGCCAGCATGGAAAGATTTAAAATAAACACTTGTTACCTTATAATTGATAAATCCTGCCATTGTCTTGATCTCCAACATGTTTGTTTCATGAGCTCGCAATTCGTGAACAAGATTATATGCAGTTCTGTAGTTTCTAAATAAGAAATATTATAGTTAAGGCTCTGTTCATTTGTTGAGAAAAAAATAGTGAACAAAACACAGACATGCAACAGTGAAGTACAGATGCTTGTACTCTGAGATACAAGAACCACATTTATATCCTATCTATTCAAAAGGAAATACGCAATCTGAATCTTTCAGTTATGGTAGTGCTGTGTCTCCTCTCAAGTAGCTATGTAATAAAGGAGCAAGGATTTGTTAACCATGCCAAAGTGACTTAAGAGAGTAAACTGCCATTGCACAGTTTAAAATAATTATGTTGTATCATGAAGATTGTCTCTCAAGAAAGCTCCCTCAGGAAAAGCAACTGCATATTTGCAGTAGAAAGGTGCTCTTCTCCCTTCCTTTTCCCCTTTCTTCAACCATCTCACATTCCAGTGGCATTGCTATAGGAGAGCAAACCGCTAAGTTTTGCAGGAGCCCGAGTTCCTGTGTAGAGCTGCCCCTCCCCCTTGCCTTCAGAGTCATTCGCTCCACGAATGGATGGCTCTGAAGATTAGAGGGGCCACTGTACACAGGAGCTGAGGCTCTAGCAAAACTTAGCATTCCCCCACCCAGGAACACTACTGCCACCTTCTGCTAACGGAGAAAGAAAAATCTCTGCATAAGACTACTTACTTTAGAGCATTCTGTGTATCCTGCTTCAACTCACTGAAGAATGCTATTTTGAACTGATGTCTAACAAACAAAAGCTGAAACGCAATTGATATGTAACATTTCAGAATTATAATGGTCAGTTTTAAAAAGCAGCAAGACTGTAATCTAACAATTATAAATAGTAACACATACAATGCCAGACTCCTATGTTGCCAAATTCAATTAACGTAACAGTTGATTAATGGCCTTCCATGAGTGCTTTTGTTCATCTCAATCAATTATTTTTCCAATAATTGGAAAAGTGGTGGATGGCTACAAAAGCAAAGCAATAAACTGTGAGCATTGTTTCAGCACAAGGTTTGTACATTCGTGATAAAAGATAAACCACCAGAGTGCCTCAGAAAGTACAAGTTGCCTACCCCATCTTGAAATTTATTTTAATGCACTAAAGTCTGAATGATGACAGTATAACTCTTGGCTTAATTCCATCTTTTTAATTATGTTGGCAAATCAAACCATGATTTGCCATTTGTTTAGCTCTCAAATACTGCAGTTAAAGTAAAACAACTTAGGTAGAACAGAGTAGTTATACCTGGTGTGTTGTTTTGTTCAGGTATTCTTTATGAGATTTCACCCTTCGAATTTCAGTATAGTAGTAAGTCTGTGCATGCTCATAAAAAGCATTCTCCAACCTAAAAGATAAAGTGTTCGCAACGCTTTCAGCATTAAGAGCCCTTGCAGAAATCAGATTGAAATCAAATTGTAATTTGGAGCAGAAAAAGGCAGCGGAGACATATGTTTTAACATGAATACACAGAACAATTGATGTCTGACAATGTTCTATTTTTTGTGATCACGAACAGATTAAACAAATTCTAGATGCATTAGCAGATTGTAGGAAATCTATTTATAATACTCTGCAACTGTAATCTTATAGCTAGATATATTTACAGTCCAATACTGTTTACTTGAAAATCCCATTCAATGGGGCGCACTCTGAAATAAGCCTGCAGGATGTCAGCCTTAGTCAAGAACTGCTACAGAAATGCTTTCCTCTTACATAATTCACATACCTTATAATATAACCTACAAGGTGATCAGTGTGTGGCAGAACAAAAAGGGACTTTCCAGAAAGGTCACAAGCATTACATAAAGCTGCTGCTCTTTCAGAAGCAATAACATCTTCCCCTAAGAAAGAAGATGAAGAAAGAAGATGAAGAAGTAGCATGAGCTACTTATAATGCTCTCAAATTCTATTAAGCTACTAGACAATTACCACCAACTTTGTGTGAACATTAAAATGGCCAGACTAGCGATTTTTTAAAGCCATGAACCTTTTTAGGAAGGTTGAAAAAACACTTTTGCCAAGTATTTACCGGCCTTTGCTTCTACAATGTTCTTGTCACTTGTGACAATCAAGCAAAGACAATCAAGCGAGTGTGTTTAAATCTATTGATTATACAATTTTAAAACCAAGTATATACCAAGTTTTTCCTCCGTAGCCTTTGTTGTTTATATTCCTGCCTATCAATTAAAACTAGCTACATCAAAACATTGTATTATTCATTTCCATCTTTAAACTCAAGCAGAACATTACTTTTTAAATACCTGGAGGTAATGGTGTTTTCTTCTGAATCAAAACCACAGCAACTTTTGTATTCCTTCCCTGCAAACTTTGCCTGTAAGAACACATAATGCCAAACTCATGTTTTCAAGTCTACAAGAAGAACAAACATACTGAAGAACTATGAGAGGCAAGAACCTAATAAAAGGAAATAAAGGACAAAAAACAAAGTAAATATATTTAAATCTCATCAGGCTCAGAAAGAGTAAGAATTTTTCACTTTCCATTTTTGTCAGATTTCTTAATGACAGCAGCAGAAGCAATTGAAAAGGTATTTTTCCCCATTCCCACGAAGCAGCATTTCAGACATTTTCTTTTGTTTTTAAAGGTCCCTTTTATGTGGGAGCATCTGATTACTATTTTTGTTGGTTTTATGCAAACTACTCTAGATGCTTTTCTGGCTGAAGGGTAGAAAAAAATGCTTTAAATAAGCAAAAAAAAGGTTAATGTGAATAGATACTTTTTTCTGCCACATACATATTTGCATTTAGCAGATACTAAAGAAAAGTTTAATAAACCATTTGACTATACCTGACAATTTCAACTTTGGTCGCACATTCTGACTGTTTTTCTTTCCACTGTGGCTCATCCCAGTCCAGCTCATAGAACACCACAACAAGCGCAGGTACCAAATTCAGGTGTTTGTTCATCCAGCCAGTCTTTAAGATACCTTTCGGAATGTACCATTCATATGATGTTCTCTGCAAACATTGATAAATTTACAGGGAGTCATTTTAATATAAGCTATATGAGGAAATGGGCCAGGCTTAAACATTCATCTTTCTCTTCTGATCACAGTGATTCGCAATAAAATAACAAACATTTTCTCTATTCAAATTACCAAGGCTGCAATCCACACATCCAACCAAGGGAGTATCAAAAACTAAGTTTGAAGGACCATTTCTTTCAATTGCCTCAGAAGACTTGCAAACCAGCAGCATATAGGCTTGTTTTTACATTAAAATCTATCTTTTATTTTGTACTACCTAAATGTCTGTAAAGGCATAAATTGTGGGATAGCGTACCCAAACTAAACTGCTGATCAGGCGTAGCCAAAACTAAACTGGCCCCAAGTTCTAAACTCATCTCTGCCATGCCCTCACTTAAGCAAACAATCATATCTCAGCTCCCCAGGGGCACTATGGGGACAATACCACTTACCATACAATGTTATGGTACAGAAGTGCTCTGTACACTCAAAGCACTATATAAAGATCAAGAATTATTACTATATCACAAAAATACTTTAAATAAATCATTTTGCTGTGTGTCAACCAAATTCAGAGGAAGGATCTTAACCTTTATAACAAGTTTTTATACTGGTCACAGTATTGCACTTGTTTCAAGTTGCTTTTAATAATATTAATTCTAATGTTCAACAATCAAGCAGAAAACTAAGTAGGCAAACATTTAAAGAATCACCACATACAAAGTATTTTACAGTAAATGTAAGGCCAACAATTTTCTTTTTAAGATACGAATACCTTTGTCCTGCATTTAGGATACTCATGATCACCAGGAAGCACTTTAATAGAAATTGGTACTCTATCTGCTCTTCTATTTGCACAAAAAGCATCCCAAACTGCCCGATGAACAGCGTTATACACTACATCCAAGCCTGTGAGGGTAACAAATGCCATAGGCCGGCAACATAGTTCCACTGGAAAGTCCCACTGTGAAGGGCTCATCTTGACGGTTTGCAGTAAAATCTGAAAAAAAATTAAATAGTTTTGTTCCAAAAAGAATTCATTCTTGAACAACTTATTTGACCCAAACAGAAGCAGACAATACAAGATGCTTTAACATATTCTGCTATAATGTTTAAAAAAAAATAGATTCACTATCTTATTTGATATACCTATATAGCATTGGGATGGGAAGCAGAGGAATATTCTTTTTTATAGACCTTTTAAAAGTACAATGTTTACCCATGGTCTAGTGTCTCAGAGAAGATCCTAGGTGCAGGTGCAGAGCTGGCAACCTTTGCAAAACATACCAAAGAGGCTCATACCAGCAATAATCCTTTAAGCTTAATTATAAATTGAAATGTGGTTTAATTATAAACCAATGTGGTTTATACCAATTATAATGATATAATTATACCAATGTGGTGCTCTTGATCCATTAAGTATAAAAGAAATAAAGCAAACATCAATATATTAAAGTTGCATTAAAAAGAGTCACCTCAAATACTCAGGTGTCTGTCTAAGAGGAAAAGGGGTTCAATCTTTTGGAGGATTACAAGATCAAGTAATCTATAGGAGACAACATCATCTCTTTTAACAGCAACAATAGTAGTCATGTGTGCCTTGTCATGATTTTGCTTTCAGTCTATGCTGAACAGCCATGCAGGATGGGAAAGGCAGGCAAGAGTTCAGGGTGCAACTTGATGTCACAGTATCCCTGCACTCCCTCCCTACTCCAAATCGTTGGTGCCACAAATAGATGGATCACCCCGTCACAGAAAAACAGAATTCAATAGAACAGAATGGCTTGCACTGAATTTATTCTCCATGTGACAGCACTGCTCTTAACCAACCAACTGCAGGCTTCCACCCGAAATATAGGATTCCCTTCACATGATCTGCTTGCTACTAGACTTATAGCCTCGAGAAGCAAAACCTAGAACTCCTTCCAGACCCAGCGTTATTGACTTTGGAGTGCATGAGGTTGTTCCTAGGAAGAGAGACCAACATGGGCACCCCCTTAACCAGAGAACACCCCAGAATCACCTGCCTAAATTAGGCATGCAACCAGCCAAGATTCTGCTTTTCTAAGAGGGTCCACCGAATTTCATGCTGTAACTTAAACGGGAGCGTCTTCATTTTCTCCCTTTCGGTTCCGCGAAGAGCCGAGCCCCGGAGGTCTTTGTCCAGGCGCTTCCACCTGGCCGACCTGTCCGGGGAGAGGTAAAACCTGCCCTTCTTGACAGCCCTAGAGCCAACCTTGCCTCTCCCAGCTGGGGACATCTGGCCGCCCCACACCCTTCCCTCCCGCCGCATCGTCAAGCGCTTCCCACCCCACCTGCGAAGACCCTCGTCAGTGAAGGGGAAGCAGCTCGCCATCAACGGGGAACACGGCCCCGCTTAGCTCCCAGGGACGCAGCCCACAGAAAGGCCCAACCAAGCATTAAAGAAAGCGCGGGCGGGGGATGAAGAGTCCGAGCAGCCGGCCGGACCAGCACAGGCCTGACTGAGGAAGCCAGCGGCGGAGAGAGACAGCTCCAGCTCACCAATGAGAGCCCTGTAAACGCAGCCTAAGTATTGCAACACCCCGGCGAGGCGGGGCAAAGGGGGCGGGCAAAAGAAAGCTCAACCACAACGGGAAAAAAGGACCAATGAAAACAAGAGGTGGGACCAGCCAAAGATCCTCTTGGCTTTTGCTTCTGCTATTAAACCTCCTTGGGAGTAGGGGAAAGCCATGAAGGTATGATAACAGGAGAGGACATGCCTTAAGAAGAGATAGCAGCCGAATGAGGCCAGGGGGCGGGCTTAGCAGCCATGTTGTTCTACTCAAAACAATCCTTATTCCAAGCATTTCAGATTGCTTTTCTGGTACTGTTTAGGACTGAATAGTTTACTCCTGAAATAAAAACTTACCAAAATAACAACGTGTGATCGTGGAGAAACATTATTGGTAACCTGATTATGATTTAATATGCACTTACAAGGTTTAATTCCGCATAATTATATTACTGAACACACCGGACGAAATGCTGCTTGCTGTATATTTAAACTCAGATTGCACTGTTTTCACAGACTTATTTTTTGAAATCTACACAAGCAAAAATAAAACGGCCATGCCCCATAAAAAAAATGTCTGTTAATGTTCAGAATTTCATAAGTATTACAGTAGGAAAATTACATTAAAATCTCTTCATAACACAAGTAGTTGTCAATATGAGAGTAATTCTTTTTTACTTCTAGACTATTAAGAGTATTTTTTTAACTTCTACACTCACCCCCCCCCCCAAAAAAAATTCTGTTAATGTTCAGAAGTTTAAAAATATTACCGTAGAAAATGGAAGGCGGGGGAAAAAAGTGTAAACGGGAAGGGGGGAAAAAGGACGGGGAAAATATATTTTTTCTTACCTTCTAGACCATCAACAGTGGGTGTCAGAAAATGGTGAATAAGACTGCTAGGAACAACAAGGAATTACACAGCTTCAAAAAAAATGCACTCACTTTTTCAATTAACGGTCGTTTTATTGAACCAATGTAATGTGAATACATGAATCTTTCCGTGGAAATTAAATCCCATTTTTCGTACAGCGATTCACACACCCGTATTCAGAACACGCAGGCATGCTTTAAGACGTTGAGATTAACTTTTACACGCGTGCAGGGAGATTTTTATTCGTGAATTCGCGGCAATCCTCCTCCTTTGCGGCAATGATCTGAGTCAGCCATATTGTTATACCCATGGCTTCAAGATACTGATGTCATGTCCTCTCCTGTCATCTAATCTGCTTGGGGAAAGCAAAGGAAAGCCAGGGGGCGCGGCTAATAGAAGCAGGCCAATAGCAAGCGGGAAGGAGTCGAGCGAGCGTGATTACGCTGTCCAATAGGAGGAGCGGTAAGCGCTCGCAAGCCCCGCAAACCCTCCCGCCTTGTCACTTTTGGCGCCTGCGCATAGAGAATTATCCTGCTGGTGGGGGTGCATGGGGTGCACGGATCCTACTAAGTGGTAGAGTAGACGCAACCAGTCTCTCAAGGACGGCCGGAGGAGTAGGAGTGAAAGGGCTCGGGGGAGAAGGAGGAGGGGCCTCCTTCCCCTGTGTCGCGCCATGACAGCGAACGAAGACCAGGAGGTGAGACGTGCGGACGGGGCCAGTCTGCAGTGGGAGGGATGCAGGCAGCGAAGGAGTTAAGCCGGTTTCGAAGGGGCGGAGCTAGAGTAGAGAAAGGCAGCCCTGTGACTGTCCCGGGAAGGTTTTTGCCTTTAAGCAACTGCACGAGTAGGAGTTCCAACAGGTGAAGTCACTCTAACTACTGCCTCCCTATACCCTAATGCGATTCCGTATTCCCAGGGTCCTCTGTCCGTAGCACTGAACGAACACAGCATATAGGATTTTTATCCCTTATATACTTAACCTTAGGAAACAATGATAACAACCCAATTTTTTTCCCTAACATTGTCTTTATCTTCTTTTTCTAAATAGAAACATTCAATGAGTCAAATATATCATAATTCCTGGTCTCAGCTTTAAAGAACACATGCCCAAATGGGCTTTGAACTGTATCTCAAAACAATAATACTCCCCCCCCCCCAAAAAAAAAACCCTACAGAGCAAATACGGTTTAAAAGTACCGTCTGAAACCACTGTTCACCCTCAAAAAGGGCTGGAGAACATTCCATGAGTGGATGTACGTGTGTGTGTGCGCACACACAATTTTATTTCAAAGTGAAAAATGATAGTTTTAAATGCCTTTTAATGAGATAGAGGCAGGAGGTGTGGACTAATGGCTGAGCTGCTGGTACTGCCTGAAGCTAAGCAGAAAAATCTGCTGTTGGCGATTGCCTGCTGAGGATTGATGGCAGCAGCCAAAGGAGAGAGCCACACTGTGAAAGCAACATCTGGGCCTGAGGACTGGCAGATCACAAGAATACTGTAGATTTGTAAAAACCCCATTGGAAAAAAATGGTGGTTTAGACTAGCCTGCTCATGTAAGCCGCCTTGGGCATTTGCTTCGGCATGGGAAAGGCGGGGTATAAATTCTTCAAATAAATAAATAAATAAATCTGATGTACAGGGCAATCCTATGCATGCCTACTTAGAAGTAAGCTCCATTGTGTTCAGTGGGGCTTACTCCTAGGAAAGTATGTACAGAATTGCTACCCAGGTCATTAAAGTGAATGACACTAACTATAGTGAGATGTCAACTATGAACGTAAACCACATTTATTGCTGTTTCATACAGTTTATCATGTTTGTTTTATTTCACATGAGCACACCTGTTGTCTTCTTTGGTTATATATGTTTTGTACCTTTCATATTTCCTTAATTTTGAGTCTTTTTTCAGACATTAAAAGCTCTTTTTAAAAATAAGCTTGAAGATATTAATTCAGATATTAATGTTTGTACAATGAACAAGTGGTGGCCATAAAGCTTGCACGGGCCATCATACATTGGCTCTGTGCATCTGATCCTTTGCTGTTGTATTGACCACTATAGGTTTGTGCATTTTTCAATTCAGACTTAAAATGTTATGTTGTTTTTTGTCTTTCAGATGGAGCTAGAAGCATTACGTTCCATTTATGAAGGCGATGAGTGCTTTAGGGAACTTAGTCCTGTTTCCTTTCAATACAGGGTAAGATTTTATGAAACCATATTAGCCAAAAGTAATGGATTACTTGTTAGGAATGTATGTTGACTTGTCTTGTTTCTTTGGAAGAGATACGGATGTATCTGAGGTGACTGGAGTGGGGGATGCTGCTATGAGAAGCAGAAGTTGAGAAATACCTGTACCATTGCACAGATGTAGTTCAAAATACCCATTGTATCTGAAGGAAAAAGACTCCAAGTTGAAGGAGTTGCAATACCCATTGTATCTGAAGGAAAAAGACGCCAAGTTGAAGGAGTTGCTGACTTACTGCAGCAGTCAAAGCTGTAATTGTGGAGTTGTCTATGTCAGTAGCACAAAAGCACATGACTTTTCTAAAAATAATTTCCAAACCTAGAATAAGCAGTGTGCATGTCTCAGGCTGTGCTTTCAACCCAGGCAAAAATCTACCTGGTATGAAACTAGATTTATCTGTACTTGAGATCTCTACAAACCATCTTCATGTTTTTTTCCAACCAGGGCAAATAGCAGGTTCAGAGAGATTCTGGGTATGGCTAGACACTGTACTAATTGGCTTTTAATAGATGAAACAAAACCTGACCGTAGATTATTTTGAGCTTTTCATTCTAAGTATTATTCAAAGTATAATTCTCCAATTGTTAAATATCAAGAACTGTCTTCTCCCATATAATCTTGTACAACCAGTACAATAATCAGATAGGACCCCGTGTAGGATACCAATGCCATCCAAAGCCAAGGGGATGACAGCAAGGTTGTGGCACCACATCTCTGGAACTAGTTACCAGAATATATGAGAACAGTTCCCTCTTTATAAGCTTTCTGGAGGATTTAAACACTTGTTACGTGGCGCACACACACACACCCAAATAACACGCAGGACAAAGGCTTGGGATAAGAGAAATCTAACTTCAGTACAAAAACCTGCAGCAGGGAAAACAAGCCTAACTCCTCCCAAGTGCGCTGGTGCTAGGTATACATCTCTCAGACTCTTTTACCCAAGCATCACATCCTGGCTCAAAGCCTCCACCAATCAGAGATTGGGCTAGCCTATCACAGCCAACCCAAAGAGTCGAGGCAACTGGTTGGCACCGAACCACACAGGCAAAACCTTGTATTGGCCTTTGCCCATACCAGCCAAGGGGGTTGCCAGTCCGTATCCCAAACTGGACAGGAATTGTCAGACCAGTCCTGATGCCGGTCTGGGTGGGCCAAAAAAATCTGTCAACCACGGCTAATCAGGATGACAGCAAAAAATTCCTGCCCAGTCCTAGGAAGGGCAACCAGCTACTCAGACTGTACACAGGAAAGGCAGGAGGAGCTTAAACATTGGCTTGAACTGAAGCCAGGAGAGCTTCAGCCCTACCCACCCCCATCCAACAGTCGTGCCAGGGTCCCCCGGTAACAGGACCAGTCAATCCGGGGTCCTGATTTTCCCACCCTTGCCCTGTGATTGAGGGTGGGGCCATGGAAAGAGCAGCAAGACCCCAAACAGCCCCCACCAGCATTTTTGGCTTTTAAGAAGGGATCTCCTAGGGACCTATTTAGTCGTTTGGTTGCTGCTTTTATGCCATTGCTTTTATATTGTTGGTATTTTTAAATATTCTTTATCTGCATTGTTTAATCTTGTATCTTTTAAAATGGTTTTAATGTTTTATTTATGTTTTTGTTAATTTTTAAATTGAGTATAGGTATAGGCATTCCCTGGTATTTGTGGGGGATACATTCCTAGCCCCCCCCCCCATGGATACCAGAAATCATGGATAAGGGGGAACCCTATCTCCATAGGCTCCTCGCTGCCCATTAATGTTGTTTATATTCAGAACAGTTGTGCAAAATGACACTTGCTTTAATCAAGCAAACAGGCACACAGTGCCCAATCCTGAGCCCCACAACACATGTGTATGAGTGTACCAGCCTGCACTGCTATCACAAAAGGTGCCATAAGGCACCTCCAGAGCTGGTGGTAAGCCATTACCACCAGTGCTTGCTCAGGTGCCATGTACCTGTGGCAGCAACACAACACCAGCATGCGGTAAGTTTACTGCTTGCCGGCTTTGCGTGCTTTCTGGTTGTAGTGGGGGGAGAATTGGGAGGGGCAGAGCGGGTGGTAGGACCAGTGGTGACCTTCGCTGCTGGATCTTATCCTCAGTGTCAGGCCACATGGCCCAACAGGGAGGCCCTCACCCCACCACAGAGGTAAGGACACCCATCGCCCACCCTGCACCCTTATTGTGGTGGAAGGGGACGAACATCCCCTTCTCCCATGGAGCCTCCTGCAGCTGCTTGGCTGCTGCAAGATGCAGCGGTAGCTGTTTGGCTAACAATATGCCTGCAGTGGCCAGCCAGCTCAAGATTGGAATGACAGCCTCTTGCAATTACTATATGTCTCTTGCTTTAACAGACAAGCATGCTGCAGGCTAATAGGGAGAATGAGCAAGAGCCATTTTGTGTGAACGTTATGAACATAAACAAAGGTAATGGTCATGGGGTCATATCATACCAGGAATAGTTTTGCCTCTCCGCTCGAAGTCTTTTAATTATATCCTTCGTTGATTTTCAGCAGCACTTTTATGGATTCTTATAAAGTAATATTTTACAACAATGTGACTAGAAATCTACCTTTATCTAACTTCTGTGTTTATCCGTTGATTGGAAACTCAGCCATGATTTGTAAATATTCTTCAGATAGGTGCAGACGGAGATCCTAAAGCCTTCTTAATAGAAATATCATGGCCTGACACATACCCTCAAACAGCTCCAGCTATTTCTATGGATGCATTCTTCAACAATGCCATGTAAGTAGTCCAACTTCTGAGACTTATAAGTAGTCTTCCTTCTTAAATGACCATGTTTTTTACCTATCCCTATAAAGGTGGTTCTGTTATCTCTCTAGATCTTCATCTATAAAACAAAATATATTGAATAAATTAATGGAGGAAGTTGAAGTTAACCTCGGAACATCCATGACATACACAATTTTTGAATATGCCAAAGACAATAAAGAGTTGTTTATGGAGAACCAACCTGTTAGTACTGTGGTAAGCTTTTAGCTTCAGTTGTTTATCACAGAATGCTAATAGATTTTGCTAAATATTAGTAAGCTGAGACCAGAGAAAACGTTTTTCCTCAGCACTTCTGTAAATAGTGGGTTTTGTTCTGTGCGTAATTCATGTCTAAATAGTCAATCTCCAAAGTTTTACTATTTTCATTATATTGTTTTTATATATTGTATATTTAATCATTGGAACTCTGTAAACCAACTTGGGCATTTGCTCCGGCATAGGAACAGTGGGATATAAATTTTTAAAATAAAATGTTACCATAAGAATAAATTCACGCAGAGCTATTTGTTTCCGGTCAGTAAAATAGGATTACAGCCTAAGAACCCAATCCTATCCTTCCCCATCGTTACTAGAATGGCCACTGTTGTATCCAGCAGTGCCAAGAAAGCTGTTGTAGGTCTCCTGGGGGTAAGGGAAAATCAGTTCCCTTACCCCATGTTGAGCAATTGCAGACCGAAAGGGTCTTCTCAGATCTGTGCCCACTAGTGAGCAGGCACAGAACCATGTTGGTTTCTGTGGCTCGGGAGAGGGTTCGGGATTCGGCGGGAAATAATGCCGGTGCCCCTGCCTCCTTCCAGTCCCGATTTCCCCCTCAGTTTGCCCTCTAACCATTGGTGAGTACAGTACCAGGCAGTGCAGAGCAGAATGGAGGTGGGGAGGGGTTGTTCTGAGGAGGGGGCAGGATTGGTGGTGGTTCAGGCCCAGGAGGTGGGCAGGATCGGCAGCACTGGCACTCACTGAATTCTGTTTTCCCCTTCCTGAGCCTTTTCCTCAACATGGGCCCTTCTTGGACTTGCACAGATCCAAGTAGCCCAATTGGGCAGATTGGGGCTCAACACAGGGTCAGGGAACAAATGTTCCCTTCCACTGAAGAGACCTCCAGCTCGCTCAAACCCAGCACTGGATACAACCTGAGCCGTGCCGCCCCACTCTGCCAGCACTGGATAGGACTGGGCTGTAAGTTTGCAATCCTATGCACACTTAATGTGAAAATAAATTCCATTAAACTCACTGGGATTTACCTATCAGTAAATATGAGTAGAATTATGCTGAAGGCGAGGTAAGTGCGCAAACCAGCTGTCTTCTTCTTGACAGGAACAAATTAAGAGCCCAGTCCTATCCTTTGCATGCTATAGCACGCAGCCACGCCAAAAAGGCACATGCTGCATGTTATGTTGGGGAGGGGAGTGACCTGAAAGCAAACACAAGATGAGTAAGAATACTTTGTTTATTTCCATGTAAGCCTACAGGCCGCCTATGGCTTTCCTTGGACATACATTTTAGGGAGGCTCTAAAGGTGGATAAGATCTAACACACATAATTGCTGCCAGATCCCCCCCATCCCTCTGATAACATGCCTCATTACTCCCCCACCCACAATTTCCCCCCATGCCAGCTTACTTGCCCCAGAGCAGGTCACCAGTCACGTCAGTAGGCTGCTGATGCTGCTTTGCAGTGATGGATTGAAAATGGCCAGCGTCTGCGCATACCAGGCATCGTTGGCAACCAATTTATGGCAGCAGGACAGTGTTTCACTGCCGTAAATTGGATGTTAGGCTTGGGCCATAATTCATGGCAAGTGCTAGTTAATAGTAGGGAATCCTTATTCAAAATGTCCTTTTTTATTCAGACAGCAATGAACAATTGCATCTCCACGGGACATCCTGATGTTGCCCAGCCAAGTAAGAAAAAAGAGAAAAAAGAGCAACTGTCTAAAACACAAAAACGAAAGTTGGCAGACAAAACAGGTTTGTGTAGTATGTGCCATGATTTTTTCAGATGTTAAGAAAGATGTATTTGTTACATGTAGCCTAGTGTAACTTAAAAATAGGCTGTATCTAATTGATTAAGAATGGTTCAAAATGCAGGATTTTTTTGTATTTTTGTACAGTGTCTTAAATTGGTTGCTTTATAAATGTTATAATGTTGAAATGTTTACATGATAACATTTTGTGTTATTTTTAAATAAAACTACAGTAAACCTACACCGATTCACATGCAATATCAAACCATGGTTTGATGCTATATGACTGAGCCCTGTGCTGGCATGCTCTTCCCCTTGTGCTTAATGCTTAATGAGATTCGTAGCTTGTGCCAAATACTAGTTTGCTATAACATTCAACCCAACAAACTATGGTTTGTTCCCCCTTCTTAACTGAATAAAAAAAACATTTTCTATAATCCTGGTTTACAGGGCAAACACAGTGTGTTAATTTGGATTTACCAGCACATCACAATTTGCCGCAGATTAGGAAGTAACCCATTAGGACCACAATCCTGTACATATTTTCCTAGGAGTACGTCCTGTTGAATATAATGGGTCTTCTCAGTAGACATGCTTATGATTGCACAGTAGACGTGCTTAGGAATGCACACAGGGAGTAGGAAACACTGAGTCTGAGATTTGGCCATATTTCAGTATTCCATTCTGACTGACTGAGTAATGAGAAAGTATTTCTCGTGTCTGCTTTTGAACAGATCACAAAGGAGAACTTCCTCGTGGATGGAATTGGGTTGATGTAATCAAGGTAACTGGTTAACAATTGAAAATGTTTGATTCATACACCTTTAGCAGACTTTAGCAGTATCTAAACTGTTTCTCCCTTCTCTCCCTTCTCCTTTGGTTAACCATTGCGGATATGAATGACATTTGGATTTTCTTCTTGTAAACTAGCATGTAAGTATGTCTGTTTTTCTGAGTTGCTTATGCCTGTATTAAAATAATCTAATTCTAAGCAAGAATATTTTCACATCTTTTTCCTTTTATCAATTTTAAGGCATTCTACACTTTGATCCCAAATGCATTTACTTAAAAATACCATTGCTTAGCTTAGCTCAGGGGTTCTCAAACTGGGGTGTCTTGACACTCCAGCCTGTAAAGCCCTGTTGTGTTGCCTTTATGAGGCAGGGTGACTGTTCTGCTGCAACACAATCCCCAGGATTGTGCTTCCTGCAGGGCTTGTTATGACCTTACTTAGGGTCATGCCAGCCCTCCAAGAAGTGCGGGGAGCCTGCAGACTCCTCTGCAGTGTTCCCAATGCCTCAGAATATTGAAAAATCATGATCACAACCCACTTCTGGGTTGCGATAGTGAAACCAGAAGTGGGTCACAATCATGTTTTTCAGTGTGCTGAGGCATGGAGAGGGTCCTGCAGAGGGGTCCACAGGGTTCCCACACCCTTTGGAGGGCTGGCACAACCCCAGGTAAGGTAATAACAAGCCTCTTTCTTCTCGCTGCCAGCATGATCTTGGGGGTCACATCACAGCATTTCTGTTGCCCCTACAAGCACTTACAGCACTTCAAACTCTACATGAGAGTTTGAAAATTGCTGCCTTGGCTCATAGTCCTGATCTGAGGGAGTGGGAGCTTGCAGCCCTTTGTCTTGGAAGGAAATCTTCCATTGGTACAAAGTTCCCCGTGCCTGTCTTTTATATTAGAAATGCATTTGTGCAGGGCCAAGCAACCTGATTGACCATTAGTTTGGCCCTAAGACCATGTTTCAGCTAAAAGAAATAAATTCTTCTAGTTACTGATCCTAGACATAAGGCTGTCCTGCTGTACACTGGCAAAGGCAACTTCTGCCACCCTCTATAAAGCATCTCATTGCAGATCTTCATGTGTTATATGATTTACATACCTTATATATGTATTACAATACCAGCTGATAACAGGATAGAACCTAACTGAGAGGCAAAACAGGAAGGAAGTTGTAAAGGATAAAATTCTAGGAAAGACATGGTGGCACAAGCCACATTGCATTGTGCTCTTATCAATCCTTAGCAAGACTTCCCTACCGCAAGACCTATTAATGAAAACTAATATATTTTTCTGGTGATTGGACTTCAAAGTATTGGTAATTCTTGTTCATATTCAACAGAAAGTCCATTCACAGAAAATCAGTTGTGCAGTGGGACATGTAATGTGACTAAGGGCACAATCCTAAGCTGGAGTTAGGCTGGCACAAATTAGGCCATCAAAGTTTGGCCGGCACATGGGCCACCATAAATCACATTTGAACCACTCTTGGAGTCAGGGAGGATGGTGCATGTCTGTGTGCATGCCTCTCTGACTCCAAGAGTGATCCAAACACACTATATGGTGTCCTTGTGCTGGCCAAACTTTGCTAGCCTAACTTGTGCTGGCCTAATTCCAGGTTAGGATTGTGCCCTAAATTATCTGACTTTTAATGGGTCTTAGGTGCCAGTGACATTCTCTGGATTAGAGTTTAAGAAGTGATAAACATTGTGAATTTATCTTCTTTTACAGCTGAGCAAAACAGGCTCCAAAGACGACGAATAAGAGGACGTTGATATAGGAAAATGCCAGCTTTTGTTACAACGCAATCTGAAGTCAACTGCCTTTCTGTAATTTTTTAGTTGCATTTTATAAAATGGCTATTTCTCACACACTTAAATGAGCAAAAGTGTGTTCATCCATTGATATTTATCACTTTCTTTGCATTACATGTTTGCCTTTAAGAAAGGTTATGTGAAGGTGGTACAGATTATTTGAATTCAATCTATCATGACTCTGAAAGCAGCAATATGTAATTTTACACTATATTGTGTGCTAAGTCTCCTATGTTCATAGTGGTTAGGTTCTATGTCTGAAACATACATACTGTAGCTTGAAACATCCAGCACTATCGCACTGTGCAAAAGCAACATCAAAAGATTCACTGTGCCCGCACAAATGTGCCAATACAGCCGTCATTTAACTTGGACATCTATAACTTGGGGACCCAATTTGCTTAAGAGAATAATGAAAATTCCTGATAGTGAATCATCTAATGCTCTATCCCACAAAGATCACATGAAGTCATTGTTCATTTAGAACTCTTACCCTCTTTAAGAAGTCAAGACCTTTTAATATCTGCCACTTATTATTTAGGTTTGTCTAAAGGGTAAGGACTTTGGGTTGAATTATAACAGTGCAATCTTGTGCAGACCTACTCAGAATTAAGTGGGAATTACTCCCAGATAAGTATAGAACTGCAACCTCAGTTGCGCTTCCTATCAGATAAGGGCACTTGTGCACATGTACATGATAGCATAAGGCTCTTGCGCAGAAATCTGAATGGAATCCTGACAAAGGTTTGTACATGCACAATACATTGCATAATATGTCACACAAAATACCTCACATAAAACCCTACACATAAAGTGGTGTTCCATATTTCCATATGCTCTCCTTAGAATACAACCCTGTATCTTATTTTCTATTTAATTCCATTCTAATTAATGTAATTGCAACTATCAGATATCTCTTGTCCAACACTGAGACAAAAACATGTAAATCTGGAACTATCATTCAAGGGTAAATTTATGAACAATAATTGGCTTAATCCATAATAAGCCTGACTGTAGTTTTGCTATACCAAGCCTTCATCTAATCTAATGTAATCTAATGTACTTCCAACTGCAAAAGAGAAAGCAAAACAGTACCTGGGCACTCACATACCAACACTTGACCCCACACCTACAACTTTCATAGCAATTCCACCAGTCACAAACCACTGGGGCTCCTATACGATCCGTGCAAGGAACACATTTAATATACTGCAAAGGCTACAGCAGTCGTTTGCTCAAGGATCCTGGTGCAATGATCAAAAGGGTAGCACAGGAAGCTGCAGCTGTAAGCTCTAGTCTAGACCTTCCCTCAGACAGATTTTGACTCCCTTGGCAGTCACAGAACTATCACCCTTCAGCCCAGCAAAAAAGGAAGGAAAGAATGCACTTCCACTGATACTTTCAGGGCAAAGGGTGCTCTGAGCAGCAATTGCTTCATTCTTCCCTCCCCACTCCATGGCTTATCACACTACCACTGACTGGAGGAAACAGAAAGGTAGTGAATTATCAGGACCTACCCTGTTACTTTTGCAGATGCTCCAGTTGCACAACCTTCAGCTTATTCCCCATCATGAAAATGGTGCCAAGTAATGGCAAGTGCTTAGAAATAGCTGAATTCTCAGTCAGTGCAGCTTTTGCTGGGGAGGGGGCCATCTTGCTTCCCAATCTGTTAGAAGGCTGTCTCATTGCCTGTGGAAAAAGAAATGTGCATAGTAACAGATAGCAGCTGCAACAGGTTGTTGTGATTAGATGCTCAATAGCGTTTGAGTGAATGAGTGCAGACACCCAGGTATCTTTTCTAGTCTATTTCTCAGCTTATTTCCGTATAACAAAGCTTATTTATTTATCTGTTGTATTAAAATAATATTCCCCACCCCTTGTAGAAAGTTGCAATGGAACTAACTCTCTTTCCAGGTTACTGTAGGTTACTGTGTAACCTGCCATATGCCCTTGCTATTTACCAACAGGTGCCTCATGTTCACCCCAAAGCTGGGTGTGCTCTCCACTGTCTTCATAAGTGCATGTTGAGAACTTATTTGGGCATGGAGTTGGTGGCCAACAGGACTTCCTGGTCTGTCCAATGAGCAGTTTGAAAGGGAGGCAGTTTAGAGAGCTCCATTGACTCAAATGGGAGTGTTTTTTATTTCTTGTTACCTCTTTTGCACCTGTGACATTATACCAGTGCCTATGGTGTTACTAATCTCTGGATGAGCATAGGATTCCAACTAAAGCTCACTATTCCACTGCCATTTCCTGAGCATTGCCCACTTTTGGCCCTCGCAGTAGCTGTGTCATGCTGGTTTGGCTGTTATACTAGCATAGTGCAACATTGGCACAACAGGGTACGCTTCTGGCATAAATCCAGTATGCCTTCATATCTTTAAGCTTTGAAAGTGAAGCAATTTGGGAGTGATCCTGTCTTTACCCCCAGGGTCCCTTAGAAAGAAGGGAAACTTTAAAAGGGAACTCACATCAGATAGCACTAGAAACTGTTTGATAGTGGGAAGGAGCAATGTAATAGAAAACAGAAGAAGGTGTGTGTGTGTTGACTACAAAGCATGCATTGCTTGGAGACTTAGACCACAATCCTAAACTGGAGTTAGGCTGGCATAAACTAAGCCAGCAAAATTTGGCCAGCATAAGGGCCACCATAAAGTGCCTTTGGACTACTCTCGGAGTCAGGGAGGATGGCTCACGTCTGTGTGCTGGCCTGTCTGACTCCGAGAGTGGTCCAAACAGACTTTACGTTGTCCCTGGTGCTGGCCAAACTTACCTGGTTTAGCTTATGCCAGCCTAACTCAGTTTAGGATTGCACCCTAAATTACTCTGTCATTCTCTAAATCTGACTTCTGTTTCTGACTCTTTCAGTATCCCTTCATAGATTTGCGACCTTTACAAGATTCCTGCAAAGAATCTTGCAGTTTGCAGAGAAACAAAGAGGCAGAATTTGTTTTTCTGCATGTTCAGCTCTGGGTCCTGCCACACATTGCTAAACTGCACTGGCCGTGTGGGTATAGGTGGTGCATATCACAGGCAGGATGACCAGATACAATAGAGTATCTACACCTTTAACCACTATATAGAAGAGGGAATTTTGGCTGGCGCAGCTGAACATGAAAGAGTTTTAAAAGCTACGCCTGCCCAAATTCCCTCTTCTATACAATGGTTAAAGTTATAGGTACTCTGTCCTTTATTGTATCGGGACAGTCTGCACTTGTTAATACATGCCATACAGCACAATACACATACCCCTGCGATGGGCGGTGCAGGCATGGCAGGTGAGGCAGAAGTACCTTACCTGAGTTCTTTGAAAAATGCCACCATCTCTGTGATCATGCAAATAATTACAACCTACAGGCTCCAGCTGTTCAGAGGCAGTTGGTTGTAAGTGTTTGCATGATCACAGCCACGCAGCAGTAGTGGCTGCACTTTTTAAAGAATTACACAGTAGGGCAGTTCTGCCTCACCTGCCATACCCGCACTGCATGCCACGCCTGCTGCTGTATAACATAGATCAAGCGGCACATTTCAATCTGTCTTTCAATCCAGATGGAAATAGATGTCCTAATATGCTGTCTAGGTCCACTGTATATTGAGGATTAGGAATCTTACAAAATAAGTGATTGTTTTCACTCAGCACCTGGAGTGGAATATTAAATGTCATTAGACTTCAAGGATTTTTAATTCTTTTAAGAGAAGTAGTGATAACGTTTGCCTGATAATTTAAGAATATTAACATCTGTGCTGAAGAAGTAAATAATACTAACAAATCAGCCTATTTGCTCTGTTGAAAATGAATTTCTTGTAGTTCATATTTGTCAAAGGAGCACTGCCCCAGTCCTGGATGCTATCCTGACTCCATTTATTTCAGTTTCAAGTACAGTACTTCCTTCCCTTGAAAGATAGGAATATTCATTTTTTCTTGTATTTGTCAATGAATAAAGTTAAATGTTACCATTCCACCAAACAGGTGGACAAAAAGAATTTTGTATAGATGTGCTGTCTTGTAACTGAAAGTTCTCTTAACTATATAAATGGTAATAGAGCACAAGTTGCCTTAATGCCATCTATTTTTTATTGTGGAAGGAGGGGTCTAAATAAATTGTTTATTTATCTGCTTGGTTGTGTATTTATTTCTATCCTGTATGAACAGTGGGCCATGCTGTATTATATACAAAAAGGAAGTTAATCATGACTATTGAAGCTCAAACTAAACTTTCAAAAATCTACATGGTATTGGAGACTCTCCATGGAATAAGCACATCAGGAAGCAATACTCACACAGATTTCCTTGTCCCATGGGTTTTGTTACATGGATTGTCCAAATATCTTTTTGCCACCCGTCACCCACCTAATTAATGAATTTGAATTTTTCCATGTGGGTTTTTGAACATCTGAGGAGCCCTCTGTGGACCAAGGAGAAGCTCCGGATGCTCATTGGTATTTGGCAGGAGGATGTGGTCCAGGCACTTCACACCCAAAGTTACTAAAAAGTGGAGCAGTTCTGATACATTTCTGACAAAATGAGGAATGTGGGGTACCACTGGAACCTGAAAGCATACAGGAGCAAAGCCCTCCCAGACAGCCTGTAGTTTCAAATATCGTGGCTTTGGATGCAGGTCACTGATCCCATGGGGAGAGCAGTATTTAGAGAAGGGAGTGGGCAGTGGGTAGAGCTGTGAGGGGAGAGGCCTTTGGGGGATCTGGTAGTAAAACCCAAACTTTGCACTGTGCGGGGTGAGTGAGTTAGCAGGTGTGGGTATAGATGTGGGGTGGGAGAATACTGGCACTGGTTGCAGTAAAGACCTGGGTCCATGTGATCAACTACTCAAAACCATCCTCTCCTAAAGGGGCCAATGAGGATCAAGAACAGCGTAAGATAAGATTTGACATCAATGATAATATTTTCTACCGAAACTCTTTGGCTCCAAATAAAGACTGGACTACATTGACAGACAATGAAATATTAAGACGACTGATATAGATTAATAAATGAACTTTGATGGATATACTTGCTTAGAATATTATATGAGGCTTGGCTTGGTAATAGCTTATTACTAATAATTTTTGAAGAAATGTATTGCAGTTAAAATAGATTTTACTTTAGTGATGTAATCTCTCCATAACCTTTTGTGTATACCTTGTGTTATTCCCCCCCCTTTTTGTACAAATGTTTCCCCTTTCCCATTACTGTATAGTAGAAAAATAAAATTATCTTGGGGGGGGGGGGAAACCATCCTCTCCTGTGCAGAGGTTGAGCTACGAAGGACCCAAATCAATGTTTCCCAGCCTATGCAAAAAACCCTCCAGGGCAGGCATTTATAATTGGGGAAGCACTATACTTCTTAAAGGAACCTGTAGCCATTGTTAGTATGGCACTTCCCCTGCTGCTGACACCTCCGCCGCCGCCAAATGCATGTAAGTGAAAAAACCATTTTTTTCAATCATGCATTTGGCAGTGGTGGTGGTAGCAGTAACAAAACCTGGAAGTGCTGTATAAATAGTAGTTATGGGTCCCCAGTTGGGTCACTACCCTCCTTAAGGAGGTAGCATCCCAATCAAAGGCTGGAAACTGCTATCCCAGATGACTGTGGTGGAGAGGATGTGGCATCTAAGGAGGAAGCAGTGACTGGAGTTATCCCAAGAGCTCTTTTGGAGCTCAAGCAAATCCCAAGCAAATTTGGAGATCAGAAAGAAGAAGCTCACAAAGAGTCTATGCCCAGCCATTCTAATACTAATATTCCTGAGAAACGCTGGGGGGATATAATTGTATGCATTTTGAAGATTGTTCCTTATATTGGTCCACTGAAAGAGATGTGGAAAACATGTAAAATGTTTCTGGTCCAGTCTTTGTTGGAATTAATGATAACATTACAAAAAGCAAGAAAATATGCAAGTCAAAGGCATTTCATTAAAGAAAAAGTCACTGTATTCTGAACTTCAGAAATCCCCATTTCATCTGGTTGTAGTCATACATAGAGCATTTACCTCCAAACGAAAAAAAAAGCCATTCCATCACATATTTGACAATTAGTTCCTGTATGAATCCTTACTTATCATACAAAAAAATCAATATAAAATAAATCATACTAATAACGCACACCTTGGATGAGCAGATTTTGAATCTCCTGGTACTGGGTGAGGGGCGAGATTGTATAAAGTCTGCCCGCTACAGAAGAGATTGTGCACTTTTGTTCAATAGCTCCCCAAGAGAGAGGAAACTTGCTGCTCATTTTCTTTGGAGTGTAAATTTAGTTGCCATGACAATTTATCTGAATAGACCAATTGTGGGGAGAGACTAAGCAAACTAGAATCGCTTGCTCCTTCTTTTCCAGTGTACATCAGCTTGACATAAAGTCAGGTTTGAAGAAAGACACTGAAAGGTAGGGATTTGTTCATGATCTTCAGTGACACGGTGCATCATATAGGATGCAGACTGTTTTTACACTTCTCAGGTAACATATACATTAGAAAGTGCTGCAATAGCCTTCCTCCACAGCAGTAACCCTCCTTCCCTGACTTCCAACAATGTTCCTTTCTCTAGGAAATGCCCAGATAGAAGTGGATTCAACTTGACACTTTTCAGTGAGGCCAGCTCAGCCCAAACCTTTTTTATCAGTGAAACTTCAGTGTATGGGAAGTGGTAAACCCCATTGCCATGGTGACTGATCCACCTAGCCTGACTCCAGTGGACATGGAAATAGATGGGGTAGTGTTGCACCAGTGTCAAAGTGTGATTGTATGGTGGCTAGGCTTATCAACTCTGAAGGATGCGGTTTCTGGAGATTGTCTCTTCTGACATAACATCATATTATGCCAAGGAGTCTCTGTTAATATCTCCACATTTGCTTCAGTAGTTACCTGGATATGGATGCTGACTCTAAAACCAATCCTTGAGGGTTGGTGACTCTATGCCCAGCCCTTCAAAAACGGTGAAAATCAGGGAAGGAGTGGGATAGACTGAAGAAGAGATCAAGAGGCAGCAGCAAATAGACAAGTGGCTCTCTAACTGCAAGGTCCAATTACCCATTTAATTGTATAGCATGAAATAAGCATGATATGATTATTCATTATATAGTAATTTTGATCTCAGAGAATCATTTGAATTTTACTGGTGAAAAAGGTCAAATGGTTGCTGAATTTTACTACCATCAGAAACAATCTCTTAATAAATTCTATAAAATATCCATTTCTTCTTTTTCAGAATTTAAGCAAGAAAATGGTTTAAGCCAGTGTTTCTCAAACTGTGGATCAGGACTCACTAGGTGGGTCATGAGCCAATTTCAGGTAGGTCATTTAGCACCTAGTGCAGCCACTGGCATAGCTAATGAAAGTGTAGCCCAGCAAAATGAAGCCAAAGAAGTAAACAGGAAGTGGCGTTACAGTTGCATTTTCATTTTCTTAGTTTTTAGCCATAACTATTGATAGAATGAAGATATTACACTCTGATTTGTTTCACTGCATTTTGCATTAAATTCCACATCAAATGGTATATAACATGATGGTAATATTCATGCATACCAAGGTTTTCACAGTTTTGGCCACTAACTCAGCTTGTTGCCCCCCTAAAGCTTGTTGCCCAGTGCAATTGCACCCCCCTTCACTTCTTTAGCTATGCCCCTGAGCACAACCATCATTGAAAATATGGGAAGATGGGACACTGGAAAGGTGGGGGGGTAGCGTTATTTTGTTTTGCAAGTAGGCTTTTTTTCTTTCTGATTCACTTTGCTATTGGAAAATGGCTGAGAAATAACTCAATTTATTTCTGCATTCTAAACTTATTGCTGCTAAAAAGTTTGAGAACCACTGATTTAGCGAAACTTTTTGTGATTATAAAATGAGGTTAATTTCCTTCCTCTTCCCTTCCCCCCCCCCCGCTAGAAAAAACATGTTTCATTGTCTCTGACCTGTAAACTAGGGTTTTACAGAACTGCTAGATATATTATTGTAAGTTTAAGTAGCAAATAATGTTAATGGATGATATTTGGTTCATTCTCTTTTCCCTTGTTTCTTTGGTACTGGGATTGGAGCGCCAGTCAGCAACATTTCAAAGGAAGCTGAAACGTGTATGGCAACCTGAACCGGTTTTGCCGCTGGATGTTGCTATGGATTAGTGCTGCCAAGGAGTCAGTAAACTAATTGATTTCCAAAAGCCAAGAAGAGAAGAAGGGAAATAGGAATGGAAAATGGGGTGACCTTTTTTCTTTGCTATTTTGGAAGCATCTGTGAGAGGAACAGTGCTGCTACTTTTGTATATGTGTGTTAAAGACCAAATCTAGTAAATTGATTTATAGAGGCCTATGATCTGCTGATAAGACATTCCATTAAACAAGATAACCTATACTGTAATGAGATTTCTGACCTTCCTTTTATTGTTAACTTACAAAAATTATACACTTTGAAGGATGTACAAGAAGATATTTGGAAGACATTTTTCAGTAAGCTGTCATTTCGTCCCTCAGAAGAAAGCTACAACAATTCTGGCAATGCCAAGAGACAGTGAAATATAAATTTTTCCAAACCTGGCTTTTTTCATTTGCAAGATTTTTTGCAAAACATTTTTGCAAGAGCCATGTGGACACCTTACATGGAAGAAAATGTGCCTCAGAAGCCTTGGCATATAGTAAGTGCATTCTGATGAAATTTAACCTAAATATTATATAAAAACTACTTTATTTATGTCCATTGGAGTTTTAAAATATATGAGTTTAACCTTCATATGATTATTTTAAAAATCATTTTATTATTCACTTATTGGAACCAGATTGACACAATTAAACCAGTTAGAAAACACTGTAAGATGTATCTGAAAATGACTCTATTTTAACAATTTATTAATGATTATTGTTTGTAGTATACAGAGATAGTATCTAGGAACTATAATAATCTCAGCATTAAGATAGACCCAAGAAATCTACAACACTTTATTTTTCAATGCAAAGCCTCCTGTAGAGGGGAACAAAGTATCAAAATATTATTGTATTTATCACATCAACAGAAATCTGCTGTGGAGCGTGTGTGCTAGCTTTTACCTGGTTTATGGTGATTTGGAACCTTATAACTTGCATTTTCATTCCATAAATTGAGTCTGCACCTCGTAACATACACAGTGAGCACTCAGTGCATAGTGAGCACTTGTCATTCATTTGTTTTGACCAGCTATTTAGAGATAAGGAGGAGAACAGACAGATAGATTCAGTCCCTTTCATTCCTCTGCCTCCAAACATACTAATGCTATTGTCTATAATCTCACCTCAGTTCCAGTTGTTTAATAAGGGAGTATTTTGCTGTATGTATGCTTAGCAGCCCAATGTTGCACAGCTGCATGGTTCAATGGGGGACCATGGAGAATGAAAAAATATAGTTGAGGGGAAGGACCAACAGTTTTCTTTGGTTCCCCTAATGAAACAGGAGGTTAAGATTTAATTCTTCCAAATTAATCAACTTTCCCAATTGGCAGTCCTTAGCGAAATGCTGCACTGCCGTAAAAATTGTTTTGCTACATATTTTGTAAAAAGCTACTGAACAATATATTAAAAAGTACAGTATGTGATCATAGCATTGTCAAAGAGAAAGGATAAAGTATATCCTACATTAGGTTATATGTCAAGGAATGCATGTGGAAATAAGGTGACATCTTACACTGTTCCATATGCAGTTGTGCAAGCACAGGTGGATGAAGTTGTATAACAATGAAGTGCTAACCATTTTGTGTGTGATATCTTGTGCAGGATTCCATTTAGATTTATGTGAACTTCATGGCAATACTCCTGCATTTGCAAACCTCTTATATATAACAGGCAGCCAATCCTATGTTTTCTGGCACCCAGGGCTCCAGTGGCTCTGAAATGGCTAACGTTGAATTCTATGGGCACCGGAAAGCCACCAGAGGTCTCCTTGGAGTAAGGGAGTGTTTGCTCCCTTTCCCTGGGTAAAAAGGCAGCTGGTGACAATGGGACAATTGGCACTGCATTCGCTATTGAGCAGGCACAGAATTGAGAAGGCATGTGTTGGGCTGCCCGCCAGGGAAGGAGCACAGGATACAGTGGCAGAGGCTACTGCCATCTCCACTCTCATCCCTGGCCTAGTCCTCCACTCCCCCCAGCAAGTTCCCCCTCCTCCCCAATTCCCCCCTCCCAAACTGAAAGGGCTCACAGCCAAGTGGCTGCAATACTTACTGTTGGCTGCTTCTGACAACACATCTTCTTGGTGCTAAGGCTCTGCACCAACTGACACTGGCCCAGCACCAGTGCTCCCTCATGCCTGGGTGCCACCCAGAACAGGCAGTACATACATACTGCTGGCGCTAAAGGGCTCAGAATTAGGCCCTAAGGCTGCAATTGTATAGACACTTACATCCCAGTACATCCCAGTGAATTCAGTACACTTATTCTGAGTATACAAGCATACTCACTGTTCTCCGCCCACCCATGGGGTGTTCCCATGCCCATTATCTTTATTTAGTAAATAGGGAAGCAGTCAGCAGGCTAGAGTGGATGTTGTTAAGGATAAATTTCTGGCTCCCAATTTATGGTTCAAAAGAAAGGTTTATTGTCATATTTGCAAATATGGGTGGCAAGCAAATGCCAAACAGAACAAGCTGCGTACCACACCCTTGCACAAAATGGGTGCAACAATTTATACTACTGAGGCGGAGTTCCTTACTGTACCTTCATTGGTTATTGCCCAGCCAACTGCTAGCACTCATGCAGAATAATTCACTTCCCCCTCCCTTCCTCCTTCATATGTACACCCCTCCTTTGCACATGCTTTAACCCACGATCATTAGGCTCATCACGCTTGCGCACTGTCACTCTCCCCCGGCTAGAGCTTTCTTGCTATGGTCAGCTGCAATTTGTTACACTGTTATCTTCCTTTGAGAAATTGAGGCCTAAAACGAAACTTTTAGGCCCTGTCCTTTGTCTCTTGTTCCCAAATCTCATGCCCCCTTATCGGGCTAACCTTGGCCTGAGAACACCAGCTAACCTACTTCATCAACTACCCCTTTGCTTTTACCCCTTACGTCAGGCATTATATTTTAGTGTTGGGAGTTCCAAATTATCACGATCATCTTCATATTTCACAGTGTTAACTTCCTTCTTCCTGTCTGCCATCTTGTCTTGCTTTAACCAAATGCTATCAACAGAAAGCTTATAGCAAGACATGTTATTGCTTCATGGGAATGTAATGGAGATATATGAAGGTAATGGGCATGTGGTGGGGCAGGGAAATGTAGATAACCGGATCTGTGGATACTGGAGATGCCTGTACATGGCTAGGATTGTGCTGTGAGGCTGTAATCCCATACACATGTCCCTAAGAATAAGTTCCATTGAATTTCATTGGTCTTACTCCTGAGTAGACATATGCTGTTGGGAAACAGCCCATACGTTTTATTAACAGCAATACAAATGCCTTTCAGAAGCTAACTATTCTTGCCTAACCCTGTATCACAGAAGAAAATTATTTTTATTGGCCACAGGTGACTAGAATGTTGCACAATTGGGGCAGAGCAAGATTTTTATATTGTATTGTTTCCTGACAGGATTATAAAGAAAGCATTGCTTTGCCTCCAATTCAGAAGAAGTCACTGAAGAATACGATGACTGTATGTATTTGAATGGTATCAAATGTTCCAAAGTATACTATATGATGTCATTTCCATTCATCTCTTTATAGCTGGTTGTCTTGTGGGATAGTCAACATAGATGGAGATTAAAAAAAGACTAGTGTCACCGGAGTAGTGCTTCTATTGGATGATATACTCCCCTGCCACATGCAGATCACACATGAATTTAAATAATGGAAGTACAAATGTTTTCCTGGAAAACAAGCCCATGTGATTAAAAAAAACCCAATATTCCTACTTTACAACTAACCAAGACAGATTGAGTTATTTGGCAAGGTAGTATATACTGTACATTGGCAGCAGACTGCAGCAACAACTATCCATGGCAGTCGCATCTGATGATCTTTTAAATCTACGTGTAGAATTTTGTTTTAATCTCAATGAACAGAATTACAAGACTAAGAGCATAATCCTAACCTGGAGTTAGGTTGGCATAGTTAGGCCAACAAAGTTTGGCTGGTGCAAGAGACACCATAAAGTATGTTTGGACCACTTTTGGAGTCAGAGAGGCCAGCACACAGACGTGCGCCATCCTCACTGACTCCAAGAGTTATCCAAACATGCTTTACGGTGGCCCTTGTGCGGGCAAACGTTGCTGGCCTAACTGTGCCGGCCTAACTCCAGGTTAGGATTGTGCTCTAAGATTCGTGGTCCATCTAGCTCTGTATAGTCAACACTGGCTGGAAGTAGCTCTCCAGGATTTCTGATGCAGAACATTCCCAACCCTGCCTGGAGATGCCAAGGATTGACTGTGGGATTTTTTTATGCAAAACATGCAAAAGCACTAGCACTAAGCCTCAAACAGCCCCTCTCCAAATGGGAAAGGGAAAAAAGTTGGTTACCTATCACAGGTTTCTTTTTGCTTTTAGCCATCCAGTAATTCGAACAGCCAAAAGTGCTCTGAAAGGGTTCAAGAATTGTTCTTTGCACCACAGATTTCACTTGCACAAAAATATTTGCACAAAGACCTTTGCTCAAAATGGACCGGGGTGAGTTACCATTCTAATTTGCAGGATAGTTAAGTACTGTGCTGGTAGGTATGTGGTTGGGATGATGTTGTGTTTATTACAACTGTTGTGTATTTACGACAATCAGTGCACTGCAGTTTCTTGCAGCAACTAATAGGGAAGTCCAAGAACAAATGCACAGAAGCAGCTGCAATACCCTAACCTGAAAAATACATGACGGTTACCAAAAAAGTCCAAAGGAGAATCAATTACCTTCTTCCAATATAAATGGAAGTATTAATAGTAATTATTCCTAATTAAGAACAGCACAAGAGTATCATTTTCTGGTGTAGTTGTGAATCACTAGTGTACTTGTATATTAATACCACTTACTTGAACAGAACAAATAAAATTACAAAAACTAGACCACCTACATTCACCAGCAAGAATAAGCAAGACTGAACTGACAGCCCAATCCTAGCAAGGCTGGCGCAGCAGGGCTGCATCCTAAGGCAATTAGGGGGCAGCAGCACCGCAGGGCAAGGAAAGATTTTCCCCTTGCCCCCAGGTAAGCCCCAGCCAGCCATATGGGGCTGCTTGGATCTGCACCTGCTGATTTGCAGGCACAGTTCAACGTGTGCAGCAGCATCCCAAATCGGGACCGCCCTGGCCGGGAATGGGGCTTAGGATTCGGAGCAAGGGCCATTGACCGTAGCCGCCCCCATCACCACCCACTGCACTGCCTCGTTACGCCCCCGGCCCACCTCTGGAACGGCCTCAGCAATGTCCGGTGCCGATCGAGCGCTGCCTGTGCTCGACCAGTGCACGACTGGTCCAGTGCCTGACTCGCCGGCGCAGAACACTTTTGTATGAAAAAAAGTGTTGGAAAAGGCCAAACCCTTCTAAGTTTACATCTAAGCATGTTCCATCTGCACAGAAGCCTGATAGGATAGGACTGTTAGGGAACTTACTGAGCAGCAAGTGTTGCTTTTAATGTATACGTTACTTTACCTTCAGAAACAAAAGTGTCATTGGAATATACCAAATATGAAGGTGACAGAAGAAACAGATATTCGTGTGAGGACTCACTTAAAGGTAGGGAATTACTTTAATATTTTCCTAAGAGTTGGAAAATGCCATTTTCTTAACATCTGTTGTGTTTGCCAATAGCACCACATGTACTCCCATGTTGCAAGAAGGATGAGTCTTGCAACAAAGGATAAAAGTCAGCCATGCCTCAGAAATACAGAAACACTTCTAAAGGTAAGGCACATTGTCCAATAAAATAGCCAAGAAGTTCTGCTACAGACTAAGACCCCATTTTCACCAACAGCAAATGAGATAATCAGTTTATGTCCCAACTGCGTGTCAGAATAGAATCAGACTAAAGACCCATTTAGTCCAGCTTCCTGTCTTCCACAGTGGCCCACCAGATGCCTCAGGTATCATTGGCATACTATGAATATGTATGCCAAACAACACAATTCTTGCATCTTTCTGGGAACAAAACAATGATGTTTCAGTGCCCTGTGATACCATGAACTGTGTGGCAGGCTGTGTCCATTCATAGATAACCGCTTATGCATTGTTATCAATTCCACACTGAGGTCTTTTTACACAACTATGTAATGAGCCGAGAAAGTTGAAAATGAAAATTAAGGGCGCAATCCTACGGTGGCCGTTGGGCTGACACTACGCGCTAGCGGCAGCATCGGGCACCAGGCCAAGGTGCAGCTGTGCCACTCATGCGCCAGCCAAACTCGGCTGGTGCACAACCTATTCTGGGAGGAGTAGTGCAGGCAGGAGGGAGGAACTGGGCAGGAGCGTGTGGGCCAGTAGGTGTGCTGGCCTGAGGAGGGGGTGGGCCAGGATTGGCCGGTAGCCCACATCTAAGCTTCCATCCCCATGCCATGTGGTCCTGATTCAGGCTGCGCAGCTTCCTCAGCTCTGCGCCTGCTATACAGCAGGCACAGATCCAAGGAACCCATAGGGGAGGCTGGAGCCTCCCCTGGGGCAAGGATGCAAATGTGCCCTTGTCCCAGGGAGGCTCCCCAGGGCACCAGAGCTGCACTAAATACAGCACAGGCCCACCAGCCACACTGTTCCAGCACAGCTTAGGATTGTGCTCTAAAAGTAGCTGTTAAATCACCGAAGCATGGTTTAAGCCTCCTATTCTACTCTTTTTATATGCACATTTTATAATGTCTGGGTTATAGAAATGCTTAGCAATCAATATTTTAAAATGATAGTTTTGAAAAGCTATTTAAATGATAGCAGGGGGTTTATTTTGTTTTTAGCCCAAACCAAACATTACAGATCAGGTCAAACATCTTGCAACTGTCAGCGTCCGCTCAAATGAAGCTCTGGAGAAGGATGAAACCACTGAATCGACTGAAAAGGAATTAATTTCCAAAGAGAAAGAAACAAAAATGCAGAGGCCAGTGCAAAACAGATGGTTCCTCCAAATGCAAACACGTGATGAAATCCCTCATTTGGAAAGCACAGAGACAACTGATGGGGAAAAAATCAACAGAAGGCTAACAGATACATCGAGGAATACAGTATCGAGTTCTCTGGTGTTATCAGATATAAACACCTCAAAAGAGAAAGGAGCAGAGAACAGTGCTCACAATGGATTCCCATCTTTAAGTGCACATCATTGGAAAGCCCAGACTGAAGAAATAAATCCTTTGAGTGCTCTTTTACTGCAAAACCAAGGAATAACTAACAATATGAATTATCAGTTCAGCCTGCCAGACAATGACACAAGCAGGGAGGTTATCAGAGGACAAATCAATATGCCATGTTCAGTCAGAAAGAAAATCTTCATGATCTACGTATGTGGAGGCTACCAAGGTACAGCCAAGAGGCTTGGAAGTTTGTGTTAATAAAAATCCCAACTTTAAAAACCAGAAAATGTTGAGATTGCAATAGATTTCCACAATGACAGGTTATTGTTACAGAATCTTGATGTCTTCTTTCATTCTAAAAATGTTCTCAGATTTGGAAAGGAGGGTTGGGATCCATAACACACTGGATGAAATGTTTATAAAGGTGGAAAATCAGTGGCTCAGAGTCAAACAATACATTTGCAAGTATATGCTTGTGTGAATGTGTTTTGTTAATGTTAAATAGCATCTGGCTCAGGCTCACCTGTAGATTAAGACCACAGTGGGAACCACACCTTGATCTGTACTGAAGACCTTCCATAGCTACTGGACAAGGAAAACAACTTTCCATTGATATAACGGAGTGACACTGCAATTTTCTTAATGTCAATTCAGAAGTAAGCCAACTTACTTCCAGGTTAGCATGTATAAGATTGGAGCCTTAGAGCCCAATCCTATGCCTGTCAACTAGAAGTAGGCTCCATTATAGTCAATGGAGTTTATCCCATGAAAGTGTGGATAGGATTGCAGCCTAAGGCTGGAAACATAGTGTTTGTTTTAAATGAAACAGCTTGAGAGAGCCCTCACTGCCCATGGTTTACATGCACATATCTGTCACCCCGGGTCCTTGAAACAACCTAAACATAGGTGTGAGCTCCCTGTATTGTATCTCCATATGCTACAAAGGGTTGTTGTTGTTGCTTGGTAATCAGTACCATGATTCAGGTTATGAGCTTTGTTATTTGAATCAGATTCAGAAGGAGAACGAAATGCATTAATGGAGAAGTCCTTTCCTTGGCTGTACAAGTATTGTAAAGAGAGAGGTTATGATTTCCGGATGCTGGACCTGAGGTGGGGGATAAAAGATGGAATCACAAATGATCACCGTATGGCTTCCCTGCATATGAAGACACTCCGGAAATGCCAGCAGTTGGGATTCCAAACTTTTCTTGTAAGTTTCAATGCAATTTGTTATGTTTAAAATATTTCACTTTTAATTAACTTCAAGGCTCGCTTCTTTATTTTATGAGTCATTCATGTAATAAATGTATTGGATGGAAAAGAAGAGTCATATGTCAAAATAATTAAAAAAGATGGATCTGGGTTGTCCCTGAGAGCCACAATTTGGTTTGTTAGTTTACTGATCTGCAGACTGACACAGACTGCAATACTCTACACATGGGAATAAGTCACACTGAACTCAGTAGGGCTTAGTTCAATGCAAACATGGATAGGATTGAACTAACAAAGCAATTTTCAACCAGTGTGCTGCTGCACATTGATGTGCCATGAATGGAGTGCAGGGGTACTGCAGGAGTTTGAGGGAGGGTCATTTATTAGTAGGGCCATTGTATGCCACTAAGGGCACAATCCTAAACTGAGTTGGGCTGGTATAAACTAAACCAGCAAAGTTTGGCCAGCACAAGGGACACCGTAAAATATATTTGGATCACTCTCAGAGTCAGAGAGGCCAGCACACAAACATGTGACATACTCCCTGACTCTGAGAGTGGTTGAAGTTTTGTGGAACGTGCTTTACGGTGTTCCTTGTGCTGGCCAAACTTTGCTGGCTTAGCATATGCCGGCCTAACTCCAGTTTAGGATTGCGCTCTCAAGATCTATCTATAAGATAGGGCCATTGGTGGGTGTGAGCCTCCCACTGGCAGTACGCTGTGCCTTGTCAATTGTACAAAATCTAATTGTGAACTTTTACAATGTTAGCGCCTTGTCAGTGTGCTGTGAGATGAAAAGGGTTGAAAATAGCTGCACTAACTGTTATGGAAGAGGACCAGCTTCACAGAAAAATGAAAGCGCCATGTCTCTGAAAGCCAATTTCCTCTACTTTTATTTTTCTCTTTCAGGTTTTTATTGGACAAAAGCATGATGATCTATCTCTCCCAGAAATAATAATCAAGGAACATTTAGAGGCAATTAAAAACACAGTTGAACACATGAAGCTGAGTACCAAAAAGCCAAAGCATATCTTGTCTAGTGATTTGAAGGAAGAAACATTATTACAAAAAAAAGATGAAATTAGAGATGATGTTAGCCAAGAGGTCCTATGCCCTGGGGTACGATCAGAAGAACATGAAGCTGAGACACACAGCAAGGAAGAGCGTGAAGGGACTATTTCAAATCAGCAGGACTTCTCTGATACATATGCACTAGCACAAAAAACTGGAGCTGAATATGAGAAAGAGCTTCAACTTCTGAATCAGTGGTACAGCTTGGATGAAAACTGCATCCCTGCAGTTTACAGGCTTCAGCCTATCTGGTTTGTTATTTTAGTGTTTAGCTTTGGAAGCTAGTTTTTCACTACTTATTCCTTTATAAATTACGTTAATGGCCTAATCCTATCAAAATTTCCCCCACCAATGCAGCCAATCCTGCAGGGGAGGCAATCAAATAAGGGAAAATTTGTTCCCTTGCCACAGGGCAAGCCCCAAGCCAGTGATTTTGCTGGTGCACATCCAAGTGCACATCCACCCGACATTGGGGGTGCTGAGCACTCCCAGAAAATTATTGTGGGTGCCGACAGCATACCGGCACCCATGGAGTTGGTGCTACTGAGCATTGGTGTAGCTTGGTCATTTGACACCCAGGGCCCATAAATTTTTGACACCCCTCTCCTGGATATGACAAAATTATTTATTTAGTCATTTATTACTTCACATTGTTATACTACCCTTCCTCCAAGGAGCTCAGAGTGGTGTGCATGGTTCTGGCCCCCTCTGGCTATGCTACTGTTTTGTTGTTTCTCCCAGAATCTATCAGCACACACTACCTTTGTTCCAATCACAGCCCCAGAGAGGGAGGAGAGAAGTAATAACTTTACACTTCAGACCATTACATCTCCTCAGGTAGAGTTTACCAGGCAATAGATTTCCACAAGGGCAATCCTCTAGAGCTGTGGTCCTCTGGTCTTTTTAGTACTCATTTTTAGGTATGACAACCTTTCAAGACCCCCAAAATACTGGAAATAATGTCATTAAGCAGGAAGTGACATCACTGGGCCTGTAAAACGCATGTAGACTACCATAGGTTACAAAAAGCAACAGTTTGTTAGTTTGTTTTCGGGTATGTGGAAATACCTTAAAAATTTTTCAAAAACATATTTCTCTGTTTGGAGTTCCCTGAAAATGTTGCAAATAGGCAACTTTTTAATATTGTGCAAATGCATCTACAGTAGCAAATGGGGTTTCTGTGACTCCCTTGAAAATCAGCTTGATACCCCCTCCCCAGGGGTCTAGAGAAATTTTTGATTAAGATGTATCCTACATTATTCAATTAACAAAAACACTGGCTGACTAGTGTTCCTGACTGTTATCCTCTTACAAAATATCTGTGGGTAAATAGAGGCAACCATTACTATGTGGCAAATGGTCCACTATCAGGAGGTTCTGGAGCTTTTAACAAGTGTGCCTGACCATTACATGTAGAATTTATCATTTATTTATTTTAAAGTTTTGTATCCCGCCTTTCCTTTTGCAGGAGCAACTCACAGACCTAGCCTTAGCATTTCCTTTTAGCTTTCAGATAGTTTCTCACTGTTTGTGCATTTCATGTTGTCTACACAGCACAGTGTACAGAGACATCTTCAGCAAGGATCCAACTCGCAGGCAACAAGCTAAGAACAAATGGCTGGTGTCTTTTCAGAAACTGCATAAGATATTTCAAGAATATGGTCCAGTAGCGCTTGGTAAAGAAGTTGCCACCATACTGCTCAAAACAGGTGAGGAGGAAATACAAAACTTGACTAGAATAATTTTTTGTTTCTGTAGCTATTATATTGTCTTCAGGGTAATAGGGAATAAGGATTGCTTTATTCCAGCAATTAAAGTAGAATTATCTCTGTTTTCACAAGTTTTGCAACAAGAAGTGGATCAAGGATTTCATGTCCAGGGATCTCGTGAGGATCACTGTCACTGCTTCAAAAGAAATATCACTGACCTGCAGAGCAATCTGTTGAGCAAACAGGCATCAAAATATATTGACATTCATCCTTCGAGACCTGAGACAAACAAAATAATGCATGAGGCTCATCAAAACTTTGTGAAAAGCATTCACTCCAGGGTAGGTTAATCACAACATTCTTTGTTATTATACACCGTGCAGAACAGGAACAGTTCTACAGTACAATCATTCCAATGGACCGCGTGGGTTGGAATTATTTCAAGTCTCACCAATGAAACAGGCTCTGAGAGTTCTGTTTAATTAGCCAGGGTAGAACTGCAAGGAATCTTGAGGTACTGTATATCTCTTAGGGCTCAATCCTAACCTAGAGTTAGGCCAGCAAAGTCTGGCTGGCACAAGGGACACCATAATGTATGTTGGACCACTCTGGGAGTCAGAGAAGCCAGCACGCAGACCTGCACCATCCTCCCTGACTCTTGAGAGTGATCCAAATGTACTTTACGGTGGCTCTTTTGCCAGCCAAACTTTGCTGGCCTAACTGTGCCAGATTAACTCCAGGTTAGGATTGCACTCATAGATTGTGTGATGTGGCTGCTTAGGACAAATATTTTGAGCATCATATTGGCATTGTGGTTTTTGACAGATTATGCAAAGAATACATAATTTGCCCCAAACTACAATGTTAATGGGCAAATGAAAAAATCTTTTAATATCTTATATTTATCACTTCAATTTTCATAGTGTACTACCAACATAGAGAAGTTGCCTTCCAGTAGTAAGCCAAAGGTTCTGGTTATTTCAGATCATACTTCAAACCAGCAGCCACAGAACTTCAAAGACCTGTGTTGGGTTTCCCAGTTTGGGAGGGGACATTGGATTTGGTGGCAGCCTCTGCTACTGTCTTCACCCACTCCCGGGCCTGGCCCATCCCATGATCTACCTTCCCCTGCCCTGTTCTACCCCCACCCCGACTCCCTCCGCTCTGAAAATGCTTTCTGCCACTCAGCAGGCTTGTGGATGATGTATTGCCAGGAGCTCGTGGATGATGTCCTTCCTGAAGTGTGGCCCAGTACTCACCACTGGCCCACCACAGGCCCAGCGGCTTTACTGCCAGCACCAGAGTGCCTTATGGCACTCTTTATTACATCCAGAGCCAGCGGTAAGCTCAAAGTGTGGGAAGTAAGCCTGTTATGATTGGGCTGCCCAAAACACCACAAAATGTAATGCTCAACATCATGCTCTTAGACCGCTGCCAGAAACAATGAGTAGTGCCAGCTGCGTAACAGTGACCTTAATGGAGCCACTGGCACTGGTGGGGGTGGATCATGGGCAGAGAAGGGGAAGATCAGGGCGTTCCATGAGAGGAACCAGGGAGTGAGGATCAGGCGAGAGGCAGTGGCTCATGTTCCAGTGACAACTGGATTCTATCCCCCCCTTTTTAAAACCTCACCACCCCTTCCTTGGACACACACCATCAAAAGATGTGGCATATGTCTGAGGAGACCCATAAGCAGCCCCGAGATTTATGTGGCAGTAAATAAAATTATTTTTACTTACCTCATGTCACCCACCACCACCACCGTCCTTGGATGTAGCACTCCATGTTTTGGCCTAGTTGCATTAGTGCTGTTGGCAGGATATCCACCTAATTAGGATTAAGGCCTAAATTATTCTTGCTCTAGCAGAAATCCTCAGTTTAGCATTCAGAACATTTCTCATAGTGACTGTTTTGCCTAACGGATATGATATATCCTGTTCAGTGTTGCTTGCTGTCTGTTTGCCTTGGAGGTTGATATGGTTGATATGGACCCTGCAGGTTTGCCTTTACAGCTTCGTCACACTAATATTTATAGTAGGAACGTTAGCTGGGGAAAAGATGGAATCGTTCCTAGCAGCAGCAGATCTCATGCCTACTACCTTGAGCGCCTTTGCAACGACTTTCAGAAAATTGTTATCAGCCACTTCAACAGGTCAGCCGCATAATTGCTTTTTGGGAAAATGAATGATGAATATAAGAACTGAACATGAGCCTAGGTTCCATTAGACCTCAATGTACAATTAGTTTCACATTACACCCTAAAAAATTTAAAGTCTCTTTTACATCCCTGCACAAATTGTGGGATTATAATCATAATAATAATAATTATTTGTTGTTGTTGTTCAGTCGCTAAGTCGTGTCCGACTCTTCGCGACCCCATGGACCACAGCACGCCAGGCCTCCCTGTCCTCCACTAGCTTCCGGAGTTCGCCCAATTTCATGTTCATCGCTTCGGTGACACTGTCTAACCATCTCATCCTCTGCCGCCCCCTTCTCCTTTTGCCTTCAATCTTTCCCAGCATGAGGGTCTTTTCTAAAGAGTCCTCTCTTCTCAGGAGGTGGCCAAAGTATTGGAGCTTCAGCTTCAGGATTTGTCCTACCAGGGAGCAATCAGCCTTGACTTCCTGTAGGATGGACCGATTGGACCTCCTTGCAGTCCAGGGGACTCTCAAGAGTCTTCTCCAGCACCATAATTCGAAAGCATCTATTCTTCGGCGCTCTGCCTTTCTTATGGTCCAGCTCTCACAGCCATACATAGCTACTGGGAAAACCATAGCTTGACTATGCGAACCTTTGTTGGCAGGGTGATGTCTCGGCTTTTTATTAAGTTGTCTAAGTTCGCCATAGCTTTCTTCCCAAGAAGTAAACGTCTTTTAATTTCATGGCTGCAGTCACCATCTGCGCTGATCTTGGAGCCCAGGAAAATAAAGTCTGTCACTGCTTCCATTTCTTCCCCTTCTATTTGCCAGGAAGTGGTGGCCATGATCTTAGTTTTTTTAATGTTGAGCTTCAAGCCAATTTTTGCACTTTCCTCTTTCACCCTCATCAGCAGGTTCTTTAAGTCTGCCATTAGAGTGGTGTCATCTGCATATCTGAGGTTGGTGATATTTCTCCCAGCGATCTTGATTCCAGCTTGTGAATCATCCAGCCCAGCCTTCCTCATGATGTACTCTGCATATAAGTTAAATAAGCAGGGTGACAGGATACAGCCTTGTCGTACTCCTCTTATTTCCCAATTTGAAAACCAATATAATTCCTTTTCCCAATTTGAAACCAATATAATTATATTATTATTATAATTATATCACAATATAATAATATAATAATTATTAATTATTAATTATAATTATAATTATAATTATAATTATAATTATATATATATATATATAAATGGACGTGGCTATGCGGCTGTGTGTGTATGTGTGTATGTATGTATGTATGTGTGTATGTATGTTATGCATAGGCTCGGCCATGCCTTGATCAATCGCCACGAAACTTGGCACACACGTACCTTGCAGCCTGGAAAAGAACACTGCGGGGGTCAGACCCCCCTACAGCCCCCTGTTTTCCGGGGAGGGGGCCCAGATCGTCAGGAACCAAGGGGATTGCATTGGGCTACAGGTCTGCTGCCACCCTGTGGTCACAGACGATTCTGCAGGTTATGGGGGAGGGCTGCAGCAGCTCAGCTACTAGATAGGGCCAGAACCGAAAGTGAAACTAAACTGCTTTGCCTGAGTTGCCTGAGTGGCCCAGGCTGGAAAGAGCAGGATCCAGAGAGTTCCAGCACCCAGTCGGATCTGAGAGGGGCCTATGTCCAGGGAGCTAACTGGCCACCTCTGCCTGTTTCTCATACGTCACGGCTATCCTGCCACAGGACCTACAGACATTGATCAGTGAGTGTTGCGCGTTCATTATGCTCCTTTGCTTGATTCTGTCCCTGTACTCATTCCTTCTCCTAATACAAGCTGTGGATACTTTGTCCCCCGGGCAACGCCGGGTCACAAAAAGCTAGTAATCTATATTTATAAATAAAAGAGCGTAGGTTTGTGTGTATGTGTGTATGTATGTTTCACATAGGCTCCTCAACGCCTTGAGCGATCAGCACGAAACTCGGCACACATACACCTTGCAGCCTGGCGACAAACACTGCGGGGGTCAGGCCCCCCTAGCGCCCCCGGGGGTGGGGGTACGCGGGGGTCCCCATGTGAAAACGGTCAAAAACGGCCGAAATTGGCGTCAAATCCACAGTTTCCGGGGTCGCCGAGATGAGCGGTGCCGCTCCCGATGCTGTTGGAGTCTGGGTTTGGCCCCCCCTCAATATGGGGGGCCAGAAGGGGTGCAAAACACAACGTCTGCCATGCCCTGCTGGAACGCCTGGACCGATTGGCGCCAGACTCGGCATGTGGAAGCCTAGTGGCCTGGCCACAAACACTGCGGGGGTCGGGCCCCCCTAGCACCCCTGGGAGTGGGGGTACATGGGGGTCCCCACGTGAAAACGGTCAAAAATGGCCAAAATCGGTGTCAAATCCATAGTTTCCGGGGTCGCCGGGATGAGCGGCGATGCTCCCGATGCCGTTGGAGTCTGGGTTCGCCCCCCCTTGGCGTGGGGTGCAAGAAGGAGTGTGAAACAAAACATCCGCCATGCCCTGCTGGAACGCCTGGACTGATTGACACAAAACTTGGCACGCATACACCTTGCGGCCTGACGACAAACACTGCAGGGGTCAGACCCCCTAGCGCCCCCAGGGGTGGGGGTACACGGGGGTCCCCACGTGAAAATGGTCGAAAATGGCTGAAATCGGCGCCGAATCCAGTTTCCGGGGTTGCTGGAACGAGCAGCGATGCTCCCGACACCGTCGGAGTCCCGCTCACCCCCCTCAGCATGGGATGCGAGAAGGGGTGCAAGACACAACGTCCGTCATGCCCTGCTGGAACGCCTGGAGCGACGCGCACCAAACTCGGCATGCGCGTGCCTTGCGGCCTGGCGACAGACACTCCGGGGGTCAGGCCACCCTAGCGCCCCTGGGGGTAGGGGTGCATAGGGGGCCTGAAGTGAAGACGGCAGAAAACGGGCGAAATTGGCATCGAGTCCATAGTTTCCGGAGTCGCCGAGGCGACCGGTGACGCTCCCGACGCAGTTGGAGTCCGGGTTCGGCCCCCGTTGGCGTGGGGGGGGGGCAAGAAGGGGTGCAAAATGCATAAATTGTGGAAGATCATTTTGTTACCCGGGCAACGCCAGGTAACAAAAAGCTAGTATACTAATAATAATAATTAATAATCATAATATAATAATAATATAATAATTATTATTATAATCACAAAATGAGTGACAGCTGCCAGCTTAAGTGGCTTCAAAAAGGATTAGACAATGGTTCTCAAACTTTTTATCACCAGGAGCCACATTTTAAAATGACATTTCTCATAATGAGGCAGCTCTAATGGCCTCAGTGCCTGAGGGGCTTACTTATGTGTCCCAGCCTTCACCTGTTCTCACTACCTGTCATTGATGGACTTGGTAAAAAAACAACACCAGAAAAAAAGATGCTCAAACATTTATCTCTCTATATTTACACAAACCTGAAAACTGCAGGATCTCAACTCCTTGCAAACTGCAGAAGTTCCCCTCTTTGCAGGGCAATTAGTCTTTATCTTGCAGATTGCAGGAGCTCAGCTCTTTGCAGTCAGCAGCTATCTGAATTTTTAACAACCTCAGTACTTGGGGCAATTAGTTATTTGTTAATATTTATACCACTTGTGTTGTCATTGGAGTTTCTGCGGGACCCACCAGAAATTGGGTCACAACCCATCAAGTAGGTCACATGCTGTTTATGAACCTCTTACAGGCACCTTTTACTAGATGTGCTCAAGGACACATATAGTAATATGCACACAATGGAACCAAGCGTGTGTAGGAAGGAACTTTTGCAATTGGTTCATGGTACAATCCAATGGAAATTGGCATTGAAACAAGGAGGTGGGTGCAAACATAACAATATTTATCGAGGAGATAAATGTGCAAGAAGAGGGGGGAATCAAGAAAGAGTAAAGTATTTCTAAAGGCAGCAAGATTGTCACTTTGGACTGGATAATTTAATTATCCGCGAGGGTTCCTGGAATAGAACCCCTGCGGATAATGAGGTCCCACTGTATATGTATTCTCTCTCTGGCTTTGAATGATGCTATTTGTTTTAAAGCTCCCCCCCCCCCCAATTTTAATTTAACCAGAATGACCAGTTCAGAAGTTGTTTCCAAAATGCAACATACAAGAAGAAAGCAAGCATATGATGTCCATACTGATGAGGAGATTCTGGAACATATCCAGCATTGTCAGGCCTTGTAAGTGTGCTGATGTGTGGTTGCTCGATGTGCATTAGTTGAGCTTCACCTTGACATTCTGTGTGACTAGAAAAGTTTGTCTTCCTTCATTGCTGTTTAAAGAAAGTGTAAAAAGTAGACTAGCTTTATTTTACTTATATACTGCTTTTCTAAGCACCCAAAGTGGTGTTTTTTATACTTCCTATATTGACTGGCTCTGTTAAGGTAGAGTCTGGACTTTTGTCTGGACTGACAAGTGTCCCATTTCACTTTTTCTGATCTTCCCAGTTCCTACACTTTTTGTAAACTGTCTTCCAGATATTCAATGGGATCATCAGGCTTATAGGACTTTAATCCATTCAGTAACTCTGGAAGAGCTGGGGGATCTCCTTCCTGACCAGATACTTCTTGAGATCACAGGTGCTCACGCAGCCTGGTGGGGAAAGGGCAGTGGCGTGGCCAGTGCTGGTGTCTGCCATTTCTGCCTGGGCTACGATCTTCTCTCTTTTTCTCACCTTGTCCTTGTAAGGTGATCATGGGGAGGAGGTGGGTGAATGACTATCTTTATTGAGGATGTTCTAAACAAATTCAGAACTAATCTAATTAGTAGCCCTGGCAGCCTGTTTGTTATTCAACATGAATACACCAAGAAAAAAAATCAAATTATGCAAGTCAGATGTTAGAGCAACCATTTTCAACACTGGTGTGCTGCAAATGGTCCACAGGTGTGCTGCGGGAGCTTGGGGGGGGGGAGGTCATTTGTTAGTAGGGCCATTGTGGGGGGGGGGAATGAGCCCCCCACAAGCAGCCTGGTGTGCCTTGACAATTTTAGTGCCTTGTCACTGTGATGTGAGATGAAAAAGGTTGAAAATCTCTAGGGTAGAGCCTTCCCTCAGCCCCACCGTGATCTCAATCTGGATTGGGTCCCCTGCAATCAATGTTTATTTTTTAAACCCCCAACCCACAGAACCAAACTGTTCTTCGAACGTATATGTAGTTTGCTCAGAAGTGCAATCCTGGACTGGTGTCTTGGTAGAATGAGATCTGGCAAAGATAGCAGTCACAAGAATTTTCTCCCTATCAGAGGTACAGACATTCCCTGGTATCTGCTGGTGTTCTGTTCCGGACCCCACTGTGGATACCTGAAGCCTTGGATACTGGGGACGCGTTTTTACAGTTAGGGGAACATCAGTGGTTTTGCTGCAACAAGATTAAAAAAAGAGATTTGTTTAATGTTCCCTATCTTTTAAATAGGTGTCCCAATATTTATGGATAACTGAAACTGTAGAAACTGAATCAGTGGATATCGGGGCACAACTATACATCATAAATAGTTATCAACTATTTACATTGCGCTAAAAGGAGGGTGCAAAATGCTACTTTTTCAGGCTCCTGAATGCCTGTGTAAAGCATCCCCCTTCGCCTTCAGAGCCACTTGTGTTGCAAAAGCAAAGCGGAGAAGACGCCTCTGAAGGCATCTGAAATGCAACTGATGGGTTCCCAAGGTAGCCAACAAAAGCACACCCTAAAACTTGATTAAAATGATTTTTTTTTAAACTCAACACATAAAACAAAGCCATTGGTGTATATAAAACTGTAAGCAGAGAGCAATAAAAGTGATCCTGACTGTGTAATCCTATGCATGTCTGCTCAGAAGTCATTTCCATTGTGTTCAATGAGGCTTACTCCCCAGGAAAATGTGGATAAGATTGCAGCCTATGTTTTTAGTTATCAATAAAAGTTCCTCTGTTGCAATTAAATTTGAAGTTGTTTTGAAAAGAATAAGACAGCTACCTAGTGAATTGGTAACTAGGATGCAGGGCTGGCTGTAAGCCAATTGGGTCAATTGCTCCCTATTGGGCCCTGAGTTTAAACCTAGCCCCCAGTAAAAATAAAAAAAATCAATATTTTTACTAAATCATTTCAGACAATAAAACAAGTGGTTTTATAACAACTTACTTTTCAAAGGTAATCTACACATTTACATGTGTACATGTCAGCTTAAAGGTAAAGGTTTCCCCACGACCGAATGGTCTAGTTGTGACCGATTGTAGGGGGTGGTGCTCATCTCCATTTCTAAGTCTGTAGAGCCTGCGTTTGTCCAAGGACAAGCTTCTGTGGTAATGTGGCCAGCATGACGATACGCCGTAGCGCACGGAACACCATTACCTTCCCACCGAAGTGGTACCTATTTATCTACAGGCATTTTTACGTGCTTTCGAACTGCTAGGTTGGCAGGAGCTGGAGCTCACTCTGTTGCACAGTCTTGAACTCCCAACCTTCCAGTCAGAAAGCCCAGAAGCAGTGGTTTAACCCGCAGCTTACATGTATGCAATTTTATATTAAAGTGTGCTTAGATCCATTTGGCCCATTGATTTCATGTGCACTTTTTAAACACACGTTTTGAATGCTTTCCATTCTACCATAGTGATTCAAAGTGTATAATAAAATCTATTTATCTCTCTAAGATCCTGCAGACCTTGGCTGTGAATCTAGGGCCCCACAAAGTTTCCAGTTGGGCTCCACAGCTCTTTAGGTCTGCCATGCTGGAGTGAGCCAGCATTCCTGGCTAACTTGTTTAACTAGTGTCGTGCCAAATTGCTGGTGGTCTTGGAGCAAAGACTTGTTCTTGGAGTGAAGACTTGTACCCATGACATGTTGAATCCTTGTCCTCTCCCAGTTTTCCAGTGGTGAAGCAGACAGCAGCTGGGATGATAGATACTTCCACCCTCCCCATCAACCAATGATACTATCTACTAGAAATCCCATGATAACAAAGAGGCTTCTGAAAAATGTTCCCATTTCAGGGATGTGCAGTGAGGGGCAGAACCACCCCACCACAGTTCTTTGAAAACTGCCGCCACTGCTGTGATCCTGCAAACACTTACAACCCATGGGCTTTAGCTGCTCCAAGCCCGTGGGTTGTAAGTGTTTGCAGGATCACAGCAGTGGCGGCAGTGGAGGCACATTTCAAATAAAAATGATAGGAGAAGTCTTCCTCACTCGCCACACCTGCACTGCACATCCCTGTCCCATTTGTAAGTGGAGTGCCATATGCACTGACTCTCTCAACTAACATACACAACCATAGCCATTGGTACTGGGGGTGGATGATAATGCAGAGGTTGGTCTGGTCAGATGGTCCCTTTGATGGGCATGACTCGTCAGTACCTGACCTGGCTGGCCTCTTATGACTTCCCTGCTGTTCGCCACTACACCAAGAAGGCTGAATGAAAACCAGCATCTGTGTTGTTTTTCCTTGTCTCATAGGGTTAAATGTACAGTAGAAAGAGGAACAGTTTTGTGTGAGCTGAAGAATCAAGTTACATCTTTAAACAGAAGATTGACTGTAGTTTGTGGCGAGGCTGGATGTGGTAAAAGTGCTATGATGGCAAAAGCAGCCACACTGGCTTCTAACTGGATTTCTGGGTGAGAGCCTCTTATGCTCATTGTTGACTGGAAATTGGTGCATTAGATGGAAATTAAGTTCAGTAAGTGTTTTGAGTCTTTGTTGTTGTAGGCGTTTGAAAATACAGTATGCAGGTTCTTCTTAAGCCTCAATAAATTAAAAAAGCTCTTCAACTTCTGGCAGCTAGAGAGCAGTCGATACAAGTTTACTGTCTCCTATACTCAGCTCCTAGTTGGTGTCCTCCTGCCCTGTCTGGTTCCTATGCGTGTGCCCTGGCTTGTATAATATTGCAGTGGTATTCAAACTTCTTAGACCGTAACACATTTTTTAGAATGGCACTTGTGTCGGGACCCACCAGAAGTGATGTTATTAACCTGGAAGTGATGTTGTGGCAGGAAGTAACATCATCAAGCAGGAAGTGCTGCCATTGTGACATAATAAAATGACACTCCTGAAATGCAAATTGGCATTCCTGGACTGCAACAATTGCACAACCATGAAACATCCCTGACTGAAAGCAAAATTAAGACAAAATATGATGTAAAAGCACTGAACTAAAAAACAAAATTTTAAAAAATCCCTCACTCGACAATTCAAATTGTTAACACTTATAAAAGGAATATAACAAGAGTAAGGTCTGCAGTTTCCAAGATGGCTGTTCCCTGCTTTCCGCAACCCACCTAACATCAGGTCGCGACCCACCAAGTGGATCCCAACCCACAGTTTGAATAACATATTGAATTACTGGTATGTGAAATGCAAAATTATTGCAAGGTGATCACAATGTGCAAAATCAAGTTAATCTGTCTATACTAGCATATTTTACAGTTCGGTTGATACTACTCACCCAACTGAATCACTCGTACATATATATACAGGATGATTATCCAGACTGCTAGGGAGAGGAAGGTGTCTGGATTTCAGATTTGTCTGGATTTTGGAAGAATTGCATAAATATAATGAGAATGTTTCCTCTTTCTCTTTTCACTGTTACCCATCCGGGTGTCTGCTGGCCTCTTTGACATTTTTCAACAATGTCTCTACCGGAACATACCACGCCTTCTAGTGTTCACATTACAGAATGTTTAAAAAAAAAATCTTGCCCAAAATACCACGCCTTCTAGTGTTCACATTACAGAATGTTTTAAAAAAAAATCTTGCCCAAAACTGTCTGGATTTGAAATAGTCTGGGTTTTGAATGTTTTACTAGGGGGCAATCTACTGGAAATTATCATTTTGTGATAGGGCTGTCTCCACATCTAGCCAGCAATTTCCTATCAATCCTCATGCAAGGCAGCATAGCCAGACATTTAAAACAGTAAGAAATATTTTCTGATGGGCAGAAAAAAGCTACATTGGGTTCTTTTTTCCCTTTCCATGCAGGAACCTTAAAGTTTTAATTCGATTTATTGGTGTCACTGGTGACAGTAGGAGTATCCGGCTGGTTCTCTTGAGCCTTTGCTATCAGATAGCAGAGATTTACAATGTCCCTGTTAATTTATCCAAGGTAACCAGTTATATTTTGCTTCACTATTGCACATTCGCAATGCTGTCTCTTCCTTTTATTTCACCTAAAATAAATGAAGTTATAGCTTCAAGGCCAAGCTAGACATAACATTAATCACATAGTTTGCCTTTCTCTGTGTGTGTGTGTGTTCATGCTTATCACCACCAAGCACTGAGACCTGTTACAAGGCTTCACCTATCTGAGAACATATCCGGTGTTGTCAGGAATGACTTTGATCACTTTCTCCCTCAAGGCCAATCACTAACACCTTTTTAATATTCTGCAAACCATTAGGAATCTCTTTGTCTCTCTGGTTTCTGCTGAACTGACATTTTGCCTCAGCATCTTATTTCTTAATTATAGCTTTTAAATACTGCAGATTTTCATGAGCAACCCAAAGTATAAACCGCAATATTATTTGAGGTTGGTTTAAATGTCTACTATGTTTCTCAACAAGGATTTTGAAGGACTGATGGAAGAGTTTCTCTCCTTACTGCAATTTGCATCACCAGACAAACCACTTCTAATATGCCTGGATGGCATGGATGAATTGTCAGAGGAGGAGGATGTAAACCTTTCCTGGATACCTACTGAACTACCAAAAAATGTGTATTTGATGGTTTCCACGTGCACCGAATCACATTTTTCATGCTTAAAAATACTGGAGGTAAAATAATATTTTGGGTTGTTTTTCATGATGCTTCCAAGTGGTGGGAAGTTTCAGGGCAGCTTTATACGGCAAGTTTCCTTTGTAGTAGGGGAAAATGTCAGGGGTTTACTGTGTTAGGGGTCAATTCAGTCTACTGTGGCCCACATGTCACACACTGATGGATCCCCATAGGGCCTCCCCTCACTGACAAACAGACATGGAGATATATAGGATGTTACAGGGACTGCAAGTCCTGTGCTCAGAGCTCGTATTCCTTAACTGAGTGGAGATGTTGGGGAAGGCCAGATAGATGGTATATGAAACACACATAGGCTTTCCTTTTCTCAAAACAACATGGTGCATTATGTGCCTATTCCTGGGTAGGGAACTGGACTGTTATGCCCAAAGCCGTGTGCAAAGTGGACTGAATCAAGCCCATTATATTATTGAGAACTCTGCTTATTTACAAATATATAAGATGAACAAGAAGAAATTGCCAGTAAGCAAGCAAGTAATGCTAAAAGATTCACAGCAACATCAATGCCCAAACACCAGCAGCAGATCAGGGTATTCTTGCCCAGGGATATTCTTCTCATTTCAAAAATACGTCTTTCTGTGTCCAAATACACATTTCTTTGTTTACTCTCTGGGCACACATACCTTTTCCCTTTCAGACCAAAGTCCAAAATTGGCATTTAGATGGCTGTAATGCATTCTAGAAACTCAGAATTGCAAACTGCCCATTGATACCCCATTATTTAGGACCTTACTATTTTGACTCTAAACTGACAGGCTACCCACCAGAATTTAAAGAGCAAACCATTTAGCATAACAGAATAGCTTTAATAATGGAAGGGGAAGGGTAGGTGAGTGTAAGTGCTACAATTGCAATAATTTTCTTAGAGTACTGTGATATAAAAAAAACAATTCAGCATTTTTGCACTTCTGCACATCCCAATTTTTTCTTCCTCAGAGAAAGGACCCAAAAGCAATTTCCCCTGTTATCCAAATCCTAAATGCAAAACTCCCAATGCCAGCATCGGCAAAATACCCTATATATTCATGTATAAGTATAAAAAAATTATGCCTGAAAACATGGATTGACTTGTACATGGGTCAGTACGGTTAATAAACCTTCCAGCAGCAGCTTGGGGGGCTGGGCTAAGAAGCAGAAAGTGGGGTGGTGGTGGTAGAAAAAATGGAGCAATTTTACATACCAGTAATAAACAACAAGCAAAAAAACTGGTAGCCATTTTCCTTCTTCTCCAAACAGGCAGAGAGGTAAAAGTTCTTATGGGAAGTGTAGTCATTATGAGGGCAGCTGCTATGGAGGTGCTGTATGGTATTCCTCACAAAACCTACAATTCCCATAGACACCTTCATCTTTCTTCCTTCTTGTTTGGAGAATTGCTCCATTTCTGTGAAATGAAGAACGTGAAATGGCTCCTTTTTTGGATGGCTTTCTGTTGCCACCTCAGAACAATTACTGGTAAGTCATTTGCAAAGAATTTCTTACACATGTACACAGGTTTTAACTTATCCATGGGTCATAGCAAATTATATGATTTTTGGAATAAAACTTGTCCTCAACTTATCCAGGAGATCAACTTATACACGAGTAGATACTGTACTATTTGTGAGCGCTGTGAAGTTCAATTGGATCAGAGCAGGAAGAGTTTGCGTCCTGCAACTACAACTTGCAGCTATAGTTTATTGCTTTGGCATAACTGCTGTTTGCATCAAGTCTCTGAAAGACAGTTCATACCTTTGGTTACCTGGCTGTGAGTGTGTGGCTTGCAATACTAAAAAAATAGGAGCAGTCTTAAATGGGCAGCAGAATGCAAGTGCTGCTTTTGGCTGATGTGGAGGGGGGAGGGCCATGAGGCATGCTGGCCTGGGGAGTGGGGTGGAGGTTGGATGCAGCTGTTAGGCAGCATCCAAGCATCTATCCTTAAGCCACGTGTCCCCAATCCAGGTCGCACAGCTTGCTCAGACCTGCACCTGCTATATAGTGGGCAGAGATCTGAGCAAGCCCATCGGGGCAGATGACACCAACCCCAGGGCAGGGGCACGAACATACCCTTGCCTTATGGAGGCTCCAACACAGTCTCAACCTACGTTGGATACAGTGCAGGCCTGCAGGCCTGTGCTTTTCCGGTGCAGGTCAGGATCACACACTGTGTTAGACCACTGATCCATAGCCTAACACAGTGCATCTTCTGCCAGTGGCAGACAAGATTTTAAACAAAGATCTTTCCAAATTGTGCCCTCAAGATCCCTTCACTGGAAAAGTCTGGAACTACAAGTGACATTCCAGCACAGGCTACAGGCTACAAGTGACATTCCAGCGCATTCACCACTCAAATATGCTGTGTGCTACAATCATGAGGCAAAATAGATTGTCCAAATGATTACAATGGAATGAGTATACATTTTTTGTCCTTAAAAAATTGAAGTCACTACAAAGAACCATCCATTTCCAAGCCTTGTAAATTTAGGTCAGAATTTAGGTCCACCCCTACGAACTAGGCAAGAGGCACTTTTTCAAGTGGTGTTCCTCTTATATTTAGCAGGGGGAGAGTAATTGTGCCTCTTCACCCCTGCGCAGTCTTTCTAGTAGCTGTTGCTGGTAGTCTTTTTTTTAGATTGTGAGCCCTTTGGCACAGGGAGCCATTTAACTTTATTATTACTATTAATACAGTAATATAGTACTATTAATAATTACTATTATTACTATTTGCTTGTAAACCGCTTTGTGAACTTCGTGTTGAAAAGCGGTATATAAGTACCCGTTGGTTGGTTGGTTGGTTGGTTGGTTGGTTGGTTGAATTTTAATTTTAATTCCAAATGCATCTATGAGTCTTCATGGAAATCCTGAAGATGAGACCAGTGGGTTACTGCTACTGGCAGAGCAAGCTGCCCCACCCACCGGTTCTATCTGGCTGTGGATGAAAAAGTGCTCAACCTCTGAAACAGAATCTCTTTTGGTTCCGATATTTTAGTTGTCCATTCAATCCATAAATCTTGCATTAAGTTAGCAAAAGTGACACCAAACTACTTGGCCTCAGTCAGGTTTGGAGGTTAGTAACATATGATAATTGACATACGTTTCTTTTTTTTCTTCCAGAAAATAACAATACAAGAAAATATTCTACAAATACCTCCTTTAACATGCAAGGAAATCCATGAGATTATCAATTCCTGGTTAGAAAGGGATCATCGAAGACTCTCCAGGCACCAGTACAATCACTTAATGGAATCATGCGCAGGCTGCCCATTGCCTCTTTACATATATTGTGCTTATAAGGAGTCCTGTTTATGGACATCTTTCAGCCCAGAAGCAGAGGTACATCTTCCCCCAAATATACCGGACATGTATTCACAGATTCTGAATAGGATGGAAAAATTAAATGGAGAACAAGTTGTGAAAAAGATGGCAGCTTATATGACAATTTCAAGAAATGGCATAACACAAGAAGAACTGCTTGACCTTATGTCAATGGACAATGGAGTCATCCAAGAAGTAGCTACATTCCAAAAAGCCTCTGTTCCAGCATTCCCACTAGTGCTGTGGCTGAAGCTTTTAGATGGTCTTAGAGCACATGTGAGAGAGCAGAGAACAGACAACACTTACGTTTTGATTTGGGCTCATATGTCTCTGAAACATGTCTGCATGGAACGGTATCTCAAAGCGCCGGAGTTCCAGGTGTCACTACATGCTACTTTTGCTGACTACTACCTGGGCAGAGTTGCGCGTGGTGTCAGGAAACACAATGAAATGTCTGCAGTTCAGCCTCTGGCGTGGGTTTTGAAAAGAGAGTCCAAGACCAGTTACGTATTTAATATCCGAAAGCTCTTTGGGACACCATATCACCTCATCAGATCTAAGAACATTCCTGATTTAATAAAAGAATGTCTCTTTAATTATGAGTTTCTCTTGCACAAATCTTGGGCTTCATCAGTGATCAGTGTAGAAGAGGATCTAAAAGCAGCTATCACTGCAGAAAGGTGGGTTAATAGCAGCAGAACACAGGGCTTTTGTTTTCTATGTCAACAATTTTCAACGTTTTTCTTCTTTATGGCCTACTCTATGATCTTTGTCTCTTGTGATGTCACTTACAGCTTCTAGGAGACATTTCCTGGTTCTGTGGCTCTGTTTCTATACTAGGCCAACTGTTTGTATTGTCTGTCCCTCTTCCTCTGCCAGGTCCTTCAAGACAATTCGTTATTAGAGATAGTTGCCCTAAAAACAGAGTCTCAGAACTTGGAAGAGATTTTCATTTATTTTCAACCACAGTGCTCAAAATTCTGTATTCCAGAGGGGCAGTGCCACAACAGAAAAGGATCTGTTTTTTTGCCACCATCCATTTGGAGATTTATTTATTTTTTGCTGTTTTTAAAAATACTACATCATTGATAGCACAGTCCTACACACATAAATGTGCTCAATGGGGGTTATTTCCAGGTAAATGTGCAAAGGATCACAGCCCGAGTCCCATATTGTTTCTACATGCAAACCACTGAGAAGCCCTGAACACTTCTGGTGTTGTACTGATTTGACAGCAAAAAAGTACAGAGCAGAACATGATGAAGCTTTCTTTCAGGTCTGTACCTGACTTAACTCTACTGAGTGATGCTCTCAAGTTATCCAAGAAAGTTTTAATACAAGACCCATGTCAGATGGCTTCTCAGCTTATGGGCCGCCTTCAGCAGATTGTGGCTGCGGATAAACCAGTTGCCCCAGGTACAGTCATTTATGAAACTTGAAATCTTGTTTCAAACTCTTCTGACTTCGCATTTTCTGTATTTTGGCATGAGTTGCAGCCACTGTGTATTAGCACTAGGCTAAATTTTACAGATTACTGGATCAAGGACTGGCCTTACCAGGGAGTACAAGGAGCCATGAATCCAAGGTTCAAGACCTTGTCTTTCTCAAAGAAAAGACTAAACTGGAACTAAATTGGGACTGGTTGAGATTAAAGCCAAGCTATTTGTCTGAGGATGTAGGAACAGGGAAGTGGCAGACAGACAGCAAAAAGCAGGCTAGATGCAAGAATGTAGAAAACTAAATAAGTCAGGCCTAAATTTAACTCTTTCCTAGACAAAAACCCAGTCTTAACTTGAAAACGATTATATCTAAGCTACTTCAGGGGGAACGGGGCCATCCCTTTTCCTTGAACAATGGTGTCAGTGCTCTGAAGCCTCAACTGGTTCACTCGAACATCTAGATTTAGATATAAATCAAGACAGATTTTAAATCCTGCAATTTACTTGCTTGTGGTTCTCAATTCTAGCAGGAAAAATGATAGTAATTCCATCCGGAAAGGCACATCAGGTGACATTTTTTGCTGTTGGGGAAACTGTGTTTGCACAGTTTGTGCAAACTGTGTTTGCACTATGAAATCGTGCTTCTGAAAATAGAAATATGTTAAATATTTTTTTTAAAGAATACTGGACTGGGGACAGCAAAGTAAAGACTGAATCAACACATTTCAAATGTCAAAACATTTCCATAGTTTAAAAAGCTGATCTATAAATAACAGGCCCATTCAATTCTGTGTTGATTCAGGTGATCCCAAAAAATACCTCCATCTGCCAACCCTTTTGTCTCAGTGCCAGAAGTCTTCCATTCCTGTTCTTGTACCTTCAGCATCCTGTCTTATAGCACCTGGTGGACTTCTCTGTGGTCTTTTAAAAGGTAAGGGAGACGAAGATTGGGAATATTGTACTCCCTGCAGTGTTTCCAAACAGCCTGATTCCCACTAGATTTGGTCCAAAAGGAACTGAATGAGGACCTTTTCCAGATGAAAGTATTGATGACCTTTATTAACACGTCCTTTCCTACAAGTATATCATTTTAGAATGTCATGCCTTAAACCCTTGCCATTTAAATATCATTTGTGAACCACTAGAAAACAATTAGACTTGTTTATACTTTGGATGAAAAATTCCACTTTACATCCATTAAAATTGAGTGTTGAAAGAATTCGAACAGACAAAAGAAAATATTTCTTTGCCCAGTGTGTAATTGGTCTGTGGAATACCTTGCTGTAGAATGTGGTGATAGCATCTGGCCTAGATGCCATTAAAAGGAGATTGGACAGATTTCTAGAAGAAATGTTCATCACAGATTACAAGTCATCATGGGCATGTACATCCTCCTGGGTTTTGAAGTGGGCTACCACCAAATGCCAGGTGCAATGGAATGACACATGATGCAGATACCTTGTTGCCTGTTGTGGTCCCTGAAGCATCATCTGGTGGGCCATTGAGATATAGCAAAGATTCTCAAACTGGGGTGTTTCAATGTGCCAGCCTGAGAAGCCTTGTCTTTGTCTTTGGCAGGGGAGGGCAAAGACAACAACAACACAATTGGGAGGATTGTGCTGCTGCTGGGGTGAATGGTGCTTTTTTTTGTTTTACTTTGGAAAACTGGAAATAGTTTTTTTTTTACTTTTTTTAGCTGCTTGGGTACATATCATGTGGTGATGCACCCAAGTGGGTCCCGACCCACAGTTTGAGAAACACTGCTCTAATTCAATCAGTATGCTGTGGCACATTGGTGTGTTGCAAAAGATCCGCAGATGTGCTGCAAGATGGGTCTGCAGGCTCCCCAGACCCTACCCCTAGGAGGCCAGTGCTGCATGGGTTAGGTCCAAACAACCCTTTGCCCTCAGCAGTGGCACAATCCACCCAATCACGTTGCTGCCTCCCCCCCCCCCTCGAGCCCCGTAAGCACTTACCTTGAGGAATTTGAGAACCTCTGGGATACAGGAAGCTGGACTAGATGGGCCTTTGGCCTGATCCAGCGGGGCTGTTCTTATGTACTACTCAGCACTTAGAGTTGACTAGCCTGCCTGTTTCGTGACAGTGTCATACAGCTAATACAGTGTGCTCATACAGTACTAATCTCTCTCACACACACTGGAGAGAGTGTGGCTTTTTCCTTGGAGCAACTCAGTCATTGTGAATCACAAATTGTTTTGGTAATTTATCCAGTTTTCAAAAACAACTACCTGTGCAGCAGGTACAAAGCTACTCTTCAAGAAATACAGGTCCCAAAAGCTGTTGGGAATGCAGAAGTAGTTATGCCATTGTATGGATTGCAGCCTGCTTGTTCACACATTGACAAAAATACTCAGAGTTCAAAATCATTTTTATAAAATGAGAGCAATTGGAAAGAGGGTGCAATGTGATGGTCAAAACGTAGAGCTGATACTTTTTAAAAAATTAGAATTTGTATCATTTACACACAGAAAGCAAAAGAACAACAGACAAAAAATCAATGGCTCTTGAGTGAATCAAAAGGTCCATCAATAGAAGGAGTCATGCTTAACACTGAATTTTCAACCTGTGGTCTCAGATTTCAACCTGTTGAAATGAAAGGCATTTGTCATCATGGCATCCTTTAAAAATCTATTTCTTTATCTGAGTTTGAAAAGTTCAGCAATTCTCTTTGGTTTCACTGGATTCAGGTCTGCCACTGACAGTGTTTTGCCATGACTAGGTCACTTGGACAAAATTACAGCAATCGGAGAAACACAGAAGGAATTCATTGTTGCAACAGTCTCCAATGATGGTACTTTGAAATTGTGGGATTTGAGACTTGGCAAAACTGTCTTCACTCTGCAGGCAGTTGGAAAGAATATCAATGCTATTGCAGTATGTTTGGAGAATAGGTTGGTAGCTGTGTCAGACAAAACTACCATTAAAATCTGGGATCTTTCCTTGGAAAGAGTGGTATATGCAGCTGGTGAGTTTTTGGATACTCCAATATTAACATCTGCAATGAATGGACAGCTCCTGCTGGTTTTTTTTGAATGGCAGCCACATGGTTCAGGTGAGATCTTTAAACATTAAAATTCTCCCTTTCTTTACATATTTAAAGTATCTCCCATCTTTCCCTTCAAATGCATGGAGTGCTTATCAGTGGCTAACTTATTTGTGTGGACACCAAAGACCTAAATAAAATAAAATAATTGATGGCAACTCTCTGCCTAATTTTCAGAGATGGTCAGTCATTTCCATATTTTGTTGAGATAAATGCCCACTTTACACATCCATGAAGTGACATGGTTGTTTTCAATCAGCTCCACAGTTGCCTCCAGGAACATATCAACACATTTGTCCATATTGTATAAACATGCAAGGAAATCCAACAATGCCCATTTTGTTGAGTATGTAACTTGAACATTATAGCACTTGTATGTTAGAGAAAGGAAGTCCAACCACATGGTCAAAAGTCTTCATACATTACAGGAAATAATGTGAGAGAAACTGCAGAAGCAGCAGTAGCCACTTCCTATGCTTTTGGAAAATGAAATTTTGATCTAAGTCCCACTGATCTCAACAGGATTTAGGCATGTCCAACGTTTTCCAGATTCAGACCTATATGGGTCATCAGACCAGTATGATATTGCTATTGATTCTGAGAGAGGGGGGAATTTAATCCTTTACATTTAGAACGGCCTTGCATTTCCAGATGTTTTCTTTTTACCTCTTTTCATCCCTTCTCCTACATTCCTCCCACAATTGAAAAGTGTGCCTTTAAATGGATTTGAAATATTATCCAGACTTGCCAGAATGGCAAGGGAGGGTCGGTGTGTTCAGTAGGTTTTGTATTTTTTTAAAATGGTTACTTGTGTTTAATAAAGCTAAACCCAAGCCATAGTCTGTTATCTTCACTGTGCGGTGCAAGGGTAAATAGGCTACTTCACAATGCCAGATGCAGGGGAGTGGCAACGAGATGCTGGTACAGGCGTGCCCTGGCATCCACTGATTTGGTATCCATGGTTGCAGTTATCCACAGATACCATGGATACTAGGATACCTATTACAAATATAAGGGAACATTAAACAAATCTCTTTTAACTGTGTTGCAGCAAAACTGGTGTTCTCCTATCTTTAAAAAGGTGTCCCCAGTATCCATGGAACAGAACCCCAGTGGATACCAGGGCATGCCTATATCTTGTTGTCTTATGTGCTCCCTGAGGCACTGTGAGATACAGGAAGCTGGACTGGATGGCCTTGGCCTGATCCAGTAGGGCTGCTGTTCCTATGAAATGATTAGCAGCCAGTTGAACCAATTCATTTTCATGCCACATTGTTCTTCAGGTTTTTGATTTAACTCGTTCCTGCCAGTTGATTCATGAGGTCTACCTGTCTACAGAGGAAGTGCCTATGCACAAGAACCATTCCTTGCTGGTATCTAAGAGTTCCGTGAAAGATTATGTTCTTTGTGCTTACAGGTTAGTAAAAGCTGAATTCATTGCATATGAATTAATACAACCCTCTGCGTAGAAAGGAGCTGTGTGAATTCAAAAATTCTGGGTTCGGAGAATGTGGCAGATTGCATGAAAAACGGGCTTTAATTGTGGCAAATCATTCAGCCATTATTACCTTCCAACACAAGCTCCTTCCATGTTTTGCCCATCCATATATCCATGCCCTCAAGCTTCAGCCACACCAGCTGCCCCGAAAGCCAAAGCTTATAATAAGGGCATGTACTTGAAAAGGGTGGGGGAGGGTGATAACATAAATCACCAGAATTGTATATATTGCTCAGGAATTTAGGGAAATAATAGTCACAGCTTCCTGTACCTGCCTGATAGGCAACACAGCTGGCATCCAACCAAGGAAAGACGGCTGTGGCTGTGGTAATATCCATTCTAGGGAAAACTTCCCCATGGGAATATTAGTGGTGAAACTACCTGGCTTTAGACCAATGATGCTTGAAAAGGAGTGTTTTCCTGAAAGAAAGGTTCTGAAAAGAGGAAGCAAAGCCCTGCACTGGACCCCAATGGTTCCCCCATACCTTGTGACATTACCACTCAGCACTATGACTCCCCAACCCCAGAACTCATAGCCCAATCATAAGCAGCACTGGCATAGCAAGGCTGCCTCAGCAGGGCTGCATCATAAAGCCATTAGGAGACAGCAGCAGCACAGCACAGGACTAGGGGAGGTTTCCCCTTGCACCTGGGTAAGCCCCAGTCAGCCATATGGGGCTGCTTGGATCTATGCCTGCTGAATTGCAGGCGCAGGTGAACATGTGCAGCAGCGGCCTGAATCAGGGCCAACTTGGCCAGGGTTGTGGTTTAGGATTCGGCACTACTGCTGCCTGCTGTCGCCGCCCACTGTGCCAACCAGTTACGCCCCCAGCATGCCTCTGGAATGCACTTCGCAAAGTCCTGCACCCAGACATGTCATGTAGCGGGTACGCGGGGGTATACGAGTACCCATTCCTAGGATTAGGGCTAGCCTCACCCATTCGCCCGCCCACTCATCGACTCCGTCGGCACTCCGCTCCGCCCCCTGCAATGTTTGAATTGCCTGCACGTTTGAGTTGCCTGCACATTCTCAGAGCCAGGCAGGCAGGCAGGCAGCGGAGCGAGGGAGACCGACAGCAGCAGCAGCATGAGCAGGTAGGCTGTCTGAGGCTCCCTCCTGAGGAGGCGCGGCGGTTCCTGGGGGGGGGTGAATCAGTAGCCCATGCGGCAGCCCCGGAGAAGGCCCGGGAATCCCGGGCCTTCTCCTAGGCCACCGCGTGGCCTACCGATGAGGTGCGGCGGTTCCTGGGGGCAGTTCCTGGGTTCCGGCTATGACCTCACTTCTGGTGGGCAGGCCCCGACACAAGTGCCAATCAAAAGTGAGTACCTGTTGCTAAATCATTTAGATGCTATTACTGCCTGCACCAACCAAGCACCACTGCCGTCCGAACACTGGCACAGTTGAAGGGTGTGGTAGCACCCTAACACCAGTGCTGCTGCTTGTGCCGGTCCAGCGCCCGATGGCACGTTTGCAACGGCACCTGGGTCGGCACAAGACCGCAGTGCCGGCGCAACTCCGGTATAGGGTGGTGTTCTCAGTGTTCAGCCTGGCTTGGTGGATCCGTGAGGGCTGTGAGCAGGTGGATAGTTCCTTCCCTGTCTGGCCCTTCAATCCCTCTGGCCTTGCTCTGTATCTTTCCTTCCTGTTGGCTCTAAAAATTCACACCAAACATCCTTGACAGTCCTCAGTCTAGCGCCTCTCTGAGAGCTTCAGTCGTGCATCATTGCAGGCAAAGTGTGCCATTACTTGAGCAGAACTGAGGCCTGTGATCAGTTTTGCAGCATCATGGCTTCCAAAATGATTTTCTCCCCTTTCCTTCACAGAAGTGGAAGTGAAGCCATGGTCTTTAGTGGCAAAAAAGGGAAAGTGGTTGCTCAGCTGAAAAGCCAAGAGCCTATGGTAGCTGCTGAGGATGTGGCTGTAACGAAAGATTACTTCCTGGTGATCTACAGGTACTGAATGCTTAACATTCTACTCAGATACATTGTGGTCAACCCTCCAGGCAGGGGCGGAGGGAGGGTGTAGCCAGGGGTGCGGAACGCATGGGCGCCGGCAGCAGGGGGGGGCAGCGCAGAGGCGGCAAAGCGAAGAGGAATCAGCGCGTGTTTTGGCCCACCCACCCTCCCTGGCGCCCATAGCACTCCGAAATGGAGCTCTTCCGGGCACTGGGAGGTGTGGCGTGGCGACGCACGGGGGCGGGGTGACGTGCTGGGGGGGCGATTTCGGTGCCCTGCCATGGGCGCAATCCACAGCCCTGATCTGCTCCGTACGCCACTGTCTCCAGGACTGACCTGGAGTCTCCAAGAAACAGCATAAGTGCTGAAAGCGATCCTGGAAATTTTAACAGGGCCTCTTTGGTTTTCATGATATTAAAAAACACTGGCAGGAAAACATCTTGAACAGAACTCTGTCATTTTTACTGTCTTCCAAATGTATCTCTGTCATTGCATTTTATAGGAACAATCCTCTATCTTTATTTCCTGGGCCGGTTGATACAGTTACTATAAAAATTTATGGGCAGCCTAATCCTATTTAACCCCCTGAATGGTAAGGCATGTTGAAGCCTCCTCAGGATAAGGGAACATTTGTTCTCTTGCCCTAAAGCAAGCCCTAGCAGCCACTATGGGTCAACCTGTGAAGGTGGATCAAACTCAGGAAGGAAATAGGATTCAGCGGGCACCACTGCTGCCAAACCCGTCCCCTTCCAGGGCCCAATCTGCCCTCCTCCCCACCCTACCTTCTCCCCATTCTGCCCCTCTCACCTTGTTCTACCCCCTGCCTTCCTCTCAGTGCCTCAGCTGTCTTCCCTGCTCCGGCAGGTGTCCAGCATCCATGTTTTTGTGGGCAGCCACTTGCGGCTTAAGATGACCACCTGCACAGGGTGGCTTCTTAGGCAAATTCAGGGCGCAATCCTATCCAACTTTCCAGCACTGGTGCAGCCGTGCCAATGGGGCCTGTGCTGCATCCTGCTGTGCAGGGGAAGTCATGGAGGCCTCCTCCAGGTAAAGGAATGTTTGTTCCTTTACCTTGGGGCTGCATTGCTGCTGCATTGACATTGGAAAGTTGGACAGGATGGGGCCCTCAATCTTTCTAAAAAAAATAATATTGCTATTAATGATTGCTTCTAATTTGTATCATGCCTTATAAGCTATATTTAATTTGTGGAGCAGTGAGTATCAGTTCTACGTATTTTAAAAGTCAGGGAACTCTGTAATTTGCCCTCATGGTGGGTGACATCCACAGTGTCCCTTGCTTCAGAATAAAGGATTTTCCTTTGGAACAAGGACTGGAGTTGTTGCTCCAGAACCAGATTCTTTGTTCTTGGAGTAAGGACCTATGGATGCCACCCTTGCCATCTTGCTGGACCTACACTGGTGCCTGTAGACACAGATCTTCATACTGCTTACCACACAACTATTTTTGAATGAAGATTCTTCTTTCATGTTTTTTCCACTACCACTGCTTTTCAAAGAGGAATGGCAATTTTCGTGTCTGCACACATACTCCATCTAATGCAGAACCTCCATCTAACTCAGAGCTCTCTCACTGTAGGTGTCCTTTCATGAGACAGCGTGAGATTGTCCATATAGAACTGTACAATGTTCATACCTTTGCCTATGCTCACAGTCTGAAAGGATGCTGCAATGATTATATTCATACTTTTGCTGTGAATCATTTGGGCTCTCACCTGGTCGCATTCAGCCCAATCCCAAACACCAACACCACTGAAATAATATCATGGAACTTGGAATCTGAAGACCACAAGCATTTGGCTAAATTTCCTTCAGTCCCAGTCGATGGTGAGTAGCTGTTATAGCAAGCTCAAACCCTCTCTAAAGGATGTGTTTTACTGGACAATGGTCCAGAAGCAAAATGCACAAGACAAGCACCAGTCAACAAAAAAAAACAAAAGGGTAATATCCCCATATAGGGTTGCTGCTAAGCATTTACCCACATTCATCAGCCTCTTGACTCCAAAAAGCATCCACAGAAGACCACTAGGAAGTACAGTAATAATTTAAAAACAGAGATTTATCTGAATATTGAGGTTAGCATCAACTACATATAGGGTTGATCGTAAAATAAATTGACACAAGAGCGTTGAATCAATTGTGGATCAGTTTCTTCCACATGCTGCAACATGAAGTCTGAATCCCAAACAGGCAGGCAGGAAAATAATTCAAGGATTTTACTGGGCAAAAGACCACTGGTTATAATGGTTTAATATACAAATGATTACATTGTATACGTGTTGCTTACTTTAAAAATAGTTTCTATTTTAATTTTAAGAAGCTGCACTTAAAACCTCTCAGTAGTGTAGCTACAGGGGTAATAGTGCAGTAAGTATTGCAGGCATTGCAATGCTTCATGTAAGCAGCTCCTCCCACATGTGATAGTAACGTACACCATTGCCATCACTGCCCGGAATGGCTCCGATGACAAGTGGGAGAGGCCACTTAAACAGTGCACTGTGGCACATGCAATATTTACCATGCTGCCCTCTGTAGTATGCTACTGTTCGCTCTGCGTGTGTGCATACGTGCACATACTTGTGTGTGCGCGTGTGTGCGCGCATGTGCACGCGCACATGCGTGTAGACATTATGGCAATTTGAGCAGTAGGAATAATATTAAAACTAATCACATCATTATCTCAGGGAAAGACTTAAATCCAGTATATTGGAAGGGGTTGAAGAGTGGGCAGTTCTCTCTGTGGCTATCTTCAGGCAATGCTCCTGCAGGAAGGGAGGTCAGACCAGGAGACCCAAGTCAGGCTCTGAGCAGGTCTTTCCACATTTCTCCCTTAGCCATGGCAACAATCCTCACTGTCCACAGTGCTGGGAGATCTGGCAGCAGCTTTCCAGACCCAGTAGCAGATCTAGAAAATACGTTGCCTCTGCTGTTGAAATGGCCACTCATCTTGTGGTCATACTGGAGCATGACCAAGGCTGCAATCTTGCACACGCAATCTTCCTGGAAATGTCCCATTGGCAACAATGGGACTTCTGAGTAGATAAGAATAGGTTTGCATTGTTGGACCTCTGAGTAAATGTAGTGTGGCTTGAAGATCACTAGGTAGGCAGAGCTAGTCCCCATATATCTGGGATTAGGGGAAAAGGCAGAATGGTACTTTACGGTAGAAATGAAGGACTGCCAGCTCCACAGAAAATTGCTTTTCATTGGCTCAGTGAGAAAGCAATGCGTGTTGTTACGGGAACACCCCTATCATCTTGCAAAATAATCATTGGCATGCTATTCAAAATAAAGATGTGATAATGGTTCAAAGTGCTAATTTTGTACCATTGTTGAACATGATTATTATTATTGCAACTAGGTGTATGCTCTGACCTTCGATGCTGTTTAGTATTCTGTGATGGAGAGAATTACCTTCGATCATGGAATCTGGCTTCCAGAATCAATGACCAGACTTTGACTGTCACTGCAAGCAGAGGAAAGAAGACAAATGGTATTCAGGAGATTGTGACAATGGAAAACTACTCCAGGTACAAAGTCTCAAAAAGATACTTTTAAAATGTTTTAGGCAGTGTTTTTAATATCAAACTCAGCAAATGACTGATGGACAGCCCAATCCAAAGGGAGCACTATGTCAGTGCTGGCCGCTTGCGCTGGCTCAGGAGTGTTGCAAATGTGCAACTCATGACCTGGCTATGCTGGTACAAGAACATGGTCAGCCTGCCAGTGCTGGCTCAGGTGGCGCAGGTGAGTGTAGTGCTGGGCAGTATGGGGGACTGAAGAGAGAAGTGGGAGAGCATTCCAGGGGTAGGGAGGGGCTGTTTTTGGTTGAGGGAGAGTGGAATAGGGGGAGGATTGGGCTGGGGTGGGGGTGGGATTTGTGGTGGCAGCTAAATAGCTGGCGTAGATCTGAGTAGCCCCATAAGGCTGGCTAGGGTTTTACACATGGTCAGGGAAAAATAACCTCCTACCCCACGGTGATCTCCAGCCCTCTCCAACCCTGTGTAGGATATTGCACAGGCCATGCGGCCTGGCTGTGTCCAGCACAGGTTAGGATTGCACTTGTAAATGTAAATGAAATGGTGTAAGAAATCCTGGCTGTTCAGGGTTTTGTTTTGTTTTTAATGTTTGGGGTTTTTTTTTTTTATCTTTTGAAGCAGATTCCATGCTTTCCATGCAGTCAGAAAAATCTAGAAGGCTTCATGCATTTTCTAACAAGAAAAGCTGCATAAATCCAATCTGCATATAGTTCATCTTCTGCTGGTCATATGTAGAAATACAGCTACACAGAACACTGTCATTTTGCTAGCTCTGTCCGTCTAGAAGCAATTCATGACAGCACAGGGAGGCAGTCCTGAGCAAAGGGCATCAACAAGGCACACAGGCTTAGATTTCTGAGCCCAATTCCTTCACGTAAAACAATTGTGAACTGCAGCTCTGTGTGAAACTAACAGCCATGCTATAATGCACTAAAGTATAAGGAAGTGTTTGAGGAAGCAGCAGGTGAGTGCTAGAAATTCTTCCTCCTGGCCATTCCCATTCACTGGCCCAGAAAAAATAACATGTGCAGAACCTTTGCCATGAATCAATAACAGGGCTGTTCATTTCAATCTTTCCCAAGGTATGCTGTGTGCCAAAATACAAGTCCAGGAGTCATAACAGTGTGGAACATTGTGAAATCCAAGTGTAAACGCAACGCTGTGAGAGTGGAAAGAGGGCTGACAGAGAATACAGACATTGTCCTGGTTAGAGACATGAAACTTTTTATCATTACAGACAAAGGAATGGCCTCCTTTGTAGATCCTCCAAGACCCATTTTCCAGGTATCAAATGTAGCTTTGTTCGATACATATACAGATAGTGTAGTTTGCTTTTCAGTTATTGGCACTAAACCAGAAGCTGTTGGGTGGGGGGATGCTATTTGCATAAGTTGTTCCTTGCTGAAAACAAAAATGTGTTTTTATGACATTCTAGACCCTTTTGATTTATGATCTCCTGAAAAAGAAGTACATAAAGAAACAGACGGGTCTCTACATCATTCCCTGCCCCAATAGTGAGTACAGGATCCTTGAGGGAGACCGTTTGCTTGGTCTCTCAGACAACAGGTAACATTTTTTGCTTCAGTGACCGAGTAATCTGATTCTGCTTTTTCCACATTGGGGGTGCAATCCTAACCTGGGGTTAGGCTGGCACAGTTAGGCCTGCAAAATTAGGCCGGAAAAGACCCATTGTAAAGCATGTTCGGACGACTCTGGGAGTCAGGGAGGATTGTGCACGTCTGTGTGCTGGCTTCTCTGACTCCAAACATACCTTTTTGTCCCCTGTACCAGCCAAACATTGCTGGCCTAACTGTTCCAGCCTAACTCCAGATTAGGATTGCACCCTGAGAGGAATATGCCCTACAGTATTTATAAGAGGTAACAGGTTGAACTAGACTAGTATGTGATGGGCTTAGTGTGCTTGTGGTTTAAAAAAAAATATTCCATAAATAGCAGCCAAAATGATCTGCCATAGATCTGGATTAAAGGGTTGGGGGAGTACCTGCTGTTTAAATGGAGAGAAGCTGCTACTGGCACCAATATATATTTGCAAGGCAAATAGTGACTGCAGGATTCTCATTCTGGCCTAGGACCGTGAGAGGGGCCTTCCCTCCATGCTACGGTTCTGCCTGGCTGGTATGTAAAGAATAAAAAATAAACCTTCTATGCTAGCCCCCATCACGTGCTTAACATTAAGTCTGATCCTTAGCATGACTAGGTTGTCATTAAACTTCATCTTTATTCAACCAACCCACATAAAAAGGAATACTTAAAAGATATCTCCAATAACCTTACTTAGAACAGAAACATGTTGGCATGAAAAAGATGCTCCTATCCACGCCTGCATAGCAGAGTTAAGTAATCACAGTTCCCTTTCAGAGGTGTGAATAGAAAAACAGGGATGTAGCAATTCCTATGTTAGGAAAGTTGGAGATTAATCTCAGAAAGTCCACTAGGTCAGTATTTCTCAAAACATTTAAAACACTTCAAATAATCTACAATAAAAGCAATTAAATAGCCTTGTAAAAAAGAAAGTATGGTAAATTTTGAAGTGTTTTATTACATGAAGTCAATTAGTACATTTAAGAAATAAAACTAAACTTGAAAGGTCTGCAATTGCAGAATAAATTCTTAACTGAATCAGAGAGATATTATGAAGAATATACCACGTTTCAACATAAAACAGTTTACACGACTAAGCACAGAACTGGTTCCCTGTCCCCAGGGGGTTCACCGTCTGAGAATGATGCAGAAAAAACAGCAGTAACAATCACTGGAAAAGATTATTTGAGCTGGGGCAAAGAAGGGCAGTGACCCTTCCCCACGCTAAAAATAAGAGGAGCACCACTTGAAAAAGTGTTCTTTGCCTTGTTAGCAGGGATTTATTCCCTGTCCTTGCATTTCATCAGTGAAACTAGTGCTGTAACTCTTTTGTTACTCTAGACTGATGTTTGTCTTTTTTCATTAACACACACACTGTATTTTCAGAGACCATTTTATCATCTGGAATTTGGAAACGGGGCTTATTATGGATCGATTAAGGCCAGACTACAAGGACAAGTCTTCCTTGCAAGCTTCTCAACCTAACCATTCCCTGAACAAAAAAAATACAAAAAGATACCATGGAGTGCCAGCTAAAGAAAGAACAGGTTCCAAACATTCATCCTATCTTAAGGCTACACTGCTAGAACAGCAAATGATTAGCATGCCCCCAATTCCCTCGTAGGAGTTCGGGAAGGACCGAATTAGAGCGCTACCCTAAACATGTTTACTCAGAAGTAAGTCTATCAGTGTTCAACAGGACTTACTCTCAAGTAAACTTGCAAGGCAGCACTTAACAGCTCCGTCTGATGATCCCACCACATCTGCTGTGGAGAAGTCCCAAACATTTGCTTTCCTCCCTCCATTACACCTCAATACTACTCAGCATAAACTTTTGTGAATACAAGTCCAGCAAATGCATGATAGAAGAGACACAGAGTTGGTGCTGGGGTGGGTTTAGGGGTGCTCTGGTGGGGCACATGCTGAGGCCTCACACACAAGGCCCACACCTGTCACCACCAGGGAAGCCAGGGCCCATGGATATATCAGGGATTATGGGAGAATAGTGGCAGCAGCAGACATCCTCCTTCCTTCCCTAACACTGTGTCAGAGCTCGGGACATCTAGGAATTGTTGGTTAGCAGTGGGAGCTGAAAGAGGATGGTCCACTGCTGCCGCCCACACCCTACAGCGTCCTGGTCATCTTTCCCATTGGCCTCTGGGCTTCTGACCATGGGGAGCAGCAAGGGACAGTCCTTCTTGCAATACCAGTTTGCATACCTTATTGCCACTACTCCCCATGATTGCCCAGTAAGCCAAGAAACAGTGGGGGAAGTGACAGCAGAGGCACACATCTTCCTGTGCTTTGCTGTCTATACGTTTAGCAGCAACTGTGAAGAACCATTTGCGTTCACTGTCTGGTTGCCAAGCACCATAGGTGGAGTGCAGCTGTGTTTTCCAAGGCTCAGTTCCAAAAGCAGGAGCTGGCACTGGGTTCTTGCTATATGTGTATCATTATGATCTGTAATGCACTCAGTTACAAGTGTGGCACCATGAAGGTGGGGGGAGGGAATGTTTTTTTTCCCCTATGAAATGAATAAATAAATGTTACAGCTCAAGTGCTGGGAAGAGATGATATTGCACAAGCATGAGAGGCATCTTGCCTGAAGGTATTTCAGTGGCTTGCAACAAAAGTACAAAGCTGTGCTTTCTTGCTTAAAATCCCCCTACAATTCTCTTGAAAAGCTGTTAGCAGAAGTTTTGTTCCCAGCACGGCTGGCCTTGCCATGCAGCAAAATGAAGCACCTGGATAGAGTAGTATCCTTGGGGGGGGAGGTGATGTAAAAGCCCCAAGCCCAGCCATCGACCACACACTCCAGCCTGCTGCTCCACTGGGGGCTCTGATCTTCTTCCAACTTCCTCTCATCAAGTTGGAAGAGGATTGTAGCTGCAACAGCCTCCTTCTCTCTAAAGTGCAGCAGGTGGAAGAAGTAGGGGGGGAGGCTGCCATAGCTCCAAATCACTTCTCCCCACCTACTTAGTGCTTACAAGGAATGGCAATGTACAATAAGTGCAAGGCGCAGCCTCCCTGCTCTGTGCCAGTGGTGTAGTTAAGCCTGGACTGGGGAGTACTTTTGGAGTCGTGGACTGGTGGTTTTCCTCCATTTCTGCTGAGGGGGATGACAGCAAATGCAGCAAAATTGGCCCGCCTGGCTGCCCTCCTCTCTGTTGGCTTCAGATAGAACCATTTCTGGGGCCAGGGCTGAGCATGCATGGTAAGGGGGTGAGAGGATGGTGGGGGGGGGGTGTCATTGCATCACCCAGTCCTAGGCATCAGTCTGCCCAGCTATGCTACTGTTCTGTGCTGTTTCTGTTTGCAACGAATGGAGCAGAGGATGTGTTGGCTCATTTCAAAGAGAAGTGGCAGGGAGACTGTCCTTCGTTCTCATCATAAAACGAAGGAGGGACAAGGGTGTGTGTGCATGTGCCTGCCTGCCTTCCCCCCCTTCCATGGGGAGTGTGCAGTGGCATAGTGTGAGTGGGGCCCCAGGGGCAGTTGCCCCAGGCGCAAAAATTGTATGGGTACAAAATTAGTCGGGGACAAGCAGTGCGGAATGCTGGCATTCTCGGGGGCGGAGCTTCAACACACCTCGTCCCCGGCTAATTTTGTGCCTCTAAGAATTCAGTTGAAGCCGGGAAGAAGCACACAGAAGCACCCCTGTTCTACAGCGCCCCAGCGTTGTCCTTGCTGGTGGGGTACTGCAAGCTTCTGCATGGAGAGGCAGCTGAGGCTGGGGAGAGGTACACTGAAACCCCAACCCTGGTGAGAAGGCTGCTAGCGTTCTTCTCGGGGATGGGAAGCTGCAAGCTTTGGAGGGGGGCACAATACCTGCTTTGCCCTGGGCACAGGCAACCCACGCTATGCCACTGGGCATGCGTTGAAGCGGTACTTGGGGTTGGATTCAGGTAGCGTGGAGTTATGCTCTGCACCCAGTTCCCAGTTGTGCCAAAGAGTTATCCTTCCAAAGCCCAGCCAAAAACTGTAGCCAAAGCCCAAAGAATCATATTGAACACCTCCCAGAGATATTTACAGATGTTTTCTCAAAGAGCATGTACACACACACATACAGGCCATATAACTGAGAAGAGTTTCAAGAAGTGTTTGCAATTTGGCATTTGGGACAATTGGTGGAAAGTGAAAAACATTTCATTGAATACATGTGAGCCCTTGGTGGTGGTGGTGGGGCTTAAAGGAGCACTTTGGATATGGGCCTAATTTCCCGTCTGTAGCTGTAGGCTTTGTATTCAACATCCAGGGCAATTTATAGGCACAGTATTAAAATCTTCAAATGCAGACATTAAATTCACAATAAAAAGTTGATCATGTGCATGTTTCATATATTTATATCCCTGTTTATATCAGTATTGTGGCCTCCTTGGGAAGGGCGAAATGAAACAAAGACTGCAAAGAAAAGGAGGCGAGAAAAGGCAGCAAAACTGGAGATGGAGAAGCTACAACAGCTTGCTAATGAGAAAAGCCATGCAGTTGACCAGTACCTCTTGAGTGGAGATGAGAAGGTGAGAGGCAGTGTTCTCAACACTGGGTATGATTTTATGTCAAAGTGCTCATTGGTTGCATTTATGTTGCTGCTTTACAAGCAGGGTATATATTCACTCATTTCAGATTGTATTGAGACGTTAACGTTGTGGAATTGTTGTTTCAAACAAGTATACCTATACATTCACATTAAGGAGTCCTTTAACACAGAAGATTCCCTAGGTCAGTCGTTTGTTATCACCAAAATCCTAGGCATGTCTACGCAGAGGTAGCTCCCATTGTGTTCAGTAGGACTTACTCCAAGAAAAGCATGCATAAGATTGCAATGTATCAGACTGAATTCTTAACATTTGAATAAGAAATAGATATTTCTAATGTGTCTGTTCAGTCCAGTCATTCCCAAATGCTTCAGTGGCAGGACCAACCCATCTAAGTTTCACTTTAAAAGGCAAAGGTTTCTTGTGACCGATTGTAGGGGGCAGTGCTCATCTCTGTTTCTAAGCCTGTAGAGCCGGCATTTGTCCGAGGACAAGCTTCCGTGGTCATGTGGCCGGCATGACTATACGCCATAGCGCACGGAATGCTGTTACCTTTCCACCGAAGTGGTACGTATTTATCTACTTGCATTTTTACGTGTTTTCAAACTGCTAGGTTGTCAGGAGCTGGGACAAGCAACGGGAGCTCACTCTGTCGCATGGTCTTGAATTCCCAACCTTTCGGTCAGAAAGCCCAGCAGCAGCGGTGTAACCCGCAGTACCATCCACTTAAGCCTCTGTGGCTATAATGGTGATTGGGCAGCAGTCACCCCCCCCCAGTAGCAAGTTGTTTAACCCTTGGTGCACCTAGCCCAATCTGCCTTGTCAGTTTCACAAACCATCAAAAATTGGGTTGTGATCCACTGGTCTTGGACCCTCAGTTTGGGAACTGTTGTTAGTTTATGAGCAGGGTTTTCTGGTTAGTTCTGTTTTGTGCTATAGAGAGCACCTTGTTTTTTTTAAAGGGGTTTGTGCATGTGTTACGTTTTCATTCATTGCATGAGGGTGCAATCCTAACCTGAAGTTAGGCCAGCACAGGGGAACCATAAAATATTTTTGGACCACTCTCTGCATCAAAGAGGCCAGCACACAGATATGCGCCATCCCCCTGAGTCTGAGAGTGGTCCAAACATGCTTTATGGTGGCCTTTGCACCGGCCAAACTTTACTGGCCTAACTGCAGGTTAGGATTACACTCTGAGATACATTAAAAACACCAACAGATCACCCAGGTTTGCTTCCCACTGTACAATGGCTTGTTTTTAAATGATTCAGTACTTTTATTTTTGTTCTTCAAAAGCTATTTGAACTTCTGTGTGTCTCTGCAAAGCATATCAAGAGGCTCAAGTGGTAGTGCTACAGCTGGATCATAACTGGACTTAGCAGTACAATATTTTTGGTACACACAGGGCACTCACGTGTGTCTTTCCTACAGTGAAATCAGAAGCTCCTTTCTTTACACTATTTTCTTTGTGAGCATCAGCACTATGGGTCCTTAGCTGGACTTGGTCCACCCCCTTTAGGGAACATCATATTTCTTTAGGGAGTATTGTCAAGATTGTGTCTCTGCAGGAATGCTTCTTTCCTTGCAAGAAGAGCATAATTGGTGGGATAAGGTTGGAGAGGACAGTATTCACATTAAGTAAAGGCAGCGCCATCCACTTCACCTTGCCCAAGTCTGCCATTTACACCCTTATGTAACCAGTTCTCCTATGTTCAGGTTGATTTGTGTTTTTTTAGGGTTAGGTCTGCTTCCAGCAGCTGAGCTTTTATGCAAGTACTTGTATGCAGTTGTGTCATCTAAATGATTTAAGAACAGTACTCACTTTTGATTGGCATGTGTTGGGAGCCACCCACCAGAAGTGACATCATAAGCCGGAAGTGAGGTCGTGGCAGGAAGTGACATGAAAAAAGCCCTTTTTGAGGCCTCAGACAATTTTAAACTGACCCAAATAGTTGCAACAGTATTCCACAGCACCCCGAGAACATGTTAAGGAGGCCTGGCATCATGTTAAAGTGACCCAACAGTTCCAAAACCCCAGAGAAGCTCATTTTTCAGTGGCAAGGCAAGGCTCCGCTCGCTGCTTGCCTGGCTCTGAGAACGTGCAGGCAACTCAAACATGCAGGAAATTCAAACGTTGCAGGGGGCGGAGTTGACGAGTGGGCGGACGAATGGGCGGGGCCAGCCATAATCCTAGAAACCGGTACTCGCATACCCCCGCGTACCCCCTGCATGACATCACTGCTTGTATGGAAAGAGGATAATTGAACAAAACCTTTATGTCATGAAAGCACTTATATTTGCGGCCCCAGATATCAGTACAAGTATCACTCTGTTTTGTAGGTAGCTGTTTGCTCTTACTACGCCCACCATCTGGCTGTATTCAGCTTGGAAAGCATGTCCCACCTCCACACTCTTGAAAGTAGAGAATCCATGCTTTTCTTACACACTGCTGCTTTGACCTACAGTGGTCATTACCTGGTGCTCTCCAATTACAGTGAAGAGGAGAAAGTCAACTACGTAACACTGTGGAATTTAACCACTGGAAAGGTATTATTTCTGAAATATTATTGGCAGGGGTACAAGGCAAGAGCTGTAGTTATGTTATACAGTATCTTTCAAAATAGGAAAGTGAATAGTCAGAGCTTCATTGCAACAATTCTGCAAATTAATCAGCTTTTGGAAATTTGTTAAAAACATTCCTAGTTCTAACATTTCTGGGTTTGTTGACCTCTTGTCATCTATCCTTCTTGCCCAAGTCAGGGCTGTTAGCCTGTCACTCCTCCAGCTCCTGGCATCTTTCTGTAATGGGATACTGATTCCCTGCCCTGCTGCAACTTTGTTTATACTCCTTCATACCTTGTTCTTCCAAAGCAGTAGTAGAACATAAGAATATAATCTCCATTTGCAGGAACAACATTACAAATCCTCCCACCCCACCCCCAAATAAAATACTGTTCTAGGTGGTCATCTTTCATTCCATTACCAGGCTGCACTATACCACACATACACCAGAATAAGTAATCTGTAAATTGGCTCCTAAGAAAAGAAGTGTCATAGGAATCAGATATTTTAAAATGGATGTTTTTCTTCCTTATCATTTAGGTTAGGAAAAGATTAAAAAATGAGCCAAACGTCTGCTGCATAGCCATTACTCCTGATGCTAGCAGAATAATATTTGGAGTGATGCTGGAAAATAGGTAAGATGCCAGTGTTTAGTAGATCTTTATGCCTACAATGTTTGTTCAGTAAATATCTCCGTTCTTTTGAGCAAAGAGTTCTGGTATAGTTAAGCAAGGGAGATAGATGAAAACATATGGTAGGTTTTTTTTTCCACCAAATGATCATGAGACTGAAAGACAAGCCTAGTCAATTTATTACAAATAAGTTCTCATAGCTTACCTTCAAAATGTTCCAAGTGCTCTTCATGTATTATAACAGAGTTTTCACAGCAACCTAGGTGAAGTTCAGTTTTCCACTGCTGCAGACAGGGGCTGGGTCTGAAAGTGAGTGCCTTCTAAAAGCCTGCCTTGTTCACAGCAAAAGTGAGATTTGAACCATGGATGTTGTAATTGACTTAGCCACTATATTTCACCATTTAACACAGTGGGTAAAAGGATACTTTTGCATTGGGGCCACGTCTGCTGGTGGAAGAGATTGCAAATATCACCTAATTCTTCCCCCCCCCAGTACAATAGCTACAAATGTTTAGTGAGGCACTGTTGCTGATGAGTCGCATGCAGGCAACAGCCCTAACAGCCAGACAGTTCATTTGGGTTGGCCTACATAATTGTACATTCTGAATGAAATTTGACTCTCCCTCCACACAAGAGTAGTAGAGGCCCATTGTGCATCACAAACTACTTTTAAAACACAGTATTTACAATCTGGTAGGGAGGGGGTTGTTAATAAGAAAAAGAAAAACTGAGACATAAGAACATAAGAAGAGCCCTGCTGGATCAGGCCAAAGGCCCATCTAGTCCAGCTTCCTGTATCTCACAGCGGCCCACCAGGTGCCCCAGGGAGGCATGATACAACAAGATGCTTGGATCCTGTTGCCACTCCCTTGCACCCGATACCAGTAGCCCACCACCTTTGTAAGGAGGTTGCACAATCCATCATTGCTTATAGCCCACGATGGACTTTTCCTCCAGAAATCTGTCCAATCCCCTCTTAAAGGCATAAAGACCAGATGCCATCACCACCTCCTGTGGCAAAGAGTTCCACAGATTAACTACCCGCTGGGTAAAAAAAGTACTTCCTTTTATCTGTTTTAACTCTCCCAACCCTCAGTTTTAGCGGATGCCCCCTGGTTCTGGTTCTGAGAGAGGGAAACCATGAAACCATTCACCAAGTTCTTTAGACTGTGGCCGATGTCATCACGCTTGCAGCAGCATTTCATTACAACCGTTTTCCAGAAGTTAAGCAAACCACTTCGCATGACATTAGAATATTTAAAAATAAAGTTTAAGGGAGAAATGATGGGTTTCAAGCTTAAAATAAGGAGTTGACAATCCATAACTTGATTGCACAGCTCTTAAGATTAGCTTGGATAAGCTTTGGGTCCGTCATGTTCCCAGTTTCATTACTTGGCATGATTTTGAATAAAGTTGGGTAACTGATCTGTATGATGACGTAGCAATTTCTGTAGTAACCATTTTCTGGGCATACACAGTTAAGCTTATAAAGCCTTGGAACCATAATTTTAAATGGAACAATGAGTCCCATACAAAACAAAGAGGACCTGAAGGAGCATGCCAAAATGCGGAGTTGGAATAAACTATGAACAAACCACAGTAGTGGTCCTTGGAAAAATACCATCTACCACCTTTGGACTGTTAGAAACATTATGACTCACAAGTTAGTGTGTTGTGTATCAAGCCAGCATTCCCAGCATGCAAGGATTCGGCACGACAACATGCAAACAAAACATTTGATTCAGCAGCAGTTTTTGTATACAAGTTACTGCCAAATTTGTCACACTGTTAAAGAACTGATGAAGTCTTTTTATGATTCCTAGGATGAAAGTCTGGGATCCATTTAAGCACAGACACAAGTTAATTCAAGGTTATGATGGCCTGCATCTTACTGTGAATAGTAAACTGCACATATTAGAGGAAACAAAGGCTGTCTTGCTTGCAGGTTTGTTGAGAATTTCTATTCTGAAGCAGTCAGAGAAAGTGAGACTAAAACATATACCATCACTGAATATATTCAGAAGTATTTTTATTAAGTTAAGCCTGAAGTGAGCTCAGTGTAATTTTATCCCTTAGTGATTTTATTTGCTCATGATAGAAAGCAAATGGTAGCTTATACATTTTTTTTACTTAGACGGATACTTTATGGAAGAAAAAAATGAATGGCAAGTCTTCAAGTATGTTATGATCATTAACTGTTCAGCCTCATTGGCTTCAAAGGAAAATAGGAGAGGGACTCCAACAATATATAAAATGGTGTGTGTGTTTTAATAAAACATTATCTCTCTACACAATAGGCACAAAAAGAAATCTAACAGTATAGGTTCCTACAAAATTGGATGATTGTGGGGAGTGCATTGCTGCTGTCTATCCTACACCATTTTGTATGCTGTTATGAGTCCAGCTCCTTTTTTATTTTGTTGCTGTTTGACTTACTGCATTGTAAGCTATAAGAACATAGAAAGCTCTTAAGAAATGCAAAGGACTTGCCGAAAGCATTTTGAGCTGGTTGACTCTTCTTCATGGATAACTGATTTTGCTCTTTCAAAAAGTTATCAAAAATAGTAACACTACTGGAGATGATATAGAAGATGTTTTTGGAATTGTCCCCTTATTCCTGGTTAGCACCAACAAAAGTTTACTCAATGCATATATCACAGCAAATTGCATTTAGAGCAAACTGGGGAAGGGAAAAGGGAATGCACAAGCCTATCACATACTCTTAAACTATGATTTCAAAATTGGGTCTTGTGACATTTAAATTGAAGTATTGTTTGTTTTTAAGACAGGCAAGATTACTATACCTGTTACAAATCTAAATCATACAGAAATTGCACTTGCAACCCCTCATTTGGGAATCAACAACATACGCTATACTTGCTATTATGGTAGACCAAGGTAGATGTTGGCCCATTACATGTCAACAGCAAAGGAAGCTGGGACAGGAAAAACAAGATTTCACAGATCTGTTTAGTTATAACTTTGTTTTAGAAACCTGAACTTGACAGAATAGGGTAATTTCATTTCAGAGTAGAACTCAGATTCTATGCAGCAGGTATTAATGTAGAAATGCCACAAAGCAACCAGAAGAGCTTAATTCATATTGCATCTGAGAACCGTGCAATTAAGAGCCCAATCCTATGCACATCTACTCAGACATAAGTCCCATTATAATCAAGGAACTTACTCCCAGATAAGTGGCTAGAACTGTAGCCTTAGACTATGTTTACTAGCCTGGAAGCTACAGTACACCATCAAGGAAGAACATCTGGTGGTTTCTATTTAGCACTCATGGATGAAAGCCAACCATCAGTGTCTCCAACTCTGGCTTACGGGCCAGATCCAGTGTTCACTGCCTCCCTCCGCCAGGTGACCCATGCTTACTGTTCTGCCAGGAAGCAAAGTTCCAGCTGTGACTACAGTCCTTAGGTGTCACAGCAGCCAGCTGCTTCCGTGTTCTGTTGCCGCTTCAGGCTGAGCACCCGGCATTCTGGGCAGGCACAGCTGGCCGAAGTGACACTTTATTGTAGTCGGGGCTGTCATCCCCGGTGGAACGGTAAGTGGAGGTCATGCCAGGGAGACTTTCAGCTGTTGCAGGAGTCTCCAGTTTGGAGACCACTGGAGTAGATTACAAAGAACCAAGGAAGAGGAGAAATTCACAATGCAGTATCTAACCAGGACATAACATGTTATGTACATTTATATCTATTAGGAGAAGTCAGTCTCTGGGACTTGGAAAATGGCACAATTATATCCATCTTTACACCAGACAGCAAAATTTCCTGTCTGACTGTTGCATTTGACAGAAAGACAATTCTTTTAGGCTTGAGTGACAGCCCTACTCTCATCACTTTGAAAATGCTGAGTATCAACACTGCTGCAAGTTCATCAGGAAGAGATTTGTTTGGAGAGGAATCTACAAGCAGTGAAGAAGAAGCTGAATTTACTTAAGAACAACATTCTTAGCAAACAATTATTAGACGATATACCTGAAAATGTATTGCATATAGCAAGTCCTTTAAAATATTCATAAGTTTGTTTCAGTAATGCTAAAAATAGAATTTATACCTTTCTTCCTTTACTATTAATTAGATTAACAATTTCAGTCTTTGCTATTAAGTACCTCTAGGCCAATAAAGGTTCTGTATTGTACTGAAGTATATTTGTATATATACAAGGGACCCCTTATTCTAATTCCTGTTTGACTGCAGCATGAATTGGTTGCAGCAACTTATTCTTTGCATAAGTACAAGCTCCAGACATCACTCTTTCTGGCATATGTTGCTAATTTGATTTTGTGCAGAGTGAGCACTTGTTTGTAGGAAGCATAAATAAAGTGAATGTGCCATGTGTTTTATGAAGGCAGTGCTGATTCTTTCTGAAGACTACATTAAAACAATTTCTGATGAAATTTGCTAGTCCATTTTGGATTAGCCAGACATTTTTATTTCCTTCAGTGCATCTGGGGGCATGGATGAATTGTGGAGAGGCAGAAATTATACTGTAAATTAATTCTCACAAACCTAGTTCCTGCTAATGCCCTTTTATGTACTGGTGAATATCAAATTTATTCAACATTAACATTGTATAGGTTCTACGACAAGCCATTTAAGTATTTCTTCTTACCCCCCCCCCCTTAGACATGCTAATTTTAGGAAGAAGGCTACTCATAACTTTCTCACCTACAAAGCTGCGTGGTATTTGCAGGTCTATTGTTTGATGTTTGTGCATATCATGCAGTTAACACCCCCAAAATCAGGAAGAACCTTGATACTTAATGTGATGGATTTTATCGGAATTCTATAACCTTAATGCCTTATGTGTATTGTTCAGTTGTCAGACACTAAGGGACCAAACCTAATCAACTTTCTGTGCTGATGCAGCTATGCAACAGGGCATTCACTGCATCCTGCAGTGGGGGGGGGAGTCATGGAGGCCTCTTCAAACTAAAGGAACATTTGCTGCTTTACCTTGAGGCTGCATGGGCGCTGAAAAGTTGAATACGATTGGGCCCTAAGGAAAATATGAAGGCCAGGATCCAGAGGGTTAAATGTTATTTAGTTTGTTATGCTATCTGTACCTACCTCTGTCACACCCTAAAGTTGCTCCTGGAAATCAGGGGACACTGTGGAACAAAATTTGATGCTGTGGTGCCACCAGAAAAGATATTTGGAAGAGGGGGCAAACTGCATTTCTGGGAACAAAACTGTCAATGTTAGATTTCTGAAAGAAAAAAACATTTCATTTCAGTACTCCCAAACATAAATGAATATAAGTCCATACGAACTGTTCTTAATGTATACTTTTTAAAACATATCAAAATACGTATATTGATTGTTAATGAAGAACCAAATACATCTACTTCTCTTTCAACTGCCATAGGATTCCAAAATAGAGGGGGGCAGCTGGGGAAGAGCTGAGCTAATTGTCAGAGGCTTGTTTCCCTTGTGCCACCTATGGATATGAAATGTAGCAGAGGCAGGCAAATATTAGCAGCCTGTTCGTGCATGCATAGAAGTGTATCTGCACATTCATCTGGCTCTTTGGAACCCAACCTAAATGTGCATTTCTAAAAGAAAAAAATATTACAGGGACAGGGGACAACAAAGTAACTGTGCTCCTTATCTACAACCAAAGGGTTTTTATTCATAAACCATAGCATGCAAAAGATTGGATTCCAAGTAACTGGTACACTCTAGTGTGCCCAGGCTTACAAAATTTAGAACTGAGAGGGAGATTGTCAAACCACAACAAGCAAAGTTATTTTAAAAATTAAAGTGGACTTTTATAGCAATGACAGAGTTTCTTAAAAACTGGAACATTACCAATTTGCTAAGGTTAGGGTTAAGGGTCAGGTTTCCATCAGAAGTAGAGAAAACAAGGAATACAGATACCAGGAGGGCATTCCTAGTTTCAGAATTGTGCATATGATGCACAGTATTACCTAGTTGCAGAAACTGAGCCTGAACTGAAACACACTTGTTTTATAAACCATAGGTGTGTACTTGACACTACCCACAACATTAGCCAATAAAACGAAAACCCTTTCAAACCACACAAGCTGGCATCAAGTTACTATACAATATGTGACACATTCCTGCCCCCAGTTCCTCTGGGGCGTGGAAAGGGAAGCACAATCATACAAGTATGCTAGAAGTTTGAGACTTAGTTTTCCTGCCCATTGCATGATTTGGTTCAAGATAGGAAAACTTAGACATCCAAAATAAAAACACATTTACAACTACTTTATGAACCTGCACCTCATTTTCTCTAAAGACTTTGAAAAAGAGAAGACATAATATTTCTGGAAGGTTACTTCAGTCTGACTGGCAGATTGTTCATGATCAGTCCAGCACACATGAACTCATGAGACACATTTTAAGGTTTTGCCAAGTTGAAACAAGCATATGACTCTACGGAGCACAGAACTAGTGATTCAGCCAGTATTCCTAGTATGTAACAAAGGTAGCTCCCAATTAGGAGAGTAATATTGCAATGTCCCAGAAATACTGCTTCCCACTATTACAAAATGAAGCTGTACATCTTAAGTAACTGAATCACAGGCAGTAAAATAAAGAAAAAAAATTGTTTGAGTTCCCCAGAATTTTTACAAAGCTCAATAAAATGCACAAGTCAACGTAAGAGATGTTAACTGCCACAGAAATATTTCACTGAGAGTATGGGAATTTGTTCTCAGGCTGTTCATTGATTTAGTACATTGCCCCGCATTCACATCATATCATCTGCAAAATGCAAATTGAACTATCTAAGAAAAAATACTGTCTGGAAAAATCTTCAGCGTTGATAGAATAGCTGTCTATGGCTGTTCATCACCAAATTTGGCACAAAATAATCTATTAAAGAAAGTACTTTAAAAGCAGTTGTGTGTTCCAAAAATATGTTCTGAGGCCTTATTTGTAGGGTTCTACTACTTTTGAGAAATACAAACCTTTCGTCCCATTTACTGTATCCCTCTTCTATATGAAGGCAGTTGCTTTTTACTACTTACTGCACTCCAGAGCTCTTAGGGCTGAGCAAAGTCATTTAACTGGTTGGTCCAGGCAAACTGCTGCAACTTGTCTTCTGACCGACAGATATTGCAGTAGTTATGCATCCCTTGTAACCGTTAAACTTTTCAACATGATTGTATGTTCTTGCCACCTTCTAAGGAGTCAGTGGCAAGACAGTATGAGTTATAAAGAAGCTAGGGAGCAGAATGGGAAACCTCCATTCCAGGCTGTCCTAATGTTGAGTAGAATTCTTCTAGTCATCATTGTTTCATTATTTATATATTTTCTTTAAACAGACTTCTAAACTCGCCACCACAGGATTAACATAAAATAAGTTTGTCACAAATATGTAAAGCACATGAAAGGCAATAAAGAAGCAGGTTGGCTTTTCAACTTGAAAAAGCTTAAGCAAAGTTAGCTCGTAGACCCCAAATCCAAATGTTACCTGTAATACTCTGAAGACTAAAAGCATCATAGAACCAGATCATCCTCAGCAGAATTAGCTATAATGGACTAAAGTTATGGCTGCAATAGATAACATATCAGTCTTAACATGATTATCCCTCCAGTCCTTCATCAGGCATCACCATATTTCTGCAATTAAAATAGTGAGGGAACCAGAACTCTTGAATTTCCTCTGTGCTATTCCCATGTGACCCTGTTTCAAGAATTTGGTTACTTAGTGCAGAATATTCAAGAGCAGAAGTACTAACATCTATTAATTAGATGTATTAATTACATCTATTAATCAGTACTGCAGATTTTAAAAATTATTGCATAGTTTTATGCATTATTCTAAAATACTGGTCTGCTTATTAAACAGTTTTTAATAAAAACCAAGCCACTCTCAATGCATTTAGAGCATTGACTACCTCGATCTTCTGTCTTTTTTGGATTTGTCTGTACATTTATCCATAGTCTTCTCATTGTCCCCTCTGCACTTTGGGCAATACCATTTTCCCTTTGGTTTGTAAGTGAGTCCCACACACGAAAAATGAAACCACTCAATAGGACACAATTCATTGTCACACCCTATCATTTCTCCGTAAGACACCTGGTCACAGAGACAGTATGTTGGCTCATTAGGGTCAACTGCAAAGTCAACTGGTGAGGCTTCCCTTTCTTGTTTAGCTTTGGAACGTTTCTTTTTCTTAGCAGATTTGGATTTCTTCTCTTTAGGTGGCTGGTCATCATATTCATCAATTCCATTTGCTATATGGCATATATCACGACTTTCACTAGTACGCTGCCGACGTGGCCTTCGTGAAGATCTTTCTGGCTGACAAGGATCCACTTTTGACTTTTCAATAGGTTTTTCAGTATCTGACAGATCTTGGAAACACTGCGAGTGAGACTCAATTTGCCGGGCTCTGTTCTCCACTAATTCAAGCATCTGAGTAACTATTTGGATTTTCTCATCCCCAAGTTCTTGACTGTTGATCAAGGCTCGTTGCAGATGCTGTTGCAAACGCTTTTTCTGAACTGGATCATTTTCACTCTTGTATTTCTCATACACTTCATCAATTTCTTTTAATGCATCTGCCAAAGAATAATCAGAAGAAATGCATGGGACAGTAGAATGACGCAAATTACTGATTTCTTATCAAGAAATTACATTTATTTAATACTATTTGAATACTGCACCCTAAGCCTATTTAACACAGCACACACCTTAAGGTAGCAGTAGTGTTAGGATAAAAAAAAAATCATAGCGTAATGATTACCTAAAGTGAAAAACCTCAGCAACACACACATTAAAATTGTACCCAGTTATCTGTCAGGAAAAAGGAGTTTAATGCTGTAATCATATGAACGCTTGCTTGGAATTCCTACAGAACTCAGGGACACCTATTGCTGAATAAGTGAATTCCTTCAGGAGGACTGGTTATAAGTGAATTTCTACCCTTTGAAGTCATTCTCCATCAGCAGCAGGGACCTAAGCCACTCCTTTCTCAGAACTGATTTGCATTTCATCTGCTCCCTAGGTCTTGCAGTCCTGGGACAGGAAGAGTGAGATGGTAGAGAAGGAGATGCACGAGTTCAGTTTCAAAAAACGAAAATGAACTAGAAAAACACTACTTCTGCTTCTTCGTCTTCTCCCCCACCATTCTCATTATAACCAAAACAGACCCAAGATAGAGTAAGCTATCAAATGCTTACATAAGCTACGCTTCAAACATCAAATGCTGCATATTGCTCAAATTACCTGTGATGTACCAAAATTTTGCTTTCGGAACAAAGCACCATACACACATGGTGTGGTATGTCTTACTAGAGTGGACTAGACACCCCCTCTCCTTACATAAGCAAAAGGAATAGAAGGAATCTATTTTCTCACCACCATGATAGCTGCAACCATAAATGAGCAAACTTAAGGTACAATCCTATGCACACTTGCCTGGGAGTAGGCCCCATTGAACACAATGGGAATTACTTTTGAGTAGACCTGCATAGGATTGGGCTGCCAGATAGGTTATTGCTCTTAGGACAGGTGCTCCTCCTACAATAGACACAACTTGCTCTTACCAAATGTATTACCAGATTCAGAAGCTTCCCTAGCTAGCTACTAAAGCCCTATCAGTTCTGTTTGTGAACTGTATGACATGCATCCAGTTCAAACATGCATGCGTTTTAAGTGGTCACCAGCACGCATTTCACGTGGACTAGAAAAAATATTTTTGAAAGAAGTGCTGCAAGGATACCTGCACTAGTAAAAACAACAAAGATCTGGAAGACTTAGAGGAGCGTGTGTGCCTGCGCGCGCATATACACACGGAAGACAGCATCTCAGAACTTTTTGTCCAGTATGTGCCACCACCTGACCCTATGGATCAATATCCACTTACCACAGAATCGTGAACTCCGCCACGTATTTGGGACTTAAAAGCAGATAAAAGTCTAACATGTTCCATCGCCCCACCAAAATCCAGAAAAGGACGGTAGAAAGAGGGGCCGAGACCAGTGCCGAGACTCATCCCTGCACCCAGTTTTCCAATTCAGGACCACACAGTGCCCCAAGTCTGGTAATGCTGATTGGGAGGCGTGGAAGAGGAAACGAAGATCGTGGCCATTTTCTCATACCCTCCGAGCATTTGGCGGGGGGGGGGGCGTAGGCAGGACCGAGCCGTTCCTCCACTTTCGAGGCAAGAGCGAAGAGCCCCGCAGGGTCCACCGCTCCCGCCTTCCTCACCTACCCACCTCGGCAGCGCGTGTCCATCTCCCGGAGGAGCGAGGCCAGCCTCTGCATGTCCAGCGGCAACGACTCGACGCACTCCAGGTAGTCCTGCACGTAGCGCGCCAGGAGCTTCTCCGACACTCCGCCGCAAGGGAAACCGGCGACCCCACCGGAGGCAGCGGCGGCAGAACCGGCGACGGTGGTGGCAGCGGCAGCCGCCGCCACCCCAGACCCCGCCCCCCCAGGCTGTTGCCCCGGCGACCCCAACATCATTACGCGACGTGACACCCCCCCTTCCTCCTGCTCCTTCAGCGGACCTGGATCCCGCGGATGGCACGGGGGGGAGGGGGAATAGAGGGGGAGGAGAACGCGGGAAAGGAAGCCCCAAGGATTGCCTCTGAATCGCGGCTGAGGCAAAAGCCACCCTCCTCCCTCACTTAGAACTCCCCGCCTCCTTTCCCTTCCGCACCCCCCTTTTTTCAATAGGTAGACTACGCATGCGCGAGGCTCTCTCCTTATAAGGCGCGGTTGGTTCGCATTCTCCCGCCTTCCTCTCAAGATTGACATCATTGGCTCGCTGGACTAGGACGTCAGAAGACAAACGGGGGCATGAGAGGCGGGGCTTTGCTTAAAGGGACTACGCCACCATTTCCCTTTTCGCAGGTTCGGGGCTTCTATTCCATTCCTTGCCTCCCTCCTCTTAATGGAATGCCCAGGCTCCCTTTTTGTAATCGCTTCCTCCAGCCAATCCTCGGTCAGGAGGGGCGGAAATGTCAGTCATGCGGACCAACCACGTCAAAGAACACATCGCTACAAGTATCCCCGTGCTGTCTTATGCCTCCCGCGGTTTTGTCTGTAGCTGCAGGCGCGCGCGCATGCGGTGGGCTCGGAAGGGTCCGGAAACAAAAGAGGGGGAGGAGCGGCGCGCAGAGCCAGAAAAGTGACTTTGCCTGGCACATTCAATTTGGGAAAGGGGAGTTTTGTGCATGTGACGTTGTGAATAAGGGTTCCGTTCCAGACGTACCTCCTGACTAGTAAGGCTTGCAATCTCTAGGTTACTAATACGCCCAATTGGTAGCTGCAGCGTCCGTGCAATATAGTTTGCGCTGTCTGTCACGTCTGAACTTACCCCAAGTCTTTGCGGCTTATACGGGTTTATTCAGACGTATATCTGAGTTTAGTGTGCAGCGTTTAACGCCTAGTTAAGTTATGGCTAAGATAGGGTGGCCACGCTTATTCGGGAATAAGACAGAGTGACCAGCAGGACTGGTTTTCGGGTAAGCATGTGTAACCCGGTCTTATGCATGTCTACTCAGACGTAAGTTCTATTATAGTCAATGGGGCTTTCTCCCAGGAAAGTATGGATAGGGTTTAGCCTCGATTGGCGGTATTGTCTGTTGCAGGGTAACAACCATATGAGTTGTTAAAACTGTTTTCAGCAAGGAGCCAGACTTCCCCTGCAGTTTGCCAGGCGATTCCCCCCCCCCGCGAGCTTTTAGAGATTTACATGCGCATTATGCATTCAGAGGAGCGTAGGTAAAGCTCCCGTGATGTATAGCAGTTCAACAATATCCAGAAAATATTCTGGTTTGGGCGCGAATTCTTCAGATTGACTCTCCAGATAGAAAATTTGCCAGATAGAAAATAGAATATTTTTCAAAATGAGGCGGGTGTACCGAGAATGAGCCCCGTTCTGTTGGTGCGGTGGCAGTCGCACTACCTGCGTAACTAGGAGGATGACGAGAGGCCCCTTCCGCGCCCACCCGCTCGGCCCTATGGGCTTCCTGGCGGGGCTATGTGAGCCTGCGGGACGGGTTATTGCGGGCTACAAAGCGCGCGGCACTCTCTGCCCAAGGTCCGGGGACTTTCCCCAAGGCGGGTGGTAAACCCAAGAGAAACTTACGTTCTCCGCGTGTAGCCTGGAAAGCAGGTCTTCGGAACGCCTCGTAAAGAAAAACCCGCCCAAGGGCTTTATAAACCTCAGTCAATCGCGGCATTCTTAGCTATGGTGAGTGAAAAAGATATACCGTGAGAAATAAATAAGCTGGTAGTATAACCGTGTTACAGAGCCCTTCATTGTCTCCGATCACGCTCTCTATTTTTGCGGGGAGGGGAGTGATTATTTACTACAGAAGGTCACGCTAAAATTTCATGTATGCTAAACTCGCGTGCATATATTATGCAAACTTCGCCTACTGCCTCGCCCCTACAAGAGCAGACCAATAGGAAGTAGTCGGCTGCTCTCTCAAATTCAGGACGGGGGCGGGGGGGCGCGACGCGATTTGAGATGGCTGAAAGGTTGTTCCCGTGTGGAAACCCCCGGGTGGAAACTGCATGCGCCAAAGGAACTGCTGGTCGTTTTAAGCGGTGACACGATCCCAAAGAGTAAAAGCTTCTCGGTAGCAAGAGATAGGGAATCTGTTTTCCTTCCCGGGGCTTATCCGAGCCAGCGCTCCCAGGGGCCTCTATTACTGAAAGGACGTTCGTCCTGAAAGGTAGAAATATGTGCAAATAGGTTGAAACCTGTGCAAACATGTGCTCCCACCTGCAGTTCAATGCGAAGGCTTGCTAGGTTGGGGCACACGCTCCGCTCTTAAGCGCTGTTCTTATAGTACAGGTTGAGTGTTCCTTATCCGGACTGCTTGGGATAGGAAGGTGTCTGGATTTCAGATTTTTCTGGATTTCAGAAAAATTGCATAAATATAAAGAGAAATTCTTCTTTTTGCTCATTTTCACTGTCCCATTTGAATGTTTACTGGCCTTTTTGACGGTTTTCAACAGTGGCACACATCACAGAGTAGAGAACAGAACTTACAGCCTATATGTGGGAATTAGCACATGACCTTTTAGTGTTCGTACTACAGAAAGTTTTGTTTTTTTTAAAGCCTTGGTCACAAAATGTCTGGATTGTGGAAGAGTCTGGATTTTGGCTGTCCGGATAAGGGATTATCTACCTGTATATTGGAACAGGAGTGGAACTCTGGGACTTCCATCACAAGAGCACTCAGGCGCTGCCTGTGAAATTGTCTTCAAAGGGTCCTTAGCAAGAAGCAGCACTGGGTTGCAAAATGGAAAAAACAATTTGCCTGTGCTGTTAATGCTTAGCGTGACCAGATACAAACAGGGTGCTTATACCTTTAACCATTGTATAGAAGAGGGTTTTTTGATAAGTGCAGTTTTTTTGCATGTGGAGCTGCATCTGCCACAGACCAGAGAGGATGGAAGACAGACCACCCACAACAAAAGCAGCAATCCCACAAATCTTTATAAATATATGTATTTTTGTGTGCAGTGGGGTGGGGGCTGTGGTCGACGCATGCTGTCCACAAAGATTCCAGTTTTGCCTGAGGCAAAACTGGAATTCCAGGCTCCTAAAGTCTGGAAACCACTGCTCTAGGACTATCCAGTCGGCTCTTTCCATACATAACTGTTTCATTATCCAAATCTCACAATATTCAGAAATGTGACATTACAATATTACATACAATCTTTGTGAGGGTATGACAAGCGTTGATCTTCAAGATGATTATTCTGTTTGTAAAGGTAAGATTCCAAAATATTCTGAACAGGATACCAGCAGACATGAAGAACCTGGGAAATAAATCTCCTTAGAGTTAGCCATGTCTTCTTATACTGTGGTAACACTCATTATGCCTAAAAAGAGACATACTATCAAAAGATCACTCACCTGCATCTCTTTCAATACACCATTTGCAACTGCTAACAAGATTGCAATGTGCCCCTCTTTTTTTATTTAGGCCAAATGAATTGGGAGGGGAAGAATGAAAGTTTGGAATACATCAGACACTCAAAGTGGAAATGTAGACAGGGAGGCTTTTCACCTTTCCTGGGCTGCTATCCATAACAGATTTCTAAACTGGAGGGGGAGGGGATGACATGTAACATCAGGAAGAGGCTGCAGAGTCGGAATTCATTGACATTTTGCCTTGCAGCTCAGTTGAAATACAAACATACTACAATACTTTACATTCAAAGTTTACTAGCCAGAGATGCAATGTAGAATTATTACAGACCTGACATAGCTCAGGACTATTTCCTTCCTCTGGAACAGGGCTCCCTGGTTAACCTGATACCATACACTTTTCTGTCCACCTGTAGACAGTTGCGTGTAGGAGCTGATGATGAAACCAAAGAGTTTGACAGAAGCCTAACCACTGCCCAGCCTCAAAGAATCAAAGGCTCAAGCTCAATTGTTGTGTGTAAAAAAATGTGATTTTTAAGTGTTTAAATGTTTGAAAAATCAATACAAAGGATTTCTTAAGTACTGAAATGTTTCTACTACTACTTTGGTGTATGTTCCGGGGAATAATATTCCATATCATGCATTTTTATAAAATTGCACAGCAACTGACTTGTTGCTGTTTAATACCCCTGACAATGTAATGTGGTCAAGCTTAGTCCCCATAGTGCAGGGTAGGAGCAGGGGCTGTGACCGAGAGCAGATTTCAACAATACTGCAGTGCAATCCACTATTGGGGGAGGGGTTAAGAGTTTATGCAATGTAGTTGTTTTTCCCAGGATTATGAATTTAGGAATGTTCAGTCCACAGTAATCAATGATTGGTACAAAAGCAGGTTTTCTACGTTTTAAAATGCTACAGTAGAAGTTATACTCTAGCCCAACCTTGTGCCTGGTCATTCTCATTTGGATTTAGATTTTGAGCAAATTGTCTTGCCACACACAAAAAAATAGCTCAGATTTAGCAAGGATATCATTAGATTGGCACATTTGTTACCACTCTAATCCTATCTCTGCAAGTGCAAGAAGGGCCCAAATCAAACCAAAAGCCAGCCAGTGTTATTCTAGGCTTTATGCTCTGTAAGAAGAAGGGTGCAAGCAATTAAATCTAAGGGTGTAAGCCTAATCAGGAGTTAGGCCGGCAGTTAGGCCAGCAAAGTTTGGCTGGCACTAGGGCCACCATTAAGCGTGTTTGGACCATGCTTGGGGACAGGAAGGATGGTGCATGTCTGTGTACTGGTCTCTCTGACTCCCAAGAATGGTCCCTATGTACTTTATGGTGTCCCTTATGCCAGCCGAACTTTGTTGGTTCCTTCCCGGCTTCCTGGTTATCTTCCACTCTTGTCCCTATCTTCAAAAAAGGTGACACTTCCCTTCCCGAAAATTATAGACCAATCAGTCTTCTTTCCACTATAGGGAAGCTTTATGCCAAGCATTTGCTTGCCAAACTAGTGGCCTGGGCCCAACTTAAATCCTTGCCTGGCAAAGAGCAAGTGGGCTTCCGCCCAGGTGCATCCACACTTGATCACGCTTTTCTCCTATCCCACCTGGTGGAGAAATATTCTGCCCATTTCAAGGGTAAGCTCTTCATGGCCTTTATATATCTCCACGGAGCTTTTGACTCCATAAACAGAGAAAAGCTGTGGAGTAAGTTAGCCAACTGAGGGATTGATACATGTCTTCTCTATTTAATACGCTGCCTATATTCCTCCAACTTCTGTCGAGTCCGTCTTTACGGCACTGGTGCATTATCTGACAAGATTCCTACCTCTAAGGGAGTTCGACAGGGCTGCATTCTACCCCCCCTTCTCTTTAATCTATTTCTAGCAGACTTGCGCTCTTATTTGTCTACTTATGAGAAATCTGCCCCCTCCCTCAATGGAGCTCCTCTTCCCATCTTTCTATATGCAGATGACGCGGTGTTGCTATCAACTACAAGATCAGGTTTGCGTCAACTTCTTGCGGCATTCCAAAGCTATTGCTCCAGCAATGACCTTGTTATCAACACGGAGAAAACCAAAATTTTGGTTTTCTCCAAATCTTGGTCACCTTTCTCGTGGAATGTTGGCAACCAAACGTACCAGCAAGTTAAAACCTTTAAATACCTTGGGATCACCTTTCATTTCTGTCACAGCTGGATTCCTCATAGGAAATCCGCTATTTCATCTTCCTCACCCCATTTAAAAGCTGTTGCTTGCTTCCACTTTATGAGTGGAAACCAGTATGTCCCTGCGGCTCTCCAGGTTTTTAAAGTAAAAATCCTTTCCCAACTTCTTTATGGTGTCCCCATTTGGATTGAGGCCCTGAACCAAGATTTGGATCAAGTGGCGGCCTCCTTCCTTCGGTGCATCCTGGGGGTCCCGAACTCTATCAGGCTTTCAACGCTGATTCTGGAACTTGGGATTCACTTGCCTTCCACCATGGCGTGGCCCCTTGTGTTCAGATTATGGCTTCGTATCCACTTAAACTCCTCACCTAATTCTCTTCTGTTTGACCTCTTAAAAGATTCGTATCTCCCCAAGTGGTTTGGATTTATCCAATCCAATTCCAATCTCTTGAAATATCCCTCAAATCTCTTGCTGATGTCGGCCTGGCAAGGGCCCACACTATAATTTAAACTCTGGGAACTTGAATATCAACAACTCCTCTCTAATATTAACCCAACTTGTTCACCCCAGTATTTTGGTTTGTCCCCTTCCCTTGGTCACCCTCAGAATTATTTTAGAGAGTTGATTAATCCCAGTGAGAGGCGAGCATTCATGCTCGCCAGGCTTAACATTTTCCCTTTGGCTGTTCACTCCGGTAGATTCTTAAACATTCCCCGTGACAACAGGCTTTGTTATTTTTGTTCTCTAGAACTGGACACTGGCCCATATTTTGTGCCACTGTCCTGCCCTCCAACCTTTGCGTGCCACATTTCTTGAACCATCACTGTCTCCCACTAATAGCTCCTCTGTCAAGCTTCTACACGTATTATTGGGAGATAGTTCTGTAACTTACACAGACTCGGTTGCGGATTTTCTTCTCGCTGTTATCAGGAAAAAACATCCTTCCTGACCCAATTTTTTTCGTCCCGTTTGGTTTTGGATGTCAAATTTCTCTTTCTTTTTTGGTGATAATGCTTCATTGTTAATTGTTAACTGTTTTAATGCCAATAAAGGTTTTGAAATTGGATTGATTGATTGATTATGCTATTAGTCTACATAGGTAAACACAAAAGGAATTGGGTTACAGCACATCCTTTTCAATTTCTTATCTAAATCTATCATCAATTTTATAGCTTTATTTGTTCTTATTTTCTACCCATTCATAAAAAGACTTCCAGTAGCTTTCTGTCCTTTCCAAATTCCCATCTCTTAATCTTTCGGTTAAAACATCCATTTCAGCCACTTCATAAATATTATCTATCAAATCACCCATTTGAGTGGAATGGTATTACATGTCCATTTCTGACCAAATAATCTTGCAGCAGTCACAATATGAATTATTATTTTGTATTGAAGTCATATTGAGGAAAAATAGTTCTGGTTTGAATGGAACCACCTCTTTAAGTATTTCTTGTAAAAGTTTGTGCACTTTCTTCCAGTATATTTCGGCTTTCTCACATGTCCAACAAAGGTGGTAAAAAGTCCCATCTGAATGATTGCATTTCCAGTAATTACTCAATGTACTATTATACATTTTTGCAATTTTCACTGGTGTTAGGTGCCATCTGTAAAACATCTTATATAGATTCTCCTTATAGGAGGCTGCTTTTGTCATTTGAATGTTTGTTTTCCAGAAGTTCTCCCAGTCTTCTATTCGTATATTATACCCAAAGTTATTTGCCCATTGCACCATAATGTTTACCAGATTCTTCCTCCATTTTAATATACAATAAAAGTCTATACATTTTCTTAATGTATTATTTGGTATCTCCTAAGAATATTTTATGTCTGTTTCTTCTTTGTAAAATCCCATTTTTTGATCTTATTTGATTCTAACTTTTAACGGTGTCTCAGTCCACCAGTTATTCCTCTTTTTTCCAACTTAGTCTTGTTTAAAAGTTCTCCTTTACAGTTTAAGATTTCATTATATTTTTTGTTATGGTCATCTTTCACCCATTCTGGATTATTAGCTATTTCCATCAGTTTTATCCATTTTGGTATCTTCCTGTAAATTTTATATCTAATCTGTTCCCATATCCATAGCAAAGAACATTGGCTGAAATGTTTTGCTTATCGTACATTAAAAATCCATGCCATCCTGTTCTAAGGTCATGACCTTCTCATTTTAACAATCTAATTTTAACAAACGTTTGTAAAGTTGCCCACTTATCCAGTTTAGCGCTACTGCCTGTTAATACATTTCCCAATCTGGCAGGCCAAAGCCCGCTTTCTTTTCGTCGTCTTGTAGCAGTTTCAATTTAATTCTCGGTTTTTTCCCATCCCATATGAATTTAGATGTTAGTCTATTCAATAAAAAAAGTTTCTTTAAAATCACAGGGATGGTTTGGAATAAGAACATAACTTTAGGTAATATGGTCATCTTTACTGTTTCAGTGCTCCCCAACAGAGAAAGTTGAAGTTTTTTTCCATTTGTCCATATTTTTCCTAATCTGTTAGAATTCTCATATAATTATCTTCCATCAATGTACTCATCTTTATTACAGTAATTCCTAGATATTTAACTTTGTTTACTATCTGTATTCCATATCTTAAAAGTGTATTTTTTCACTGTCTCTCATATTATTAACTAGTATCTTAGTTTTTTCATAATTTATCTTCAGCCCCGCCACATCGCTCCAATACTTCCTTCAGATATTGTAACGATTGAGTAGACTCTTCCATAATAATCATTATAAAATACAAGCATACGCAGATGACATTCTTCCTGTTGATTTTGAAGTCCCTTAATCCTTCCATCTTTTCTTATCACATTATTTAAGGTTTCATAATGAACAACAAGGGAGATACCTAGTGCTGTATCCTTCCCTATATTGTAATAAATTTTTTTTTAAAAAAAGTCTGTGTTGGATTTAGTACTACAGCAATTATGAAGAATTAAGCTACTCTTCAGCTTAAAGGACTTGCCTTTTTGGCACTGAAAAGTGTTTCAACAACTAGGTCCTACCTTCCCACTTGCCATGCACCTCGTAGTACTTTGATTAATTGCCCAACTCAAGAAGCAAAAGTTACAACAGTTTTGCAGAAGAAATTATATCAAGTTTATTTCTTCCAGAGAATACTATTTGTGCACTAGATTGTCTATCATGGATAAATAAAATTGGACATAAATTTAATTTATATTCAATTGATAAATAAAACTGGAAATTGGATATATAAAACTGAACTCAAAATTATGGTCAAAATTTTCCCAGCCATTCTGAATAAGTCTTAGAAACCAAGCTATTGAAAATGTCTTTATTTAAATGAATTATATTTTTACATGGGATGCCATTTTCCCTTCACAAACCAATTAGCTATCACATCATTTCTCTGAGCAACTATTTTGTATCTACCACCCCTACACAAGAAACTCATTTCAAATGCAAATTGAATAGAATGTAAAAATCTGAATACTGTGTTTTTGGCAGATCAAGCACACTGCATTACTTTAGCAACTTCAGGAAATGTTCATTTTACTGTAATAATGTGCTACTTGTACTTCAGTTGCTCAGCTGAACAATGAACTGCTATCTTGATTCCAAAGTAATCACTTTGGTCCTGGTTTTAGAACAGCTAGCTGCTGCCATGGAATATTATTGCACATTAAAAACTATTTGCTATGTGGGGATAGTTACCAGTGATGGAAGCTTCTTTTGTTCTTAACTGATAAAAATGTTTGAGAATTATCCATAATATTCCATCAACATAAGCCAATTAAAACAAGCAAGGATATTGCAAGGGAAATAATTCAAAAACAGTTTTAATACTTTTTCTTTAAAAAAAAAAGCATTGTACTATATTAAAAAGTCAGCATAAGCCAAGAATCAGGGAACCACTGTAGATACATAGGAAGACTTGTACTGTGGCCTTTGTCTCTGACAGCAGTTCTGAGACAACAAAAGTTATCAAGCAGCATGAAGAATTGCCAAGAAGGGGGCAAAAAAATTACAAGCTCCTTTGTGGTCATGGAGCTGACCAGGCATCTCTTTTCATCAAGGTTCTTCATCAAGAATGCTCTATTCTCCAAGGACTGCAACACAACCAAATGATATTCAGCATTAGTTCACAGAAACATGCCTGGAAACCAATTTGAATATTATATATTCTGACCTCATTTACTGTAAAGCCTATGTAATGGATGCATATGCCAGTCTCTACCTATGAGTTTAGGAAATCAACAGTTTAGGAAATCATCAACTCATTGAAGAGTCTCCCTTGTTCACACAGAACATGTCTCACCATAGCAGGTAGTAGAATAATGCCTGTATGTATGGAACTGTAAGCAAGTAATGCACCACTGGAGAACTTTGTATCATGTTCAGTATGTGCAACAACTTTTTTTCTCCAGAACATAGTGAGCTTATATTAACATCCCAAAGTCAGAATGCAATGCAGAAATTTTAATAGAATTGCACTTTATATGCTTTGTAGAAATTTCAAATTAACACTTCAGTGTTTAAGACTAAAAATAAAGCTATAAAAATGGACTGTTACTTAAAAGTGCTTAATGAAAGCAAAGTATTACATAAGAACATCTCAGTAATTCCCCCATTACAGCAGACATAAAATACGCATAATACAGAAAGCTGTACTTATTTGAAAAAGTGAAAGGAGTTTCAAAATATATGTAAAATATGCTTAAAGAAGTTTTTAGTGATATAAGTAACCTTGGTGATTATGTACTGAAAATTTGCAAGTATGATAGTAAAACAGGACCAGCACATTATTTTTAATTAAGATTTAAAATGTTACTTCATTAAAATAATCTGAAACAACTGTTTTCTTTTTAAACAGGCATATGAACTCTACAAGGAACACACTTGAAGCAAGTGATTCAATGTTTGAATTTTTTAGATAACCTTCCACCAATCAAGTACAATGGTTCTCCTTTGAAACTAAAAAATACAAGGATTCAGAAATGAGCATTACTGCTACCAAAATGTAAGAGTTACAAAATTAGAGTGTACTGAACAGCAAACTGTACCGTAATTGTTTCATTAAAAATAGAAGACTTAGGTAGACTATTTAGCAAATAAAACAGCACTCTAGCGTGCTATATGTTAAGGCATACCTCTGTACGCTTTTATGTCTATAACAAATTATTTACATTTGCTACTGAGTGAAAAGAATGGTATCTGTTCTGTAAAACTGAGAATCAAGAAATACAAAATATCTGGGAATCTCGTTTACAAAAGTAATTCACTTATTTGTGATAAAACATTATTTGCTGGTATCAACAGTGACAGCTTCACTGTAGTACAATATTTCTTGAGGATTTCTTAAAGCCGGAGGTAAATTTAGTGGTTTTGATTCTTCATCAAGAAGCACCAAATCTTCAATTTCCTTTCCTTTGTATTTCCTTCTGCATAATTTAACAATAACTTTCTTCTTGAGAAATAGTTTCAGTGCCTCCCTTGAAGCAACTGCTTTAGCATTTTCCTTACTTTTTCCACAGCCAGTACCCAAATACACGGATTTGCATCTCAGTTCACAAACCATACTTTCCTGAGAGCTTTTATTCTGAGGTAAATCTGCAAGCTCTTTCAGTGGAACAAAATCAACATCTAATGTTGCCTTTACAGACTGAATAGATGAGTTTAAGAGTTCTACATGATTTACACTGGGACTAAAGCCTCCAACAGCAACCAACTTCCAAGCAACAGCTTTGTATAGTCTGTTGAAAAATGGTTGCCTCTCTTTTGCATCTTCGCTTGTTAATTTGCGTAGTAGTTTGGCAGGAACTGCACTTGTGTGTGAGCTGCTTTTTGAAGCGAACACTGCAGCACCTTCCAAACCAACCACCTTTTCAGGTGGTAACACATTTTCAGATTTAGATTCTGAAGGTTTGGTTAGGCAGTAATTCATCTTTGCTTCAGGGCCAGGCAAAGAAGCCCGAGCAGATTTGTGCCTAACTGTTGTTGTAGATTCATAGTTAGCAACTTTAGGGGCTATTTTTACTCCCATTGAAGACGCTGTGGGCGCTCCCTTCTGGGTCACAGTTGAAGATGCAGTGGATGCTCCCTTCTGGGCCACAGCTGAAGATGCAGCGGACGCTCCCTTCTGGGCCACAGCTGAAGATGCAGCAGACGCTCCCTTCTGGGCCACAGTCAGTGACTTATCCGGATGTTTTGCGGCCTCTTTTCCTGCATTCTTTACAGCCTCAGTATCTGTTTCCATAGGTACTTCTGCCTTAGCAGATTTTGCATCACTTCCACTAACTTCAGAAGCTTTGTTTGTGCCAACAGCTTGCTTCTTGCAAGGTTCTTCTGGCCCTTCTAGAAAGAAGTATACACAAATTATGTCTGCAATTCTGAGTAAATTTAACTGTTCTTGTCTGAATCAACAATACACTCTACAGCAAGAAAGGAATCTTAATTACTTCAAAATGTAATAAAATATTTGGGTTTTGCTATTTACTGCAGATATCAGATATTACTGCAGAATCCAGCAAGATTCACTTGTCTTGGTTTAGATTAAAATCAGATTATCAGAAATCAGAAAAATCTACTTACTGTCATAAAACTGTTAAACATAAAAGAAGGTATGCTAATTAACACTTGCAATTAAAGCAAATTCAGCTTGCTCACATTTTTGCAATTTTAAGATTTAACAAGAAAGTTAAACACAACTAATACAAATTTTAAAAAATGAAGCTAATTTAATTTTTTGAGGGGCAAACATGTTTTTATTTTACTATGCTCCTATATATATTTGCACAGCTATGATCTGCTAACCATTGCTACTTGATATGCCTCGTTTCACCTTGGCAACCAGTTCATCTCTCAGAGTATGGGTTGGAGCATTGGTCACTGTGATGCCTGCAGCCATGTCCTGCACCTTTTCCATCACTTGTGGAGGATACCTGAACAGGAAAAGGCAATAGCAGTTAACACGATGAGGAAGAACCTAGTTTATCATCACTGATTCTCTAGTTTACAGGCTTATTGTCTTTATTTCTTTTATTCTCAAATAATCCTAAATCCATCAGAGATTATTTCCAAAGTCATTCTATCACAGATACCTAAACATTTGGTTACTACATATATTAGTCTGAAGTACTTTCCTGTCCCAGGTATTCATGTTTAGAACAGAGACATATTGCTCCAATAGAATGTTCCCCTACCTACACAATTGCTTGTACATGTCACGTGAGACCAGAAATGTCTCTCAAGACTTACTCAATGTCTCAATGCTTAAATAAACAGCCAGCAAAACTAATTTTGTCCAATGAGACACTGATGTCCTAATGGCAAGTGGAAATATCTGAATTCCCTCTGAAATCACAAGCAAATTTAAAACATGTTGACTCTAAGAATTGCTAACTACAGAATGTGTCTCAAAAGAAACATTCAAGTAACAGCTTTACCTTCAGCACCCCGAGCCTGATCTAACAAAAACCATACATGAAGACAGAAAATCGGATTGCTGATGGCAGCAATCTTGTCAGCAATAGTTGAAAAGCCTTGGAAGTTCTGTTCTACAAGAGAGATACTTATCAAATTAAACTAAGTCAAATTAAAAGCCAGTGCAGGCATTACCACAGTGGGCCTGAATACTCAATAACGGCATGGTGTGTCATGACAGGCTGCAGTAAGTACTTCAATAATGAAAAGGCGACATCTTGCAATTTTTGTAAGGTGATCTTCCATGACTTCTACCGTTCATCAGAGCAAATCACGCAGACAACCAGTTCTCAGCACACAAACCAGTTACAGAAACGTCTGCACTAGCTCGGTCACAACACCTTGACAATCACTCCTTTTTAAGTTTAGCCGCATTTTGAGGGTCAACTCACTCTCACTTCAGAACAGGTCCCCTTAATAAAGCGTACAACTTCACATCCCCAAAGCGGAAACTCTTCACGTGGCGAGCGACTCACCGGCACCCCAGGAAGACGTGGTTGGCCCACACCATGGAGAAAGAGACGAGGCGCCGCAGCTCCACGCTATCATCGCCACCGTCATCCTTCCCGCCCAGCGACAGGTCCAAGGCCTCCGCGTTTCGAATCAAGAATTCCCGACGGTACTGCCAGTGCTGCTCCGGCTCACACTCTTCACGTAGCTTGTCCACCCAGTCAAGCCCGGCATCGCCAGCTTCCCCCACCTGCTCGCTGCCTCGGCTCGAGCCAGAGCCGGGTCCCGCCGCTGAGGCGGTCTCTCCCTCGGCCATGGAGGACTCGACAGGCAGTTGCCGGTTGCTGCTCGCCTTTGCCGCAGGCCTTACAAGCAGCGCAGCGCTGGGACCCGTTTCCCGCCCGTACCGGCGATCCTCCTATTGCTGTTGCGGCCGCTCCAACTCCGCCACCGGATATGATCGTATCAGAGACGGCCGACGTCCCGCGCCCCACTTCCGGCAACCTATTATGACTTGACTTCCGACGTGGCCCCAAGGATCTTGAATAGCCCGCCCCATCCGGTCTATTTTGAAAGATGGCGGTGGGTTCCCAGGGCCCTTTGCGGCAGGGGTCACGTGGAGAAAAAAGAAGTTAATGCAGCTTTTATTTCCCAAGAGCGTGCGAATGCTGCCGTGCGCGGGGCGGGTTAGCCCCGAATAGAGTTCCCAAAATAAAATGGCAAAGTCGTATTAGTTCCCTCGTCACTTCTGTTTCATTTGCTCTTTGCTTGGATTGATGCCTGAGAACCGGGAGTATCAATAGTAATCTACTGTAGTCACGGAGCCCGTGATTTTCTGGCTCAAGCAGCAAAGAGCTTGCTCAAGGCTTCCGCCATTAGCTTCCCCGAGCTCACGTCAGTTTTTCTGGAGCGCGACTTGATTGGTTCATTCCAGCCAATGAGAAGCTTCCTTTCCGTCGTTGGGTTGCACCAAGCAGGTTATATGACAGGAGGGGACATGCCTTAACAAGAGATAGCAGTCGAATGAGGCCAGGGGGCGGGCTTAGCGGCCATGTTCTCTGACTCAAAACATTGCTCATTCCAAGCATTTCAGATTGGTTTTCGCGTGATGTTTAGGACTTAATAGTTTACTCCTGAAGTAAAAACTCACGAAAATAACAACGTGTGATCGTGTAGAAACATCATTGCTAACCTAATTGAAGTTGGAGAGGATCAGGTCCCAATTTTTGATTCCTCTCATGTCTGCCCCTTTAAATTTAAGGGCTGTTAATTTGAAGGTCCGTTACCCCGACGTGTGCTCCCTGTCCTTACTGCAAATACTTAAGCCCCACAATCCTGTGATCCTCCCTTAGGATCACTGCTATAGCATACCAATTGCTTAACGTCTACGAGAGAAAGAGAGAGATACATACCAGCTGGACTTTGTTGTTGGGGAAAAAGGTACATTTTACTTATGTGAAGGACATCAGCAACAGGGACACAAGCATGCATGCCTCCAAGGAGGTAGTACAGAACTTATGCAAATTGTAGATGCGCGTGTGGTCAGTTATACAATTTAATATGCTAACTATGGATTTGAAACTAGCCAGTAAGAGTATTTGCCCAATGTAATTGGCCATTTGGGATGTGAGCCATCTGATTGGTTATTTCTCCCTGAGGTGGCCCTCCTCCCCTTTTACTGTGACTCCAGGAAGACAATATTACAATATTACAGTATTACAATAGGTTGGCACACAAAAGCAGATAAGGGACATCTAGACCAGACAAGCCCTTGACACGTTTGATAACAGTTAAGTACCTTAAATCACCCTGAGGTATGGCAGCTGCCCTTGAATTCTGGTGGGGTAAAACACTTGGCTTGATTGAATTTAGCCAGGACTTTTGCATAAGCCTTTTGTCAGACCAGATTTTGCATTACAAGACCTGGGGAAGGGAGAGACTTTGGAATGTCTGTGCTATCTTTTGACAGAGGCTTACCTCTTGTGATAGCAGCTTAACTCCCAAGATTTTTGGAATCCAAAATGGAGTCAGACCTGTCTTCATTACATTCCTAGTCTTACCTCAACACCCTCACAGGTCCCTGTGCATCTGGTTATGCCTCCAGCTGACCATATAGCAATGCAAGTGTTCCTGGGAGGCCAAATTACCACAATGGGGTACAGAGCCAAGAAGTGTTTTTCCCACCAGAGCAGCTGTCCTATTATTGCCCAACCCTTCATTGTTTTACTCTGCTTCAGGCCTGCACTGTGGAGGAAAAGGAGCTTGGTGGTTTCAGCATGGCTGCAGCAGTGTGCTGTGAGCCAGGAGAGTTCATGAGGGTTGTACATGGCTATGGAAGCCAGGAAAAAAGCTTGGTTGGTTGCAGACATGGCTGGAGCTGGAGCAGAGCACGGCCAGCCAGGAAAAGCCTTAACAAAGTCTGAGAGATCGTGTAGAAACATCATTGCTAACCTAATTATGAGTTAATATGCAATTCCAAGGTTTTATTCCGCGTAATTATATTACTGAACATACCGGACAAAATGCTGCTTGCTGTCTATTTAAACTCGGATTGCACTGTTTTGACAGACTTATTTTTTGAAATCTACACAAGCAAAAATAAAGTGTGAACGGGAAGGAAAGAAAAAAAGGGGAGGGTGGGCAAAAATTAGATAAATATGTAGGAAAATTACATTAAAATCTCTCAATGTATAACACAAGTAGTTGTCAATATGAGAGTAATTCTTTTTTACTTCTAGACTATTAAGAGTATTTTTTTAAACTTCTACACTCACCCCCCCCATAAAACAAATTCTGTTAATGTTCAGAATTTTGAAAATATTACAGTAGAAAATGGAAGGCGGGGAAAAAAGTGTAAACGGGAAGGGGGGAAAAAGGAGGGGGGAAATTTTTTTCCCCCCTTTCTAGACCATTAACAGTGGGTGTCAGAAAATGGTGAATAAGACTGCTAGGAACAACAAGAAATTACACAGCTTCAAAAATTATGTACTCACTGAACGGTTGCTTTATTGAACCGATGTAATGTGAATACATGAATCTTTCCGCGGAAATTAAATCCCATTTTTCGTACAGCGATTCGCACACCTGTATGCAGAACACGCAGGCATTATTAACGAGGTAGATATTAACTTCTACAGACGTGCAGGGAGAGTTTTATTAGAGAATTCACGGCAACCCTCCTCCTGGCGGGAAAGATCTGAGTCAGCCATATTGTCTGACTCGGAAGCTTCAAGATACTGATACCATGTCCCGTCCTGTCAATCTTACCTCCATGGGTTGCACCAAGAAGGTTAGATAGTTCAGGTATAGCTCAAGAGTCCGCTTTAAGATCGCAATTCTGTGCACGCTTATCTGAGCGTAGGCACCATTGTACACAATGGGACTTCAGAATAAACGTACATGGACTTGCACTGTAAGCGCAGTCGTCTTAAGCGCAGGGGGAATCCTTTTTATTTGTTTTGCTTGCCTTGTGAATTCGGATTCCCTTTAAATATATTTAATTGTACGAATGCTTCTTCAAGATCCATGAGTGATAGCCTCCCTGGAATGAAGTGGCAATTAAAATGATAAGTGTGTTGCCGAAAATCGGCCCAAAATGGTTTCCATCACAGGAAAAGCATTTAAAAAGGCAAATAACCAAACGAGAGAGTATGAGGATCATCTTCATTACACCTGCGCAAGCGGGCCAATCTCCCTGCCCCACTCGGCAGGCAGAGAAAAAGGCAAAGGCACACAATTCTAAATCATCTTTATATCCCTCTCCCCCCCCCCCAGCTGCTGCTTGGTGGGACATGAGAAGCTCTGTGTTAACTGGGCCTTGAGAATATGCTGTGACCATTTTGATAAGGAAGGAAGCTCTGCTGGCTTGAACTAGTTCCCTATCGTGAGGGCTAGCAGCACTGGATAGAGAAGGTTACAGGCAGGGGCAAATGAGTGAAAACAATGAGAGCAAAGAGAGAAACAGTTACATACTTCAGGAACTTTAGACAAGTGACTAAGCAAAAGACAAGATGGCTGCACTTTGGTTTGATGGCAACAAGTGTACAACCAGAATTGCTTATTGCAGTGGTTCCCAAGCTGGTGGGTGCCAATAAATTGCTGAGGGAGGTAGTGGATTCTCCCTCACTGGCCATCCTCAAGCAGAGGCTTGAAAGGCACCTGCTGCAGATGCTTGATCACCGTATTTATGGCAGAGCTGGATGACAAAAAGATGCCATTACTAAGTGCAGTCGTTTCCAAATTCCTACAGGAGAGTTGGGAACCAGGTTTGTCTTTACAGGGGTGAGGGAGTGTTTGAAAAGAAGAAGTGGGTTCCAATCAATATAAGGACTGTTTAGAGCAGCAGGGAGTCCCGCAGTGGGGGCTGCGAGCCCCCTGCGGAAAGCCAGCTCTGCCTCCCAGGTAAGTAAAAAAGATCCTTGGTTGCTGCGGCACCATAGCTACCATTCATACAGGACCACTCCCTTTAAGGAGCAATGCCCTGCTTCTGGTTCCCCTGATAGGTTCCTAGAATCATAAGAGTTGGAAGAGACCTACAAAGCCATCTAATCCAACCCCTGTTAATGGTAGGAAATCCTCCTAGAGCTGTGTTTCTCAATGTTTCTCTCCCACTTCCCATGGTCTACCTATGGGAAGTACCACCTGCAGCAACTGGTGATGCTGTCATCACCAGTTACTTGCGGATTGGGAGGCCAAATGCAACTCAACAAACACTGGTAAGAGGCTCTGGACAGAGAGGAGGGCTTTTTTAAACATGTGAAAAGCACACACTGGAGCTCTGCCTCTGAGCCAAGCCTCCTACTGCTGCTTGTTGTGTTGACTTGCCGGTCTTGCTGCCTAACGGCAGGGGTCTGAGAGTGTGTGTCCCATGAGTACCACTAGACACCACCTCAAGTACCACTGGTGGAGAATCTGGCTTTCCATCTCAGACAATTTAGGATACAGTTTAATGATAAATTATTATTGTTAATTAAGTGAGATGTATGTGTGCACATGGCACACACATACAGAGCTTGACTGGCATCCAAGGCAAAAGTATCATATATACTAGGAACCTAATTTCAATGTATGGCTGTTGAAAATGATTGTTTCTTAGTTTTCTTTTGCTCTCGCCCTGACAAACATTATTTCCTCGGCATCCTGAAAATGAAAAAAAGATGTTTTATATGCTACATAGCTTACACATCTTCCCCTCATATAGCTGTGATATTCACATTAATTCCACTGGATGGCACCGAAGGAAACCAGATCTCATGTAAATAACTCTACCAGCATGACATAATTTTGAAAGTGAATTCAGGGATTTATACTTCATTTGCATCACTGCTCCAATATCAGGCAAACACTACCTGATTTGTAATTCTGTTAGATTTGTAATCATAAACATCACAGAAGCAGCATTATGGAGCATTATGTGACAGTGTGCCTACAGTATATAAAAGTATGTGTAATGCCGAGTTTTGGGATTTAGGTTTGGCTGAGTGCCTAGATTCATGTTTAAAGATTAGTAATGCATTGCTTAATGTTGTTTAGTAATTCCAGACTATTTTGAAAGACCAAATGTCTTTCAGGAGTCCTACCATTCATTTCTCGGAGCTAGGCTATGCATAATGGCTGCCATTGGAATGCTGCTGAAAACAGCACCTTGTGGTTAGTTCTCTTTCTCTTTCTCATAGCATTTAGGACAAGTCATAGAAATAGAGGAAAAGTGGGATTTTTTCCTCACAACTTTTCTATGCCCCAGTCACTCTCCTACCCCCTAGAGTTCTAGCATTTGCAAAACAGTAGAAATTGTTGTAATCACTCCTAGGCCATCAGAGATCCTTTAGGGCCTAACCCTATTTCCAGCTCTGATGAAATATTTCCAGCATATTTCCAGCTCTGATGCAGCCATGCCAACTGGGAGTGCACTGCATCCTTTGGTGGGGGAGCAGTCATGGAGGCGTCCTCAAAGTAAGGGAATATTTGTTCCTTTACCTTGGGGCTGCCATACAGCTGCATAGGCACTGGAAAATTGGATAGGATTGGGCCCATAGCCACAATAGTTATCAATACGTAGGCTGAAGAGGAAAAACAAGGCACAGTGTTGTCATATTTAAATCACTGGCTTATTTAAAGTGAATCTGAGTTCACATGGCATGCCATTTCCACATAAAAGGAAGAAAAAAAGTGTATTTTTTTCTTCTAAATGGGCAAAAAGCAAAACACTAGAAAAATAGAAGATTCTTTTGGCCACTGCCTTTCTGTACTGCCTGGCAAAGTTAGACTACTAGGCAGAGTCCCAAAATGTTCATGCTTCAAAGGGTTCCTTTTATCTCAAACCACGAGATATCTTGTAGTATCTCAAAGGGTTTTTAAACTGAGCCAGCAACATGTTACCTTGGCCCTCCTTGCAAACCATGCACACTTTGAATAGGATTGAGCAGTAGCGCCAACTCTGTGGGTGCCGTTATGCTGTTGGCACCCACAATAATTTTCTGGGTGTGCTCAGCACCCCTAATGTTGGGCGCTAGTCTGGGCGCTTGCTTTGCAAGGCAGCTCCTTCTGAGGTTGGGCGGCTGCAGTCGAGGCTGGGGGGGCGATCACTGCAGCCCAGCCTTGGAAGAGGCTGCTTTCAGCACCCCCTTCTGAGGCCAGGCTGCGGTAATCGCCTGCCCCAGCCTTGGAAGGGGGTGCTGCAGCCTCTTCCAAGGCCGGGGCAGGCGATCGCTTTCTGCATTGGAAGGGGTTGCCTTGCAATGCAAGGATGCTGATGCACCAAGGAGTGCTGATGCTGATGCACATTGGGGGTGCTGATGCACCAGGAACTACTCAGCACAATGTTGCAAGATGTAACATTCTTTTGGCATTGTGGCAGCGTTATGCAAGCATCTAACACAGTGGTTTTCAACTTCTTTTGTGGATGCTGGTGACCCAATGTTGATCCTGCCCCCCCTCCTGGGACATTATCTGCCTAACTCCATTACTTCCCACTCCCCATCCCAGCACTGTTCACTGTAGCCAAATGTTCCTATTAGAGCAGGAAAAAAGTTACCATGAAGTCTGGCACAAATGAAAGCTATTTTAGGACAATTGCTAGGAACTTGAGCAGGACTGGGACACAATCTCCTGGTAACTGAAGGGCTACACGCAGTTGTACCCCTGGCCCATGGGGCCAGGAAGCAGATTGCTGCCCCCTCACCTAACACATTTCGGTGCCCCGTGTGATGGGGCAAAGTGCCCCTTTGCCTTCCGAAAGTGTTCTAGAGCCTTTGGAAGGCCTTTAAACAATACTTCCAGTTTTCATCAGAAAACCTCCAGAGGGGCCAGTGATGCTGTGTAGTCTGCCACCCGGGGGCATTTGCCTCCCCTGTCTAATGGCAGAACCACCACCAGGTAAAAACTACCACTTTTTTAGATTGTGAGCCCTTTTGGAACAGGGAGCCATTTAACTTTATTATTATTATTTGCCTGTAAACTGCTTTGTGAACTTTGTGTTGAAAAGCGGTATATAAATAACTCAACCCCAAGGTTGAAGAACACTGCCCTAACATATAGTTTAGAATCAGGATGTCAGCAAACCTTAAAAATTGTTCCATTTTATAATTGCTAACAAACAAAAATTAACTTTAATGCTCAGTGTTTGATAATTTCTTTGGGGCAAATGCAAGTGCACTTGTATTTCTAAACTAAACTTTTCGTCTGCAAAATTGAAGAACAATTATTTGATATTTGGAAGTACTGTATTCTTTCTAACATAATGGAATACTATTGTGGAGGAGAATGCCTATCACAGTCAATCACATTGTGTGCCAAGATCATGTCAGTGACTATTGGAAATAATGTCCTGTGATATTTGCTTCCTCTTGTGAACTCTCTTTTCCTCTAACTGTGAAATAGCCTATGGCTAAATTGTCAATAAATTCACTGTTGCAGATTGCCTCTGCAGCAGAAGCAGCATGAGACTGGAAACATGGAAGGAGTCAAAAACTCTATGCTTTGATGCTGTTGTTTCACTGCCCTGGGGAAGGTCTCTGTGGGCCAATCGTGTGTGAATCTTATAGACTTGCTTCTTATCTTATTCTTCCTGTTACCCATTTAGTTCTCTTGACAGGAGCAGTGCTGCAGCAATCCCAGGGAGGCTCCACATCTACTCCAAAGTATGTTGATGTCTTGGTCCAGGCTGAATACAGGAAGATGGGATCTTTTCTATGATGCTCCTGTAGCTCGCCTGGACCCAGAATGAAACAGCAGGGGCAACATTGCATAGGTACAATGAACTCATTGGATGATTGGAGGAAGAAACTGGTAGGAAGGATTGTGTCCATGGACTAGGCACTCATCACATGAATAAAGAAGGAAGCAAAAAGATAAATGTGCACAAGGGAAATATAAGTTTCTCTCTCACACACAGAGAGAGATGGAGAGAGTTAGGACTAGAAATTTGAATGTCACAGAACGCGATAAACTATCATTTAGCCTAGGGACTACTGCAGGGCCAACCTATCCATGTGGCCAACTGAAGCGGTCACCTCAGGCAATAGGTGGGGGGGCACCCTTTGCCTATTTGCCCCCCACTGCTCCTTCTCCTCCCACTGCCTGAACTAGAAGAGGATGATGAGGACACAGGAAGAAGAAATAGGGAGGGAAGTGAAGTGGAGTCCTGAGCTAGAATGTTGGAGAGAGGGAGGAGCAGAGCCTGATACCTCATCAGCATTTGGCATGTTGCCTCAGGCATCAAGAGGTCCTGGGCTGGCCCTGAAGAACCTGATTCTGTGTGTGCTCAGAGGCCACTTCAGGCACAGCAGTGAAAACAGGAGAGCATCTTGAGCCTTTGTGAATGCAGGCAATATGAAGCCTCTGGGTTGACCTGGCCAGCAATAAATACTAGGAACCTGCTCTTTTACCTTTACCTAATCAACAGGAGAGTTTCTTCTGCACTTCAAGCCTTTGTACTGCCACAGTAGCTGACTGTGGGAATCTGGATTGGAGAACTTGGCTTCATTCTTTTTTCAGCTTCTAGCACTAGAAGCTCTAGAGAGCTGTTCTTTCTTTCTTTTTTTTTTTAATCTTCCAGCACACTCAGGTTGCATACTTTTTTAAGATTCTCGTGCAAGAACTTTTAGCAGCGAGCTTGGAGCTAGAAAAGATGGCCACCACCATGTGGCATCACTTCCACCTATTGAAACAAATGCAGGACCCTGTGAAAAACATGGCGGTGTCCATAGAGTACAGTCTATATGGCAACAATATGGCAACTTCCATACAATTGATCTCAATGAGGAGAAGTGAGGGTTATCTAGCCTGGGTTTAACTAGTGTATCTGAAGGACCACCACCTGTACATTATGCTAATTGTTGGAAACCCTTCTTCTTGTGTCTCTGCTTTATAAAAATCTCTCCAGGGAGGTTTTCCTGACAGCCTCTTTGATGGTTTCTCAGTACTAGGCCTTTAAAAAAAAAAAATCTTCCCAAGCCTTTTAAAATATTGTTACTGATACGAATGAGCCTATTATTATGCTCTCCCTTAAGACAATGCTTGGTTTGATCTGACAAAAATGCTAATTTTCCTTAATGGTCCACTGATGCTTCCTTAATGGGAGATTTCTCTGGAAGGTAAAAAACAATCAGAGCTTGCAAGGTGGGACATTCTATCCACTCACCTGAAGGGAGGGGTTCAAATAGACATTGCCATTTTGCAGCTTGCAAAGCATGCTGAATGGAGAAGCTATGAGGGAGAGAAGCTGGAAAGCTGGAGGGCACCTTGGGGTTCAGGACCTCTCTCTGGGAATAAGAGCTGGCAGAGAGGTCGGGAGCATGTATTCTCAGAAATAAAAATGTCAATTCACTAAAGCAAGGTGAATTCACTCCAAGCAATTCACTCCAAGGAAGGTGCAATAGTAGTGGAAGTACATATACTGACAGCATGAGATCTGTGTTGGAAAGGGTGAGGACAATAGCAAGGTTCACCTCCTCTTAATTATTTGTAAAGGAACTCAAGTAGGCCTTCTGGCAGCTCCTTGCCAACCCTTCACTTCTGTTTGATGGACAGATGAGATAGAGATTTTATTAGAATGAAGTGAACCATCAATAATTAGCTCATGGCAAGTCAGTGTAGGGCTGTCCAACATAATATGCTTGGGCATAGCAGATTAAGGCTTGACACCTGTGAAATTATGAAAATAATGAAAATTAATAGCTTCCTGGTATTGAGATGGTTGTTCCTCATGTTCCATAAATTGTCTGCCCCCTGAATGTCAGCAACAATAGGCAACAGAAAGATTTTTGTTTTAAAGAGAGAGACAATTTCACAGCAAAGAAACTGAAGCTCAATATTTTGCATCTATTTTCTTTAGTCCATCTTGATAGTATCTTTAGCTAGTTATTTTCCACTGAGTGTGCCAGGAAAATTTATGCATGCCCAAAATATGGCCATTACAAAAGGGATTTTAGAAGGCATGCAGAATATCTCTAAATACTTACAGTGGATGTAATTTAAATCCCGTCTAAAGAGAATGTACTCTAAACTTTAAGGAAGAGTACAGATCATCACCATCATCATTATAAGTATTGAAAAGCATTCTGTACAGAGGGTCAGTTTGGCATGTTTAAATTGAACTAGAGGCAGGCAATGGCATCTTCAAAAGCTATCATTTATCTCCAGACATAGGGTCCTGTTAGATATGTGTTTAATTGCACAGCTGGTCCCTAGATAAGTAGAGGGTTTTTTTCAGTGATAATGAAATAAAAACACTGCTTTCTGCATTTCTCATTTTTGTAAAACAAACAAACCAAAACGTGCAAAAAAAATTTCTCAATATGCATGTGGTTGTATCCAGAGATAAACCAAGCGCCGAGTGCGCCCATGGCAGGGCGATGAAACCTTGCCCCCTGCACTGGGCTCCCCCATGTGTTGCCCCCCCCATGCCTCCCTGCGCCCGGAATAGCTCCATTTTGGAGCAAAATGGACACCAGGCAGGGTGGGTGGGCCAAAAAGCGTGGGTTAGCGTGTGGTTTACTCCGCACAATGGGCGCTGCCAGCGCCCATGGCTCGCGCCACCCCAGGCTACACCCATGCTCCGCCTTTGGCTGTATCTGTTGACACTATGTCACCTATATAGTACATTTTTAAAGAGATTATAATTTATAAAAGTGCATCTTGGAATAAAAACACAGAACTCTTCTCTCTGCTAACTTTGGAAAACACCAAAATCTGTGAAAAAAATAAAACAATTTTCACCCACCTATATCAATAAGAAATGGGGGTAACACTGCAGCAGGGGGTACAGGGGTTTTTGTCATTTGTCCTGTTGCAGTTTGGATCCTAATTGCAGCCCCTTGTGCAATTTTTAAATGAATAAAAATCTATTGGCTTTCAATAAGTTATTTATTATTTAAAAATTATGTGATGAGGGAGTGTGATTGGGATCAAAATTATGGTGGCGGCAAAATACTAAAGATCCCCAACACCTTCCTGTCATTTCTTCCAATGTTCACACACACAATATACATCCCAAAACAAAGGAAGAAACTGTGTCATACTGGATCAGGGCTGCAATCCTATACATACTTACCTGGGAACAAGCCCATTGAACTTAGTGGGGCTTACTTCTGAGCAGACATGCATAGAATTGCATAGAAGTGCAAGAGGTAAAATCAGTGTAGCATTGGATTTAGTGCATGCCAAGGAAAGCTGAAGAGTGGATTAAAGTAAAAACGTTGGTATGACTCAAAATGCAATAGATTCAAGTAGTGCAACTGGGAAGCTCTTGCTTGAAATTAGGCAGCTTGGATTGATATATGAAGTGTGTTAAGTTGTCCCCCAAAAACTCCCTTTGCAATTTTGGGGTGTCACATAACTCAAGCAAATCTCTTATCTACTGTTGTGGGACAATTATATCTAATTTGAACAATGGATTAGCAAATGTTGTTCTATTGGACAATGTCAGTGGACAGGATCTGGGGAAGTTCCTTAAATGCCTGTATGTAAGTGCTCAACCAAGGCAAATCAAATTGAGAGGAACAGGATTTTACATGTTAATTTTTTTTTAAAGGGGGAAACAAAAAAATGTAAAGAACAACAATTAATTTAGCAGGTAACTCTCCTCTTTACATTGTATCTCTAAAGCAAGCTATTTCTGTATAACAATCTCTCCTCTCTGAATGAAAAGTGCTAATATAAGGGCAAACTTTGAGTGAGATGGATGGAAGTAAATGAAGTAAGATTTAATATAGATAAATGTAAGGTAATACATCTGGGAAGAAATAATCAACGTTACCAATACAAAAATGGGAAGCTGGTGTTTAGAAAATAGTAACACAGAAAAGGCCTGGAAGCTATGTAGATAATTAATTACTGCAGATATGAACCAAAAATACAACAAAAATATAATAGCATCCAGAGGCTTACAGTGGAAGTTTGGGTTTTTTTTGTGTTTGTATCATAAAAAGTGGAAAAAAGACAAATGCTAATGTAATTGGCACTAACAGTCCAATACTACTTCCCATAATTCTGTAAAGTGCTTTGGAGTAGTGCAGGGAACAGGAAGCATGGAGCCTGTGAGTGCTGGCGGAAAAATGGGTGTCCACTGGATCAGGTAAGCCTGGCACAGGTGGTGGAAGGGGATGGAGGAGGGCAGAATGGGGTTGAACAGAGATGCAGCAGTGCCTGCACTGGAACAGCTACATCAGGCCTGAGGAGAGGGGGCAAGGGGACAAAAACCCTGCGACCTGGGCTTCCAGAGGCCTGAGCCATGACAAAAACTACGCAGTACAAAACAAAGTCATTACAAAATAAATGTGGATAACTTAATCTCGGCCTATCCAGGACTGCATTTCCACTACAGCTTTAATCCACTTTCAGTGCACTTCTTCAACCAAGGAATTGTGGAGACGCTGACAGTATGCTAAGGGTAGTTCTAACAGCTCTCAGATTCCTTAACAAACTACAGTCACCCCAAAATGCTTTGGGGAAAAAGAAATGAATTGAAAGTGGATTAAAGCTGTAGTGGAAACGCAGCCAAGGTTTTCTCCATAAACACCAACATGTATTCGTACAATTCAAACTTGGAAAAGTGAACCTAACACCTTCAGACCAGAACTAATTAGGCCCCAGCAGTAGGTTCACAGCATTTCTAAGCCCCAACAGTAAGCTGCACCCCTTCAATTTATTGTGTCCTGAAAACATGACATGTCAAGTCTACATGTGTTTTGGTATTGTTTGAAGGTGAAGGTGGCTGTATGAAGAACAGATATAAGTCTGGAGCATAAAAGAGAAAATAAAAAGGAGAAAATTAAAAATTAAAAAGGGCAGGTAAGTTTTTTTCACCAGGGCTTTATTTCAAAATCATCACATAGTAATGGGAAAGATAGTGAAAGCCAGTCCTTGAATGCCCGTGCATTAGAAGAAGAAGAAGCTGCAGCAAATGAGGAGGACTTTGCTGAGGTAGAAGAAAAGAAACACGGTAGCACTATTCAAAGTAAGGAAATTATCCCATTCTGATAAATTTCATTTATTTTCAATCTTGCTTTTGCTATGTTAAAACAAAATCTTGTTTAAAAACTGTAGTAACATCTGGTTTGTAGGACAATTTAGGAAGGAAGGGCAATTAGGCATCTTGCCCCCAGCCAAATGCCCACTCTCAACAGCCCTGCGCTACAACACTGTGTGGGATTTAGTTAGGATTGGTCTGTATGAAAACAGTACTATGAAAAGAATATAAGGGCAGGGTTTGCTACAGATAAGATTCAACAGGCAGTAATGGTTTATGAATTAAAATGGCTACTGATTTGTGAAGAGAAGGTACACACCAGATTGCAGAATGTTATTGTTGTGTGGGAAATCACCCTGCAAATGGAGAGATTCCCTAGTGTCCCTGACTCTTTAAGAAAAAAGAGATTGAGATTTTCGTTCCATGGCATGCATTGTCTCCTATCAAAGTGAAAGGCAAGTCTTCCCAAAGCCAAACCTTCCCAAAGCAAATCTTCCCAAAAAGTTGGAAGTCAACAAAAAGAATGCCAGCTGGACTTCAATGTTTCCAAAGAAAAATTATTTTATTGCAATAAAATGATACAGGATGCAAGTGGCATTGCATGCAAAAGAAATGACACGGACCTGTGTACTGATACACAGTTGCAACAGACATTTATACAGTTTAGCATGTAAATTGGGAGAAAGGCAAACAGCAAATAGAATACTTCTGATAAACGGATTGTTGGTTATTGGGGATTTTGGGGACACCTGATTGGTGGCCCTTCCTGATTGCTTGCTCCCCCTCCCATCTGCAGTGGTGATCCCAGCAAAGGTCAGAGGCAGTAGGGAGGGAGTGACAAGGGGACAATCAAATGCCAGCCAGGTAGATAAAGTCCTCGGTATGCCAAAGTGGCATGGAAATGCAGAAAATGCAATCAGGGGAGGACAAAGCAGTGAACAGAGGTATGGAACAGTGGGGTGGGGGCCAAAAAAGGGTGAGGTGAAGACATGGGGGTAAATCACTCACTGCTGATGGTCCACAAAAGGTCATGCATAAAGCAATCATGTACATAATAGAATAGAATTACAAAAGGGACAGCCACATACATTTCATTAGACAGGATGAACATACATTTCATTAGACAAAAGGAACAATTACAGGCATTTCATGACAAAAGTACAGCTATATACAGTTCACCTTGTTGATGGAAGATGAAGGGTCATGGCGGGTCTCGTGTTTGCCCCACCAGGCACAAAGTATTTGGTGGTTCCAAGATGGAGGAAGGGTCAGAGAAAGAGAGAGCAATCTGGGAGTGCAATCCTAACCTGGAGTTAGGCCGGCTCAGTTAGGCCAGCAAAGTTTGGCCACCATAAAGTGCGCTTGGACCATTCTTGGAGTCAGGGGGTTGGCGTACATCTGTGGGCTGGCCACTCTGTCTCCAAGGGTAGTCCAAACATACTTTACGATATCCTTTCTGTCAGCCAAATTTTGGTGGCCTAACTGTGCCGGCCTAAATCCAGGTTAGGATTGCACACTGGGACTGGTATTGCTCCACATCATTATAAAGTAGAATTCTGTTCAGAACTCCAGAAAAATCCCAATAAAGAAATAGCATGCAAATGTATCCCAGAAGCTAAATATAAAGCTAAAGCTATCTAAGGCAATTGCATCCTTCAAATTCTGTAAAAATGACATGATTTAGTAAGAGGCTGTGCTGTTGCTAAGAAATTAACCTTGGCATTTCAGAAATCACAGTAATTTTCAAAAATAAGGGTTCATTTCTTTTTTTTAAGTGCACATAGAGTGTGCAATGAAGAAAGGGCATAACATTACATCAAAGCACTTATGAGTTTCTGAGAAGCTGAGAGAAGAGGGAAAGCTTCTTCATGTGCGTATGCAAGAATATCAACTCTATGAGAGCTGTGTATATGCAATGATCGAAGTATAGTTAGATGTTCCAGGCGTAATCAGAAGTTTAGACATGCAGGTTTTGCCCATAAGCGAAGAAAGATCAAAGAAGTAGTACTGATGCAGGAGGTTAAAGATTCATATTGTTGTTTTATTGAGTCAAGATAATGCTATTATTGGTTTTATTTGCAGTAGAGAGCAGTGGTATTCAAACTGTGGGTCAGGACCCACTTGGTGGGTCTCAACCTGATGTCAGGTGGGCTGTGGAAAGCTGGGAACAGCCATCTTGGAAACTGCAGACCTTACTCTTGTTATATTCCTTTTGTGAGTGTTAACAGTTTGAATTTTCAAGTGAGGGTTTTTTTAAAATTGTTTTTAGTTCAGTGCTTTTACATGATATTTTGTCCTCATCTTACTTTCTGTCAGGGATGTTTCATGGTTGTGCAATTGCTGCAGTCCAAGAATGCCGATTTGCATTTCAGGAGAGTCATTTTATTATGTTAAAATGGCTGCACTTCCTGCTTGATGATGTTACTTTTTTGCCACAACATCACTTCCAGGTCAATGGCATTACTTCCAGTGGGTCCCGACACGAGTGCAATGGTGTCATCTACAAACAAGGAACGGGAATGCTAGGCGGGACTTGGGTGGGACTTCCGTGTGATTGGCAGCCCGCCCGTTTCATTCCGCGGCTGCCCTGGCCTCGGGGTGGGGCTGCCCCTGGTTTGCCCGCCCCACCGCTGCTTGCCCAGGCTCTGGTGCCCCCCCCACCCGTCTCCTCCAGCAAGCAGGCACCCCCCCGAAGGCCAGGGCAGCCGCGGAACGGGACGGGCAGGCAGCCAATCACGCGGAAGTCCCGCATAAGTCCCGCCCAGCGTTCCTGTTCCTTATTTGTAGATTACACCACTGCACGAGTGCCATTCTAAAAAGTGGGTCCAGATCTAAAAAGTTTGAATACCACTGGTATAGGGGATTGCTTAAAAAAGAACAAATGATAGGGATACATTCTTCTATGACTTAGCATTGTATGGAATTACAACACAAAAGTTCACCATATTGTTTCCCTTAAAACATGCTCTGTACAGATGGTAACTTTTGCAAGATTTTTCATTAGGGTCTTTTTCCCTTGATCAGCTGTCTATGGGGAGGGACAATGCCACTTGAATGAAAAAGACCCACATGATTGGTTCCATCCACACAATTGTGGTATTTATACACATGTACATGTGGGATAGCACCATTGCTTGGTGCATGTGTGTAGTGCAGATCTGACCCAAAGCCTTCTGGTTCCTGAAGCAATCCCAGGTGTCACCACCCTCTCTGCAGATTTCCCTCCCACAAGGTTTTCTGATGCCTGAGCATCACCTTAAGGCACTGCTCCCTTTTTTTATTTGGGGAAGGTCGTTTATTAGTAGGGCCATTAGAAGATGTGACCCTCTCACTGGTAGTGCAGGGTGCCTTGTCAATTGTAAAAAGATCTGACGGTGTGCCTTGACAATTTTAGTGCTGTGTCAATGTGCTGTGAAATGAAAAAGGTTGAAAATTGCTGGATTTGAGGCTGCTGGCTGGGTTACATTTTGCCACCCTTTGAAAGTGCTGCTAAGCATTTGGGCTCACCGCAGTCCACAGAAGGCTGACCCTGTTGGACAGTGTGTAAGGAACAAGAGATATCTTACTGTGTGAGAAAAATGAAACAAAGAGCAAAGTGAGCTAAGAAAACGACAGCATGAAAGATGACCCTACAGAGGTTTGCTAATCAGAGTGCCGCACATGGCAGAGGAGCATGATCCAATAAAGGATGTTCTGTGCAGAGTCACAGAAAAGCCATCTGTTCTGACATATTTGCACATAAATATTAATAATTTTGCTTTAGAGGGCAACATTCAGAATTATTTTGTGCTGTCACATTTAAAATACTGCCAAAGCATGCCTTGTTCCCAGTGGATTGATCTTGTTTTAGCCTTTGTAAAATGGAACATGTGGGATCACGCATTGGGGTAAAAGAATGTTTTTGCAATGAATTGCTTCTCATACAGCTAAGAGATATTCATCAGGAGGATTGTATGAAAACACTGCTTGGCAACTCTCAGAATCTTTTCAAGCAATCTCTTGGTTGTTCTCTGCAAAATTGGTAACATTGGATCTGGGACCTCATGTTTAACCCCTGAAAGTTGCTTGTTTCTGTAACAAATGCAACTTCTGCGTGTTGCCATTGATGCTAGTGGCATATAATCCTTCCAATGTGTGACCCCCTGGATCTTTAAGGGGCCAGATTGTGTCTTGGTGGTAAAGGTTTCTAGTAGTGTCGTCTTCTCTTAATTGCTGCCCAGCTGGTGGGATTAGCATTCTGTCAGTGCTGGCTGCTGTAAAGTAGTCAAAAAACATGGGAAAAGGAGCACAAAGGTGGGAAGGCCAGAGCCAACCCATGTGCACTGATGGAGCGCTGGCTGCATGATGGAGCAGGTAACCCAGCATGGAGGACAGGAGGGGATGGGGAAGAGTGAAACAGGGGCAGGGAGGAGACAGCAGTCTCCTTGTCCCCTTTTGCTGCTCGAAAATGTGAAATTGCTGGCTTAAGTCCAAGTAGTGTAAGTCCTACAGAGAAGGGGGGGTTTAAATTGGCTTTCCCTTTGGAAACCTCGCATCACCCATCTTGCTGGACGCAGCATATGCGTTTTCAGTACAGGGTGGGGGGAAGGGTTAGGGTTGGGCCAACAGTATTCTCCAGCGTGCAAGCACATTATTATCTCCAAAGCTTAAAATTGTGACATGTTCACAATAGTAGTTGGGCACTGTACCATACATCTTGAAGGGAAGTGTTGCTGGAAAAACCAGGCATTAGGACAAAATTGGAGCCAGTCATGCAGTCTTTATTGTCTGTGCTGGTCTACTACTGTTGAAAGGAGAAAGATGCGGGGGTGCAGGGGTGGGTAGACAAACTAAAAGAAAGAACATCTGTTGATGGCTGTTGCTTGATCAAAAAGGCTGTACATTTGGCAGACAGGGAGGATATCAAAGGATATACAATCACTGAGTGGAAACTATAAAACCCATATTCTTCAAAAAGTTCCTGTTGTGGCATCCTCTACTTAAAATATATGATTCTACAGATAATACTAATGGAACAAACATGTCTTAAACCTTAGGCTGTTATGTTTTCATTATTACTAATGATAAAGTGGCACAATGGGAACTATTTTCTTTCTGAATTAAAAGAGTGATCAGTTGATTATAAGCAAGTGAATAGTATAAGTTAAATATATTCTGTTTTGTATTATAGAATACAGCCTGGCTAGTTAATTTATGGTTGTCAACCACAGGCCCCATGTTTAATAAAGTCAAAAGAAAGAGTTATTCTGTCTCAGCCCTGCTCATTTTCTAGGTAAACTGAAAAAGAAAAAAAAAGATGTTTCAAGAAAATGAAATGTTCCAACTGATGACAATCAACTGATTTTATGCACTGCCATTTTCATACGGTTTGATTTTCTCCCATATGATCCAGGTAGTTACACAGAGACTTCCTGTGGCACATTATCCTGTGGCAGAAGATTTAGTCGAGAGGGTTAATGCCTCTGTTTGCCTGAAGATAAGAGCTGAAGATCTGAAGGTCGCCAGTTCGGGACAGTCGGAAGTCTCTGTGAGCGGCAGACCTCATTAATTGCGACTGATTAACAGCTGAGCTTCAGCTGCCTTGTGTGAGGGGGAGTTGTGCCGAAGTTCAGCCGCTTCTCTGGTGGGAGCAGGGAAGCCACTTATCAGCCAGCAAGAAGACAAACAGGTGGCCAGAAAGAAGGACTAAATCCAGAAAGATCCATCTGTATGTGTGTAGTTCTTGAAAGACAGAACATTTCTGTATAAATTGTAAAAACCTTTGGGTTTCTGAATAAAGTCTGCCCATGTAAACCGCCTTGAGTTATAGTCATTAGAGAAATCTGGTGACCTAAGAAAGGCGGTATATAAATCCAAGTATTATTATTATTATTATTATTATTATTATTATTATTATTATTATTATTA
>JAJKFI010000003.1:15618525-15637928 GCA_029204185.1 Lerista edwardsae
TATTATTATTATTATTATTATTATTATTATTATTATTATTATTATTATTAATTTTTTTTTTAGTGGCCTGATAAATTGTAGGCACCATGAATTTTCAATTAAAGTCAAATACAATTATCTCTTTTACAGTCAGATAAGGACATTTTGTGTTTGGATATTTCATTTTTACACCTGTCTATCTAGACATCTTAGCTGAAAGCTCTTTTTCTATGATGCAGAGTAAAACAAGATAATTTTGTTTGTACAGGTGAGTCTCCATATCTGCAGATTCCATATTTGCAGTTTCAATTATCCACGAATTTGCTGATATGGGAAACTGCCCCCCACTACCATTAATGTGTTTTAAAGCCTTTCTTGAGGAAAACCTTGCTTGCTTAAACAGATTGCTATACATTTACAGGCTTATAGTGCCTTGCATGCTGCCTCTTGGCTGCTGGAATGCTTAAAAACACGAACAACAGGAAGTGTTAACTTTCCTTCCTGTTGACCTAGTTGGAGTTTTTTCAAGTGTTTAGCAATCTGTTGAAGCATGTTAATGGCTGTGTGGGGTGCACAGGGGGAGTTTTCCCTGTATCTATGGTTTCCATATCCATGGGGGGGAGGTCTGTGGAATGGATCCCCTGTGGATATGGGGCATGCCTGTATACAGTATTAGAACAGCGTTCCGGATCCAAAGACCTAGCTTATTTTGCCTTATGTTGAAAACCCTATTATTTTCAGTGCTTTCAAGAGGTAATAAAAGGTATGGATAAACTGAGTGCATATGCTTTTTACTTATTTATATTCAGTGTCTACTACACTGCTTGATGTGTTCTGAGACAGAGTCCTCACAGTCCTCCTCTTGCCCAGAAACATCGATTGTGTGCCTCTGTTTAAGTATTTGCAAGCATTTGCAATGCTTCTGTTTGTTTTCTTCCTCTGTGGCAACTCTATACTGGAGGTAGGCCACCACAGGCATGAGGCTAGGGGGTGTGACTCCACATCATCTGAGCCTCCGTTTGGCAGTCTTTCGGCCCACTTTTGGCCCAGCCATTGCGCACTCTCGCCATCAATCTGTGCCATCCACTGCTCATCGGAGAGAACATGTGGCAACTTGGCCTGAAATTGCTTGAAGATTTCCAAGCAGAAATCTTTGCTGTGTGTTCAGCTTTGCCCCATGCAAGCAAACAGTGAACTGGTGGCCATATGACATTAGGGTGGAAGGTGGGCAGATGTACTCACTGATTTGTGAAAATGGGGCTCTTGTTATTCCCACCTCCATCCCATCCCTTCTGTGTAGGTTACCAGATACAAACTAGAACAGAGTGCCTGTACCTTTAACCATCATATAGAAGCGGTAATTTGGGCAGGTGCAGCTCATGATGGAAGGGTTTCAAAAGCCACACCTGCCCAAATTACCTCTGGTTAAAGGTACAGGCACTCTGTCCCAAGTTGTATCTGGTAACCCTACTTCTGTGCCTATATATATGAGGTGTGCAAGGCCTTATTTTGTGCAGTTTATGCTTGTGCAGTGGTGGTATTGCAATTTCACAGCCTTCGTTGAGGGATGTAGTGGATGGCAGATAGGGCATGGAACACAACTCTACTGTAGAACTTCTCCTATGGAACAGTTGCAATATAATTACCAGGAGTGCTCAGGTGCTACTTCTGAAACTTGTCAAAGGGCTGGAGCAGTGAAGACCTGTCTGGCTCAATAGGAAGCAAACTAAGAAACTTGCCTAGGAATATTAGTGTTGGTCTGTCGTACCCTGAGATGCAGGTAGATGATGGATGGGGTCTGTGGATGGAAGGAAAAGAAGGTAAGACTGGATTTGTGCCCTTCCAGGGAGGGCAATAGGAACTTGTTTACTTCAGCTCATTGGATGATGGACCCCAGGAGACTCAGGCAGCAGAAATGGGTAAACATGCATAGAATAAGCAATTTCTATTTATTTGGAATATACAGTTTTTAATACATTGTTGTTACTATGACATAATTATTGCTATCAACTGTAAGGGCACAATCCTAACCTAGAGTTAGGTTAGCACAGTTAGGCCAGCAAAGTTTGCCTGGCACCAAAGCCATCATAAAGCACGTTTGGACCACTCTTGGAGTCAGGGAGGAGTCAGGGAGGATGGTACATGTCTGTGTGTTGGGCCCTATGACTCCAAAAGTGATCCAAACATACTTTACGGTGTCCCTTATGCCGGCCAAACTTTATTGGTCTAACTGTGCCGGCCTAACTTCAGGTTAGGATTGCACTCTAAGAGTTTGGAACAAAATGAGCTATAGCTTTAAATGAATATAATACACTTCAAAGTAGAAATAAATGACAGGAGAAGACTAAAAATGAAGAAATTTAAAATTGCTTTTTTGGTATAGCATTAGTGGGGTGTGGCCATTGGGGGCATAACTATGGGGAGGGTCATTACGAACTTCAAAATTTACCCTGACACCTATCTCTGTACTTTCCACACAACTGTTTAGCTGTTAGGTTGGGGTTACTTATTTTTTTCAGGAGTGTAGTCAGGCAGAAAGCTATCCATCCTATCCATGTTTTGATGGCAGTTAGAATCATGCTATGATGGCTATCCATATGGGATTGCAGCAACCTGAAATAATTTATTAGAAATAAAATCAGTTTGAATGCATTTGTGGTTCATATTTTTATGACTACACCATTTGGAAGCACCACTTGAAACCATCTGCTATTTATTTTCCAACATCTAAGGGCAGGAAGTGATGTTCACACCTTTGCAATGTGTGTGTCAGTGAGGATGCCAAAGTTATGGAGTCTGGGAAACATTTTTGAATTGCAGGCTGCTTATCTCTAACAATTCAGACAGGATTCCCGGCCCCCCCCCCCAGGACAGCATTAATAAAGAGAAAAAGCTGCTCTTGGCTAGGTGCACTTAATGAGCACTGTTATTTGGAGAAGGAAGAGATTATGTTTCCTATAGATAGCCAGTATGTATCACTTTACCTCCTTGGTTCTGGATTTTGGAATTCATACAAGTTGATAGTGCTCTGTTACTTCCTCTTAAAAATCTTCTCAAACAAGGGAGCCGTGTCTGTAAGACGTTCTCTTTTCCTGAGGGTTATCTCTTAGCATGTGTGTTATTGTGATTTCCAGTTTATCATATTTCAAGGAAGAACTTGGTTTAAAAAAAATGCTATATAATAAGCATTAGTGCCATGCAGAACGTTTCAAACCAATTCAAACATTTCCCACGTGTTTTATTGTCAGCCACAAAAAGAGGCTGTTTTATAAAAAGGCATGGCTATGAATAGTGAACTCGAAAAGAGATCAGAACAATTTTCCATCACCCATGTTTTTATTGGAGGCTCTGCAGGACTCAGCAGGAATTGGGTCACAACCCACCAAGAGAGTCTTGACCCACAGTTTGAGAAATGTCAATCCAATTTATCTCACTTAAGATATTCTTCTTCAAGAGCAACTAACAGCCCATTCCTGAGCTGCCTGGGAGCTGCGGGAATGAATATCACTGCGTACAGTGTCAGCTGGATAGCTGCTGGAGGTTCATCCCCTTCTTCCGGGAACAGCCCCACCTCCTGCAATGGGACTCTTCAACTCTTGGCCGCCTATTTTGTAGGTGGAGAATTTAGCAGCCGTGTGACAGGCTGCCCAGGCCAAGGCGGGAGATAAGATCCAGCAGTGGAGGTCACCAACAGTCCCACTCCATTCCACCCCTCCCCTTGTCCCTCCCTGCCCACCTGATAGCTGCAATGCCAGTGATGGTAAAATGTACTGCTCACAAGCTCTGCGGCTCCAGGTCTGTGAGGATGGCGCTGGGCCAGCACAGCCAGTAAGACCTTACTTCCCACATTGGACATGCTTTATGTCACATTTGCAATACCGCATCTCAGAATCTGATTGGTTTGCTAAATGGATCCATTTGTTGAAAACACAGAAATGCCTACCCAGAGCATTAGGTAGTTCTTAACGCTCAGAAACTCAGCAGGAAGAGGGGCACTTTCTCAGGAATTGTCCTTCACCTGCGACTGTACTTGCTGCTTAGGGCACAATCATACGTAACTCCCCATGCCAATGGGGTGCACACTGCACACTGCATCCTGCAGTCCTGCAGTAGAGGGTGGTCACGGAGGCCTACTCAAATTTTTGTTCCCTTATCTCGGGTAAGCTGTGCTTCACCTCCACTTTCACTGGCGTAAGTCCAAGAAGAGTAAGGGAATGGGCAAGAGAGGAGTTAGGATCCTGGTGCAAGTGGCTGCTGCTGTGATCCACCCGCTCCCTTCTGTGTTCAGCCTCTTGCTCTCCCTTCATGGCCCCTGCTCAGTCACTCCCCCATTCCTCCCCCTCTGTCTTTCCAGTGCCCTGTCCTCTGTGCCAGCTTACCTGTGCTGTTGTGGGTAGCCAGTAGCAGCAGTGGACTGCTGACACCGCTACTATTTGCAGTGGAAGTTCCAAAATGGTTAGCAGTGGTATGCTGCGTGTGCTCTCAGATGGCCATTTACTACAGTGGAACTCTGCTCAGCTGTCATAAATCCAGTGTTTGATCAGGCTATTCGTCTGCCAGACTTTGGGAGCTGAACCACCTGGAACCAGCTCTCAGGCCCAGCCATCCTCTCAATCTTCTTATGAGCAAAAGTAACGGAGAACTGTTCTGTGAGGTGTTTATGTGAAATGCGCATAGCATACAGATTGGTAATTGTCCATGTGTAGAAGCCAGAGAAGTAATGGAGAGTTGCACTTTTGACGGTGACACACTTCAAAGCACTGTGTGACTGTATTCCTCAATATATAGTTAGACTGAACTGTTTTATTCACTTTGAACGCTGCTTGATCTAATATCAACTGTGGTAACCCCATGTGGTGAAGAACTTCCATTTCTGTAATCAGCAAGGAAACTTTATTCTCTTGACACAGTCAGGTTCTAATGCATCTTAAATTGCACACCCACTGATTTAACATGATATCTGAAAATGGCATCTGAACCTATTCCCTCTTGCACACAAGCAGGCACTTCATCTTAACTCAGCGTCACCCCACTGCTGGAAATGAAAAGAAAAAAACACGGTATGGGAAAGAATCCCCTTTTTAGACATCAGAAAGGCACCATACCAACACACCTCACACTCCATCTTATTTTATTAATTAATTTTGTTCTTTTACTTTATGTTTTGTAATTATGCAGCAGAAGATCTATGCCTCCTTCCTCTTAAGTGTTAAGAAGAAACATGGAGCATATTCATGTAGGAGGAGGGTCAGTGTAGTGTGTCTCAAAAACTGATGTGTAACTGCTAGCAGGAAGGCAATGACGAGGGTGGTACAAAGAGCATGTCTAAAAGTGCCAGTGTCTGAGCTTCTTGATCAGGTTGGACTATTCCTCTGCCCCCTACTACCAGAACAAATTTTGAATGTAATTGGTATTGGACCCAAGAGGTTGGTATTGGTCTGTTTTTTAAGGAGCTGCCTGGCTAGATTAGATCATTAGGGCTCATGGCTTATTTGCGGTCTCCTTTGAGAAACCACAAACTTTGCAAGGTCTGTGCTAATTCCTTATACATCTCCTTCACCCTAACCAAATGTATTGGAATTCATTATTGTGAGTGACTTTCTTTGTATCCAAATCCATTCTTGTTTAACAAACTCTTATTCAGTACAACCCTATGCATATCTACTCAGAAGTTAGCCTCATTGAGTTTAATGAAACTTATTCCCAGGTAAGTATGAATAGAATTGCAGCCACTGTGTTGTAACTTCTCACTGAGAAAAGTCCAAATGCTAAAAAAAAAGTGTGCCCCTGAATGTGTGTACATTTCCAGAGCAAGACTACTGCTTCCCAGGATCCCTCAGCCAGCTACGAAAAGGTGACTTTTACTCCTCTGTATAAGTCGGAGAGGGAAGCCTGCATGTATAGGTGAGATGAAATGGAAGTGATCAGGCCTGGGTACTAGCAACATATCTAAGCTCTAGTCCACTCAACTTAGAGATGATGACTGTACATGGGAGGCTGTGAGTCTGTCATGAAGCTTTAAAGCAGTTGATGGGAGAGGAGCAATAGGTGAGAAAGAGACAGTGAATCCTTTCCTCACCCATCCCTTTTGCTCCCATAACCCTATCCTGGCTGTGTTTCCTCCAGCCAGGCTCTAGTACCAGAATTAAACCCACCAGTCCTGGAAGAGGGGCAAAAGTGGGACGGAGAAGAGCCAGAGTTTGGAGTGATCAGGCTAGCTCTTGGGAGACTCTAGTTGAAATCCCCAGGCTATTTACTCAATAGGTGATTTTGGTCAGTCACCCTTTCTCAGCCTATCCCATAGGCTTGTTGAGCAGATAAAATGAAGGGGGCAAGAGTGCCCTGAGATCCTTGGAGAATGAATACAATAAAACTGAGGTTAATATGTTGTAAGTTGAGTATCCCTTATCCAGACTGCTTGCGACAGAAAGGTGTCCAGATTTCAGATTTTGAATTTTGTAATAATTGCATAAATATAATGAGAAATGCTTCCTTTTGCTCTTTTAATTGTTGCCCATTTGGGTGTCTGCTGGCCTCTTTCACATTTTTCAACAATGGCACACACCACAGAGCAGAGAATAAAACTTATAGCCTGTACATGGGAATGAGCACAAGACAGTCTAGTGTTCATACTACAGAAAGTTTAAAAATAAGTATTGGACAAAAATGTCTGGATATTGGAATAGTCTGGATTTTGGATGTCCAAATAAGGGATAATCTTCCTTTTTATATGTTAATAATAAGTTAAAAAAAAACACTATGCTTCTGTTCCAGAGGCCCTTTCAGATCTCGGATATCTGAGACAGGACAGAATTTTAAAATATTAATTGAAAGTGTATCTATTTCAGCAGGGGTGTATCAGCAAAAGGTTCTATTTTAATTTTAGGAAGTACTAGCGATACCTGTCAATAGCATACCCAATTGAATAAAATGTCTAGGTGGTTGAACATTAACCCTACTTGTTGTTTCCAGATCTCTCATTTGAGTCACCAGATCAATAATGTCAACAGGGAGCAAGTTTTCTTCGGAGTGCTGCCAACGAGAATGTAAACAGCGGGCCTCTTCAGATCAGATTTGTTTTTAAGACAGACTTCTTCAGTTTTTGAATATTTATGACCCAGTGCAGGAATCAGTAAGGGGATAGCAATTCCACCACAGTTTTTGAAATGTGAGAAATGAAACAAATGGAAGCCCTAGGGAATGGGGTCTTGTTTTCACAGAACTTGCTGGAGCCTAGTGTTTTCCTTTCAACAAGACTTTTTTTCACAGTTTCCCCCCCCCCCACTTAAATTTACATTTGAAACAGAGGTGGGCTGTCTCATTGCCCAGGTTCTTGTTATTTCTCAATTGTTCTGCCTGAATTCAGACTATAAAGGCAATTGTGCGTTATTCTCAGATCCTGTTCGTAGCTAACATTTCCTTTTTGTAAAAATGACTTTTTAATATAGCATGATTGATTTCTCATGGCTCAGCTAGGATAATAATGAAATAAGGGCTTCTTATTTTGCACCTGAAAGCATAAATTTCCACTGGTGACCCATCCGCCCACTGGCACTTGACTTCAGATCAGGCGGGTAAAGCAGCAGGAGATTAATTAAAGTAAAATCCTCTTTTCATGTAAATGGCCCTGGTGTAATGCCCAGCTGTGCTTTCTAATGACTCAATACTGCTGCTTTCTAAGAAGCAGCTGTACAGTTGTAGGATAGTAGCTTTGGGGTAGAAAAGGAATCTTACCTCTGGAAATATAGAGAGCAGCTTTGAAGCCACCATAAAGCTGTAAGACATGTGCACAAGTGTACATAATGATACATAAGGAGAAACTCCATTGGACTCAAAAAGATGGGCAGCGTAGAGGCAGTGATGTCATTCAGGGGGAACGGACCAGAACGGGCGTTCCGGATCCTAACGGGCTGGTTCTGGGTTCCTGACAAGTGTCAATCAAAAGTGAGTTCCTGTTCCTAAATCATTTGAATGACACCATTGCGTAGAGGCCATTTCCATTTTCCATGTTAGTGTCAGTGATTGGCAACAGCATTCTTATAGAACAATGGTCTTTGACTTTTTTGTGTGCCATGACCCCAATAAATAAATAGAGACTGGGGACCCACCATTGATTCTGCTCCCCTCCTGGGACTCAATTTACCCACCCTGCCCCTGTCACTGCACGCTCCCTGTCCTCATTCTGCCCCTTCCCGCACTGTTCTTTGCAACCAATATTATTAGAGAGAGCAGAAAATCGTTGCCATGAAGCCTAGTACTAGTGAAAGGAATTTTAGCACAATTGCTGAGAATCTGAGCAGGACTGGCACACAGACTCCTGGTACCTGAAGGGATATACCAGATGCTTTCCCCTTTACTTGGTGGTGCTCTAGTCCAGTCATTTTCAACCACTTTTTCATTCCTGTAAGTTGCTGCAACCCCACAACTGAGACTTTGCAACCCACTGATATTATGACCTCGAAGTTGAAGAACATTGCTCTAGAATATTTCCACTCCATTATTTTATGACTCCAAATCCTTAATACTGCAGATCTTGGGGACATAGCCAGAATTCAAAGGATGGCATGAAAAAAGCATGAAAAAGATCCATTTGGCCACAAATTGTTTCATCAGGCTTCACTTTCTTCAAGAAAAGGAGACAGCAGCAACATGGTAGGAATTAAATGTACAAGGACCCACCAATTTAAATGACATCTTCCCATCTCCCCCTTTTTCTTCAAAGAAGGGTTAAGATTGGCTGGCAGTGACTGTTCAAGATTTGGAACAGGAATATTGCTGTGCTTCGCCTGGAGATGCCAGAAGCTGGGCATCTTTGGCATGCAAAGCCTGTGCGTGCCATTGAGCTGCAGCCCCTCCCTCTATTCCCTTGACCCTGTCCCATTTCAAGTGAGAAAAAGTTCTATAGTAGAAAATCACAGCGCAATCCTAGCATGCCCCTTGCATCAACGTGACATCATTGCGTCAATGCAAGGGGCGGAACGCTAGTGCGTGGGCGCCGAGCAGCACCCCCGTGTTGGCGCTGCATCTCTGAAGCCAAGGGAGAGCCTCCCTTGTGCCGACCAAAGACAGTCGGCGCAACAGATTCTCCATCCTGTAGCAGGACGGGGATTGGTGGGAGCGGGGAGGCAGGAGTTGGGACTTGGGCGGGACCTGGGCGGGCTTGGGAGGTGGCCATATGGCCACATCCTAAGCTCGCCACTGAGGTTGTGAGGCCCCGATTCGAAATGTGCAGTCTCCTTGGATCTGCGCCTGCTCTTTAGTGGGTGCAGATCTGAGGAGCATATAGGGGAGGCTGGAGCGTCTGCTACAGTAAGGAAGCGCAGACTCCCTTGCCATGGGGAGGCTCCAGCCCATCCTAAGCAGCGCTGGATGTGGTGCTGGCCCGTCAGCCTCGCCAGTTTGGCGCTGCTTGGGATTGCGCCCTCAGGGTGGTCAAGTTCACAAATTTTTCAAGACATACAGGAAGAGAGAGATTCCCATTCAGCACAGGAGATCTGCATGCAGAATCAGGCTTCCATGCTGTGCTCAGCTAATTGCAATGCTCACCATGGACCAATGGAGCTGGCTGGATGCTTCTTTTGATGCAGATGGGAATATGTATCCCCATGATGTGTCAATTAGCTGTTGTTGAACTGACAACAACTTGTCTATTAAGGGTCACATACATGCAGAACAGAGGCATCTCATTAGAGGTGTGATTGTAAATCAGTTCACCTCCTTGTGCATTCCTAGTGTGATTTGGTATACAATCAACACAGATATTAATATTGACCCCACTCTGTATTACCACTGCCAACTCTGTATTAGCTTCAGGTATATAATAAATTATACTTAATAATACTCATATGCAAAAAAATAAAAATAAATCTGCTCGTTTCTTTCCCAAAATATGAGGAGAGGAGATGGCTAGAAGCTGCAAGCTGATAAAAGCACATTTTCATGGATAACATAAACAGGAGGCAAACAACTGAAGATTAAAAGTGCAATCGTACCTTGATGATGGGCCAGCACAAGCCAGGAGTGTTGCAAATGTGGCGTAAAGAGTGTTTGCACCTCTGTTTGCACAGACATGCGCTGACCTCCCCAACGCTGCATCCTGGACAACCTAAGGCCAGCCGAGGGAGGCCAGTGTGGAGGGTGGGGGACGGCAGAGAGAAGGCGGATTGGGGCAGGGGGAAGGGTTAGGGTTAGGGTTGCAAACTTGAGAGCGGACTGGCTTGGGGACAGATGTGGGGACAGCCCAACTGACATAGGTCAGATCCAAACCTCTGTCCCCTGCCTCGTCAGCCTTACATGGATTGCTCAGATCTGTGCTAGCGATTCTGCTGGCACAGATCAAAGTAGCCCTATTGGGACTGCTACAAGGCGACATGGGGTAAGAGGAATAAATTCCCCTTACTCCGCTCCTCTTTTGAGGTCTCCTTCCATCTCTCCAAGAGTCTCAGCAAAAGTGAAAGCTCAGCAGATGTGGCAATGCTGAAAGAGTGGCTCCCCTGATCATTGGGCTCTCCCAGCACTGCCCTTTCAGTAGTGCTGCTTCTGCCAATGAGTCACTTCTCAGCTCAGCAGCTGAGAGCAGCTAATGGTGGTGCTGGGACAGCCCAATATCATGGATAAAGAGCTTCTGGGGGCTGTACCTGGTCACAAACAGTGGCAGTCCTGTCATTCAGCTGGAGAGATAATTGTCCCCGGGCACCACGCACCGCAGGCTTCATGCAGCATGGTGAAAGTGTTCTGAAGGCATCAGAACGCCTGTAAATAATGGTGTTCATTGGAAAGCTGGAAGAATGGTTTAGAAAGAGTTCTGAAGCTTTCAGAATATGTTCAGCATGTGATGGGGAGCAGCAGTCTATAGACCACCCACAGGCCTTATGTTTGACACTCTTGATTGGCTGCAACCCTATCCACACTTACCTGAGAGTAAGCCCCATTAGCTACAATAGGACTTACTTCTGAGTAGACATGCACAGGATTTGGCTCTTAAATTATGTGTATTTGCTATTTTTAATAACGAATAGCTGATTCTTCTCAGAGATTAGCATAAGGGCGCAATCGTAACCTGGAGTTAGGCTGGCACAGGTAGGCCAGCAAAGTTTGGCTGGCACAAGGGCCACTATAAGGCACCTTTGGACCACTCTTGGAATCAGGGAGGATGGCACACGGCTGTGTGCTGGCCTCTCTGACTCAGAGAGTGGTCCAAACATACTTTACGGTGCTTCTTGTGCTATCCAAACTTTGCTGGCCTAACTCCAGGTTAGGAATGCGCCCTGAGTTTAGGTGGGAGAAAGCCATGCTCACAAACCTCTTCAGTAGCTTCAATCCAGCTGTGTTTGTGAGCCTCAACTGTTTCTGTGGGCATATAAAGCTATCAGAAAAATAGCCATCGTGCTGATAGCTATTTAGTGGGGACTGGGGGAAGTCACATCTCAGGTCTGATTCTAAGGAAGGCTGCAGCTGGAGTGGTGGTGGTGGTGGTGGTGGCAGCGGTGGTCTAGTTGCAGAGCAGATAGACAAAAGGCAAGGGGATCAGAGATAGCAGATGCAATCGAGACAGGCCAGGGTGAAGTGAAAATCGGATGAGGATAAGAGAGGTCAGAAGAATACATAGGCAGCCTTAGTCAGGGGGTCTAAGGAAAACAAGGTATAGGCTGTGTGAGTTTGTGCTCTTCCTCAGTAAAACTACTGTACACTGCTCAGACTGAGGAGCAACTGTTACATAAGGTCAGCTAGGCCCCTATTTGTCCCTCTGGTTGCACAGGTCAAAGAGTTGCAAGACCTTTTTCTGCCACTTGACAGCACTGCACTGCAGTAGACAACAGGTTGATAACTGCCTGAGAGCTACTGTTGTGGTGCTGAACAGCTGATTGGTGCAAGTGCACTTTTCTGAGTGGGGCTGTGTATACGCAGCTCTACAGGTGGATTAGGGGAAGACTCCTTTTCACCTAAATTGGGGCACATATTTATCACGTTTGCTTTGTTACTTATAGTCTTCTCTGGGACTAATAATGGTATTTCACTTCTATTGTCAACAGCAAAAACACACAATCACTTTTCCTTTTCCTTCCTTCATTGCTCTAGAATTAGGAAATTGATGCCTCCTATGTAACAGTAGGGACGTGGTGGCGCAGTGGGTTAATTTGCTGTTGCTGGGCTTTCCAACCGGAAGGTTGGGAGTTCAAGACTGCGTGACGGAGTGAGCTCCCATTGCTAGTCGCAGCTCCTGCCAACCTAGCAGTTCGAAAGCACCTAAATGCAAGTAGATAAATAGGGACCACTTCGGTGCACAGCATTCCGTGCACTACGGCATAGAGTCATGCCGGCCACATGACCACGGAAGCTTGTCCTCAGACAAAACGCCGGCTATACAGGCTTTGAAACGGAGATGAGCACCGCCCCCTACAGTCGGTCACGACTAGACCATTCGGTCAGGGGAAACCTTTACCTTTATGTAACAGTAGGTATGAGTCAAGTCATAATCAAATGAGCACAAGAGAAGATTCCTGAAATGTCAACATAGGCTAAACGTGCTCTACTGCCTTCCACGTTTTATGTTCATTGTATTCATGGCACATTTTTTACTGTTTCATGATTATAATGGATCTCTTTATTGAACTATTGAGCAAAAATTTTAAATAAAACATCAAAGGGTATTTTCGTGCTATCATTTCTTCCGCAGTCATGGGCTGTATCAACCCTCAGGACTCCATTCCCTACCAGAATACTAACTTATGCCAGATTCATTATTTCTAAACATAATGTACACAAGAAGGACCCATTCTTTTTCCTTTTAAAGTAAAAAAAGTGTCATACATAGGAACACTAAATTGTTTTTCAGCCAAAAAACAATCTTGTGTAATGTTAGTTATTTGGTTTTCTCTGAAAACTGCTTTGTGAACTTTTTTTTGTTGAAAAGTGGTATATAAATTATTGTTGTCTCCAACTCCTAATGTGCATTTTTCCTGTATTCTAGAAGCAATAGCCTAATTGCATTCCTTTATAACATGCACAAGATAAATCTGCAAATGGCTTGTATTAAAAGGACACTATGAACACCACTAGAAGCCTACTGTCGGAGCAGTTGAGATCCATTTGAAACTCATTCCTCCTATTCAGTGGTGTCATCTAAATGGTTTAAGAACAGGTACTCACTTTTGATTGGCACGTGTCGGGACCCGCCCACCGGAAGTGACGTCATAAGCCAGAAGTGATGTCGTGGAAGGAAGTGACATGAAAAAAGCCCTTTTTGAGGCCTCAGACGATTTTAAACTGACCCAATAGTTGCAACAGTATTCCACAGCACCCCCAGAACATGTAAAGGAGGCCTGGCATCATGTTAAAGTGACCCAACAGTTCCAAAACCCCAGAGCAGCTCATTTTTCAGTGGCAAGACAAGGCTCGGCTCCGCTCGCTGCCTGCCTGGCTCTGAGAACGTGCAGGCAACTCAAACGTGCAGGAAATTCAAACGTTGCAGGGGGTGGAGTTGACGAGTGGGCGGGCGAATGGGCGGGGCTAGCCGTAATCCTAGGAACCGGTACTTGCGTACCCCCGCGTACCCCCCTGCATGACATCACTGCTCCTATTGCCTCTTGGACCTCCCAATTGCAACTCCCAGGGATAATTACAACAAAGCTGTATAGAAAGGAGAATTTTGTCAGTATGGTTTTTTCTACCATACTGATGTAATGGTGGGAGAAGCTGTAGCTGATGGAATTAGGACAGTGTTTCTAAAAATATGCCCCCACTGTACCACTTCATATTGTTTTCCTATTGGATGTACCACCAGAAGGAACTGGCAATAGTGTCATTGCCAATTTCCTCTGGATTGGTAGGCCAGACACAACACCTTAAACACTGGTAAGAGGCTCTGAATGGATGGGAAGGCTTTTTTGAGCACATGAAAAGTGCGTGCTCGGGTTCTGTCACTAAGCTGAACTTTCTACTGCTGCTTATCGTGTTTCCTGCGGGTCAGGGATCTAGGGGTCTCTCATGTACCACCAGACATCAACTCAAATACCACTGGTGGTATGGTTACCACTGGTTGAGAAACACTGAATTAGAACATTGTCAGGTTGGCAACCCTCTCGGATATAAACCAACTTTGTTTCTACCTTGCCTTCCAATACAATAGCTCTCAATAAAAGTGCAGAGCATAATTGAACTGAAAGTCCTATCTCATCCCAGCTCCCTCCCAGTGTTTGTCCCTGGTATCTAGTTATCAGAACTATTCTGCCTTAAACATAGAAATTGGTTGTTTCTTATGTTCCTATGGATGGGGGGGGGTGACAAGAAGCATGTTGAGAGTGCCCTTCTCCTTCAGTCTGCCACCATCTCCCTCAAACAGGAACTGCATTGGTCCTCTCCCCACTTGCTAAAAGGGAGCAAGAATGGATCACGCCCTTCCCTTCTCACATGGGGTTCAAAAGGAATACATCCCTTGAAACCCCACACAAGGAAGGAGTGCTTCACCACCCTCTCCCCTTGCTCCATCTTCGCACAACATTTAAAGTTGAAAGGGTCACATTCGCTTTACTCTTCAAATCCCAAGCTGGGATGGAGCAGATTGAGGAGGAAAGGAGCTTGTGCATTTTTGGAGGGTGGCGCTATTGTCTGTAGATGCTGTTCATTCTTTTGGGAACGCAAAGCACCCATAGAATGCTGGATATTTGAGTCAAGCTACATGTTACAATAATAGCATTATATGAAGGCAAATTGCAGCATTGCAGGCCATTTTCAGCAGGGCAAGGGCATGGGGAAAGGGTTAAAAAAAACCCAATTCCCATGTGCTATGCACTCAGTCTTGATAATGCCCCTTGTGGCTGCTTTTGTTTTTTGTTTCCAGTCTGAAGAATGCCTCTTCATAATGCAATTGTTGTAAAGTGAAGATTGGCCCTGAGAAGGAAATGACGTAACCTCCCTTGGATCAGCAATTAGCTGTGTGTGCTTCAATCCCCAATGAGAAGGTAGAGGAGGAGGTACAGGCAGAGTAGCCAGCCCATAATTATACCAGCTTTTGACTAACTGATATGCTGCATTAACATATCATTACCAAGAGAACTCCAAGGATATTCACCACACTGAGAACCTTTCAGCCATACCTCTGTTTTATGATGCCTCAGATGTATAGTTACATCCAGCCAGTAGCATAGCTACGGGGGGTGTGGTGGGGCGTGGTTGGCATGGTAAGTATTGCAGGTGCCACAATGTACCATGAAACCACTGTCAGAATCATTCTGGGCAGCAATGGCAACATACTGCGCATTGCTGTCGCTGCCCAGTATGGCTCCAACAGTGAGTGGGAGTGGGTGGGTGAGTGAGTGCATGGGGCTGGTTTCATGGTGTGTTGTGGCACCTGTAATACTTACAGAACTACCCATCCTACCCCCTGTAGCTACATCTCCTTCAACCTGGGGAGGCTACTGTGCTATGGTTTCTCCTCACTTTCTTTGGCCAGAGATGCTGCCAATACATCCAGCCCCATGTAATATAAGGCCAGTTAGTTGGGAATATAGTCAGCTGCCACCTTGGTAGGCCCTTATATTCACAAAACTCATTTCCACTAATGGGCATGGCATAAGTAGAGTACATAACACTGTACCTTGCAAGGGCATTTCCTTGCCTCAAAAACTGGATTCCAATTCCAGGTGGACTGTACTGTCTTCTGAGCATGGCGTTGTTTCATTTGTTTGTAGAGTGCTGCCTGAGTTAATAAAATAAAAATAAATCCATGCTAAGGTCTTCGTATTCTCATCTCTTCCACTGAGTTGGCTTTTGAACCAAAACACCAGCCTCTGTTTGTAATTTTATGGTTATTTTCAGATGAAATTAAAAAAATAATAATCTTGTTCCGGTAATAAAGGATTCATTAAAACCAACATTAATGTTCAGATGGAAAAATGCCCAGTTTGACAAAGCAGTTTATTATGTAGCACCACAGGAGGGAAAGCAGTTCACAGAACAAGTGCAACTCCAGTGGACCTGTTATTGAACACCGAAGGTCTGCTTATTATGCTGTCCTTGAAATGCTTAAAGAAACTGAGCCCACTTATCTTTAAGGGGGGGGGGCTGTGTTTGAAGTGCCTGAAGATTAGGAAAAAATGCTGCAGATATCCATGTAAACATCTTGCCTTCCAGCATGTTCAGAGACACTTGGACCAGATTTTCTGCCACTTGGTTGCATGTATGGAAGAACCCCTATTTGGGGGGGCACAATAACTAAATCCATTTGCACCAAACCACAGTTAAACCTTGAAATCCATTAAAAAGACACTGATCACCTTTATTCTCTGCCTGGCCCCAGCATTGTAGCTATTTATTTTTCATCCTCATCTCTGAATCTCAAAAATAATTCCTAACTCCTTGTTATTGATACAGTTGGGTCATTATGGGTAGCAGGAATCACTTTTTCTTAGGACATGAGTGGTTGGTCTTTTTGATCCATCTGGAACACATGAAATCTAACATGTAAGAGACTACCATCAGTAAAACACATATACTGTAGGTTAAAGGTAAAGGTTTCCCCATGACCGAATGGTCTAGTCGTGACCGACTGTATGGGGCGGTGCTCATCTCCATCTCAAAGCCTGTAGAGCCAGCATTTTGTCCGAGGACAAGCTTCCGTGGTCATGTGGCCAGCATGACTATATGCCGTAGTGCATGGAATGCCGTTCCCTTCCCACCGAAGTGGTCCCTATCTACTTGCATTTAGGTGCTTTTGAACTGCTAGGTTGGCAGGAGCTGGGATAAGCAACGGGACCTCACTCCGTCGTGCAGTCTTGAACTCCCAACCTTCCAGTTGGAAAGCCCAGCAGCAGTGGTTTAACCCGCTGTGCCACTACATCCCTATACTGTAGGTTAGGCATTGGCTAAGAACCATGCTTATTAGAGGACCTACCTGAAAATGCTGACCCTTGCTACTCTCAATACCAGTAGCAGTGGTGGCAGGAAGTAGCTGACAACCCAGCCATAGCAGCCCATCTACAAATGTAAGTGTCCTCCAGACACCTTAAGACCTCATGGGATCCTTGGGGAATGCTGCTATTGGCAGATGAGAAGAAAGAACAATAGCAAATACATATAGATTAGGGGTGTGATGATTCAACATGCCATGGTGACTCTGTGCAGAGCTTTCCCCATTGTCCTCCAAAAGCTCAATACTGGCATTGTACACACATTCACTTTGGGCTTTGCAGTCCCAGGTCTCTAGTCTGCTGTCAGAAGTGGCATGCGTGATGAAACTAAATGCTGTTGTTTTCTGAGAAAGAAAGTGAGCATGAAGAGAATCCTGCAAGAGATCATGGTGCACCATTCTGACCAATTAGTAGGGAGGCTTCTCAAAGTCAGTACATCAAGGCCCAAGGGCACTGAGACAGGGAAAGCAGGAGGCATGCAAAGAAGTCTGTGCATTTTCTTAAGTGGTGTGCCAACTCAGGAGTGGAAATTTCCAGTCTAACCAGCAAAGAGTGAGTGATGAATATGGCCCCTTCAGGAGATAAAACAATAGCTTCCACACCACGGCCCATGGGTCAGATCTGGTGTCACAAAATTATCAGTCCAGGCATAGTGTGGTGGCGGCCAACAGTGTTCCATGCCACAGCCCCCTCTTTTTTCACTGCTGATCTCAGAAACTCGCACCAGGCACCCCCTTCTGTCTGCAAATTGGGGCACAGAGCCTGTTGGGGCAATGGGCAGCAGAAAAAAGTGCCTGGTGCAAGTTTTTGAGAGGATCAGCAGTGAAAAGAGGGGGCTGCAGCATGGCACAGAAAGTCTTTGCCGCCACCACACTGAGGACACAACCTTAACCTGGAGTTAGGCCGGCACAGTCAGACCAGCGAAGTTTGGCTGGCGCAAAGGCCATCATAAAGTGCATTTGAACCACTCTGAGTCTGGGAGGATGGCGCATGTCTGCATGCTGGCCTCTCTAACTCCAAGAGTGGTCCAAACATACTTTATGGTGTCCCTTGTGCCGGCCAAACTTGTTGCAGTTTCACATCTCACAGTCCAGAACTGGCTGAAACTGGCATTCCGTCTCTCCGTCTGAGGATCAGATAGAACACCTGTGTGTCCTTCAGCAGGCAGCTTCCCAGCTTGTTAGGGATAGTAGTTGTACTCCCTTTCTGATAGTGTAGAATAAGCAGACAGTTTCACACGGGAAGCCCTGGCTGGAAACACTGCACATTCCCATGAGCTCATAGTGTTCTAAGGGTCACCCCATTGGGTAAGATGGGGCACAAGGGGTCTTCAGGTATCCACCTACCAGATACACTCTGGCTGCATCCCTTTGTTCTGTTGTTAGAAGGATTTTTTCACTGTGTGTGCTTAAGATGTAAAGCTGCACTGAAACGCCGCCTGCGAGCGGCCCAGACTTCACCGGCTTTCCCAGCCGGCAGATTGAACCTTTGTACCTTTCTTACTTTCGCTACAATAAAGAGACTTTGTTATGGAAATGTGGCGATTGCTTCCATCCTTCGCTTCGGAGCGCTAAAGCAAGCGCTGAAATGGGTCTCCAAGCCCCCAACTCTGCTACTATTTACACAAATACACAACAAAACTTTGCTGGCCTAACTGTGCCAACCTAACTCCAAGTTAGGATAGCGCTCTGTACCATGATGGGTAATTTTGTGACACAGCAGGCTGCAGTTTGGAGACGTCTGGGATAAAGAGATGAAGCCAAAGGTCTGAGCTACTGAATGCCATCCCAGTTAGGAACTGGGTACAAACCATCTTTTTGGGGGATTTTTGACCATCTGAGAAAGGGAAAGAAGAACTCTTATCATTTAATTTGTAGCACGTGTTAATTTGTAGCACATGTTAATTTGTAGCACGTGTTAGGTATGTGTTGATACTTAATTTGTAGCGCGTGTTACAAATGTGAACAACAAATGTGTCCCTGTGTAACACATAATTTTCTGGTCAGGTCGGGCAGCACCATCCTATATGTTGCGTCAGCTCTACGGCATTAGAGCCAACCCGGGGGCATCGAGCAGCACCCCCACGTTGGCGCTAAAGCTTTCAAGCCGACACTATGAGTAGTGTCGGCTTGAGAGCACCGATGGGAAGCCTCTCTTGCGCCGACTGAAGCCGGTGGGTGTGACGGAGGCTCGGTGCCGAGATGGCATGGGGATTGGTGGGGGGGAGGGAGGTTGGGGGTGGGACGTGGGCGGTCTTGGGAGGTGGCCATACAGCCGCATCCTAAGCCTGATTGTGAGGCCGCGTGACCCCAATTCGGGCCACGCTGGAGCCTCCCCTACAGTAAGGGAGCAAACACTCCTTGCTGCAGGGAGGCTCCAGCCTCCACTATACTGCATTGGATTTGGTGCTGGCTGGCCTTGCCAATCCAGCGCAGTATAGGATTGCACTCTGAGTGAGTGTGAGAGGGGAGTGTGTGTGTGTGTGTGTGTGTGTGTGTGTGTGTGTGTGTGTGTGTG
>JAJKFI010000003.1:15637938-15673747 GCA_029204185.1 Lerista edwardsae
GTGTGTGTGTGTGTGTGTGTGTGTGTGTGTGTGTGTGTGTGTGTGTGTGTGTAATAGTTCAATTATTGTGTCTGTGGTAAGAATGAGGGTGATCCTGAATGCATGGGAATGGTGTGTGTTAGGGAACATAAATATTTCATAAAGTTGGTGTGCTTTGTTTAAATCAAGTATACTTTTTTTAATTGGATTTCACTGGCTAGATTTGTCTCTTCCTGAAACAGGAAGACGTTCCTGTTAAGCGTTTGGAACTGAAGAAGATTAATCACCTTCCTGCCCCATGAGACAAGCCACTTTGGCTTAGGCCTACCATTTTGGCCCTGACATCATGGTTGTATCTCGATAACAGAACACATGCTTCACTTAGAGAGGGTTCCAGGTTCAATGTACATCATTTCCAGTTAGGCCTACAACATTTCCAGTTAGGCCTGACTGAGCCCCTGAAGAGCTGCTGGCCATCACTATCAACAATACTGAACTGGATGGACCAATGGTCTAATTATTCATAAAGTTGCTTCCTTTGCTCCTGTGAATACTCAGTACCAATGAGTGGCAATGGCACATCCTAATGCTGCATCAGTAGGCAAGTGGCAGTTGCTGGGTGGAGGAAGGAACCAATGCAAGGCTTTGCCCCACAGTCCCCAGCATTCTGGCCCTGGCATGCGCTACTGGACTTTGGAGAGCAAGCAGCACCGCATTGCTGGAGAGGCAGGCAGGCAGGCTCAGCTTCAAGCCATAGACCAAATGAGGGCCAGTCTGCTCTTGCCCAAATGTGCCACAAACATCCACTCCAATGCGGAGGGGCAACCATGGACCAAGGTTGGCTAATGTTTCTTCTGTGCTGTGTGAAGCCCTACGGTGGCTGAGCAGGGAGCAATGACATGAGCTCCATAGCACCAGTGAGGACAAAGGAGAAAAAGCTAACAAACTGTCAGAGGGCTCAAACACCACTACCAAATGCCATGGAGTCCTGTGCTTGCCACCAGAGGCATAGGGAGGGTGCTATGGGAGAGGTGAGCATGGCAGACACTGGCTGTAGCTGGGTGCAGCGGTGTGGAAAAACCCATGCGCTTTTCACCCCCTCCACCTTCTCTTCTGCTCTGATTGCTTCTAAATGGAGCAATTCCAAATGCGGGGAGGTGTGGCCGGGAAACGCACGGGGGCAGGGTGGCCACGCTGGGGGTATGGGGACATCCCCCCCGCCCCAGGCACGCTGCAAGCCGAGTATGGCGCTGCTAGACGCTAGACGCTAGACAGAAGTGAATATTATGAACAACAGAAACCAAAGAGCAGCATATAATTTAATTTGCAAGACCTTTGGAACATAAAATCACTAGGAATTTATCTTTGTGGAAGGATCAAATTATTAGGTTCTCTTATTTTTTTTAAAAAAGGTTCCCAACCCTGTTTCTTTTATCAACCATACAGACAGTTTGGTTGGGACAGCTGTTATTTTCTAAACCTCTAGTCTGTAAAATTCTTGGGTGCATGTAACTTGTTCTTTGTGAAACGGCCTGTTAATTTTATGTCATTACCATTAAATATCAGTGCACGCGTCTGAATGTTTCCAGCAGAAGAGATGCCCAATTTAGAAACACTGAAAGAAGAGTTTCCTTTTAAAACTAATCCAAACACCAACGTTCTTCTAAATGGGTTGGAGGACATTCGCTTGTCTGTTGCACAACATAAAGGAAATTGAACAAGGATGGTTTTTCCCCCCAACAAGCTTCTCAGTAAGAGCCCTCTTATAGTAGCTTCCCATTTAGCGCTGTTGAAGGAGACAATGGCAAGATAACGCCGTGGTAAGAATATAAGAATCAAAGCTCAAGATGTGTTTAGAAATTCTACGAAGTCCAACTTTATTTTATTCCCATAATGCTCCTGTGGTGCCGTTTATGTAAAATCTTAAGACAATAGAGTTCATCCTTCTTTTGTGATCAGAAATTCTCTTTTTTCCCTTTTTCCCCTTAAAGATTTTCACACTGTCCTCATAAATTAAATATTTTCTATTACTATACCCGATGCCCAAGGCCATGCAGTGTCTCAAGGATACAATATTAATTATCTAATACAGTATGTATCTAGCATTTCAAAGGATCTTTGTGTTTCAATTTGCAGCATTCCTGCAACGCACTTCCCTCAAAGAAATCCCCCCAGTTCCTCCTTTCATTTGCCCAGCAGACTGGAATTTGCTTGCTTATTTATTTATTTTGATGTTGTTGGACTTCTTCTGGCAGAATTCATTCAGCGTTATCTTTTAAGGCCACCATTCTTTGACTCACCTATAGCAGAAAAACTAAGGAATAGCCTTGTTCTGACCCAATGCAGGCCTTTCCCCCCCTAGTGAATATTTCAATCAGCTTTTGAGTTTTTCCTCTTAACCTCCCCAACCCATAGTTACACTGTGCTTAACTTTGTCAGTCTTGCCACTGAGACTTTCATGTTTTCCTTTCATCAAGCTTCAAAAGTTACTAAGTCCTCTGTTCTCCTACCCTTGAGAAAAATGTGTTGGATGCTTTCATGGACTTTGTATTTCCATTCATGATGCCCGGTGTAGCCAAATTAATACAGCAGATTGTATGTCACATGTAAACAATAAACTAGAAATTAATTATTGCCAGGAGAAATTACTTGTTTGATGTCAAAGGGGAAGTGCACGTGTGAGTGATGTCTTCTGGGTAAGTTCAAATGGCACTACTGGAACTTCTATATTACTTAACAGCCCCTAAAGCGCTGTCATAGCTTTCTCAATGTCATGTCTGATTTGGCCCTAAGAAAAATGTATGCGCTTGAAAAGACATGCATACATCAGAGAGCAAGAAAGAGCTACTATTGTTATGTACTGGTTGAGCACAGGACAGTTCTGTTATACCAGCATGAGACTTGGCATCATAGCAGAAATGTAGCACTGCCCTGCTTGCTTATACAGGAAGTTCATTCAAGAAATACGTTTTTTAAACACACATGAATGCACACGCATACGCTTACAGTGTATTACCTCTAAAACCCAGTAACAAAATCCAGCAACCTAATAAGTAATAAAGGATCCAGGAAAGTAAAGAGCAATGACTATGTGAAGTGGTGAAAGGTTAGAGTTAAATCTCAAGTAATTCCTGGAATGTTGGATGGGCTTTGCCTTAACTTTATTATATATTCATCAGGTTTCTCCTTCAAACGTAGACTTGCACTTGCTGGATGTTTCCTCACAAAGATTCCTTTATATAGAACATGAAATAGGATTATTGCACTAGAGGATGAACTGACCACCAGCCTAAGGAAGAATTAGCTTAGAAATCCCAGGTACATAGTTCACTCCTTCTACCTTGGGTATTAATTGAACATTTCAACATACAGAATGCACACAGGTCACACTGAATGCAACCCATTGAGTAAATTCTGGTCATTAAGATTCCTAAAACCCCTAAACAGTCAGAGAAATTAAAGTATTATTTATTATTCTAATAATGAACATGGATGATGTTATATACATCAATAATTCTGCCTTTCAGGTGTCTGGGTTTATTTAAGCTTGTATTCCATGAACAGTGTGCATGGACATGGGAATATATTTTAGTTTATATCTGCTCTTCTTTTGACATTTTGACCTATGGAATAAAGCTTAATCTTGGTTAAATGTTTTGCATAAATCAATAACATTATTGTAATGCGTTCTTCTAATACTGTTGTGAATGTGTGCGAATTGTTTTCTAGTACAAGAAATCGATGAGATAATTAACCTCCACAAAAAATGTTATCTGTTTGCTGATGAAACCAGAAAATAGGCTAGATGGACTGATCCAGCAAGGAGGTTCTTGTATCTTTAATCTAGAGCAGTGTTCTGCAGTCTTGGTGTTGGAACCCAATGGGGTCACAAAACCTCAGTTGTGCAGACACAGCAAATTACGGGAATGAAAAAAGTTGCAGACTCCTGGCCTAGACCACCACCAGGTAAAGGGGGAAGTATCTGATGTACCCCCTTCCAGTACCAGGAGATTGTGCTCCAATCCTGCTCAGGCTCTTAGCAATTGTGCTAAAATAACTTTCACTAGTGTCAGGCTTTGTGGTAACGTTTTCTGTTCTCCCTAATAAGAATATTTAGTTACAATGAACAGTGCTGGGAGTGGGCGGTGACAGCGTGGGCAGATAGGATCCTGGGAGGGGACAAGATAAACAGTGGGGGTCCCCAGTCTCATACTATCTATCTATCTATCTATCTATCTATCTATCTATCTATCTATCTATCTATCTATCTATCTATGGGTTGTGGCATGAAAATGTTGAAGACCACTGGTCTAGAGCAAACTGTGGGTTGGGACCCACTTGGTGGGTCAGAACCTGATGTCAGGTGGGTCACAGAGAGCTGGGAACAGCCCTCTTGGAAGCTGCAGACCTTACTCTTGCTATATGCCTTTTGTGAGTGTTAACAGTTTGAATTTTCAAGTGAAGTTTTTTTTTTTTAATTTTTTTGGTGCGTTTACATAATGTTTTGTCCTCACACTGCTTTCTGTCAGGGATGTTTCATGATTGCACAGTTGGAATGATGCATTTGCATTCCAGGAGCGTCATTTTATTACATCACAATGACAGCACTACCTGCTTAATGTTGTTGCTTCTAATCATGACATCACTTCTGGCGGGTCCTGACCCGAGTGCCATTCTAAAAAGTGCTAAAAGTTTTGAGAACCACTGAAAAAAGAGAACATTTTCTCATTGTGGAAAGAGGCTCCTGATTGCAGATCAGCTTCTTTTCCCCTGCTGGCAGCTTATGCAAGAACCTTGCAGGACAAACATAAAACTAAATCTAGAAGATCTGTCCCACATGCACGCAAGCTGTTATGCCTAGCAAATGTTTCCCCTATGTATGTCATGTCACAATACAAACCCTCTGGAATAGGGCTTTAGCCAGAAAGGGACTCTCTGGAAACTGATCATTAATCTATACAGCAGTGGCTCCAGGTGGGTCGCAAAGAACCTAATGCAGCCATATCAAAAATATGGGAAGATGGAATGCTGGTTGTTTTGCTTGTGTCAAGGTTGTAAATAGGCTTTTTCTTTCTAATCCACTTTGCTTTTGGAAAATGGCAGAGAAATAACCCAACTTATTGCTGCATCACAACGATGGCACTTCTGGCCATGACATCACTTCCAGTGTGTCCCGGACAGATTGTCATTCCAAAAAGTGGGTCCTGGTGCTGAAAGGTTGGAGAACCACTGCTATACAGTATACTATTTGAGTGAAGCATACTTTTAATATGTAAGACCAACTAAGCCACTGGTTCCCAAATGTTTTAGCACCAGCACCCACTTTTTAAAAATGACACTCTAAGGGGACCTATCTAGGTTTACCAGACTTAAAAAAAAAGAGATCTAGAAAGAAATATTTTGTTGGTTTATAAGTAATAATAACCAGGAAAAGACCCCCAAACATTTTTCGCTCTATATTTAACCATGTTTGCAAACTGCAGAATTTCATCTACTTGCAGGACAGTTAGCAGCTCTCTTGCAAACTGCAGGAGCTGAGCCCTTTGCAGGGTAATTAGCAGCTACAGTATCTGATTTTTGAATAGACTCTTGAGGCAATTACTCATCTGATTTTCCATCACATTTTGTTGATTCATCTAAAATCAGGTTGCAACCCACCAGTGGGTTCCCCAATCCAGTTTGGGAACCACTAAACTAAGCTTTAAAATGAATACCGATTGTCACACCAGCAGTGGTAGTACTATAACTTTAGCTATAATGCTTCCAAAACAGTACTTTTAACATATCACTCCTTTCTCTATTGTGCTCTAAAAAGGCTAGATATAAAACTATATGTAGAATACATGCAAAAGATCTTTTGCAGTCTTCCCTATAGCATAGTGAAAGATGAGAAGAATGCAGGATAATCTTTTGGGTGTATATACACCTGTATTGAGGAAGTCTAATAATACAGATTATAGGAAAACAGTCTACCTTTCTTTACAAGGCCTTGATTTCCAACCCCGAAATCTCAAATTTAGCTCTTACAATGAAGTCCTGTTGCAGACAGAGCTGGTTTTTTATCAACACTTAAAATCTAATTAATCCGTATTGAAGCACAAAGATTTCTGTTGTGTTTTAGGGTGAGGGGTCATAGAGCGTTCTTTGTTCATCCTCAGACTTGTAATCATCAAGCATTGGGATATAATTTTACCAAGCAAATTGGAAGGTAACAGATCAAATCCTTATCAGAAAACCTAACTCATGGTTAAGCAGAGTCCTTCGTCCTTTACAGGAAACATTATATTCAGGAAGAACAAAAACACATTTCAGAGCTTTGAAAGGGTTAATACCCAAAGCTTATATTCCAGACTGCGAACAACTAAAGATCATCAGAGCTGCAGCCACCATATAAGGTAGCAGTTCTTATAGAGTTGGCTGATAAGACTTTCCAGCCACACAATTTCAGGGTTTGCCTTTACAATGGCTTTAGTGTACAGAATGATGTTGCAGTTAGCTGGGATTTTATTTTGTTTGTTGGGATGGGTGCTATCCTGTCTTACTACCTACTTACCTCAATGGAAAAACCTCAACTTAGAACTGAATGAATTGGAGATCTGGACCATGGGACTCTGGCAAGCCTGCGTGGTCCAAGAGGAAGGTGGAATGCAATGCAAGGAATTTGATTCTTTTTTGGCTTTGCCTCCTGAGCTCAAAATATCTAGGATTTTGATGTTCGTATCTAACGGATTAGGACTTTCAGGCCTCTTGCTCTCAGGTTTTGGATTGGACTGTTTGAAGATTGGAGAACAACAACAGGATCTAAAGAAAAGGTTATTGGTGTTGGGAGGAATAACCTTTTGGATATCAGGAGTTACAGCTATAATTCCAGTTTCCTGGGTTGCTCACACTACTGTGCAGGAATTTTGGGATGAGAACATTCCAGACATCGTTCCCAGGTGGGACTTTGGGGAAGCTCTGTTTGTAGGCTGGTTTGCTGGATTCTGTCTTATCTTAGGAGGCTCACTGCTAAATTGCACAGTCTGTTCGACAGGCGTTCATTTATCCTCAGTCCATTATACAGTAGCAGAAGAGCAAGATACCTGTCAGCACTTGGAAAGGGACAATAGACCCCGAAGCCTAAGAGTCTGAGACACAGAAAAGCTTCTCTTTCTTTTCAAATGCTTAAAAAGACCAGGCAGAACCTTGTTTCAATTAAGATTCAAAGGACTCTTTGTTCCTTAGCCGATTTACGACACCTGGACATCGACATCGAAACCTTTCTTCCTGTTCTTTTTTTATTTAAAGAGCAGCGATTCACCCTCCTTATTGTAAAGCCAAAAATGCTGGCTTCCCAGGAGGAGATTAAAATGAATCTGACTGTGTAGAAATCACCACCATGTCTTTCTGCCAGCTGCAACTAAAATGTGAAAACAACACTCACCAAAGTTCAAATGAGACATAAGAAAATTCAGTATGATCCTCATATTACACAACTACACGCTATCAAATCCAGTAACTGATTTCCATGGCCCACTGTACTTTAATTGCTTCAACAGTTATGAGGAGTATCTTGGCTTTAGGTTTTCACTACAAACAAGTCCAAGTAATGCAAAAAAATTTAAAATATCATCTGCCAAGTACCTTGCAAGACTGGCTTAAACAGTATCAGTGGTTTGATTCATTGATACCACCTACGGAACAATTTGTGACTCATCATAACATGGAAAATGCAAACTTAAAAAAACCCTTTTTATCTGGATGATCTATTGTCTACCTATTTTCATATATAAATATATAAAGGCAGTAGCATATAAAAAACATCTGTGAAGTACATGTTATATATAGCTATTGTAAAGTAACAATGCTGTTCACCTGTATGTAAATACTTGCATTTTAACCATGCATAATCACACCCTATTTCCTTAAATCTGAGAAATAGTACTAAACTACTGCTATTATTTTGCTATTTGAAGGCAGCATTTTTTTTAGTTTATAATTTGAACTGGATTGGTGTTGTTTGTGCCCCAAGAATCTGCAATTTTTAAAGTCTTTATTATACAGCCTTATGTTACATACCACCATTTGTTAATAATGCTAGACTCTTAAAAGCTATTCCAGTATGAATGAATATTGCAACCTGCATAGATATAAAACATTAAAGTTTGTGCATTAGCTTCCTTGGAAAATGAGTTTCTTTCCTTGCCATTATCTCCCTATATGTAAAGTATTTCTAAATAAAACCAGGTGGTATGAAATACGACTGATATTCTTTGCCAAATGTATTTTCACTGAGTGAAAATATGAATATCTGTTTGTATTCAGAACTAATAGAATCTGCCCACCCATTCTTTATTGAATAGTAACCCACAAGAATATAGTTTTAGGTAGTTTTTATCATATTTTCTAATATGACCCATTAGCTTGCTCAGCCAATAACTTACAAGACTGAAACAGTCTGCTCTTACAGTGCAAACCTATATATGACTACTCAGACTTAAGTCCCAATGAATTCAATGGTATGTACTCCCAGGTAAGTGTGTATAGAATTGCAACCTTAGTCTTATATGAAATGCTGAAAGGTATCATGGAATTCTGAACTGTGTGTATTTCAACAAGAAGGAAACATAATGAGAGAACTATATGAAAACGTTAATCTTTTTCCTCTCCTCAAGCTTTTCCATAAGAGATTTCTGAGCATTTCAGCATCTGTCAAATTAAATGATTTTTGAATAGATTGCTAGCAACGGGGACCAAAAACAATGAAAGTACTATAGAATCTAACTTGCAGGTTTGTTTTGCAGAGCACAGCAGCAATTCTAGTTTAGCTCTGGTTTCTTTGGGCCACCCACCCATATTAGTGAAAGTTCATAGAAAGCTGATCAAAAGTGCTGTCAGACGACAACTCATTTTGTTTTAACTCCTCTGCCCTGTCTGCTCATCTGAAGTTCATTAGCAATAATTATTCAAGGCCATAGCATAAACACAAGATATCACCAGTACCTTCCAGTCTTGGGTAAATCAATTTCCATAGTATCAGAAAACAGCCTGCTTCATTTAACTAATATTTCAAAACCTGAAAGATCTCCAGCTGAATATACATCTATGTTCACATTTTGAGTGAAAATTAACCAAACGGTGAACCATTCCACCAATTAATGGTGCAACCTATGTATTCATTTCAGGGTGTTTCGGTGCTAATTTGATTTGTAAAAAAAGTTGCTTGCTAATTGGCATCACATAATCCAAGCTATTAATCAAGTTAAAATGATGCAACAGTACATTGTCTATCAAAAAATAAATTTCTGTTGTTACTGAAAAGGGAACCAAACTGCTAAGGGCTTACGACGAAAACCATCAGGTTCCTATTTGATGAATTCATTCAATAGTTTATCCAATACTTAAAGGAGCTATAAAAAAAAACTCTGAATAGAATTTCCCATTCTAAATTAAGCAAAAATCAGTCCCCACAAAGTATGTTCTGGAGTTCTAAGTTTCTCAATTGTTTTATGGACCAAAGAAGAGCCCATGAAGATGATGCAATACATTCCTGATTTCAAAGTCAGGTTGTGCATCTTGTTATTATATTCCAGTTTTCAGATTTTGCTGAAAAATAATTCTATAGCGACTGCCACATACTACGATCTACCAGTGCATCTGAAATGGGAGATTCTGGTAAGTATAAATATTCAGTGTTAACCATTTTTATTATACTGATACATTAACTGTATTTTAGACCAATGTTGCATGTTCTAACTCCTATAAAACACTGTGAATTCATATAGTATACAACACATTACACATATCATGAAGACTTAATCTGGCTGGTAGTTTGTAAAACAGAACACTAGAAAGCAAGAGGGTTTTGTTAAAAAAATGTATTTTTTTTCCAAATCACTGAAACACATAGAAAGTGCAGAGACAAAAGTTAATCTAGGTGATGTACGTGCATAAGTTTACAGACAATATTAGCACAGAAAGACATTCGTGATATAACCTGATTAAATATTTAGTTCAGTCCTGAGCATTTTATACTTCATGTAACAGTAAGGTACAAAGTTGACATTTGATTTTCCTCCTATAAAATGATTTACTATACTTTGTTCATTTGGCTAAACAATGTTGTCTCGTACATGTAATACCTGGAATTTGATAAATAGATTTGTATTAACATAAAAACATAAGGACTGTTACATCTGTTCTATCCAGTGAAGGGGAAATTCTACGTTAAAAATGATGGTTGTGTAGTACAAAACTTGATCAATGTTTGTCCATATTTTTCAAAGCCATCATGTTGTTTCACCACTGCAAATAATGTTACACACCCTGACCATAACTCCCATAGGAATTTTGAGGTGGACAGGTTTTCACTTCTGATCCTGAAAGGGCATGCCAAAAAGAAGGGTAACATCTTGGGTAGATATCTGGCAACTCAGATGTTTTTGGCATCCTATACAAGTTACAGCACAATCATATGCATACCAGCTCAGAAGGAAGTTCCATTGTGTCCAAAGGGACGTACCCCCAGGACAATATGCACAGGATTCCCACCTTAAGCCCAGTTTGCCAGATATCTACCCAAGATTTTACCCTTCTTTCAGGCATGCCCTAACAGGATCTGAAAACTAGCCCACCTCAAAATCCCTACCAGTCTTACGATCAGGGACTAGATTAATAAAATGGGTCAGGACAGAAAATCAAATCAGTTTAAAATGCATCTCGAAAAATTAGTTGATATTATTGTGGGCCTGGGAAGTGAGATGTTTTAATAGGAAGAGGCTGTATTAATTCACAGAAGCGCTGTCATTTCAAAAATGAGCAAAATTTCCCAACAGCCAACAATGTTATTCTTGCCAATATTTATCAGAAAGAATCCTTTTTTGCTTCTCCTCCGAAATACATTTAAAATGTTTTTATGGAACTAGAAAGCTGTATACATTTCTCACAGTAGCTTTTTAAACCTGCAATTTTTAAATGGCCAGAACTGAACTATAAGCAGTACATAAATAAGACTGAAAATAAATAAATCATAAAAGGTACAACTCTATACATCATTCTACGAACATTTTATATTGTCAAAATGGAGAAGCTGAAACAGTCAAACTTCATTTCCATATTAAATATTTTTGAAACTTTACCTTTTAGATATTGACCTCATCAGAATGAATGGCATATGTGTGTTTATTTCTGTTTTAAAACACAGGTAAAACAAAAAAAAGGCATCCATAAATTTTAACAGGCACAATTAGGTTACTGAGTGCCTCCATGTTTGAAGCAATGTTTGAAAGATCAGAATAATTACAAATGCTTGAGCATAGTAAGTGAATCCTGGGGGAGATTTACAAAAATAAATTAAGGCACAGTATTTTTTTTCCACCAGTAAGTCTGAAGATGGCAACAAACACATTATAATCATGCTTTCCTAATCTTACAAGATTATTACAATCTGGCAAAAGAAAATACTACATGTCACAGTGGGCTTGACTAAAAGATGCAGATGATATTTTACAAAACAGATAATACTCAGAGTAAGCTTTTTTTCTTTTTTAGGTGGATTTCATACACAGTATGTTTGTATGTATATGTAACACACACAAGCACAAATTGTAATTTGCTTGTGCTCATTAAAAGGCTCCAAAACAGCCCACCGAGTTTGCATCACTAAGGTGAAACGCCATGATCTGCAAGCAATATTACATACCTTGCAGCTCAAGCCTATGAATATCTAATCTTACAACCAAGTAAGTGTGCAGCATTAATTTAGCAAAAGTTTATTGCTGCTACAATGCAAATTCGAGGGTCTTCCAATTCCTCCTTAGCATGGCTTGCTTAGCCCCTCTGTGCCTTCACAGCAGTCAAGCTAATGGCAAAGTGATGTTGCTTCTGTGTGCAAGTCCCAAAGTGACATCAGAGTTGATGACCCACAGAGACCACTGGTAGTGAACAAGTTAACATACACACAAACCTATAGACATAAGCTGCTTTGAAGAGTAACCAGATAATTACTCTGGTTACTGGAGTTTTCTTTGTCAATTCAGATTCTGAAAAGCACATTCATGTCGTCTTTTACCTTTTGCCCATACAACAGCTGGTTTAAACAAGCTAAGTTCTAGTCCATACCTTGATTCTGCTTATTCCTTATTGTGCCACAATTAATTCAGGAATCAGCCTGGCTGGTGTATTAATCTTTAGCCTACTAAAACACCATTTTAAGTGCTTCATGTTATAGTTTTTTCTTAATTTTTATACCAACAATATATTTGATACTTAGATCAATGAATTTTCTAAGAACCACTCTTTGAAATTGCACTGGTCTGTTCAGACTTTAAAACATGACTATTCCTAAGGCTATTGGCTGTAATACTAGACATACAAGGTTATAGTTAAATGTTAGTTTTGCCTTTAAATACTTGATGACTCAGGTTCAAATTCTTTGCATGAGAACTTGAGTCCGATTTCAGGAAACAGCTGCCCTTTGGGTAGTTTCAGTTTAACACATTTCAGAGTTACAGGCTTGCTGCATTACTACTCCCAGGTTTCAGGTAAAAGCGACCTAAACACCTAAGTGCAGCCTATAGTCCAGTACATTCACAAAATTATATTCTTGCAATATCCCATGCCTCTCCCTTCATACCAAACAAAGACAGATGGGAAAAATGGGTGCCGAGAAGGATGTTCCAATGCAGGTGACAGAATTCTATACACCTGTTTGCATGAGGCAGCCTTGCTGTTTTGGAAGCGGAGCTTGCGTTTTGTTGCTTTTGTACAAAAAATATTGCATGGCCTCACAGCCATCTTCACAGTCTGAAAAACAACAGTGAAACAAAACCTCCCGCTGAACAGAATATTTCTCAATACAGTGCAGTTCAACAGGATATACACACTTGGTACTGCCTTTGTTCCTTAGATCCAGCTTTACAAAATAGTAGCATAACTGCAATACATACAAACTGTACAAAATTAGCATCAGTGTACCAGAAATATTCTACTTTGGTTTTCTGGTGGGGAAGATCTGGTCAGGGGAGGGGGGGGAGAGAGAGAGAGAGAGAGAGAGAGAGAGAGAGAGAGAGAGAACACTTTTTCTTGCATTAAAAAAATCAGAACACAACTTACTGTATTTTTTACAAGTAAAATCTATAGTGGGATGTAAAATAGACGGTTTTAAAATCAGATAACTATACTACAAAAACTTTCATCTTAAAATAAAAAAGGATGAACACATAGAAAAACACATCGTGTTTGTGGGTGTGAGATATAATTAGACATCATCAGCTGGTAGAGATGGTATGCTGATCTTTGCTCGAGTGAAGTATGCAATCTTCTTCCTTAAAAAAATAATCAGGAAACAAAGGAAACTTACATTTTAAGTGGCAGAAAAATAAAATATCACAGTGATCTCCAACATGCATGAAGATAAAAGTGTGTAATTATGTAAGATAAAATAATGCACCTACAAGTTTCCATCCAAGCAAATCAACCAACCTCTGTCTAGTAGTTGAATGCTTAGGCTTTAAAATATACTGACTACTTGGTCAATTAAATTACACCATTAGAGGTAATCTTTGAATGGCTCCCAGTGATAAGTACTCCAATCTAGTAAGGGACAGTGAAAAACTGCTTTCATGTTCCATTCTCTTGTGCTGGGTTGGAGCAATTAACACACACAGCCAGGGAAGATGGAAACTGGTATAGGGATATACTGGTATTGGGGTACTGGGCTATCTGCATCTGTATCACAATGTTTATTCGGATCTCATTGTATTGGTTTATGTTCAAAATCCTTTGAAGTAGATGAGCATGCCCATTCTGCTAGGTAATGCCTGTGTATAGTACTGAACAGAGGCCAGTATTAAGTGGCTCCAATGACCATTCTTAAAATTGGCATATATAACTTTTCTTCTGCTGTCTAACAAGGTTGTTTGCTCCTCAGCCATCTCTTCTGTATGTTTCAGACTCAAACAGCCACTAGAATAGACCCAATTATTTTTATAGACAAAACTGAAAAAAATAAGTGTATCATATCACTTAAGAGGATTAGTGACTAACAGGCACACTACGCATCACATTAAGTACATCATTGCTTGCTTTTTGTTCTTTTAACAGCAGTGGGGGAGAATCACAGTCCCACCTGAACATAAACTATTATTGGGCCAACACTTATGGGGCCATGATGGACAACAAATCTTAAAATATTATTTTTAACTCCCACACTGTAGTTCTCTGCTGGTCTCCTTGCCATGGCAGCTATTTAGGAAATAAAAACTAAATACATATAGAACAATGATGTGCTTAATGTAATGTGTAGCTTTGACCTGATACATAGACCTGAGTATCAACATAACTAATTAAGAATGTCTTAGAGTGGAAGAAATGGTGCACTAGACCGGAGGTTTGACTAAACTGATCAGCAACATACAGAGGATAGCTGCTAAGTCTGGTGGTCAATGCACTGTAATATATATCTTAATCATGGGAATAGTCAAGTTTTTTTTTAATGACACAACTCCATAAAACTATAGTTTATTAAAGGTTCTTACAACATAACTTTATTGAGTTGGTTCATTAAAGATTTGAATATTACCCCGACAAAGGATTATATTGAATCATACTGGGAATACCAGTCTTAGCAGCTGTTCTGTCGATGCATCTATTGGAAATTTATAGCTGTTTTTAATCTTTCATTTGCTGTTAGTTTTTACCAGTCCCATTGCACTAGTAAACATCTTTACATACACATGAGCGCTGGTGTAGTACCATGGCCTCACCTCTGCCATGAACTCACTAAGTGCCTTAGGCAAACTATTCCCTCTCAGCCTCAGTCTTCCCCATCTGCAATATGGAGATAATAATACTTGCCTAACGTACCAGTTTCTTGTACTAATTACAGCAAAATTTATGTAGATGTAATTAAGTGCATGTACAAAATACTATACAAATGCTGAGTATTATTTTTACTATCCTTTTCATGTCAATATTCTGTAAATAAGCATTTGAAGTGATCAGGAAAATAATTTCCAGTGACATCAACTTTCTGGTATGTGCATATGCACATGAGATAGAGACTGAGCATATATAGGCTTTCAAGATGCCCTGTTAAAGCTATCTTTTTAACCGTAACCATCTAAGCAGCAGATGGTATTTTATCACAATGCTAACTGAGCACAAGCTACACACATGTCTAGTCTAGATATGATCAACTTGACTCCTTGTATTAAGAACATAAGAAGAGTTCTGCTGGATCAGGCCAAAGGCCCATCTAACCCAGCTTCCTGAATCTCACATTGGCCCACCAGATGCCTCAGGGAGCACCTGCCTGCCACGAGACAAGATGCCTGCATCCTGTTGCCACTCCCTTGCCCCTAACATTCTGAAGTAGCCTACTTCTAACGTAAGGAGGTTGCATCACCCATCATGGTCTATAGCCCAGTCTATAGTCTATTTCTCTAGACTGGTTCTGAATAGAATACTTGGGCTGATGGCACTCAACTGCGTATTTGATGTGATCACTAATTGTGGAAAATGACAACAAATCTATTCTTATGCAATATTAAAAGAAAAGACAAGCATGCTATATGGACATGAAAACATCTCCCTTCTGATTAGTGCTGAAAAAAAAAGTACTTCTTGGCCAGGTTTTCTGCCAAAGCAAATCACAGTACCAAACTTTGAAATACCTGATTGTCTTCATCAGCCAACTTGAAATAATTTGTATTTCAAGTCCCTTAGTCTGGCTCAAACTGGGGTGAGGATTTTCTGATCACCCGACTGATGGCTTTTGAGCAGAAGTACAATACCAATTATAGTCAAAGCATAATATAATTGTTTTGCTGCCTTTCAATTCTTAGGTTGTAAATTGTAATACAAATTGGTTGATGTACTTTTTAAGAATATGCAATTCTTAATTGAACAGCATTTATGGAACATTTAGTCCAACAACACTAATTGGTTCTGGGAAGATGAAAGAATTACAATGAGAAGTTTATTGGTTAACATATCCCTATTCACTGGTTTTATGAAGCTCTAAGACTCCAGAACTCTCTTTACCTGAATGACTGCACCTGTAGTGGCACCTTCTGGCTCTGCTCCCGCAACCGGCACACGTCCTTTGAAGCTTTCCTCATCAATTTTTCAGCACTTAAACCCTGTTTCTTTTCCTCCTTTGATTGTTCAGCCTGTTGAAGGAACCAAACTGCAGCTAACTTGTAGGAAATGACAGCACGAACAAAGACACAAGGAGGATGAGGAAGAAGAAAGCCCATCAGGCAACATTCCTACAAACACAACACATTAACAGATCACAGCACGAATTCAAAAGCAGAGGAGTGGAAGCTGAGAGCGTACTGTAGCTGAGAACTGTGCACTCCTCATTTTACAAAATGAGACAACACAGCAACAAAAACGGCATAGGGTCCATTTATACAAGATCTGGATCCCATGCACTTTCTTAAAGGGCTTTTAATCATTTAGTCCAACAACATATGGACTATGCATACAAGCATTTGCATGCCAGAAGCCTGTGACCCAGAACAACATTCTACTGGTATGTGAGCACAAGATACACAGGGATACAGATGGATGATGAGTCATTTAAATGTCAGGTGATACGAAACCTGGCACACATAAGTGCTTTTTGCACACTCTTAAATCAGTCCTTAGGATGCAGTGAAAAGCAGGTATGCCCTGGAATGTTTAAGCAGACAATACTCACCACCTCAAACGTTGCTCAGCCAAGTGTCTGAAAACTCTTCTGGCAATTAAGAACGCCTAATATCTTAAACACCCAAATCATCTTTCATTTACCTGCTTCCTGTGACGTTGATTAGTTTTATTAAATGCTTTCCCACTGTGTCAATAAAGTATTCTGGTATTTTAGTGCATGCCTTACCTTTTAACACGAGTACACTAAAAGCTCTAGAGTGCCTATTGACGTTTGCATTTCTAATGTACGTAACATTTCTACAGTAGGCACAGCTTTGCCTCATGGACGAAACATAGGGCAGCTACAGAAGCTGTTGTAAGCTGTTGAAGTTCCATAGCCATAAAGATTTCCACAGAAGGTATTTTATAGGATTGAAGTAGGTTACCATTTCCAGCTCTTCAAACAAAATGTTTATTCACTTGCAATGGTCTTAAGAATGAAATATCTACTTTGGAACTTAAAATATTTAAAAATCGGCTTAAAGAATGTGAGGAATGAAATACAAAACAAAACAGTGGAAAGCTTTTTCTTATTCATAGCAAATAATGGTGACAGACTGCAGTGTGTTGCAGTAATGGTGACAGTGTGTTATTTTGGACCTCTCGATGTCAGTGAAGTGAATGCAAAATATTGACATCAGTGAGTTTCAATTTAAAATTTACGTATAATGAGTCTTTACCTCTGTAACTAGGATTTCCCTAAAATCTTAGGGAAGATTTTGTCAAGTCTTCCAAAAATCTTTTAAAAAACCCAAAGCTAGCAGAATGTTACATAGGAAAAGCCTTGCTGGATCAGGCTAAAGGTCCATCGAGAGTTCAGCATCCCATTTCCCAGAGTGGCCCAATAGATGCCTCTGGGAAAACCCCAAGGAGGCATAAAAGTCACACTGCTCTCCTACCATTGCTTCCCTGCCAATGGGCTCCAGACACACATTGTCACTGAATCTGGAGTTTGCATCTACTCATCATGACTGGTAGCCATTGACAGACTTATGATCCATGAATTTGTCCAATCCTCATTGAAATGTGCCCAAGCTAGTGACATCATTACATCACGAGGCAAGACATTTCAGATGGTGTGCAGAAGCCTCTTCTTATCTCAGCCTTAAATCTTCCACCAATCATTGGATACCTTTCCCCCACCCCCGCCAGTTCTAATATTGTAAGAGAGGGAGAAAATTTTTTCCCTAAAGTACTTAGAACAGAAGTCAGATAAAAATAAAGGATACTTTATAGATATACTAGAGGTGTTCTGAGCCCATTTTACCTCTAAAGACAACTTTGCCAAGGCTGTGCCATCTTTAGTGACAAGCAATTACATTTGGATTCACTCAATTGTATTAGAGCATCACTATACAGACCGAGATAGGTTCTGAATTGCATGGAATAACTCAGGGAAGGCTGGCATACATGCCCTAGTTACTTCCATTACTTCCATAACATGGAGCTACATTTAAAAACAGTTCAGACCATCAGTCCAGAATGCAGCTGCCATACTATTGCCTATGCTTGCTGAATGGAAAAGAATCTGAATAATGTGCAGCTGTGCGCTGGCCTTCCTGACTCCAAGAGTGACCCAAACGCGCTTTAAGGTGCACTTGCAACACTCCTGGTCTGGCACAAGTGACTTGTGCTGGCCTAACTCCAGGTTAGGATTACGCCCTAAGACTATTAAGTGAATTCCAAGTTACTGTGCCTACAAAAAGAACTGAAGGCTGCTTTGCACATTAAGGGAATGCAACAATCAAGAATAGTCAAACAAGCTGTACACCTGCTGTACCCAGATCTTTAGTGCACACCTTTTTCTGCATACGGGAGATGCACAATTCCCCTTTTGTGTGATACCTGGAACAAGGAAACAATACAAGCAAATGATTTATGAATCTTCTATTGACTCTTCCTTACAATGTGGAAGCAGCTCTAAAAGAAAAAGATGGACAAGGCTTAAAGCCTTATCCATTTTTAGGGGGGAAGTGGCACAGAGAGGTGGCAGTGAGATAAGCGAACCTTATAAACTTACAAGAGAAATTGTAAGAGTGAAAAATAAATATTATAAACTCACAAAACACAATAAGGGTCATCCATATAACACACAGTCAATGGATGGAACCTGCTGTCAAAAGATGTTAGCCGGCCATTAAAAAAAATTAGATAACCACATGAATGGATCAGTCCATCAGTGGCTACAAGCCAAGAAAAGCAGAAGCATAGCCTCCATGGTTAGAGATACTGCATCTCCAACATCCAGATGCTGGAAATTTCAAACCAATCTAAAAACATGGAGTTTTGAGACTGCATATTTTTTTAATTAAGTGGACACTGATGACATCATAATTGTGCTTCTCTTTTATTTAGATAAGTGCACTGTTTATACCTGTTTTTCAGCTTGTTTCAAGAGTTTTTGGAATCTTTCATCCTCCAGCACGCATGGAGGAAGCTCCGTCTCCCCTCTGGCTTTCATCTCCTCCAGCTTCTGCTTAAGATCACGCAACGTCTGCAGTTCATCATTCAGGCGACTTTGTCGTGTACGAGAAGCCTGGAGATCCAGTTCCAAGTCAAGAGAGGTGCGGACAGGCTGCTCTTGTGCTGCTCTTCGCATGCTAGGCTGGCAAGCAGGCTAGAGTTTTCAGACATTTCAAGAAGTAAGAATACATACTACAATATAGTACAAACACTAATGGAATATTCCAAGGTTTACTTTTCCTGTACATACAAAATGTATGTATATAGGAACACAAGAGTCCAATCACCTATTGTACTGACATACACATAGCTATAATCAGAGTTAAATGCTATAGGGGTATAGCTCTGCACTTGATTTTTTTGAAAGTGGACAGTATTAGAAGCTTTGCAATATAAACAAACATCAATCTTTTATCATCGATTTTTAGCCATAGGTCATTATACGCTAACAGCAAATTACACTAATTTAAAAGGAAAAAATAAATTATATCAACATTCCTTTTCATTTTTAAACAGCATGATAAATACAATAAGCTTAACAAGAAATTCAACAATTACATTAATACAATTAATTACATTAAAGTGAACAACCTATGTTTAATAATGTACAGATTAAATTTAATTATGCATTTCAACTCAAAGTCAACAAATGGGAGCCATGTCCTCTGGCCTATCTCAGTTCTTTTTAATGCTATGGGCATTATTACTTTCTATTTTAGATGTATGGTGCAAATGTAATTTTTGCTATTATTTTTGCCAAAACACATATGATGAGAATTTTACCCATGTTCTTTAATATTTATATGCCTAATTTTATACTTTAGAGGGTTTTGCATTATTTTTGAAGAATCTCAAGGTCCTTTCTGAACCGCAGTTGATTTCCATCAAAATATTAGTCAGAGCTAGATATCTGGTGCTGATCTGGGAAGTGCAATTGTTGCGTAAGCAGGGGGAAGGTGCAATTTGAAGGGGAAAAATTCTCTGTGTGCATGTCTTCCATTAACTCTTCTCTCATCCATCAGTTTATTTTACAAGTCTTTCCCATTTAGCCTGGGTTCACAAATAGATGTTTGCCAATGGAAAAGCAGAGCATTGGTCCAGATTGGATTGGGTAGTTGCAAACAAAAAGCAGCAAGTGGTGGATGGATTATATCAGTGTTCTTCAGTCTATAGGTCGGGACCCCAACGGGGTCGTGAAGCCTCATTTGTGGGGTCATGGCAACCATTCAAAGACTGTACAAGAGAGGGCTTGGACCCAATCCAACAATAGTACTGCCTTGAGTTCTTGATATAATCCTGCATACCCAAGAAGAATCCTGCATACCCTGTCCTGCCCTGAAACTCCTAAGGTCAGTCCTATTTAGGCTATCTCACAAGCTTGTTGGGAAGAGGTAGGGGAAACTGAAGCAGGGGATGGGCAGCAATGGGAATAGGTAGTCCCAGGAGGAGTCTGGATTAGTGGTGTGTCTCCATCTCATACTTCAGTGATTCATTTATTTATTGGGGTCATGGCATGAAAAAGGTTGAAGACCACTGGATTACATGACTATATCTGGCACTGTTCCATTACAAATGGTAACTTCTTCCATGCACTTTGCAACTTTTTGGTGGTAGCTACGATTCCCAGGTCTAACGTGGGCTGTTTGTTTTCCATTTCAGAGTTTAACGTGGTTAGAGGTAAAGGTAAATTGAACAATAAAACTTGAGGTGTGGTAGGAAGAGAGTTAAGGCAGGTTTAAGTTAATACTCTTTTAAGAATTGGGGAATTTTTTTCACAGGCATAACACTAACAAGACCTCGTTGTTAGTCTTCATATTCAGAAATACTACTCATGCTGCAATCCTATACATACTTACCACCCACTGAATTCAGTGGGACTTCCACAGGATTGAGCTGTGAGAAACCTGTCCAAAACTATACCACTTCAGAATGAAGACACCACCCTAAGCAGTGGTGAGATTCAGCCAGTCCTCACCTATTCTGCAGAACCGGTTGCTAGTTTTAGGTTGGGAGAGGGAACAAAGGCAGTGGCCGCCCTGAAGGCCACCCTGAAGGACACAGAACCGGTTGTTAATTTATTTGAATCCCACCACTGACCCTAAGTCCTCCCGAATTTGCAAAACTCAGTCCACTTTGAAAGCTAGTGTGTCAGAAAGAGTCAGGCAAAAGGATAATTTCTGAACATGTGATTTAGTTCTTGGTTTTAACCTGTAGAGCACTGAAGAACTAGGTCATTTATATCTGAATGTTTTACCCAATACTTGGCTAAAACTGCAGAGCACCTTTCATCTAGAAGGTGATTTAAATGAAATAAAAGAAAAGCTGACCCCCTAATCTGGTCAAAACAGCACGTACCCGTTTCACTCTCAAGCTACGCCTTTCTGTGGCATTTCTTACAAAGAGGGACTTTTTGGCCAATGTTGAACTGTCACTATCACTCCGATTCAACTGTCAAAACAAAGAACAGAAACATTTACAAGATAAAACAGTTGGATTTACATCTTATAGTGTTAAAGTTACTTCAAGTAACAACAGCATGTGCTGTTGGACAAGGCCAATACTCTTGTATTAGTCAGTTAAGGGAGTACAGGTGTCGTCTTATGTGAGGGTTACATCCCTGAGTCAATGTGTAAAGTTAAAATCACATTCAAAATTACATTGGAAAATCTCTTACATCTGGAAATATGTACTGTTTCTTTAAAAATTACAAGAAAAGAGTGGGACCTGGGACCAACTGAGTAAACAACAGGGTCATTTGCCAATCTCAGACTCGCCCTCAAGCCCATATTTAGTAAGTGGAATGGCAGGTGGAATTGCCTGCACTATCTGAACTGCTCTCTCTGCCTGTCTTGGATTTATCAAATGTGTGTACTTGAATTATTGCAAATTGACTGTATGTAAGACGAGGCGCGACTGTAATGCTAAAAAACCACACATCAATTATCAATTATTAATTGCACAGACAAAATTACATTTTGATGGCATTGTGTTAACAGTCTTTACAAGGAATCAACCAACAACTGCTTGATTGTCCTTGAATTTTAAAACACGAGATCTGTTTATTTGCCTATGGCAAACCCTTGTCAGGACTGCCAAAGGAAAATCACATTTCTATCAATCGTTCATCAACTAACAATCTCCGCTTCTGGTGTACACTGTTGCAGTTTCACATCTCACAGTCTAGAACTGGTAGAAACTGGCATTCCGTCTCTCCGTCTAAGGATCAGATAAACACCTGTGAGTCCTTGAGCAGGTCAGCTTCCCAGCTTGTTAGGGATAGTAGTTGTACTCCCTTTCTTGATAGTGTAGAATAAGCAGACAGTTTCACACGGGAAGCCCTGGCTGGAAACACTGCACATTCCCATGAGCTCATAGTGTTCTAAGAGTCACCCCATTGGGTAAAATGGGGCACAAGGGGTCTTCAGGTATCCACCTACCAGATACACTCTGGCTGCATCCCTTTGTTCTGTTGTTAGAAGGAGTTTTTCACTGTGTGTGCTTAAGATGTAAAGCTGCACTGAAAACGGCCGCCTGCGAGCGGCCCAAACTTCACCGGCTTCCTAGCCGGCAGATTGAACCTTTGTACCTTTCTTACTTTCGCTACAATAAAGAGACTTTGTTATGGAAATGTGGCGATTGCTTCAGTCCTTCGCATCGGAGCGCTAAGGCAAGCGCTGAAATGGGTCTCCAAGCTCCCAACTCTGCTGCTATTTTCACAAATACACAACAGGTTATGGTTTCAAGCGCACGCCGCGCTGCGGAAGAGTCAGCCGTAACCCTGCAGGGGCTCGCCGAGGACCCGATCCGCGGAGCAGAGCGGAGCGAAGACTGAACTGTGAATGCGGCTGCATCCTCCAACTCGCCGACACCCTGACAGATGTCGGATGAGGAGGGAGCGACCGGTGGAGTGAAGGAGGAGGAAGACCTCGAGAACGGATCCGAGGGAGAGGACGTTGGCGTCCGAGGGGAACCCGAGCAAAGCGAGGAAAGCGGAGAGGGCGAGTCGGAAGACGACGACCTCGGGCCTCTCCTTCCCCCAGCGGGGCCTCCCGACGGCCAAGCGCCCGCCCCGCCGCCGCCGCCGCTCGTTCCCGGGCAGGGCGCTTTCCATCCTCTGCCACCGCCTCAAATACCACCGTTGCAGCCCGCTGCGCCCGGGATTGTGATGGCGCAGCAACCCCCCGCCGCCGCGACGGCGCCCTTTGGCGTTCAAGTTCCACTCCTCAACGACAGCAATTATGTGCAGTGGGCTCATAAAATGCAATTGCTGTTGGAACGCGAGGACTTGTGGCAACGCACGCAAACGCTTCCTGCAGCCGGGGATGCCGCAGAGGCGGCCGCCGACAGGAAGGCGAAAGCCACTATTGGGCTTGCAATCTCTGAAGATCTTTTGGTTTACGTGAGGGGTCTTCAGCACGCCAAGCACTATTGGGACACTTTGAAGGAGCTGTTTGCCAGGGCAACTCTCACCTCCAGCATGGTTCTGACACGCAAACTGTGGAGGGCGCGTCTAGAACCGGGGGGCGACTTGCGAGTCCACCTGAGAGCGATGCAGCAGAACCTCAAAGACCTAGAAGCAGTCGGGGAACATGTGGAGGAGCGCCTCAAAGTGTTTGCGATCCTAAATTCCCTGGATGAAACGTGGGACATGTTTACACTAACTTTGGAAAGCATCCCAGCAGTGCAATTGACTGTCACCTTTGTGGTCGCACGGCTTCTCGAGGAAGCAGACAAAAGGAAAGACAATCAAAGAGAGCGTGAATTCAGAAAAGGGAAAAACAACAATTCTGGGAAAAAGCAGCAGCAGCAGCAGCAACCCAGAAATGAGTCCCAGGCACAGGTATGCTCCAGTGTGCGCCAGTGCTACGTGTGTGGTTCCATCCATCATCTTGCCCTCCAATGTCCCAAGAAGAAAGGAGGAACCAAGAAGAAGAAAAAGCCCCATGATGAGCAGAGCACAGGGCAAGGAAAGCCTCATGCACAGCAACCCAAAGCGAGCATCGCGTTTGTGAGTTCAGCGGAAGGGGTGCGCACGCGAGAATCCTGGCTGCTCGACTCGGGAGCAAGTCATCACATTGTGACTTCTGCAGACTTACTCACGAGTAGACGCGAGACTGACCGTGAAACTGTTGCTCTCGCAAATGGGAAAGCAGCTCCTGTGAGCTGCGCTGGAGACGTGTTTCTGCCTCAACTGCAGACCACCTTGAAAAATGTGCTGTGCGTGCCAACGATGTCCAGGAATCTGCTCAGCCTTGGAACTCTCCAGGAAGAAGGATTTACAATTACTTTCCAAGACAACACCTGCACTCTGAAAAGGGGGAGTCTCTGCGTGACCGTGCCCAGAGTGTACAGGCTGTTTGTGCTTGGAGCGCAGGCGAAGGAAAAGCAGCAGGCAAGTGCGTTCTTCAATCAACCGAAGCACGGACTCTGCCCGCATCTGTGGCATCTGCGATTAGCACATTTGAACCATGACTATGTGAAGAAGACAGCTGAACTTGTGCGCGGAATGGACTTGAAAGATTGCGACGCATTTGTAGATTGTGAGGTGTGCAAAATCACTAAATCGCATCGCGCAAGCATCCCGAAGTACAGCAGCCGCCAGACCCAGACTGCCTTCCAGCTGGTGCATATGGACTTGATTGGGCCAATGAAAAAGACAGCGGGGGGGGCGCAATATGTTCTTACAGTTGTGGACGACGCTACCAGGTACAGCTTTGCATATTTGATGCGTCAAAAGTCTGAGGCGTTTAATAAAATTCGCAATTGGGTCAGGTGGGTGGAGAGACGGTTTGAGCATCCCGTAGTGGCAATTCAAACCGACCGGGGAGGTGAATTTCTCAGTGGGGAGATGTCTCAATGGTTGGAAAGGCAGGGCATCACTCACAGACTCACCGCTCCTCGCACCCCAGAACACAATGGGGTGGCGGAGAGAAAAAATGGGGAGCTCCAGAGCATGGTCAGAGCGCTGATGGAGCAATCAAAACTGCCCAAAGGATTGTGGGGGGAAGCGATGAAATATGCTGTGTTCATTTCTAATCGTGTGTATCACCGTTCAATTGAAGGGGTCCCCTACACCAAGCTATACGGTAAACCACCCGATCTCGCATTCCTAAAGACGTTTGGGTCACATGCTTTCGTCCATGCAGATCGGGAGACACGCAGGAAAGGCGAGCCGCGAGCCAAGAGGCTGCAATTCATTGGAGTAGAACCAAATTGCAAAGCGCTCAAATTTCTCAATCCTGACCACAGAACGGTCACCATTTCCAACTCTTATGATTTCTCTGAGCAAAGTATGCTGTCAGATCATGCTGAGCAAACAGTCAGCATCCCCTCTGAGGCTGGAGAAAGTGGGGGGGAGGCAAGATTAGAAAGCATTCCTGATCAACAGGCAGCATCACCTCAGAGAACTCTAGAGAGTCCTGCCACACCAGCAAGCTCTAACAGGCTGCTGGAAGGGGGGGGAGCGGGGGAAGCCAGTCCAGGCTTGGACACAAGCACTTCCTCAGAGGAAACCACTCCAGAACCGGCTGTTCCGCCCAGACGCATCCTTCCTCCTAGGGCTTTGCGTGGAGTGCCACCTCAGAGATTAACCTATCAGGTGGAGGTGGGAAAGGTACCCCAGACATACCAAGATGTCTTGGAATTACCGCCACCCGAGAAGGAAGGATGGCTCCAGGCTATTCAAACTGAATTGAGGGCAATGCACAACCTGGAGGTTTTTGAACCAGCAAAATTACCAGCTGGAAAGCATGCAATTGATTCCAGATGGGTGTTTGTTCTAAAGGATCAGGAAGGTGCTGAGCCCTTAAAGAAAGCACGTTTGGTGGTTCGTGGCTGTAAGCAAATCCCAGGGGTAGATTTTGAGGAAATCTACTCCCCCACACTTTCAGCCACAACGCTTCGAGCAGCGCTTGCTGTCGCAGCTAGCAGAGGTCTCCAAGTGCATCATTTTGATGTGGGAACAGCGTACCTGCATGCAAAACTGCAGGAAGAAGTGTATATCACAATACCCCCAGGGGTGCAATGTGACAACTCACATTTTCGTCTCAGGAAATCGATTTATGGGTTGAAGCAAAGTGGAAGAAATTGGCACTTATGCCTTAAGGAGCAGCTGCAAAAGTTAGGGTTCACACCCTCCCCAGCTGATCCATGCCTTTTCAAGAAGGGAAAAGGGGACAAATTGTGTGTTCTTCTGTGTTTTGTTGATGACCTGCTAGTTCTTGCACGAACGGAACAACAGATCAATCAGATCACAGAACAGCTGAAAAAAGCATTCACCCTAAAGTGTCTTGGTCCTGTCAATCGTTACCTGGGAGTGGAGGTTGAACGCACAGCTGACAGTACTGGTTTTCTCCTCAGCCAGGAGAGTAAAATCCATGCCCTGCTTCAAGAATGGGGCATGCAGGACAGCAAGAGTGTTGCAACTCCAATGGTGGTTGGAAGGGGGGAGATAGCAGAAGAGTCTGCACCATTTCCAAACCAGAATATGTACCTATCACTATTGGGTTCACTTACACATCTTGCGTGCTGGACGCGTCCAGACATTGGCGCTGCAGTCAATCACCTGAGCAGGAAAGCTGCAAACCCAACTCAGGCAGATTGGGTAGCCTTAAAACGTATTCTCCGGTACTTGAAAGGGACTAGCACCCACAGGTACCACATCGCCCCAAAAGGAGCACTGCAATTGGAGGTTTTTGCAGACAGTGACTTTGGGGGAGATGAAACCAGGAGATCTACAACTGGCTATGCCATACGTCTTGGGGATTGCGTGATAGATTGGGGTTCACACAAGCAAAAGACTGTTGCGTGTTCGACACTGGAAAGTGAATACACAGCCTTGAGTCTTGTGACCAATTATCTTCACACGCTCAGACAACTGATGTCGGATTTGGATGCTCCACAGGTAAATCCAATCCGAATCTGGATGGACAACCAGTCTGCCATCCAGGTTGCTGGGTCAGAACGAGTCCGGATGCACTCCAAGCATGTGGACATAAAGCACAAACATGTCAGAGAGGCAGTCCAAAATGGGGACATTGAAGTGCTTTACTGCCCATCGCAGGAGAACATCGCGGACATTCTAACCAAAGCTCTTCCTGCGCCACAGTTCAGACAGGCAGTTCAAATGCTGGACCTGGCGCCAAAGGAAGACTTCCGAGACGAAATGGGGGGGTGTTGCAGTTTCACATCTCACAGTCTAGAACTGGTAGAAACTGGCATTCCGTCTCTCCGTCTAAGGATCAGATAAACACCTGTGAGTCCTTGAGCAGGTCAGCTTCCCAGCTTGTTAGGGATAGTAGTTGTACTCCCTTTCTTGATAGTGTAGAATAAGCAGACAGTTTCACACGGGAAGCCCTGGCTGGAAACACTGCACATTCCCATGAGCTCATAGTGTTCTAAGAGTCACCCCATTGGGTAAAATGGGGCACAAGGGGTCTTCAGGTATCCACCTACCAGATACACTCTGGCTGCATCCCTTTGTTCTGTTGTTAGAAGGAGTTTTTCACTGTGTGTGCTTAAGATGTAAAGCTGCACTGAAAACGGCCGCCTGCGAGCGGCCCAAACTTCACCGGCTTCCTAGCCGGCAGATTGAACCTTTGTACCTTTCTTACTTTCGCTACAATAAAGAGACTTTGTTATGGAAATGTGGCGATTGCTTCAGTCCTTCGCATCGGAGCGCTAAGGCAAGCGCTGAAATGGGTCTCCAAGCTCCCAACTCTGCTGCTATTTTCACAAATACACAACATACACATCTTCTTTGAGACACTATCGTTCATTGTCCTACTCATGTGTTTGTTTCTATGTTATGCCGTTTAGATTGTAACTGAATTATAGAGCCCTGAGCAGTACAACAATCTGCCAAAGAAAATTGTACAGCAGTTTAAGAAACAACACTCTGAAAAATCAATATAAAACTTGTATGTGTATGCAGAATATTGTGCTCTTTTTTCTGCAACTGGGACCATCACTGTTTAAATGGAATACATGGTGGGATTATGTATAGTACATAACTAACATCATGGAACCTTCTATCAAAATGGCCCCAAAAATCATTTTATAAAATGAATGAATGAAATTTAAATGAATGAATAAGTTTTACTTGGATATTTTCTGTAATTGGCATGATATGATTCAGAACAAAAGAGAAATGTGACATTTATAAAGAAACGATGCTGTGCTTAAATTGAGAAATAATATATAATGAGTAAAAATGTAAAATATTTTGAGTTGCGCTGGGCTGGATAAAATCTTGGTGAGAAAAGATGTGACCCTCAGCCATAGTTTGGATACCTCTGCCCTAAACCAAGATTTGGCGCTGCAAATATAAGCCTTGGACTTGCAGGCTCAATCCTTTCCCTTCATGTTGCAATTGACTACTTCTGTTGCTGGTTCAGCAGCAAACTATGTTTCATGTTTGAAGCTGGTTTGGAGACAAACTATGTTTTGTACAATATCATAGTTTGCAGGATTTAGACAACATGACAACTATGGCTTGACATACAGCAGGAACAGAACCTTCTACCTTTCTTCTTTGTGTGTTCCAGTATATTCACCGGATTATGGAGAGATTTTTATCACTTTGGATTTACTTACCATAATTGTTGGTAGAAATTGCTGTATGCCTATCATTGCATTGTTTGTTGAGTGGTGGAACAAACTTTTTTCTTGACTCAGATTTTTTTTTTTTGCTCTCAGATTTGATTTATGAGAGCCACATTTTGCATTACATCAGACTGTATGTCTTAAGGGCTGCAGTGGCAGCCATATGACCAACAGCACTGGAAATGTCAACACTTAGATCAAGTGCTTCACAGTGCCATCCAAAGCGTGTCTACTCCGAGTCCCATAAGTGGTATTTTCTCCCATGCACGCATGTATAGAATTATAGCCTTAGTCTTGAAAATGTGCTGCATTCAACAGGCATGACCAAATTCCATTTTGATTTTTCCCTTCCTACCCATGTATCTCACGCCCTCCTTTTTTTTTTAAAAGTCTATTCTATATTGTAAGCTACTTGGAACAGAGACCTATTTTGCTTAAGTAGCACTATGTGCCGTGCACTGAACACTAAAGAACAACAACAAATTTCACCATATCTAGTCCTACTTTCTAGAGCTCCTTGAATTTTACGACGCTCTATTTCTGTCAACTAATTGCTACTTCCCTCACCTCTATTTCCTCCTTTTTCTATTGTATCTGTTGAATGGATCATGGGAGGGGGAACAGGTGTTCCAGGAGTGGGTGTTGGAACCCACTGTTTTGTATTGGGACTGTTTTGTATTGTATAAACAAAAATGTCATATTAAACTTTAAATTAAAAAAAGAAACATAAAAGATATACTTTTCATTTCTTCTGGAAGGCATATTAAACAACATTATTTACAAGAATTATACTGTGGAATTTTCAATAATTAACGAGCTCTGAGCCTTAAAATACGCTGATGTAGCTAGCATCTGAAAAATAGCTGTGTGATCTAGGTTTCTCTCTCCCCAAAGAGACATTAGTTTTCCTACCAAAGGAAGTGAGCTGTTAAGTGATCATCGACAGTAATGGCCATACGTTAGTGCTTAAATGTCACTTATGCACTTGAGGAGGTATGAACAGAATCAGAAACTTGACTTCACAGTGCACTGTGGCAGGAAATAAAACTAGTAAGATGAATAATAAATAATAATAAATATATTTAAATGGTTTGTAATTATCTTGTGGCAAACGGTGCAATTTAGTAGCAGCCAACTTAGATTTCTTCAGATTGAATCATGCCAGACCAACTCAGTTTTCCTGTTTAGTAAAGTACCTTTTAGTGGAGAAAGCTTTTGAACCTAATTCCAAGTGACAGTCTCCTCAGAAAGTGCTAAAGATACATTACAGAGGGAAATCTAATGAGAACAGTAGTGTAGCTTTGGGGGGACAGCAAGGTACGTATTGCAGGTACTGCAATGTATTGTGTAACCAGCTCTTTTCCCTCACCCTCAGAGCCATTCAGGGCAGCAATGGCAATGTGCTGTGTGTTGCTGTCACTGCTGAGAAGGGCTCTGATGGGGAGGGGCCGGTTACACAATGCATAATGGCACCTGCAATACTTATCCCACCATCCACCCTATAACTATGCTACTGAATGAGCATATGATTGTTTCTCTCTCTCTCTCTCTCTCTCTCTCTCTCTCTCTCTCACACACACACACACACACACACACACACACACACACACACACACACCCAGGTTAAAAGACTGAATGAGGCACTCAGTGGCATTTGTGCAGAGAGCAGAAGCTAGGCAGATTTAGGAATTAGCAATATACACATATGGGCCTAATGTCCCTTTGTGAAAGGGCAATGCAGAGTTCTCCAGGCCCACCTCCAGCACTTGTCCACTCAAGTCTGGTCTGAAGATAGTCACAGGAAATCATTTCTTTCATGCTGCACAGTGGCACTGTCATGGATGTGGCACTATTATAATGACACCTTAGGAGAGGAACTCTCAGTCCAAGAAGGTGAATTTGAAAGTTCCTTTTCCGTTCAAGCTTTTCAGATGAACACAAGAAGCTGGAAGTCAAGTGAAATGGTCTAAAGGAAGTGAGTGCAAGGGGTGGCGCCTCCCAGGAAATCTACAGTTCCTACAAACCTATCATATCTGCAGACACTTCGTTAATAATGTATAAAACATAAACCACAAAGTATGAAACTGTGGCACAAAAATCATTGCTAATCTGAATTAGTTTACCTAAAGCATCATATCCAAAGTGGGCAACTCCTAGCACCATAAGGGACCTCAAAATGAAGTTACTTTTCTCAAGAAGAAAGATGTTAAATTTGGGAAATCTTGAGATATTAGCTGCAGGGTAACCTTCATTTGAAGGATGATGTGACTGCATTTTGCTAATTGTAAAATCTGGCACCAAGATAGTTTTCAAATGTTCAAAAGGTGCCAGAAATAAAGACAGAAAGCAATTGTTCAACAACCGTCTCCTACCGGAGGGCAGGACTAAGGAGTTCAGTTAGTTCAAAATACAGGAAGGCAAGTAAAGAGGTCATTCATATGTTCAGGCCCCCATACAGTGCAACGCTCTCATGTGACTGTACCATCTCTAATTTCACATAAGTGCGGGTTACTTACTTGAAGGAATTCCCATATGTAAATGCTTTCATCCCTTAAAAGCTTTTCTGTTGGTACCAATAGCATTCTGCTCTGCTGAAGTCACTGTGTGGGGCTTCAGCTCCTTCGGGTAAGGGAGTCTTAAAAATTACCCTCACAGTTGGTGCCATTTCCACATTAACACAGGAAATCTAAAAATCAGACCAGTGCTAGAAATCTCACAGAAGCATATGTTACTACTTAGGACTTAATCCTAACCGACTTTCCAGCACCAGGGTAAGGGCAATGCAGTTCCAAGGTAAGGGAACAAATATTCCCTTACCTTGAGGAAGTCTCCATGACTTCCCCCCACCCCAATGGCAGGTGCAGCATATGCCCCACTGGCACAGCTATGTCAGTGATGGGGATTAGTGATTAGGATTAGTCAGTGATTAGGACTGCGCCCTTATAAGCAATTCTCCTAGCATGGGTTTCAATAGCTCATTGAGGCCTAGATTATTTCAAGTATTGAAACAGCAAATCTGCTTACGCAGTGAAATCTGGGCATGTGAGGAAGTACCGGGGGGGGGGGGAGGTAACAACAGCAACAGGGTCTACAATAGCTTGCTATCAAAGGGTAAATTCTAATAGCCAAACAGCATTACATGAACAGAGTGACACTTTTTCTGCATACATTATACAGGTGAAAAATGACAATATGCCGTGACTAAACAGCTGACAGACTCACACCAGGCTCTCGGGGCATGGCGCCATGCCAGTATGAATGGGCCATTGTCAAAGAAGTTAAATGGATCTTCAGTTAACAGGACCTCATGGCTTTATCTTACCCGACAGATGTACTGGTTCCGTTCGCCTGGAGAGAAGGTTTGCGAGCGCACAATCATGCTGTTCCTGACAAAGGGATGCTGCTGAGACTTCAAGCTAGCTCTGTCCTTGGGACGGACAGCCACATTCTCATTCCCATCGTCTGTGTTAGTTTCTTTATCAACCTGTTGAGGATATATATTTTAAAATGTTAAAAACTGAAAGCCTCCTCAACAAGCTTTTCTTTTCTTTTTTTAATTCTATCTTGGCAGAAATTAGTTACATCAAACCAAACACATGAAATACAAATGCACTTTTTTTTTTTTTAAGACAGTAAAAAATAAATTGCCAGTTTGTGCTCCTTAGGAGGATGGGTGCCCATGTTCTAACTTGGATATCAGTGCACTGTATTAGGGACAGCACCATGTGTCTATCTGATGGGCTGGTTATGTGGATCTAAATTACAATTTGCCTCATGCATATTATTTTTGATCTTCAAGGCATGTGACCCAGGCCAACATAATTAAAAAACAGCTGCCATCTTGCTAGAAGTTTCTTGTGTTGTCAAAAGGAAGAAAACCTTGCAGAATGCTAACCTGAAGTTAATGTCAAGTAAAGAGAATCCTATTGTCTGTTAAAAAGTAAAACTGTATTGCACAATCCTATGTATGTCTATTCAGAAGTAAGCCCTAAGTTCAGTGGGACTTATTCCCAGGTAAGTGCATATAGGACTGTAGACTAACAGCTCAGTTCTAACACATTTTTCAGCACCTGTGCAGCCATAATACAGCCCTAACGTAAAAACATAAGAAGAGTCCTGCTGAATCAAGCCAAAGGCCCATCTAGTCCAGCTTCCTGAATCTCACAGTGGCCCACCAGGTGGGCCAAGATGCTTGCATCCTGTGGCTACTCCCTTGCACCTGGCATTTTGAAGGAGCCTACTATTTAAGGAGGTTGCACCACCCATCATGGCATATAGCCCATGATAGACTTTTCTGCCAGAAATATGTCCAGTCCCCTTTTAAAGGCATCTAGGCCAGATGCCATCACCACCTCCTGTGGCAAGGAGTTCCATAGCTTCATTACCCGCTGGGTAAAAAAGTAGTTTCTTTTATCTGTTTTAACTCTCCCAACACTCAATTTCAGTGGATGTTCCCTGGTTCTGGTATTGTGAGAGAGGGAAAAGAATATCCCTACATCAATTCTATACCTCCCGTGCATGATTTTGTATGTCTCAATCATGTCCCCCCTCAGGTGCCTTTTTTCCAGACTGAAGACCCCCAAACACTGCCGTCTTTCTTCATAAGAGATGTGCCCCAGCCCTGTAATCATTTTTGTCGCTCTCTTCTGCACCTTTTCCAGCTTCACTATGTCTTTTTTGAGATGTGGTGACCAGAACTGTACGCAATACTCTAGATGTGGCCTTACCATCCATTTGTACAATGGCGTGATAATATTGGCTGTTTTATTCACAACCCTTTTTTAATTACCCCAAGCATGGAATTGGCCTTCTTAATTGCTGCCGCACACTGTGTCAACACCTTCATCGAGTTGTCCACCAGCACCCAAGATCTCTCTCCTGAGCAGTCACAGATAACCCAGAACCCATTAGCTTATATGTGAAGTTTTGATTTTTTGCCCCAATGTGCATCACTTTACACTTGTCTACATTGAAACGCATCTGCTATTTTGCTGCCCATTCCCCCAACTTAGAGAGATCCTTCTGGAGCTTTTGCAGAATGTAACATGTAGCATGCACCCAGTTGGCACAGCTGAATCAGCACTGGAAAGCTGGTTAGGAATGGGCTACAAGTTAGGCTAGGCTGACCATTTGGTTTCAAGAAAGCCATAGTTGAGAAAAGTATTTCTGACTTCAAAAGCTATTAATACATTTAACCACTGTAACTGGCCACTTTTAGCTGGCCACTACTGTAATGTCTCTAAATCCTAACTGGGTACCACCAACTTAAGGTGAAACTGAGGAATCTTAGAGGTGTTTTTTTTTTAAATTATTTGTACTCATTTAATAAAACCACAGGTAAAGGAAGAATCCAGTTCTCAAATGAAAAAGGGCATCAAATGGGTTTCAACAAGCAAACCCCCCACCCCCAGGTATCACTGGGGGAATATCTCAAACTGTTGCTTTTGTTGCTTTTCCCCCAGGAGCTGTGACGTCAAGGAGGAAGAGTTATCTGTGGGAAGTTAAATAAGCTTTGATCATGTGGAAAGTTAAATAAGCAAGAAAAATAAAAGGACGGAGCGGAGATAAGGTGGAACTATTATTCAAGATGAGAACAAGAGCACACTTGTTCCAGGGCCACAAAATGGTTCCAAGTATAGCATAACGTCCCCAAAGCAATTTCTGCAACTTCCAGTTAAAAACCTTCTAGTTATGTAAAAATTATCTGGTCCACACTGGAGTATGCACAATCTACTTAGGGATCTAGCTTAAAAAAAAAACATGCTTCTTATATCTATTTCCTAAGCATTGGTCAGGCATTTCCTGATCAAGAACTCAGGAATGGACTCACAAATAGACTTCATATATAACTTCTGGAAGCCTTTTTTTGCTGTTTAACAATATAAAGGCTATTTAGATAATTCAGTGAACAATGTTTACATTTGCCATCCTCTGTCATGGACTTGTACTTTTTGTGCTTTGCTGTTTTGCACCTCTGTAGGCTCAAAGCTAGTTGAAGCTAAATACACATATCAGCAAGAAAGGCCAACTGAATACAATGTAACTTAGATCTCAGTAAACACACTTAGAATTGCACTGTTGATTAATATTTTTCACAGTGCTATCCTAACTTGGCCATAAGCTGGTGCATCCATCTCTTTGCTGTCTCAGAATGTCGTGAACGTGCTGTAAAGACCTCATAGGGACAGCTGGGGCTTTACCTGGGTTAAGGGAAAATAAATCCCCTTATCCCAAGGAGACCCCTTATCCCCCTCCTGAGCTTCATTGGACGCAGCTTGGGCCAGATGGTCTTGCTGCGCCAGCGCAGTTTGGAATTGGGTTGTCAATCTAATAATGTCGATAAATTTCCATATGACCAAGAGTGCAGTCCTAACCTGGAGTTAGGCCGGCACAGCTAGGCCAACAAAGTTTGGCCAGCACAAGGGACAGCATAAAGTATGTTTGGACCACTTTCGGAGTCAGAGGCCAGCACACAGACGAGCGCCATCCTCCCTGACTCTGACAATGGTCCAAATGTGCTTTACGGTCGCCCTGGTGCTGGCCAAACTGTGCTGGCCTAACTCCAGGTTAGGATTGCACTCTAAGACAATATTGCAATAAAAGCACATTTTGTTATTTTAATGATGCATGCACATGTCATGGCAGGTCCCATCACAGAGGAAGTCTTCTTCTTGCATGAGAGAAGAGGGAATGACCTAGCCAGTGGTGTCATTCAAATGATTTAGGAACAGGAACTCACTTTTGATTGGCACTTGTCGGGAACCCGGAACCAGCCACGGAGCCCGTTAGGATCCGGAACGCCTGTTCTGGTCCGTTTCCCCTGAATGACATCACTGGACCTAGCTCTTAAGAAAGAACTAGGAGAATAAGACCTAGCTCTTAAGAGATCCTTTTTTAAAAGTTATTCTATTTCAATAGATAACAATATTTTAAAATGTGTAACCCTCTTAATTTGGGGCATCTTTTTAGAAAACCTAAAGATTTTTTAACTGATTAACCTACCTGATCATTTGACTAAACATTGTATCCCTTGTGTTCTACACACACACACACACACACACACACACACACACACACACACACACAC
>JAJKFI010000003.1:15674959-15711209 GCA_029204185.1 Lerista edwardsae
TGCCAGTTTCAACCAGTTCTGGACTGTGAGATGTGAAACTGCAACACTCAGTAGATATGAAGCTTTTTGCACCAGGATTCATTAAGAATAAACACTTAAGCTGTATCAATAATTTCTTCATAATATTTTAAATACATGACAATTAATTCACATTAAATTGTACTTCTTACATAAAAAGATTCATTTTCCAGACTTCCCAACTGTGGTCAACCTAAGGATGTAGCCGAAGAAGTGGTGCGCAGAGGCAGTAAGCCACTGAATACTGTCTGCTGGGGCAAAGGGTGGGGGTGGAACTGCAGGGAAGGTATACTGCATGCCTTCGCGCTCTACTTGGTCATTATGTGAAGTGTGACATTGGACTAGACGGTCCTTTGGTCTGATCCAGCAGAACGTAGGCACAGAAAAAGGGAGAAAGGAGCAGGACTGTGTGTTCAGCTCATGCTTAATTCACCATTCTCCTTGCAACCATTCTTACTAAAGGCAGAAACTGCTATTCCATTAAACAACAACAACAACAAACAGCCTGTCACTTCAGCATTGAGAAATGGTTGCACAAAAAACAGCAAATGAAGCATGCCTGATTCTTCCCCAAGGCATCCAATATAATAAGACATTTTATTCGGACAGTGTTTGATGATCAGTGGATGATTCTTTCAGTAGTTTGTTCTTTTATACGTGAAGGTTGTAAATGCTGTTTTATAAGTGAACAAACGTAAGAGTTCAGTATACCAGTCTTCCTCAGCACTTTGCGGTTCCTCTGCTTCCTTTTCTTCATCTTCCTCCTCCTCTTCTTCTTCCGCCAACTCTTGTTCTACTGCTTGCAATTCAGCTGATGTTCTTTCCAGTAATGCTGACACAGCATCCTAACAAAGGCATTGAAAGAAGACCTACATATTACAGTATACTGGTTTTTATGAAGTGACACTCTGAAGCCATAAATATCAATATTTGTGAACATGGACAGTATCTGGCAAAACAACAAAGGCAGCATCTAGTACTGTGGTGAATCCTGTGTTTCCCTTATCTTTTTCTGTGTTTTGGGCAGTTTTAGTTCTTCAGGAGTGGTATATGCTATTCAGTTGCTAGATTTCGCTTACAGACAGCTTTTGTCTTTTTGTTGCAGACGCCATTAGCCATATAATAAAAAGGAATTCAGCTTCTTTCCCATCCAAGTCAGTGAATTCCCTCCAAAAGCTGGAATGTGCCTGCTGACTGACTCACATTCTTCTGTTCCACTCCTCCAATCAGTGAACATTACTCCAGGGAATGTAACACTCCCAGCACACAGGAGCTATGGTAGTCCCCATCCAGCAGCCTGAGAACCCACTCCATGGGTCTCAGAAGGGAGACCCACTTGCTGAACAGCAAATGAAAAGAGCTGGAGGTGCATTCAGGCAAATTGTCTTAGTGGTTAATTAGCTCAGTGGTTTCCAACCTTTAAGTGGCCGCAAACCACTGAGGCAAAAATTGAAATTGTGAACCTCAAGCCATCTTGAGATCACATACTCAAGACATGAGATCACATACACGATCGCATACTTCTCCCCACCACCACATACAAAGCATACTTTGGCTGTTAGAAACTTCCTTCGCTCAGGTCTAATGAGAGGGCGCAATCCAACCCAGTGGCAGAATGGCAAGGCCGGCCGGCCGGCCAGCACTATAGCCAACGCTGGGTTGGGGAAGGCTGGAGCCTCCCGCGGCAAGGGAGCGTGCGCTCCCTTACCATAGGGGAGGCTCCAACCTCTCCTATGCACTCCTCAGATCTGCGCCCGCTAAAGAGCGGGTGCAGATCCAAGGAGACTGCGCGGTGTGAATTGGGGCCGCAAGGCCTTTGGAACGGGCCTAGGATTTGGCCTTATGGCCGAATCCGAGCACGCCCATGTCCCACCCCGTCTCCCTCCCTCCCTCCAATCCCCAGGGTGTGCTTTCAGCGCACCTCCCTTGCACCGGCTGACTTCGGCCGATGCACGGGAGGTGCTGCGCGGGCGGTACAGGGCCGGCGCTGCTAGCTGTGCTGGCCTGTGGCCTTAGCGCTGACACGGGGGGGCTGCTAGGTGCCCCTGTGTCAGCGCTAAGGCCTTAGTGCTGATACAACAACGTTGCATCAGCGCTAAGCGCCATGTAGGATGGGGCTGACAGCTAGGAAGTACAGCAGGAGGAAGCACATTGCTCACTGTACCAGTGGCTTCAGTGGCACCACAATTATTTTCAGAATCCACTTTAGATGCAGTAATACTCACCAAGTCTAAGGAGCCAGGTGACCGATTGTTTGGTTGAAATATAGGCTCCTTCTTTTGCCCCTTTATCTTTTTGCCAGTACTCTGTTTGCAAGCAAGCAGGTTATACCACAGAGTAGAAGTCTCATTTGATAATGACAAGTCTGCCAGACTTATCTGAACTCCAGCCTACACAGCAACGTGAAAGGATAATTTTACTTGGTCATTTTAATGTATATAGTATGTAATGTAAAAACTTAAACTTAAACCTGCATCAAGTTAGGCAAAGAGTCATTGAGTAGGTTGAGGTAAGGTTCAACAGGTGGCCTGGAAGTAGCAAGCAAAGAACACATAATATTGGTTAGGATATTCTTTATCTATTTAATACATTTATATCCTGCCTTTCAAACAATTAGGTCTTCCATTTGCTGACAATCTCAGCAGGGGCGTACATCCCCATATAAATCTTCTACTGTAGAACAATGAAAGAGGCTCCCTGTCTTTATGTCTGGTGTTTACTCCAGAGAGTCATGCCAGAGGACCAATGCTCTTATGCCATACTCTCCAGTGATGGCAGTGGTGTTAGCCGTCCCCCGAAGCACCTCTGAAGGTCAGATATTGCCCAGGTCAAAGATAATGCTCCTTCCATACAGTTCTTTCATCTAACAGCACAAGCAGTGATGTCATCTGGTAATGAAGAACGGGAATGCTGGGCGGGACTTACGCATGATTGGCTGCCCGTCCGTTCCGTTCCGCGGCTGCCCTGGCCGGGCGCCTGCTCGCCGGGGGGGATGGGTGGGGGGCGCGCCGGGTGCCTGGGCAAGCAGCGGTGGGGTGCACCAACCGGGGGCAGCCCCCCCCAAGGCCAGGGCAGCTGCGGAACGGAACGGACGGGCAGCCAATCACGCATAAGTCCCGCCCAGTGTTCCCATTCTTCATTACCAGATGACATCATTGAGCACAAGGATAGGACTTGAGGGATAATAATAGTTCTTAATATTGGTGCAGCACTTTCTCAGCATGCAAGTAGCTTTTAATATTATTTTATTATTATATTTATTATAATAATACTAATACTCTGCTTTTCAACAAAAAGTACACAGTGGTTTAAAGAAGAATCAAATAACTAAGGGCTCAATCCTGAGCCTGTCATCGCCAGCTGTACGCTCGTACCACCCGCTCCAAGTGCCATAAACATGCCATAAAGTACATCTATGACACCTGGAGAGGAAGAAGCGCCGGCGCCAGGTCTCAGCACTCCAAGAGGATGCCGAACCACTGGCAGGGGTAAACGACACTGCCAGGCGGTGGTGCAGCTTGTCGGGGTGGGGGGAGAGTGGGGGAAAGGCAGAACAGGGCAGGGGAAGGTTAGGCCTGTGAGGGGGCAGGGATGGAAGCAACCTCTGCAGCCAAATCCTAAACCCCCTTGTGAGCCAGGCAGCCTGGTACGGGTCTCCTCGGTTCTGCACCAGCTCAAATGTGGGCGCAGCACTCATTGGAGCTGAAGCGGTATTACCAGGGGTAAAGGAGAAAATGTTTCCTTACCCTGAGGAGATCCCGGCAGTAGCTTTGGCGGCCTCAGGATCCAACAGTCACCATTTTGGTGCTGCTGGGGCTCTGGGCACTGCCGGCTTCAGGATTAGGCTGTGAATGGCTCCTTTCTCAAAGGGGCTCAAAATCTACAAAGAGGCAGAACACCACCAGCAAATAGCCACTAGAAAGAACACTGTGCTGGGGTGAAAAGGGACAGTTACTCTACCCTTGATATGCAATGATCCTACGAAGTATTACCCCCCCCCCACAATGCAGATGCTGATGGGAGTGACCTGGATAAGGCCGTCTAGTGAGTCTGAGGCAGAGGTAAGGTTTTAACCAGTGAGGTCCCAATTCACAATTTAAGCTCTCAGCCATTACACAACACCAGCTCACATATAAAGGATAATAGCCACTTGGTTTTTAAGACGGAAAGGGCAAAGCAGCTCAAAACATAGGAAGTGGGGTGACAACAGTGGCAGAAAGAAACCGAAGTGCCTGAGAAAATGTTAGAGTGAACACATAGATCAAAGTGTTCTGGTTTAAGTACAGACATGCCCTGGAATCTGGAGGGATAGGCTCCTGGGGCTCCCATGGATACCTGAAACCGTGGATAAGCGGGAACCTGTGCTAAGTATAGGTTTCTCCCCTGCCCTGACCCCCAAGCAAGAACACTTTTTAGCAACCCATAATAAGAATAATGGAAGATAAGGGGAGCCCCCCTGAACTGTGGATAATTGAAACTGTGGATACAGGGGCCTACCTGTAGTTCTTCTTCCTTTTAAACAATTTCCTCAATACAAAGACAGTATGATTTTATTTTAAAAAATAATTAGATAACCTTTAAGGAGCAGAGAATGCATGCTCACAAGGAAACTAAACAGAAAAAAAGTCATTTATAGGTCTGTAAATCTAATCAAGTGTAATAGATCCATGCAAGAGACAGTACAGGCTAAGCTGATGCCTGAGGCAAAATACAGTTAGCCTCAGTCCATCCTCTGCATGAGGGAGAAAATGGTTTTATATACAAGATAAGAACATTCAAGCTCATATTTGGAGGCTTTGAGAGTCCTACTGTGCAACAAGCATCACACACCTTCACTTTATATCACTTGGTTATTAATCAATATGCTTCACTTATATCACCATCTAATGGATAGCCACTGAGAGCGCAATCCTATTGCGCTTGTTGCGTCGACGCTATGTCATAGCATCGAAGCAAGGGGTGGAGCACGAAGTGGGGACACCAATCGGCACCCCCGCGTCAGCACCTGAGTAATGGAACCGTTGCGCCCGCGCTGAGCCTCTCATGTGTCAGCTGAAGCCAGCTGGCAGAGGGAGATGAGTGGCAAAGGGAGATTGTGGGCGGGAGGCAGGCAGGATGTGGGCAGGCTTGGGAGGCAGCCATACGGCCACATCCTAAACCCGTCCGGGAGGCCTCACAGACCAGATTTGGGCTGCGCGGTCTCCTCGGATCCAAGGAACCCATATGGGAGGCTGGAGCCTCCCCTACAGTAAGGGAGCGCAAGCTCCCTTGCCGTGGGGAGGCTCCAGCCTCTCCTCAGCACAGCTAGAATATGACGCTAGCCCGTTGGCCTCGCCAGTTGGGCGCTGCTTAGGATTACACCCTGAGGCAATTTACCTTGGGAAATACAAAGACAAAGGAAACAAATACCCTCCTATCATAATAGCATATGGAGGAAATATGACAATCTTGACAATGCATCTCTGCCGCTGAGTTACAAGAGAGCCAAGTCCAGTGGTTTCATGCATGGAAGTCTTGAGTTCAAATTCCTGAGGTAGATAATCCTTACCATGGATGGTAAAAGTCTTCTGCCTGAGGTCTTGGAGAAAGAGCTACTGCTGGAAAGTAGGAAAACTGAGCTCAGACTCTCGATAATCTGGCCTTATATATTTCAGGAATTGGGAGCAAGGCATTGCAGGTCTCTGCAACACTTTCCTAAAACTTCTACCATTTCTATGTTGACAGCTGACATTTTTATGTTGACAGTTACCACAGCAAATATCAACATGAAATGCAGCCTGTGAAACTGCAGCATCACAGACTTTATTTAAGAACAAATCTTATGCATGGACATGCCCTGGCCTTCTGTGCCAGTGAGGCACAGAAGGTCACAAAGTCCTGTGACCAGAAAGTGACCTAACACTTCTGTGTCACACAGAGCCTCCGAATGAGTCTGGAACCTTGTTTTGGTTGAGTTCAGAGCCAAAGACAGATCTGGGGCTTCACTGTAGCATGTCTTGGCTTCTGGGAAGGCTTTACTTCTCAGGAGCCAGGTCAGGACAAAGCAGCCAGTGCCCCGCCCTCAGGAAGATATTACTGGTGTCTTCCCCAAGGGTGGAACTTTACCCATCTCATTCCAATTCTGGGGGAGGCAGCCAACCTTCCCTAGAGCTGGTTCGAGGCACAGCCAAGCCGCCAGGCACGTCACAGGTGTTTTCCTTGAGGTCAGGGCCTTGCATGCCTCATTCAGGCACATGGCCTCTGCAGGCCTCAGAGAGGCTCCCAGAGAGGTTGGAGAAAATCTCTTGTTGTGCCTGAGAGCTCAGTTCAGGGCTCTGCCTCACCTACCTCCAATAACCACACGTCCCTGATCTTATACAGCTATTTTTCAGTTCAACTAGGGTTTCCCCAGCTGCAGCAAAGCAATCTGTTTTTATGGTAGAGTGAAAAGTAATGTCTCCTTATACACCTCTGCTTGTATCCAATTCAGGCACAAGCGCAAGGAAGTTCATGTAAAATTATAATCTCTCTAAAAAGAGGGTTGAAAGGTATGCAGGGGGCGACTAGGAGAGAGGAAATTACTTAAAATTTGGAAGAGTCATTGAAGAGCACGGTAGGTGCCTCAGCCTGTTTTTAAGCAACTTTTCCCTCTCTGTGTATCATCCAAGAGTTGGTTGCAACCCCATCACTGCGGGAAGAAAAGCCAAACACCTTTCAGCATGTTTCTAACCTCACATCATAAATTAAAGAACAAAATCACTGTGCTAGCTCAAAAGGAAGAGAATAAAAAACATGGCCATCTGTACAAAGGTTTGCTTCCTGAAATCACTACTGTAGCAAAATTTGCATCAATGAAATGTTCTGTAGATACACATCTGGCAACTCATGAAACTTTTCTTATGAAAGTGACACAACATAAAACAAACAACAAATCCAAACTCTGCACCTGCAAGATGAGCTTATACAATTTTTTGCAGAGCCTAAGGGATGACCATTATATAATATTGTAAGGTTAAACCAACTGGTCATGGCACATGATTTGTAGGAGCCCGAGAATTTCATCTTGCTTTACAATTTTCAGTTGTCATGGCTGTTATGTGATACATGAATGCCAAAAAAGATAAGAAGCAAGGCGGTTAACAAAAATAGCCTACCTTCTTGTATTTTTTCAGCTCCTAGACTCGTATGTCAAATGCTGAAGGACTGAACCAAAAAGTCTTCCATGCTTAGAGGGCACTTTTCTATTGCAAAGTGTGCGACTCATACCTTGTGACTTGTCATTCATTAAAATGGTATGCAAATTATGCTTATTACATGCATCTAAAATATGCATATTAGTTGCAGCCCTCGGGCTCATGATACATTTTCAATGAGGTCCTCCATGCTGAACAAATTGTCTACCCCTGTAATATTGTGATCAAAAGGGATTCTAAATTCCACATCCATCCCATATCAGAGAGAAATATAATCAGTCCTGCAGAGGGTTGCTAATGCATGCCTCAGAAGGCTCTTATCCATCAGCATGAGAAAGAAAAACAAAAGAACATCAAACAAAGCCAATAATGAAGAATACTTACTAGGCATTCTTCCCGAAGAGTTTTACTGACAGAGCAGATATCCACTCTCAGAGTCTTCTGAAGCAAAGATGCCTGGGAAATGGCTACTCGAAACATCTCGCTAAATAAAAGAGATTCAGCAGCAGAATGGACTTTAGTGCGGAACAAACAGCTGATGTCAGCTGAAGAGGGGAGAACAGCAACTCGAACATACCTATGAAGGGGGAAGAAAGCAAAAAGAGTCATGGTCTCAAGGCATGTTGTATTAGACAATGAAATAAGGTTAAGAGAAAAATCTTGATACTTTTCTTGTTTTAATTCGTATTCCGCAGCGGCTTCAATAAGACACTACAGTTGCCAAGACAAAAATTGCACTGAACCTTGCCGTCACAGAAACCAATGCAAAATTTTAAAATTGTCTAAAGCAGTGTTTTCCAAACTGTGATCACAAAAAGCTTCTGACATTTTTTTTTTTTGAAATTTTTTGTAAGCACCCTTGCCCAGTTCATAGGATGCTAACCTGTGGTAGGAGGCAATCTTCATAACCCCACATTAAAATGTTACATTTTCCAATTTTCCCTAGTAATTCATGTGCTGTAGATCACATGTGAACCCTTTTTTAGATTGAGCGCTTCTCGGACTCACTTGATTTTGTCTATAAACTGTTTTGTGAACTTTTTTTGTTGAAAAGCAGTATGTAAATACGGTTGAATAACCACCACTACCTAGTTTCAACCTTTTGTCTGGTCTGGAAGCCCCTAACTGCATATCTTTCTCTCCATTTCAGCCTTCTGGGTACCCTGGAATACTGGGTACTGTAAAGGTTTGGGGAAACAGTTCTTGAACGAAATTTCTAGGGAGAGTCTAGCAAATATCTACACACACATACAAGCAAATACACACAGGCGAAAGATCCCTAGCAGCCTTGGGAGCACAGTACCCCAATTTTTATCAATTAATACTTTCTTATTAATAAAATATATTTCTTTCGATATTACCTTCTTTTGTCTAGTAAAGCTATGTGGGTTACAACAGATTATCGTTTTAAACAGTGAGTCTCAGTGCTAACAAATTTGGGAAGCACTGGTCAAGAGCACAGAAATGGAAATTCACAAAAGAGGGCAGGGGCAAAGACAGAAGAATAGTTCCATAAATGAACTTCCCAACTATTGATTGCCATTTAAAACTCTTCGGTTACTTGTGAACCAAACGACAGGTTATGAATTAAAACACATCCCTCTGATGTTGCTAAGCTTATAGAAAGTGAAATTTGTTTCACCTATTAGAAGGATACATTAAGATATTAAGTAGGCAAAGGTTTCCCCACGATCGAATGGACTAGTCATGACAGACTGTAGGGAGCGGTGCTCATTTTCGTTTCTAAGCTGAAGGGCTGGCAGTTGTCCGAGGACAAGTTTCTGTGGTCATGTGGCCAGCATGACTATATGCCAAGGCGCACAGAATGCCATTACCTTCCCACCAAAGTGGTACCTATTTATCTACTCGCATTTTTATGTGCTTTTGAACTGCTAGGTTGGCAGGAGCTGGGACAGGCAATGAGAGCTCACGCTGTTGCATGTTCTCGAACTGCCAACCTTCTGGTCAGCAAGCTCAGCAGCAGTGGTTTAACCCAGTGTCACCACATCCCTGTAGGATATTAACTACAGAGGTACTAAAAAGTGGAGAGCAACTTTTGAAGAGAAAAAGAAGAAAAAGCAGATTAGTTAATGTGTTTAAATGATAGAGAAGACAGAAAGCTATTGAATGGACTCTCCAATTCTCAAACAGAACACTGATGTGAAAAAACACACTGAAGGCAGTATGGCGCTTGCATACAGGGCTGAATCCTGCATTCAGGCCAGACCAAAGGGCAGCATCCTTCTGCAGCTGTCAAGGGCACAGTACCCAACCTATTATTGATGCCTCTAGCAGGATTCCCATGGCTTCTATCTAGATGGCATCCTCCCTTTATCGTGGCACCCTTATTGTGGTGCTGCACTGCATATTATTGTATGGTTCTTTCCTCTCCTCTGTCCCCCTCCCTCTTCCTCTCTCTCCTTGGAGAAATTGAGTGGGAAAGAGAAGAGAGTGAAGTGCTGCACAATGCTGGCTGGGTCAGTAGGTGGGTACCACTTCCTTTAGGCAGGCGGCATGTCCAGGTAAGGATGTTGCAGTGCCTAGTCCAAAAAGGCACAAGTGGCGGTGGCAGGCATCTATCCAGGGTTGGTCCAACACCATCAGCTGCTGCCACATAAGAAGAGCATGTTCACCCCCCGCCCCCCACCCCCCGCCCAAACCCAGGCAGAAGATAGCAATCGAACTCTTTCTCCCCTTGCTTCCTCTTGCATAATCCTTTTGAACAAAAACAGGAAGTTCAGGGCATGCTGGGAGTTCCTTGAGTATCCTGCACTTCCCAATTTATGTAAAGGAACTGAGCAAGGAAGGAGTAATAGGAGTGGGTAGGAAGAAGATGTTCCGCTTCCCACTTGCTTGTCATGCTCATGCAAATTACTATGCCACATCCCCCTCCTTCCAAGCAAGTACCTGCAAGACAACTTCCTCCCAAATTACACTTGAACAACATTGGAACACTTTTCACGCACTGCCACTATGTCTTAAAAGAAGCTAAGAAGCAGAACCCATACAATACAATTAAGAATGCAGCAAAAATCCAACAATTCCTTCTTATCTATGCTATGTTTTTGGACATGGAGCACTCCTATTATCTTATTATGATGTGGAAGTCAGTCCTGAAAATGTATAGATATTTCCACAAATTAAACCACCTTGACCAAATCAACTGCTTCAGTAAGAATGACATTTCATGCTCTTGTAAAGAAGCATTGCTCTGCTGATCAAATGAGAAAGTGAAAGTGCATTCACTTTGAAATGCAAATATATCACACACATGCAATGAATGTGTCTCAAGGTAGCACATGCATCTCAATGACAACTTAAAAGTATTCTGGGTTTAAGGTCAGCTCCTTCCTGAGAAGATTTTCAGCCTGCCTGTCCTTACTGATCCATTGGGACAAAGCCTTTCTCTTATAGATCATAGTATATCCTGGGGTTTTTGCCAGAGCAGCAATTTTTAACCTTTTTCATCTTATGGCACACTGACAGGGCACTAAAATTGTCAAGGCACACCATCAGTTTTTTGACAATTGACAAACCATACCATGTTGCTGGTAGAAGGTTCACATCGCCCTATAGCCCTACTAATAAACTACTTTCTCCCAAACACCCATGGCACACCTGCAAACCATTTGCAGCACACTAATGTGCCAAGGAACATTGGTTGAAAATCACTGTGCTATAGGCAACTGTTTACACTTCAGATGACACTCCTCAACAAATTTAGCAGCTCACAAAGCGTGTGAGCAGTCGCATCACTAGGGTTTGAATTACCTGGTGTGAGAAGTCATTCACTGCATCATCCTCATAACGGACTTCCTCCCGTACCATACATACATACCATACAGAATAAATTACAATAGCATTCACACAGCCTAAATGCAATGGCATCACTAGGGTTGGTGTCACCTCCTATTAACTTTCTTGATTTATTTTAATACGTAACAGTACAGGTCATCCAACAAATCAATCACCAACAAAAAAACAGTGACCAATTTGATGACTCTCACACAGCTGAACAGGAGTTCTAGTATTAGCTCTGATACATGGAAATGAGAGCTGATTTATACAGCTGACATATAGCTCTGACTTACACAGCTCTTATATACATGGAAATGAGAGCTGACTAATACCAAAATGGTGCCCTGTTGTGTCTTAATAACACTCCTTTGGTTCTCAGAACAATCGGTCAGTTATGAGTTAAGAAAATCCACTTTTTTGACATAAGGCAGTTGCGTTTTCCTTTTCTGGTTTTTTGCCTATAACTTTTGATAGGATAGAGAAATTTGAATGCGGTTTGTTATATTGCATTCTGCATTAACTTCCACATTGTATGGAATATAAGATGATGGTATTATTCAAAAATACCTAGATTTTCACAATTTTGGCCAGTAGTGGTGTCACCCCCCCTGAGTGCACATCCCACACTGCCCTACTGCTGCCACTGCTAGTGGAATTTTATTTTGTTCAGCTTCACTGGACTCTCCTTCCTCATTGCAAATATGTTGCATATAGAGATACTGCTTAGAATCCTAGAGAACAGTTTCAAATACAGTTGCAAAAGACTTTGCTATGTGTGCAGACTTTGCTGTGTGTGCTGGAACAGGCTGTTTAGGGACACAGAAAGCTACTGGCTTATAGTGTGTCAGGCAATTGGTCCAGCCAAGTCATTACTGCTGAAACTGTGTAGCTGTGGCTCTCCACCGTTCCAGGCAGGGGTCTTTCCTGGAGATGCCAAGGATTGGACTTCGGACCTTCCATGAGCAAAGCATGTGCGCCACTCTTGAACTATGACTTTTCTCCCCAACCTCACTTACTGCTTTTGAAAAGAAGAGATGTGCTATTTTGTGCTGAATAGAAGTATGACAAATTCTTTGGAGGAAAAACTCATTAAAAAAGAAGAAAGATGTCAAATGGTGGTGTTCTGCACTAAAATGGAGACTATAGTCTTGCATCAGCCTTTTCTTTTTTGAAGGCTATATGAGTACTCCTGTATTGCAGAGATGGAAAAATCACACTTTACAGAGTTGAAAAAGAAAAATATTCTTCCAAAAGTACAAAAGCTGTGTAAATCCAAGGAAGGAGAAAAGAAATTCTGCTGTGTGTCTGTTCTCATTATCAAGAAAGCATTCAGCATCCAGAGCCTTCTATGCATTGCATACTCTACTGTCTTTGAGGAGGCAAAACTCACTGAGCCTCCTATTTCTACTATCCAACAGATGCTGCTCAGGCCAACAACTCACAAGAGCACAAGAGTAATACTAGACAGGTATGGAGAGGAACACTGTTTTTGCAGTCAGTCAACATTTGCCTTTGAGGGCTGGGGGCAGGTGATGTTTCACCTGAAAGAAAGAAGCCTGTATTCGCTGCAACCAAATGATCACAAGCACACTTTGATTTACTAAGAAACAGTCTTATTGTCAAAATGCTTTGTCCTCAATGTTAGTATTACCTAGGAAACATTGTACTTACACCTTGGAGCTAAGGGGTATAGAAAGGGCATGGAGGCTTCGTAACTGCACCACAATGATCACAAAACTTGAGCTGTTTGTATCGTATCTGTTAAGCAAAAGGAAACCAAAGAAGAGGGTCAGCCACTTGCAACACACTGTCAATTGTCTCTCTTGGTTTGTTTTTTTAATGTGATGACTTACCTGATTCCTATTTGTATTTGAGCTGTGTCTAAACCTGCAGTATCATCTTCAGTATATGCAACTTCTTCACTATCATTTGGTCTACAGAACAGAGATACAACATTTGGTGAAAGAGTAAGACATGCACATTTGAGCCTTTGATGCTGCACTTGTGCTATGGCCAAAGCCACAAGATTGATCTGAACACAACATGAGTCCAATTTGCAAGATTTTTAGGTTCCAGTCTCCTGAAGTTCTCTGAGTCAGATAACAGAGAACAGTTACCTACTTATACATTTAGAAAACAATGCTGAGGTTTATCTCACTAACAGCCAGTTATTTGAAGAGCCACCCTTGAAGGATCATCACCATTTATAGTTTCCTGCTTGAAGAAAGTGAGAACAAAATTGAGATTGGAACTAGAAACTCTCTTTTTTTCCTACTTTGTAATGGCTTTCAAATTTATAAAATTATGTTGTTTCCTTTATTTACTAGGTTATTTATTCTCTTTGAAGTGAATGTGCTTTAAGAGTTGCACATTATCAATAGTTTTTTAAAAATCTATATAATAAAAATATTTTAAAAAATCTGTTTTTGAAGTCAGTACAATGAGTTGCAAGATTAAATTTGCATTGCCTAGTGTCAACATACAGTATATTAGGACAATCTTCACTTGTCATCATTTCTCTTCCCCACTCTTTCTCTAGGAAAACTAATGAATGAAGGCAAACTGTAGCACATTCAGTGAAACCAAACAGATTCCAAACCCCACCCCCAATCTATACCTATCTATTTTGTTCCATGGCTTTTCGACTTCTTTGTTTTCTTGACTGTGGCTTCTTTTATGTGCCATTTTTCTTATTTGTCACCCGTCCAGTTCTCAGGGCGCAATCATAAACAGCGCTGGACTGGCGAGGCCGAGGGGCCAACGCCATATCCAATGCTGTTTAGGAGAGGCTGGAGCCTCCCTGCAGCAAGGGAGCATGCGCTCCCTTACCATAGGGGAGGCTCCAGCCTCCCCTACGCCCTCCTCGGATTTGCGCCCGCTAAAGAGTGGGTACAGATCCGAGGACACCATGAGGCCGAATCAGGGCCACACGGACTTGCTGATGGGCTTGTGTCTGTATGGCCACCTCCAAAGCCCACTCAGATCCCGTCCAAGTCCCGCCTCCCCCCTCCCACCAATCCCCGTCCCGATACAGGACAGAGAATCCCTTGCGCCGGCTGGCTTCAGCTGATGCAAGAGAAACGCTGCGCGGGTGCAACAGGACCGGCGCTGCCAGCAGCGCCGGTTCTGTTGCTTTAGCGCCAATGCGGGAGTGCTGGTAGATGCTCCCACGTCAGCACTAGTGGCAAAGCGCCGACGCAACAATTTTGCATCAGCACCCCACCCCCTCTAGGATTGCGCTGTCAGATTCACTGAAAGCGCAATCCTAACCTGAAGTTAGGCCGGCACAGTTAGGCCAGCAAAGTTTGGCCAACACAAGGGACACCATAAAGTATATTTGGACCATGCTTGGAGTCAGAAAGGCCAACACACAGATGTGCGCCATCCTCCCTGACTCTGAGAGTGGTCCAAACGTGCTTTATGCCTAACTGTGCCGGCCTAATTCCAGGTTAGGATTGTGCTCTGAGTCCCACTGCTGTTTAAGATGATTGGCTGTGGTAAACCGCATGGTTTTGCGTTGGGGGCACATGACATCATTATGTCGGTTTTCACATTCATCAGCAAATCATTGAGTTGATAAGGTCACACAACATGATCTAATAAAGGCATAGGGTAATTGTGAGGATGAAGGAAAAAAAGGGAAAGATTGTCATCAAAACAATTTGAATGTTTTCAGAACCAAAGTCACTGGAGGTAGAAGGCACTTTTTGATACACAGAAAAAAAAAAGAAACAAGACAGTGTTGACTAAAGTAACTGACATTGCCCCAAATCTCTCGAACAAAACCAAGTCAGGTGCTTGCATTTGATTTGTGTACAACCAGAATCACTCCTCACCCACCCCCATAAACCTACTGTTTTACAGAAGCTTCATATACACCACTGTCTCCAGCCACGGACTCATCAGACACTGCTGCAGAAACACACCCTGCCTTCTCCTCAAAATGGTGACTACTTCTTGGCAAGTCAACTCCTAGGTAAAGAGAAAAAAGTCTATGTTAGGTTATATTTATTAGAAAGGAAATATAGTCACCAAAATCCTTAAGTTACAGTCAATTGAAGACTTGGGCTTCCAGGGCACTCACTTCATCTCAGTATTACACATTACATGACGTTTTACAATAAGAGTATGCAATATTTGCAGAGACAAGAATAAGCTTTAGCTCAAACCAGTAATAATAATAATAATAATAATTATTATTATTATTATTATTATTATTTATTAGATTTTTATCCCGCCTTTATGCCCGAAGGCACCCAAGGCGGCATTAAAAGAAATATAAAATTTAACATTAAAAAACAATATAAAAACAATATTAAAACAATATAGTAAAAATAAAGTTAAAACAAAACAATAGAATTTAAAAACAAGCCCTGTGGATCATAAGATATAAAATATAACACACCAGCCAGCCAGCCTGTCAACAATTAAAAGCTTTTTGAAATAAAAAGGTCTTCAGCCGCCGCCGAAATGTTAACAACAAGGGAGCAGTTCTCAGTTCGAAGGGGAGGGTATTCCAAAGTTGGGGGGCCACCACCGAGAAGGCCCTCTTCCTGGCCGCCGCCCCTCTCACTTCTCCTGGTAGCGGCACAGTCAAAAGGGCCCCTCCAGATGATCTAAGAGTACGGGTTGGATTATATGGAAGAAGGCGGTCCCACAAATACCCTGGACCCAAGCCGTAAAGGGCTTTAAAAGTCAAAACCAGCACCTTGAATTGGGCCCGGAACAGAACCGGCAGCCAGTGTAGTCGCCGAAGCAACGGCTCGACAGAGTCAAACCGACGTGCCCCAGCAACCACCCGAGCCGCCACGTTCTGTACTAGTTGTAATTTCTGGACCGTCTTCAAAGGCAGCCCCACGTAGAGCGCATTGCAATAATCTAATCTAGATGTCACTAGGGCATGGGTCACTGTGGCCAGGTCCACACAGCTCAGGTACGGCCGCAGCTGGCGAATCAGCCGAAGCTGAGCAAAGGCTCCCCTGGCCACCGCCGCCACCTGGGACTCCAGGTGTAGCTTGCACAGAGACTTGAACCAGTAATTGCACAGAGACTTTGAGCGCAATCCTAACCTGGAGTTAGGCCTGTTTAACCCATGATGAGCATGGCATAATCTGCCCTGTCAGTTTCACAAGCAAACAAAAACGGGTTCACAACCCACTGGTAGGATCTGGACCCACAGTTTGGGCTCTAGCTTTGTTTTCTCTAAAAGTGGTAACCTTCCCCCCCAACAAAGCACTGTGTTCACAAGGTCTTCCAAACAGAATGCCAAATGGCCAAGTTAAGCCAAAAAGCCTTTCTTTGGTCAATCAATAAGGGAAACCAATCTCTACAGCTACTCTTTATTTAATGAACATCAGAATTCTTCCTACTGATTTCCTCTGAAACATATAAACACATAAATACTAATTCTGACTTGGTTCCAGCAGGAGTAGGTTCTGTGGCTGGAACTACCAGCAACACTAAAGAGAATCTTCAGGCCAACCATCTTTTAGTTTCAATCTTTGACTCATATTCATGTGCTAGAGTATCCGGCACAGAGCAAGAAACATTCACCATAAGCAGCATCTTGTAATGTAATAAGTTGCAAGCCTGTAGAGTCCTTTCATCTGCCAAGGAGCCAAGTGTATTGGTATGCATTACGCCCCCCCCCTCCTGAGTCATGACTTTACATCTTGTTAAGATGTTTAAATTTTAAGGCTTCAGATTAGAGGATTGATTGTTGCATTTCTCCTTTCATTTGTAGCAGTGGGGATGCTTTTTCCTTGATGATGAAGTGCTTTTTCTTCCACCGCTTTGAGAGAGGTGAAGGTGATGACATGATTTATTGATTACCCTTAGGAATAACCACAGCAGTCTGAAATCGACTTTGACAATGACAGAGACCGTCCGTGGAAGAACTTCACGGTTATCCAAACTCTGTTGCTACACAAGATATTCTGCACAAGAATACTATGTAGACTCAACCACAAGGAAAGATATATTAGCCCATGGGAAGTGCGGGATTTTTTTTTTTTAAGAAAGAGAAGACAATCAGCCAGTCCCATTTTAGGTGCCATTGATTTCAGGGGGAATGTGGGTGGGAATCAAGCACATGCTTAACTTTCTCAATGAAATCAATCAGCCATTTACCTGAATTTAAGGAAAAGCATTAATGAATTTGAATGATCAAGAGCTATATTCTTGGGGATTATCATTCTAATGTGCTACTTAAAGGACACACACTGAATTCAGATAACTGCAGTTGCAAATTAAGTTCACATGATAGAGGCTGCACAATCTACATACACGCTGCAACTCCCAAAATTACTTCTTCATAACTCTCCAATTTCATATTCAGATAAGTAAATATGCTTCACATCCCAGAGTATTATTATGCTTACCAAACATCGTGTTTCAAAAAGCCAACAAAGGCTGCAATTCTATGCATTGTTATCCACTGAACTTTGAAGAATTTACATGCAAGTTAACAGGCCTACACTTGTTAAGTTCCAAAATGAACTGCATTGTCTGTGATTCCTGTGTATCTCCAGCTCAGAGGAGCTTTAAATTTCAGCTTTAAGTAGAAATTCAAAGGAGCCAGCGAAACCATCCTTCTTCCAACTATAAAATGGGACAATATTTAGGAAAGTAAATCTGAGAAAACTGTGAAGAACCCCAAATACCAATAAGAGATAGCCCAAGTTACAGAGAATGGACACATTAGATTCAAAAATTCTGCCAATGATTAATGTCAAATTCTGTGACTTGGCCACAAACAAGATCAATTTCACATTGAACACCACTCAAAAGATTGTCAGGGTCCTGGCAAATGCATTACGATAAATCATCACATTCTGTGGAAGGACTGAAGCTGTTCTGATTTCCAACCTCTCTACAAATATGGACATCTACATCTTTTTAAAATTTATTTGCACACACCCCTTACATTCCACATAGCAGAGGCATACAACTTTTTTTCCCTGCACAAGCTAAGTGAGAAGAGAAGTCTCTTGTATCATAAAAGAATTTGCATTTAGCCATCTGTAGCCCTTACACTTTTGGCCAGCTTGTGATAAGCTAGAGAATGTATTATTTCATATCAAGCAAGCCTAGACAAGTGTGTTAACCCTGAGTTAAGCACCGCAATACTGTCATTCATATTACAAATAGATTTTTCTTTCCTTACTCAGGCAATGGAGCAGATGGCAGACCGTCAGCTCAGGGAGGCCAGCTTGGACAGTGACAGCTGGCTACCGATACTGTATGTCATGAATGTACATTGGCTGCAACCACCATTCTTCACTATAGAATCACCTCTGCCACGAAATGTGCTTAAGTTACCACATGAATCCAAAGCTTGACCATATCAAACGGTTTTAGCTATCCAAATAAGAAAGCAGTAATGTTAGCAGTTTGGAATCTGAAGTTGAACAGCTTAGCCAGAAGGTGGCATAGCAATACTGTGTGTAAGAAGGCAGGGGGTGGGGAGAGGACAGGCTATGAACATGAACCTTCAACACAGGATGGAAAGAATAAAGAAGATCAGAGAACAGGAGATGTCAGACAGCCGAGATCCTTGTTGGGACAAAAATTTGTTTTGTGGATTTAAAAAAAGTCACATTATTTGGTCTTGCAAGCCGAGTTTGTGATGCTCGTGAACAACTCTGTTCACAACAAACTTGTGAGCTTAGCCAGGTTTTAAGCTATTAGCAGCTTGGAAATTTTAAAAAGCTCGGTTAATCTGTTGATTTAAAATGGGAGTATAAAACTACTTCTCTCAAATAATTCAATATGCATTAAAGGAGACTTTTCAAACACTGCCAACATTTGCCTTGCCCTGACATTTCACTGACCCAGGGAATACAGGACTACAGCCATAGCTGTGTAAAAATCTGAACATCCTGTCTTCTACAACTTGGTGAAATAGGCAGATTAATAGGAAATTAAACCATTCTCAGCTAAGAAACAGATCCAAGTGCAGTTACTATATTTCAGAACAGCAAGCATGCCACACATTGTGGCCATTAGGATTCGAGCCTAAGTGCTCATGCCTTGGTGCCTCTTGTGTCTCTCCTTGTGAGCCACGAGGTTGCAAGTGGAGTGCCAGCTATTTGCTAGCCTCTCAAGTCCCAGAATGGCTCTGATCTGCCCATGGCAGACCAATGGTTCCTTCTGATCTGGACTGGCTATAAATGTTTCCAGTTTGCACCTGGGCAACAGAGGAATTTTGGCCCTGTCTGCCTAGTTCCACAATCTCTTAGTAGCTTGTCAGGGTGCCTACCAATCTGCTGGACTCCGCTGCTTTTGAAGACCCAGCCTCCTTGCCCAAGCACGTATTTCTCTATTTGCTGATGCTGTGCAACCCTCTTCCAATTCCCAAAGACAAATGCCTCACCTAAGCTTGTGTTCAACTCTGCTTCAGCTCAGCTCTCCTGAACTAGATGTTTGTTCACTTAAACTGTTTATATCTAACGTTTACCTTCAAAGAAAAAGAGTGCTCAAGACAGCATACCACATAGATAGGGTTGTGGTTTTTTGGTTATATTTTTTCCAAAATGTCCTGATTAAAAGAGCAAATTGTGGCGTTATGTGTTTTTATTCAGGGAGCAATCCTAACCTGGAGTTAGGCCAGCACAGTTAGGCCAACAAAGTTTGGACCGCACAAGGGCCACTGTAAAGTATGTTTGGACCACTCTGAGTCAGGAAGGATGATGCACGTCTGTGTGCTGGTCTTTCTAACCGTGAGTGGTCCAAACATATGGTGTCCCTTCTGGCAGCCAAATTTTGCTGGCCTAACTGTGCTGGCCTAATTCCAGGTTAGGATTGCGCCCTCAGATATTTTAACCCCCAAAAGGCAGTGTTTTTTTTTATGTGTTTTTTTTAAACACTCCTACTCTTAGAGGAAAACAAAAACAATAAAATACCAAAAATTGGAATGAAATACAAAGTGAAACACAGTCCAGGGTTGACAGGGATATATAATTCTAGGTTCAATGACGATGTCACCCTTTGCAAAATGAAGTCATTTATAGGTTTTTAAATAATAACAATGTATCCAAACTACATGTAGCATCATCATACAAAAGACAATTCTGTCTGAGAAGCAGTGCAGACCTTAGCATGCCTATAGATTACACGTATGCATATCCTGCAACGTTTTTACCTGCTTTTCTTGAAGTTGACATGGTCTGCCTGATGCTTTCATTGAGATCTTTATCATCTGCAAGTGACTGAGAAGGTGCTGTAGCGTCCGAGTCCAACAATATTTGGTTCTCACAGAGGCTAAGGCCTGTGAAGTCACTCGGTAAATCACAGTCCTCAAAATCTGTGGCAAGATGGTGCAATGAAGAGTCTTGAGGAGGCACTGAAAACGCGCCTTCCAAAACTAAAGGCGATCCAGGAGGGGACAAAGAGGAAAGGGAGGATCTTGAAGACAGAGAAGTCACAGATTTCGGAGGTTCAGTTAATTTGGGGGCATGGCCTGCTGCCGAAGAGGCAAGAGAATCACAGCCTTCCATTCTTCCATGGGAATTGACTACCTCATTTTCATGGATTGTGGTGATGGGACCCGAAGGAATATAACCACATTTCTCTTGCAGTATGAAGTCCAGTTTATACTGATAGTCCAAGTCTGTGGCTTGATCACCTTGGTTATAATACAGGTCTGTAGAGCTAAGAGAATTCAATGAACCTCTGCTGGAGGTGTTCAGCGACCCTCGACTGGATGCCAGTGATCCCAGGCTGCTCCCTGAAGACACAGATAACGTACTGGCAGAAAGGCTGTGAAGGAGGATGGAAAAAGTGACAATCTGCTCAAATCATTTTTTTACCCAATGAACGTCAGCTAACGATAAATGGTTAACACATTAAAATAACATCCAAAATGGTAATTAAGGTGGCAAAGTACAGTATCTTAGTTAATAACAATATTTAGGGTACAATCCTAAACTGTGCTGGAATGGCGAGGCGGGCGCACTTGCCCCAGGGAAGTCTCCAGCCTCCCCATACGTTTCCTTGGATCTGTGCCTGCTAAATAGCAGGTGCAGAGCTGAGGAGGCCATATGGCCCAAATTGGGGCCACGCAGCCTGGGGACAGAGGCTTGGATGAGGTCTACTGGCTGCATCCCATCTCCGCCCCCTTCCCTGGGCTAGCATGGCCACTGGCCCACTCAGAACCGCCCTCCCACCCTCCCTCCTTCCTTCCAGAAATGCCCTTGGGCTGACGCTACTGCTGGGGTTGGCCCAAGGCCACTAGCACTGATGCAGGGGTGCCAGTTGGCGCTAGTGATGTTGGGCCAATGCAGGAGTCTAGCGTTGGCCCAAGGCTCAATCTAGGACTGCATCCTTAGAATTTGTATAGCAGTTCCTGAATGTGCAAAGTGCTTCATATGCATTATTTTGGTAGGATCCTTGCAAGACAAATGTAAGGTAAGTACAGATTATTATTATTCTCATAATGCAACTAAAAAGCTGAGGCTGAGAGGAAATGCCTAAGGTCACTAGTGAGAAATCATGGCAAAGGAGAGATTCAAACCTGGGAAGTCCTGATGCAATCCTACTGGGGCCATATGCTGGTGGAACCCATATTCTTCCTGCATAGACTGTCCTATGGCAGTTATTGAAAAATGCTCCAGAAGTGTGTGACATAGTGCACTGCAGGAGTGCCAGTGGAGAGGCCAGAACGGCCTTTCACACGCTGGCAGAGTAGAGTGAATCCACCAACAAAAGTAGGATGGTGGGGGGAAATGGGGGGGGGGAGAACAGAGTGGGGTATGGCAGAATGCAGTGGGGGGTTGGGCAGATTGGCTCTGGCAAAAGGGCGGGTTTGGTGGCAGTGGAAGCTGCTGAATCCCAAACCCGCTTCTCATACCCAATCCAGCAGCAGGGGTCCACGTAGACCTGGGTACCATGGAGGCTTACCTCTGGGTAAGAGAACACACCTGTAACACAGTTCTATAAGGACAAACAAGTTACCTTTGAACTTTTTTTGTATACAACATGTACTTTTCTACAGTATCAGTGAGTTGCCAATTTCCTGTAAGGGCCCTATCCATCTTTTCTTTTGGTTGAGTGCTTGGGGTACTTTGTTCTTTCCCCCGGTAGAGAAAAACATGGTAGGGAGACCTGTTAGACAAAACTACCAGAACCTTTATAAAAGAGAACAAAAAACAAAATATTTAAAGTAAAAACATGGAAAACCAAGTAAGAGTAGCTGGCCCATTTTCAGCTTATGGAAAGCACTGCCTTCCTTTCTGCTTAATAGCCACGCTAAAACATTTCCTCAAATTGATTTGAATTAGGCTGCAATGCAGGTGTGTTCTTATTACAGAGACGGTTCACATGAGAACACAGGTGATTGTGAGGTCTCTTTCACAGACCCCCTAATCAGATAACATTGTACAGGTAAGAACATAAGAAGAGCCCCACTGGCGTGTCCCATGGAGCTTGGAATGCCTTGGGAGACGGCTGTGTGTACAGCTGCAACAGCTGCTGGATGTGCTCATAGCCTCTAGTGTATGGAGAGTCAGTACACTGGGACATAGGGCTATAGAGCTGACGTCCCCCTTCTCAGGCCTTCTTAACATGCTCTGAGAGTGATCTGGAATAGTTTGGGAATTGTTGGGTCTGCTTGATGACATCACTTCCTGCCATGACATCACTTCCGGTGGGCAGACCCCAACAAGTGCCAATCAAAAGTGAGTTCCTGTTCCTAAATCATTTGAATGACACCACTGCTTATGATGTCACTTCCGGTGGGCGGACCCCAACAAGTGCCAATCAAAAGTGAGAACCTGTTTCTAAATCATTTGAATGACACCACTGGTTATAGGGAACCAAATATAGGGCTGTAGGGAAGAGGAGTTAACATTACATTTTTGTAGGGGGGGAAATGTAAAGTTTCCAAGTAAACCCTCCTCCAGAACAAGCCCGATTTTTCCCCTTGTGAAAAACCACAATGAAAGCAGAGCAGTCTCACCTTTTAAGCTGTAAATGCAAGTAAGTAGTTAATTTGCTGGTTTCTTCAAGTTTTTTAACTAATGTCTTCCTTCTCTCTTCCAATTTTAAGCTAGGAGAGATAAGAAACACAGTTTATACATGTAAACATTCCTGGTCTTTATGATTCAGTACCAAAAAGACATTGTGGGTAAAACACAACTTTAAAAAGTCCTCTTATCAGTTCCTCCTAATGTTTTAATTGCATTTTAATTGCAACGAACAGTGAAGGGTGATGTTCTCAACTTCAACCAAGGAACTACATTTTCTCTGTGCTAATTCAGGAAGCAATAAACAGACTAGCACAACAGAGCAAGTTTACAGTGTCATTAAAAATACTTGTTGATTAAGCAATGTCATCCTGACAGCCAGGATAGTGTGGTGGTTCAGGGCTTAGACCTGGAAGATCCAGACTGAAATCCCCACTCAGCCATGAAGCTTCCTGGGTAACTTTGGGCCAGTCACTATCTCTCAGCCTTAGCGTGTTGTGAGAATAAAAGGAGGGGAGGAACCATGTGCTTCACCCTGACCTCCTTGGAGGAAGCGTGGTATCGAAATTTTTTAATAAATGATCAGCAATATAATCAACGGCACCTGCCAGATCGCATGCTTCTGTTCTAGCCCTGTTCTATATTCTGGAAAACTAAACACTCTCCAAAATAATAATGCACAGCTGTGTACACAAATTGGTCCAATTTCAGAATATAGATTTTTCACCACATAATTTATGTATTGTGAGAGGAGAATTAATTGCAGACTGTCCCTATTCTTTCAATAATCAGCTCTCATTAAACACAAAACTCAAGTTTCAAAAGTGGCGCTTAGTGTTTTAGGAAGATTTTGGGCATATTTTCCTAACAGTAAATAATATGCAGACATTAATCAGGGAAGCAGTTACCACATATTTTCATTATTTTGAAAGTGCAGGAAACCTAAGAAACAATGGTAAAAAGCATGAACGCTCATGTGAAATGGATTGAGGCTTAGTAAAAAACCCTCTGGACCTTACATCATCTCATAAAGATTCAGAGAATACAAGTCGAGCCAAGAACACAGTCCAAATAGTTTTCAAATTCTCAGCACACCATTCTGAGCTCAGACTTTTATCCAAACATTTTCTTGCATGTATAAAAGATCTGTTGAAAAGTTAAATATCGGGGGGGGGGGGAAGAATGCCTATTAAATCAAGATAGGATTGCTTCTTACAATCTTTTTTGTTGCAGTACATTTGTGTGATAGACCTTCAAAGTATCACATTGTTCAGTCCCATGCTTCTTAAGCATGATGAAATACAGACGAAAGGTTCCACAGTCCTGTTCTTAATAATGCCCTTATATAATTCTACATGTCATTCAACTATTAGTTCCTCCAGTGTTGTTTTTAACAGATTCCACATTTCTCTGAATCATTCAATTCCCCTCTAGCTGTTGCTCTGCCATAAAATATTCAGATATTGTGTCTGAATAAAAGTTACCCGACTCAGAGAAAAAAAAATTAAACTTGTTTTAAAAACTGTTCCTTTGGGAGGCTTGCCTCTCAAATAGCAGCTACAAGACAAAGTTTCAAATGCATGACCCCATTCAAAGCTTTTGCATGCAAAACAGATATATAACCTCTGGGGGACTTAGCACTGTGGCTTATTTTCTTTGTGATGGAGACACCTTAAGGGAGGCCAAAGGCCCCAAATTTAGTACAGTATTAAATACATGTTAAAATCAAATCCTATTCAGCATGGTGCTCTGAATACACGGTTGGTAAGCTCCATAGACAAGGAGAAAATGTCTCACTGGAGAGCTTTGAGGTCCCTAAAGAAATTGAATATAGAACAAAGTCGTACACTGAAGACTTTGGAGTAGGGGAGGAGTTGTGCTGCATATTTTACTGCCCTGGATTGGGGGGGGGGGAGGTTGACTTTCAGATTTGACCAATATGTGCCCTTGAAGAAACAATTACTGTACGTAATCATCTTTAGAGGGTTCTTCAATGACGGAAAGGGTTTTTACTTGCTAGCTTTTTATTTTTTAATTATTTCTTTATTACATTTATATAGCAACTTTCTTCCTCCAAGGAGCTTAAGGTAGTGTACATGGGTCCTCCTGCATCTTTTATTCTCAACTCTGTGAGGTAAGTTATGCTGAGAGACAGTGACTGGCCCAAGGTCACAAAACAAGCTTCTTAGCTTAATGTGAATTCCTGCTCCAACACTGTAATGGCTACACCGAGGGCTGGCCCATCGACGATGTGAATTGAAGGCCTTGCATTGAGCCACGAGTTCAAGTGGGTGAAATAAGGCCTTGCACTCTGTGTCTTTCTGCCACCTCCTCTGACTCACTGCTACCACAGGTGTGCTAGTCAGTACTGCAATTCCCTTCCTGCTTGCTCAAAATGAATAGGAAATGGATCCAGGCAGCAGTGGCACCCCTTTTCCTCTGGCATTGCTAGAAGAAGAAAGGGGGATGGAATCCTGTGGTAGCCATCTCTGCTTCTCTATCTTTCTACATCCCAGCTGCTTCAGAAAGCAGCCAAGTGGGCGAGGGAGATGTGGAGCCTCCCATCTTTCCCTTTACCTCCAGCTTTGGCTGTCCTGGTGCAGCCTCTGCACTCTGCTGAGGAACTGCCTGAAATGAACCAGAAGAGCAGAGCATGCCGAGTCCATGCTCTGTTCTTCTGGGTTATTTCAAATAGGACCTGTGCAAACGAGTAGGAGGTGCTGAGGAAATGAAACTGAAGGTAAGGGAAATAAAAGGGGAGGGAGTGGGCAGCTTGGCTGGGCTCCCTCCTCACCACTGAGGGGAGGGGGATGCACACATGTGCACTAATACACATTCACGCATGCAAGATTTTTTTAAAAGCAAGATAGTATTTTGAAACTGGCTCAGGAGATGTGTGAACACCAGCCAGGTCTGACTACACCATACAGCTCTACCATTTCAATTTAGCCATTGCAAATGTACCTTGAACAGAAGCATAGGTTGTTCTTTTGCTAATTTTACTAGCCTGAAAATATTGATTGGAAAATATTTGCTTTATAATTGCAATGGTTTTAACAGGTCAACAAATACACATTCTAGGAAGCTGAATTTCTACTGTTTAAAGAAATATAGTACGTTATTGTTTCCTAACTATTGTGCAGGGTGCTGTTCAATCTACATCTGAAACGTTGAATTCTTCATTTGTTATGTCTGAAAAAGCCTTCCATTCCAGTTCTTCACAGAACGTTGACTAATTCATTCAGTTCTTCTGCCTAATTGTTGTATATCCTGAGAAACTATCAGTTTTGGAGAAGGCTCCAGATTCAGGTTTACTTTGATTTTAGGAGGTTAGCGCCTTAAGGCATGTGACACAGACATGTCGGAGTCTAATGTTTTGGGAACCTAGTGTTTGATTATTGGCTATTTAATAGAGAAACTAACCCAAGAGATTAAAGAAATCAAAGAAACACTATATGATGCAATCAGGGTCTGGTGAAGACAATAGTTGCTCACTGAAATGGCCAACAACGGTTCTGTTTTCTGGTTTTTTTTGTCGTCATCATCCCTCAACCAAGATACTTCAATAGTAGCAGAAAATATTAATTGATCAGGGTATGAGAACTGAGTAGTTTAGTGCTGTATTGAAAGTAGTGCTCTAATTATGCGAGAACAAACGAGGAGCCCTAAATGAAAACCACAAGTGTGATTCAGTGTGGCACCAGGTTGGTGAAGGCTTTGTGCAAAGCCCTACCTGAGACTCCCATGGGACCCCCTGATGGTGTATCAAGTACTACTGCTACCACAAATATGACATGCAGGGGTAGTCCAGCCAAGCAGAACCTCAGCCAACACATGACTGATTGACCCTGATGTCAGCCTTGTCCTGATTCCCTGCAATTTTAACCAAATCATGACCTCCTGCAACCATCTAAAAAGGGTAGCTAAGGGGAGTGGAATAAAAGGTAATAAGACCCAAGACCACTATAGTTTGAGCAAAGGGACAAGAATGTAGGTGGTGATTCCTTTTCAGGTCTCGCGTAATTCAACGCTCCAGACATTTTTGGTGGTATTAATATCATTTTTTTTACAATGATATTCTCTCTCTCTCTCTCTCTCTCTGTGTGTGTGTCTGTGTGTATTACTAGTTGTATTTCCTAATGGTTTTCAATATTATGCCGAATTGCTCTGGGGCAAATTATTTATTTATTTATTTATTTATTTATTTATTTATTAGATTTATACCCCGCCTTATTTGCCTAAAGGCGCTCAAGGCGGCTTTACAAAATATAAAAACTAACATTAAAAACACTTCAAAAACATATAAAAAACAATACAATAAAACAATTAAAACCACCAACAATTAAAACCACCAACCCAGTGGATCATAAAATATAATAAACCAGCCAGCCCACCAGACCTGTCAACAATTAAAAGCTTTTTGAAATAAAAAGGTCTTCAACCCCCGCCGGAATGTTAACAGAGAGGGAGCAGTTCTCAATTCTAAGGGGAGGGTATTCCAAAGTTGGGGGGCCACCACCGAGAAGGCCCTCTTCCTAGCCACCACCCCTCTCACTTCTCCTGGTGGCGGCACAGTCAAAAGGGCCCCTCCAGATGATCTAAGAGTACGGGTTGGATTATATGGAAGGAGGCGGTCCCTCAAATACCCCGGACCCGAGCCGTAAAGGGCTTTAAAAGTCAAAACTAACACTTTGAATTGGGCCCGGAACAGAACCGGCAGCCAGTGCAGTCGCCGAAGCAGTGGCTCGACAGAGTCAAACCGACGTGCCCCAGCAACCACCCGAGCCGCCGCGTTCTGAACTAGTTGTAGTTTCCGGACCGTCTTCAAAGGCAGCCCCACGTAGAGCGCATTGCAATAATCTAATCTAGATGTCACTAGGGCATGGGTCACTGTGGCCAGGTCCGCACAGCTCAGGTACGGCCGCAGCTGGCGAATCAGCCGAAGCTGAGCAAAGGCTCCCCTGGCTACTGCCGCCACCTGGGGCTCCAGGTGTAGCTGTGGATCCAGGAGAACCCCCAAGCTGCGAACCTGCTCCTTCAGAGGAAGTGCAACCCCATTCAGAGCAGGGCGATAGTCTAGTACCTGAGCTGTGGATTTCCGGACCAAGAGCACCTCTGTCTTATCCGGATTTAATTTCAGCTTGTTCGCCCACATCCAGCCCCCAACCGCCTCCAGACAGCGATCCAGGACCTCAACTGCCTCCTCAGAATCAGGGGGAAAGGAAAGATAGAGTTGGGTGTCATCAGCATATTGATGGCACCCCACTCCAAACCCCCGGATGACCTCTCCCAGCGGTTTCATGTAGATGTTAAATAGCATGGGGGATAAGATGGAACCTTGCAGCACCCCAAACCTAAGAGGTCGGGGTGCCGAACAAGCATCCCCCAGCACCACCTTCTGGGATCTGTCAGCCAGGAAGGAGCGGAACCACTTCAAAACAGTGCCTCCAAGCCCCAACCCGGCCAGCCGACCCAGAAGGACACCATGGTCGATGGTGTCGAAAGCCGCCGAGAGGTCCAGCAGGACTAACAGGGTCGCACTTCCCCTGTCCATCCCCCGGCGCAGGTCATCCACCAAGGCGACCAAGGCAGTCTCCGTCCCGAACCCCGGCCTGAAGCCAGATTGGAATGGGTCCAGATAATCCGTTTCCTCCAGTACCCTCTGAAGCTGGGATGCCACCACCCGCTCAATCACCTTGCCCAGAAATGGGATATTGGAGACTGGCCGAAAGTTGTTTAAATTTGTGGGATCCAGGGAGGGCTTCTTCAGGAGGGGGCGCACCATTGCCTGCTTCAAGGCAGGCAATTCTTAAATTTCTTAAATTTTAATTGTATGAGTTTCAATGTTTATGACTTAAGACATTTATCGCATCTGTTCATGTAAAGTGTTTTGTACTGATTGCTACGGCCGATGGCTGAGACAAACTGAACTGCCCTGAATTACATTAATTGGATTTTTTTTGATATAAAATTAAGAGCACAATCCTAACCTGGAGTTAGGCCAGCATAAACTAAGCCAGCAAAATCTGGCTAGCACAAGGGCCACCATAAAGAGTGTTTGGACCACTCTCAGAGTCAGGGAGGATGGCTCACACCTGTGTGCTGGTCTCTCTGACTCCAAGAGTGGTCTAAACATACTTTACTGTGTCCCTTGTGCTAGCTTTGGTGGCCTAACTTTGCTGGCCTAACTATGCCGGCCTAACTCCAGGTTAGGATTGTGCCCTAAATAATATACCAAGGGCAGGCATAAAGAAGCCAGAACACTCTTCAGAAAATTGTGCTGATCCAAGTTAAGAGATAAATGCTTCCTTGACATCCCATTTCCAGTCACCATTCACAGGTTCTCTAGATGTGAGGAACTCATGCACACAAAGGACTGGGAGAAGATGACTGGAATAATCCCATTGATGCTATCCACAGTTCAGTCAGGCCGCTGAGATTAGCTGTCAAAAAATAAAAGGATAGATTTTTTCCCCAGCACATTTCTTTAATCCAAATAGATCTACGAGTCTTTGGAAGTGTACCCTTTTAAGGTCTGCCACGCTGATGGGAGAATTTCATTTTAACACTGCTATGCCATTAAATCTCAAGCCAGTACAACAATGCTTTTCCTAAAGTCACTATTACCACCCTCCCATATGGGCCAGATTCCTTTTCTTTTTTCTGTAACTTTCAAATCCACATGACCTCAGCTCCTATCCCCTTAGCACCGTTTCTTACAGCTGCTGCCTTTATTACTCGATCCAGCTTCTCTTATCTCTAGCTAGGACTAGCAAAGGTACTTGGGAAAATGTGGATCACCTCTTCCTTCATCCTTCCCATGTGCCTGGAGATTCATTTACAGTATTTAAGAAATGAGTGCCCTGCCTCTCCACCTCCCAAACCATGGGGCACCCAAGGTGGCCAACAATACATAAACAATTGTTAAAAACCATTACAAACCAACAATAGATAGGTAAACAACAGCACAACAATATCCAGGAAAAAAACACGTATATGCTACATACACACACCACGTAGCACCTTTAGAAGAAGATGCTGAACTTCAAAATTGTCAGTGTGGAAACCAAACAAGGATATATCTTTAAAACTATTTCAGGACTCCCAAATAGCTTTAGAAGTCACAGAACAGCTTGTCGTCTACTTCATTATGGCAGCTCCAGCTTACAGGATTCCTCTATACCCTAATCCAAACAGTTCTGTGCTGATATCAGATCTTATCGCCTTGCTCATCTGAATGGCTTGTCTGCTTCCAACTACCCTCTGATGGAGAAAAAGTTCCATTTTTGTGTGTGAAAAAGCTAATAGTATTTACTTTTAAAGGCTGACTTTTTGTTCCTCTGTGGCTAGGACAATACCTTGCCAGAAGCAGAACTGCACAAAGCAGACAAAAAGGTTTTGTACTGAAAAGGATTAAATTAAAACATTCCCTTAAATGCAGACTCTCTCATAGACACAGGTGCGTGCATGCCAAGTCACACACCTATTATAATGTTTTCTCTTTAGGGAATGAATACCTATGGATGCTTGAATACACCAGACCCTTTAGGCTTAGCAATTCAAAGAGATCCTGCAAAAAGTACAACAGATCCTTACTTAGGTAGAAAATAGAGGAGTGTTTTTTTTCCCCCTTCTCCTGGCTCTTGACAATTATTTTGGACTCACTCAACCCTTTTCCCTTTGAGAATAACAAAGGCATACTTTTGCCGCATACTTTTAATGGTCATAAAGAATTGCAACTTTTGGCAGCAGATACCTATATGGGAGAACTTTCTTCCTTGGCAAATCTATTTTAGCTTATTATACAGTGTAAGTCAATGATAGACAAAAGGTAGATAATGTTGCTTTGAGCTTGTTGTGTACTATGCTGTGGCATAGGCTGAAGAACGGAAATTTCTCGTTTTTGAGAATGATTTTGCCTAACTACAGTTAGGAACTTATAGTGTGGTTTGAGCTTCGAAAATGTACAACTGTCAGCCATGGTATAGAGCTGGCCACTTGCTTTTGTTTTTATCTGCTCAAGACTCAGCTTCACATGTTCAATCCCATCTCTTTGATGCAGCAGCCCCTTAAAGCAAGAAACTCCAGCTTTCCTTCTACAGCAGCCCCACCTCTTGAGGTGGAGTAATGGTCTCATCTGTGGTTGTTCAATGGTCAATAATTTCAGATGTAACACTAAACCACAGTTAGCAAATAAGCTTCAGCTCATGAATTTGGATCCTGATTTATCAAGTCTGTGTGGTATAGTGGTTAGAGTTAGACTTGGACCTAGAAGCCCCAGATTCAAATCTCCACTCAATCATGAAGCTTATTTGGTGACCTTGGGCCAGACATGACTTCTCAGTCTAACCTACAGCACAAGGTTGAAGTGAGGATAAAAGCAGAGGGAGAAGCCATGCATATCATACTTCCCTGGAGGAAAAATCTATATATATAAAAACGGACGTGTGTGTGTGTGTGTGTGTGTGTGTGTGTGTTCCTTATACACGTCTCCGTCCCTTGACCCACGGCCACGAAACTTGGCACACACGCACCTTGCAGCCTGGAAGGAATCACTGCGGGGGTCAGACCCCTCTACAGCCCCCTGTTTTTCAGGGAGGGGGCCCGGATTGTCAGGAACCAAGGGGATTGCATGGGGCTACAGGTCTGCTGCCACCCTGTGGTCACAGACGATTCTGCAGGTTCTGTGGGAGGGCTGAGCAGCTCAGCTACCAGACAGAGGGAGAACAGAAAGCGAAACTAAATGCTTTGCCTGCGTTGCCTGACTGGCCCAGGGTGGAAAGAGCAGGATCCAGGGAGTTCCAGCACCCAGTCGGATCTGAGAGGGGCCTATGTCCAGGGAGCTAACAGGCCACCTCTGTCTGTTTGTTATACTGCCACATGAGGATAGCAGGGCTATCCTGCCACAGGTCCTGCACACAGTAAGTGGGACCTTCAGATTGCTCTCTTAGTTGATGGTGTCCCTGTTTCCTCATTCATTTCACAGTGATAGTGTGCATTGTGGGTTCCAGGTCATCAATACTGTTTTATTTCAGGGACGGGTTCTATATGTCTATATATGGATCTCACTATGTCATGCTTTTGAGGGAGGTTTGCATATTTGTGTGTATGTTCCACCAGTACTCTGGAACGCCTGGAACGATGTGCACCACACGTGGTACACTCCTTCCTTACGATCTGGACAGATCTACTGTGGGGTAGGGCCCCCCATACGCCCCCAGAGGTGGGGGTGCACTGCAGAACAAACTCATTCCTCCTCCTAATAGAGCCTGGGGATAATGTCTGCCCCCGGGCAACGCCGGATCACAAAAAGCTAGTATTATATAAATGTGCAAAATAAATAAAAATAAACAAATCCACAACCGTCATGGTTTGTGGGAAGGCTTCAAACAAACCTACATTGTAAGGAGGTTAAAACAAACCATGGTTTTGTGTTACATTTAAACCCAGCAACAGTCTTTCAAGGGACATGGTGGCGCTGCGGGTTAAATTGCTGCTGCTGGGCTTTCTGACCGGAAGGTTAGGAGTTTGAGACCATGCGACGGAGTGAGCTCCCGTTTCTTGTCCCAGCACCTGCCAACCTAGCAGTTTGAAAGCACCCAAAAATGCAAGTAGATAAATAGGTACCTCTTTGGTGGGAAGGTAACGGCGTTCTGTGCACTATGGCGTATAGCCATGCTGGCCACATGACCACGGAAGCTTGTTCTTGGACAAATGCTGGCTCTACAGGCTTAGAAACGGAGATGAACACCGCCCCCTACAGTAGGTCACGACTAGACCATTCGGTCATGGGGAAACCTTTATCTTTACTTTTATAGTCTTTCTACCTCTAAGACAATAATACCATGGACTGGACCTTTCTCATGATGATCCGATATGCATACATAACAGCTGAAAAACATATCTGCTTTCATCACAGATTCCATAGCATCTATCAAAGCAAATATCATCTATATTTGAGCTCTTATTTGGCATATTGTTAGTCACCATAAGCCAAACCTAAGATGCAATTCTTACAAACTATTTCTCTTACAGCAGGTTTCCATCCTTTTTTCAAGTGTGCTTGCCAAGTTTGGAAGGCTAGTAGTAAGCATCAGTGCGGACTGTAGTGCAAATGAGCCAGGAAGTGGCAGATCTCGCCTTCTGAACTTAAATACATTTTTTTTCCTGCATGCCAGCACACGTGTGGAATAATATCTCCATCACATATACGAAGTTCCAATGCTGAAGCAATGAGGGTAACATTTGCAATGAAGAGTTCGTGCAGGTCGCAGATATTATCACAAAGCCTGTCAATGATGTATTACGCTTTGCTGGCTTTCTTCAGGCACAGGCATTTTCATGCTGGTCACAAACGCAGAGCAACAGATAGCTTGGAATAATACAGACTCCGTGAGTTCTGCCACAGTGTGAAGGTCTCCTTGCATTACTGCCCAGTGGACTAATAATAAATTTAATTAAAATCTATACAGAACAGCCACTGAAGGAAAATGGCCCATCAGGGCACAGCTCAGACTCTGCAACGAGTACAAAGGTTAAACTGAAGAAAGAAGTGCTTAATGTTAGGGGGAGGAAAAAAGGAACCTTACCTCTCTGTAAAAGTGTCGCTGGGTGTGCTTTTCACAGATAGCTCCTCTTCCAGCCTTTTCCTTTCTGCTTCGAGATGCTCCAATTCATCTTGAGTGCGTTTACATGGGGTGACAAATTGAAGTTCTTTCAGAAGCTCTTCCTTTTCATTTATCAGCATCAGTTTTTCCTTCTCAATATCCAGTGCCCCAGGCCACGCTTCACTTTTTAACTTAGACAGCTCAATCTTTAAGTTTGCCATACTAGCAGATAAATACATACATATTAAGAGAGAAAGAGAGAAAATAGATGAGCAATATGCCCCCAAGCGTGCCAAAGATATTCTGGTGCATGAGAAAAAATAACTCTGGACTTGGCAAGTCAACATCATGCACTCATCTGTCCCAGAACTATTACATCTGTTGAATTAAGAAGCCTTTAGCACCAAGTACATCATGATGTCTTTCAAAGGAAAGAAGTATATTTTGGGTTCCATGGGACAAAACAAACCCAAACTGTAGTTTATGTATAATGGGGAGTGAGGTTGTGCTTTACAATTCTGCCTACTCAGTGTACATGTCCCATCTCTGAGAGTACCATGTCCCCATGCAGGGACACAACATTAGAATAAGATTTATATACATAGTATCCAATATGTGTAGGCTCAGATCACAGTCATTTCCCACACATCACATAAGTCTGTTCATGTATTAGGGCCACATGAGGATAGCTGGGTTCAGATATGGCTGGGCAAGGAGCAATGTCATTTTCTTGCCCCCATACTCACTCTATACAGTCCACAGAGGAACAATTGAGTCCATATCAGAGGTAGAGGGAGGGTCCTGCAGGGGATGGCAAGCCCGACAGACGATGGCTGCGGCAAGTTGCAGCAGCGCAGAAAAACCTGTGCACTTTTTGCCCCCCCCCCCCCCGTTCTCTGATCGCTCCTTAAAGGAGTGGTTTCAGCCGCAGGCAGGTGTGGCCGGGCGACACATGGGATGGGGCAGCCGCGCTGGGGAGACAGTGGTATTGCCCCACCCCCGGGCATGCTGTGAGCCAGGAATGGCTCTGGTCCGTATCATCCAATGCAGCCTCTTGCACCTGGGAGGAAGGATTGTGGTACATCTTCCAATAATGCCACATAAAGGAAAAGGTAGACAATGCTCTCTTTGGGCTTTGTGTGTAATAAACACTGGCTAACATTTAGCATATGCCACCTTATGGATCTGATCTCCTCATATCATGTTGAGGGCAGATTTAGACAGTCTAATTATTCACGTCATGAATGCAATTACTGTATGAAATCCTAGTTGTTTTGATGTCCTTATCACATGGGTGTCTCATGAGATGATTTTTTTTAATTTCATGAGAATGAAACTGTTAATGGGAAGATAATTCTCTATAGCCAACTGCTTTCCAGTGTCTTTGTGATGGCACTGCCATTACTGAACATTCCTTATCCAACCTATCAGCTCTCTAACATGTAAATACCTTCCTATAACAAAGGGAATACAGGGAGCTGCCTTATATTGAACCAAGGCATTGGACCATTGAGGTCAGACTGACCAGTGGTTTGCAAAGGACATTTTTTCCTGCCCTACCTGGAGATGCATTGGACTTGGGACCGTCTGCATGCAAAACATGTACTCTAAGGCTGAGCGACATTCTCTCTCTCTGAAGTCTTATTCTGCACTTTCATATATGAGTAATATTGTGAAGGCTCTGTAGATGAAGTTTTACAGTTGTGCTTTATTTTAAATCATGTTGAGAATTTAGGCAATTTTCATGGGAGATTTTAACTGAAATGAAAATTTTATGTAAACGTTTGAGATGCACATTTTATGTAATCAAGTAGCAGGGATTTAGATTTTCATTACAGTGAACCCACAATTTAATTGACTAATAGGGGAAAGGGGTGCTTTTAATGCTGAAAGTCTGTTCAATCCAGCTACACTGAATTCTTGGAGACGTACAGGTGCAAAATGTAAATGACTAGTTTTTAATGACAATGTTATTAATGTTTGTTCTTTCCAAAACCTGTTAGCTCAAATGTCCATTAAATTGAGGGTTCACTGTATTCCTATTCATTTTATCCTGTTTGCAACTCTAGGTACCTTTAAGTACAAAAGCAGCCAATAAACAGATTAAGGAACTAAACAGGGAGAGATTGTTGCAGCCTTCACAGATCAGCAAGCAAACCTTGATGCTTTAGGGTGTTAAATTAATTTTTTTAATCAACGAATTCTATGTGGCAAATGCACAGGAAGCATTTTGAAGAGAATCTGGCAGGAAGGCCCAGATTGATAATGGAATGCAGAAGCTTTGCTTGGGTCATTGGGTCAAATCTCGCCAACCTTGGTATTATCTGAAAGTAGTTGCTTTTGACAGCTGTTCAACGACTTACAATATGAAGTGGCAGTCTCACAGGGGCATTTTTTCTCTCTGTAAAGCTAACAGTTATTCGATATCATAATTGGCACCCTTGTTAGCTGCCTCATAAAAAAGACCCTTGATAACAAGGACATGAATGCTAAAATGCCCTCTTGCCCTTTGACGCAATATCTTTTTAACGTGTCAAGAAATTTTATACACAGTGCCCTACCCTTATCTAACCCTACCCTTGCCTTCTGTGAATTAAGGTTTCAGTGTACTTACCTGGCACAATGCTTATGCATAAGGGGTTGTTTGTGTGTGTGTGTGTGTGTGTGTGTGTGTGTGTGTGTGTGTGTGTGT